>JANAVB010030220.1:38197471-38504689 GCA_029216955.1 Iris pallida
ACAAATATCTCTCTCTCTCTCTTCACACCTACACACACA
Source organism: Iris pallida (assembly GCA_029216955.1). Taxonomy (NCBI): domain Eukaryota; kingdom Viridiplantae; phylum Streptophyta; class Magnoliopsida; order Asparagales; family Iridaceae; genus Iris; species Iris pallida. The sequence goes on from JANAVB010030220.1 coordinate 38,197,511, forward strand.
CCCCCCTCTCCCTACAGCAGCACACTCTCCCCCCATGCCTTAGCCGACTCCTCCCTCTTCATCACCATTATTTTCTTCTTCTTCTTCATTTCTTCTTCTTCATCACTATACTACTTCACCACCATCACCATTCTCCACCACCACTACCACGAGCTCTACCCCCACCCTTCCACTCTCCTCCTTCCTCCCCAGCCGTGCGTCGCCGCTGCCACTGGCCGCGTGCGCAACAGTGTAGCAGCTGCATCAGTAGCAGTAGTAGTGGCCACAACTGCTCCGGCGGCCACCGCGCGCCGTCGTGACCGGCCCCCTGGCTCCGGGAAACCCCGACGAACCCCTCCCGGCTAATGCACGGCCACGTTATGCACGTGCGAGTGCGCGCGTCGGGCTGTGGGAGCAGCAGCTGCAGCAGCAACATCGCGAGCAGCAGCAGCTGTCGCGGCAGCGACATCGGCCGTGAGGCCCCCGTGGGCCGCCATGGCCGGCCCCCTTGGCCGACGAGCCCCCGACGAGCTCCCCCGTGGCGTGCGTCGTCTCCCATGATGCGTCGTCGAGGCGATTCGTGTGTTTTGCACGGGATCCCGCCGTGACGCGCGCAAAACGAAGGTCTGAATGTGCGCCTAGTCGCAGCGACTTCGTACGCATTTTCTGGACGATCTGACCGTTGGATCGTCGATCCGTTTCTTCCGTCTCCATCTCGGTATATACCTCTTCACTCACCTCCAGTTGCATCTGTTAATTTTATCGTTTGATATATCAAAACCGGCCACCAAGTTGACGTTTTAATTTGAACTATTTTTGGACAATTTCGTGGAGCCAACTTCGCGGGATCGTATCTTCATCGTCGCAGCTCCATTTGGGGCGCCGTCAGTTCCTGTGCACAGCTGGTATAACCCTCTTCCTGTCTCTTAAGTTTTGTTTCATTGTGAGCACGTTCGGTTGGTCGAATTCGATGTCAAAGTTGGCCGTCCGAATTTTTAATTTTGCACTTGTAAAATTCTATTTTTGAACCTGGGACTCTGGATTCAATTTCTGACACCTCCAGTAGACTCATGGCATCATTCTGTTACGTTTTCATATAAAGTTTTCTTAGTTTCGAGAACGTGGACCCTGGCACGCATTTCGGTGCAAAGCGGGCCCCACGGTCCGAGTCAACGGGTCAATTTGAGATCGGCTCATCGGAATCCAATTCTGGATATACTGTTGAGTTTGTTTCATCATTTTGGACTCATTAACATATAATTTGCTAGATTTTGAGGACTTTTATTCTGACACATTTTTCGATGCAAAGCAGATCCGACACGGACACCGTTTTGACCCAAAATTATCTTTTTGTCCCTGTGTCCAAATTGGACTTATGGATAGGCTATTCTAGCTAATTTGACTATCCTGGACACGTTGGTGATGGTTGTTTCACCATCCGACAAATCTGTAGGTTTTTTTTCCCTATTATTATGATCTTTCTTCTTTTGTTGTATTTTGAGATCCATCGATTCCAGTAATTTTACAACCACTAAAATTAAATATGTAGACCCTGTAGATGTTTATAGACACTAGCCTTGACCCTATTTGACCATGGTTGACTGCTTTAACTGAACGTCGAAGTAGAGTCAACATTTGACCTAGTTTAGCCTAGAATTGACCAGAGTTGACTAGAGTTGACCAGTTGACCAAAAGTCAACTGTAAGTCAACCTTTGACCCAGTTTGACCTAGTGTGACTCAGTGTGACCTAGTTTGACTTAGTTGACTGAGTCTGACCTAGATTACGTAGCTTATACTATAGAATAAAGCCTAACACTGTTGAACCCTAATTAGCTTATATATATCTTATCTTTAGGTCCGTGGCATCACCCTGAGCAACGACCCCATTTGACAGCTCAGGACCGCCGGTGAGTACATTCTCTGATAGTAGTTCTTTGTCTTGATATCTTCTGTATCCGATTCAGTTATAGTGTTTTACTTGATTCTCGACACGATGGTGCACGGACTAGTATATACCGGATTCCTGTCATGAGATGTCATTCCTGGATTTTCTTGGGATACTGGTACTTGCTCGATCTTGTTCTTGAAATTGTATTAACACCGATTCCTGAGAGGGAGTAGCTACCTTCTTAGGGAATCTCATGCCATGACGTGCTATGTCCGGATCCGTATACTATTCGGGGAATAGGAAATTTTATAGATAGTGTGATCAATGCTCATCTTTAGTTGCTACTTGTATCATATCTATACCCTCACCTCATGATGGATATAGCCTGACCTGTGCTACTAATTGTTCCATAGCTTGCCATCTCGGCCGGGCCGAGTCCACGTACTTGTAGCCGGTCGGCTGGAAGCCTGATCTTGACCCTTATCGATCACATTATGCTATAATATTCGAGGACATTTTACATTTATTACATCAGTTACATATTACAGTTCAGCTTAGTTTACCTGCATGGTTCACCTTGACATGATTTCCAGTTTATAGATCATGTTTCACTTACAGCCTTGATATATCATCTTTTATTCCATTATGATTGTCTCTTACAGCATTTGTCAATACTATGAAACTGTTGTTAGTTTATGTACTCGTTTCCGTCCTGACTGGATACGTTGATAATATTTTAGGAGTTGTTATGCCATTATTGGACTTCATAATGTTGCTAGCTGAGGTAGATCTCACTATTCTTCTATGTGAGTTGACTGGTAGTTATCCTTAGTTTGTCTTATTTTTTTTCTTCTTTATTTTCCTGTCTTATGATTCCTTCTAGTAGTTTCTAGTTGTTCTCGTGCCTTAGCTATCTTTCCTGTCTTATCTTCTTTAGATGTTGGGTTGTGATTGAGTACATTTGTAGTTCATGGACCTTCTAGATGTAGTGTATATTTATTGGGTACTAGACAGCGTTCTACCGTCGATACTGTGGCGTAGACTGGGCGTGGCCCAGCGTTCAGAAGCTTGGCGACAGAATTTTCGTCGTTATTCTGTCCATATGTCCTCGCTAACTGGATATATGTAAATTTCCAGAAGCTCGGCGATGAATTTTTCATCGCTTATCCGTCGTTATCCGTCGCTAACTGGATATATGTAAATTTTCAGAAGCTTAGCGACGAAAATTCTGTCGCCTGTCCGTCACCGAGCGTCGCCATTCCGTCAGTAGTCCGTCCCTAATTGGTAATTTTTTTCAAAAAAATCCTGAATTGACAGCACCTTATTTACACAATTAATCATTAACAAAATTACACAATTAATCATTATCCAACAATCCACAATGCGATGCATGTTGTTCGTATTACGTATTTGGAATACGTATACGTATTTTATCTTATATTTGTATATCTCCTTGGTTTGGTTTGGCTTGGTTATTCTTGGTTCGGGTTGGCTTGGTTCGGTTTGGGATTGCTATTGGTTCATTATGAACCAAAGGAGCGAACCCCCTACCTACCACCACCACTACCATTTATTAATCCCACTTCCTTCTCTCTCTTCATTACTCTCCTTCTTCCCTCTATTAATTCTTTACCTACCAAAGAGAGGGAGAGAGAGGTCTAGGCAAGTACAACTTGCTTCATAAAGGAACTCAAATTTTATTGCTTTATTCTCTTCCTTACAGCATTCTAACTTACTTTAGAACTTGGCATTTTCACTTTCCATGGCTAGATTCTTGTAGATTTATATTTATATTATTTTTGGATTTCTTGGGTTTTGATCTACTTAATCTTGTTATTTCCGAGTTTTGATGGTTCCATGTTGTAGAGAATTTCGTTCTACCCCATTTTGACCTATGGAAGTTCGAATTTGGGCTCCGGATGATAGAGTTATGCAGCTTGGAAGCCATGGCTTATGGTGTACTTCTTCTCAAAAATTTGGAGAAGAAGCACAGTCCCGAGCCGCATGGTAGCACTTGACCGCATGAACATTCATGCGGCAAGTCAGTTCCAACCGCATGCGCTATTGCCTTGACTTGACCGCATGACAAGTTTATTATTTCTCAGCCGCATGACTGAGGCCCAGTCCTTCCTGGCCGCATGGATTTTCAGCAATCCTGAGCCGCATGAACTCAACGCTTGCGAGCCGCATAGACCGCAGTCTCCCAGCCGCATGGGTTTGCTTTCCTTGACCGCATAGTCATTGCTCCCCGTAGCCGTATGGGTTGCTCCTCCCCGGCCACATGTACCTGATTGGTCAGCCAGCCGCATAGACCCATCCCCCGCCAGCCGCATGAGTTCCCTATTCTCCTGGCCGCATATGTCTTGCCTTTCTCAGCCGCATGACTGAGTGGATCTCCGAGCCGCATATGACTGATACCCCTTTGACCGCATAAGCCTCTCCCTTTTAGCAGCATGCGCCTAACTCTATTCAGCCGCATGGGCTGTTCCCTTCCAGCCGCATGAGATCATTCCTGGCCGCATATTCCTTAGCCGTATGGCTCTCCTATAGCCCTGTGTATTGATATTTTATTTGATATTTTACGCCTTTTGTCATGAACTTGATAATCACGAATTTACTTGATATGCTTGGGCATGATAATTGAGCCTGATATGACAGTGACCCGTAGTGGTGCACTCCTGTCATGACTAACCTGACATGACCTGATAGTGGCCCGTCGCGGCGCACTCATGACCAGTAAACTGGACATGTTAAACCTGACATGATATATCTTGATAAGCTGTTGCGACGGCTACCTAACATGACATGACCTGTATAATTAATCTGGATACCGTGGACGATTGTACTTGTACAAATAATCCAGTCCTGTCTTACATCATGTCTAGGAGGGGATTCCTGAGTGCCACGGTCAGGTGTACCCATTGAAATGGACTAAGGCTAATAACTAGATTGATTCATTAGTTATAAAGAGATCTCCCAGCTACAGGCAATCCCGTTACCCGGGCACGCCTTGGGATCTGTAGCCTGCCGTCGAGTAGGGCACATTTTCAGCACACTGTCATGTGTTGTACCCTTCAAGCTACCTAAGGGTACATGCGTTCCCTGGACGATGTACCCACCTGAATTCAATCCTAATCTTTCAACCCGGGTAACCTGGATAGTCTGCAGGGCTTGTGGCTGTGGAATAATCTCACTACATCTTGTTAGTAATTAGGCTTGTGACAACCCTAGTTAGTTAAAGTATCAATCCGTAATTCTTGCTTGGCCGTGAAATAATTGGATGGAGTCTAACCAGTCTGGTCTTGTCCTGATCCTGTTCCAGGTTACTGCATGACCAGAATGCTTGTATTTATTTTACCGATAAATGGTGAGAATTCCAAGTTCTGTTCAGACGAAGGGTTACAACCCCGGTCCTTGTTTGGTTTACGGGTTGTAACCTGGTTATCTGAATGGTTCCATGGTTATCTCGTCGTATATCATCCTGATGTATTTTCTTTATTTCCAGTTCTTACTTTATTTATACTCTTGTGCTGATTGCTGGTTTTAGTTCCTAAGTGAAGCTTCCTTTGTGGCACTTGCTCTTTCTGGGGTCTGACCCAGCTGGTTTTGTGTGGCCAGATTTCGGAGCAACTCCAGAGGATCTACCGACCTTCCAGCCAGATGGTGGCCACTAGACGGAACCCTGACAATGAGTGGGTTATTTTTGGCTCTTCCACTCTATTGTAAAAATATTCTTTTGAGGCGTTTAGCCAACGAGCTCGATTGCACTTTACTTACTGTCTGCCTACGGGCTGTAACATAATTAACAGATCCTAGGGTTGATCATGTATGACTAAACTCTTGCTAGTCCTGCCATTTTGTAACGACTAGCTTCATGATCAACTGAATATATAATGTTTGGGATGCCTTACTATTGTATATTTAATGATCATACATCTTGTGACCTTTAATTAGTTGCTTGTGATTGAGACAATAGACTTGTTCATGACCTTAAGAGACTGCTGGCTTGTAGTTAAACCCTCATGTATCTAGACAGCCGTGACCGTATAGCGAGGTAGGTTGCACTTCAATATACGTAGCTGGCTATGTCTGCCCCCGCTCTCCAGTATTCTGGTTCTGGGGCGTGACACACAAACAGAACAAAATATCCATAATAACAACAATCCCGAACATCAAAAATATCCATAATCACAACAATCCATAAACAGAACAAAATATCCATAATAAATTAAACTTGTCCAAATTTTGATACATTACAAATACAAAAAAAACTAGGAAAGAAGGGCTGGATCGGCTGGATGATCTGATGGTGCCTGCTGCGCTCTATGAAGATACTCCTGAACGATGTGAGCCAGTAGACCATCAAATATCTGCTGTGGAACTCGACGCAGATCTGCCGACGACATCAGGTCAAGGAGAGCAATCGTAGACGAAGCTGGTAGAAAAGCGCCAGCAGCATCAAAAGAAACACGTCCAACGGAAGAAGGACCGACACCATTCGAGGACCGGAAGCAGAAGGATCCGGAGCAGCAGAAGAACCCGGGTACTGCGATGCCATCCGGGTCATCTCCTCCCGCATGGACGTCACCACCGAGGTTAGAGTCCTAAGTTGTGTCCACACATCCTCGTCGACCTGAGTCGCGGGAGCAGGAGGCGGCGGCGGTGGAAGTCTCGAAGTCGTCTGCGACGGCGCTATGGATTCGGCATCGTAGACAGGCCCGCCTTTCCCTATTCAGTCGGCGGCTTGTACGAACAAGTCATCCAAGCGAGCGGTCATAGAAAAGAATGACTGGACGGACGTCGATTCGCCGATACCCTCGACAGGAGTGGGCTCAATCATGCTAATGGCCGCACGATACTTAGCATGTCCGATGAATGTGTTTAGTTTACTATGAGTTTTCCTAAGTTATAGTCTAAATCCTAAGACCTCACACTATTGTCATAAAGATTACAAACTAAACTACTTACAATTCTATAACATAAATCTCATAAACTTAAATACTTACATGAGTCTCCTCGGCCCTTTCATCGACGAAGCTACCGTCCTTCTTCCTCTTGTGCGTACTCTCGAATACATCGTCCAAGGTGACCGAGCATGAATCTTTTCCCTCCTTTGCTGCCTTTGTCGCCTGCGTATGATGTTAGAATTTTATTGTGTCAGGTCGATTCATGAGATGAAGAATATAAATTAAATTGCGAAAGCGTACCTGAATCCATTGCTAGACTTGATGGATCTTGAAGCGAACGTCTCTTTATTGGGTTCGATCTTCCAACTTGCTACGACCCTTAATGACAAAGAATAATCCGAATCATTTGTCCCTCTCTTTCTGTTAATGGGGATGCAGAAGAGAAAAAGAGAAAATCTCTCTTTTGGTGGCCGTATAAGTTGGGAACCATAACCCTAATGAATACACATATTTATATATGTGTTGATATTTCTAATTTGGCCCCTCATCAAATTAGAATTATCTCCGGTATCTACACATTAATTCCATGACAATTATACCCTTAAGCCAATTTCCAAATAGACCACTTTAATTTGGCTTAATTATTTAGATAGCCCAAACATAATTAATTTTACATGTGTGGCCCCTTAATTATTGAATAATTCCAACAATCTCCCACTGTGCCACATATGTAACCTTATAATTGTGTTAACCTTAGTGAGCTCATAAATTGCTATCTTAATCCTTAGGGTATATCCGGACAATCTCGTCCATTAACCATATCAACATAGGATCAAAGCGACATTCGTCACATATAGCGTAACTAAACCATCAATGGTCACATATACCAATATAGTTAAATTACATAGATCAATCATGGATGCGTAGCATGGAAATTATACGCAATGTGATCAATACATGTCTATTTCCAACTGGTCCTCCTTAACTTTAGTTAGATCAATACTTTAACATAATGAAAATAGAATGAACTGAATTTCCATATATCTGATCAGATAAATATCCAAAATACTTTAATACAGTGTCCAAAACCAAATTAAAGCACCAAAATACCTAAAATACAAACTCCCACTAAACTGACATATCATCAAATGAGATAACACCCATATGAGCAGTGTGCTCATGAAAGACCTTGGGTGGTAACCCTTTTGTGAGCGGATCCGCTAACATGGAGTTTGTCCTAATGTGCTTATGGACACTTCACCATTCTGAATTCTCTCCTTCATAACTCAAAATTTTATGTCAATATGCTTTGAATTGTACGAGCTCATGTTGTTAGTAGAATATAGTACTGCTGATTTATTGTCATAATATAACTTGAGTTGTCTTTCAACACCCTCCAGAATGCGCAGTCCAGTGACAAAATTTTGCAACCATATTCCATGATTAGATGCCTCAAAACATGCTATAAACTCTGCTGCCATAGTGGACGAAGCTATGAGTGTTTGTTTGACACTCTTCCAAGATATAGCTCCTCCAGCTAACATGTAAACATAACCTGACGTGGATCTCCTGCTTTCTTGGCATCCAGCAAAATCAGAGTCGGAATACCCTATGATCTCCAACTGATCCGATCTCCTATAAGTGAGCATGTAATCCTTTGTTCTCTGTAAGTATCTCATGACCCGTTTGGCTTTTTTCCAATGATCCATCCCAGGGTTACCTAAATATCTGCCTAAAATTCTAACTATGTACGTAATAATTCGGACACGTACACACCAGAGCATACATTAGACTCCCCACAGCTGATGAATAGAGGATCAATTGTATTTCCTTAATTTTAAGGCTATTCTTAGGACACTGATTGAGACTGAACTTGTCTCCTTTAGCGACTGGGGTGTCACCTGGTTTGCGTTCTTACATGCCAAATCTTTTAAGCACTTTATCGATATAGCTTTTTTGTGATAATCCAAGAATACCTCGAAAACGATCTCGATGTATTTGAATTCCTAATACAAAAGAGGCGTCACCAAGATCTTTCATCTCAAATTTATTTGATAGAAATTTCTTAGTGTCATGCAATATGCCTATATCATTTGTGGCAAGCAGTATGTCATCAACATACAAAACCAGAAAAATAATTTTTATCCCACTGAATTTGTGATACACACAATCTTCAACAACGTTAACCTCAAAACCAAACGAGGTAACAACTTGGTAAAATTTATAGTACCACTGACGAGAAGCTTGCTTGAGTCCATAAATAAATTTTGTCAATTTACAAACCATATTCTTTGGATCTCCCGACACAAAGTTTTCTGGCTACACCATATAAATATATAGTTTCGTCAATGTTACCATTGAGAAACGTCGTTTTGACATCCATTTGATGTAACTCAAGCTCAAAATGTGCAACAAGTGCCATGATTGTTCTAAAAGAGTCTTTCGAAGCAACCAGAGAGAAAGTCTCTTTAAAATTAATCCCTTCCTTTTGAGTAAAGCCTTTAGCTACAAGACGTGCTTTATACTTCACCACATTACCCTTCGAATCCTTTTTGGTTTTAAATATCCTTTTACAACCAATGGGCTTCACATCTTTTGGTAATGGGACAAGTTTCCAAACTTTATTGTCTTGTATGGACTTATACTCCTCATTCATTGCATCAATCTACTTTTGAGAATTGGAACTTTCCATGGCCTAACGGAAGTTGATTGTATCATCTTCCAATATTCCATGGTCTTCCTCATGTTCCTGGAGAAATATGATAAAATCATCCGAAATTGTATTTCTCCTTTCTCTGGTGGACCGTCTTAATGGCACCAATTCTTGAGGTTGTTGAGTTTGTTCCTCGTGAACAACTGCCTCATCTTGAATGGGGGATGCCTCTATGTTGTCTTGTTGAGGTAGCTCAACATCGATTTGTAGAGGTAATTCAACATTGTCTTGTTGAGGTTCCGGATTCACTTCTTGATCAATGACAGGTACAGAAACTTGCACATCGTCAAAAGTGATAGTAGGGATCGTAACCGATTCCTCTTCAAATACAATGTCCCTAACTTTATATTTCTTCCCCCAAACTCAACATCCTCAAAAAATATAGCAGTTTCCGTCTCAAAAATAGTCATTTTTGTGGGATCGTAAAATTTATAACCCCTTGATCGCTCCGCATAGCCAATAAAGTAGCTGCTTACAGTTTTAGGATCCAATTTCTTTTCATATGGCCTATAAGGCCTTGCCTCAGCTGGACAACACCAAATATGTAAATGCTTCAAACTAGGTTTTCTGCCTGTCCATAGCTCATAAGGTGTTTTTGCAGCCGCTTTAGTTGGCACTCTATTCAGAATATAAGTTGTTGTTTTGAGTGCTTCACCCCAGAGTGACTCTTGTAAGGTAGAATGACTAATCATACTCCTCACCATATCCTTAAGAGTCCTATTTCGTCTTTCAGCTACACCATTCATGCTAGGTGATCCTGTCATGGTGTACTATGGGACGATTCCACATTCCTCTAGGAATTTAGCAAACGGTCTTGGACGCTGTTCACCTGATCCATCAGACCTACCATAATATTCTCCACCACGGCCAGACCTGACGACTTTTATTCTTCTATTGAGTTGGTTCTCAACTTCAGCTTTAAATGATTTGAATACGTCCAAAGACTGTAATTTCTCATGAATGAGATATAGGTAGCAGTATCTAGAATAGTCGTCTATGAATGATATAGAATATTATTGACCATTCTAAGAAGCCGAAGGGAATGGTCCACAGATATCAGTATGAATCAATTCTAAGACTTCTGTAGACCTATTGGCACCTAATCTCTTTGTTTTGGTCTGTTTTCCCTTTACACATTCAACACGGACATTAAAGTCTGTGAAATCAAGGGAATCCAAAATCCAATCAGACACAAGTCGTTCAACTCTATTTCTAGAGATGTGACCTAATCGCTTGTGCCATAATGAGGCTAAATTTATATTATTAATTTTGCGTTTAGTACCACGTGACTCCACATGCAAGGTTTTATTGTAAGATGCAATAGTTTCGAGTGAATATAGGTTATCATAAACATTAAGGAAACTACTACCAACAATATTTGAATTTAAAGATAGACTAAACTTATTGTTTCCAAATGAACAATGATAACCAGATTTGTCCAGTAAGGAAACTGAAACTAAATTCCGTCTAAAAGACGGTACAATAAAAGTGTCTATCAAATCCAAATAATAACCGATTCCCAGTAATAACCTAAAATGTCCTATTGCTTCCACTTCTACCGACTTGCCGTCACCCACATAGATGTATCTTTCACCATCAATTGGCTTTCGGTAAATCAGACAACCTTGTCTAGAAACACTAATGTGGGTAGTTGTACCAGAATCTAACCACCATGTGTTTCTAGGTACTGAAGCTAAATTAACCTCAGAACAGACCAAATTGAGAAATGTATTTTTCCTTATGTGTCCTAACTTGTCACAAAAAAACAACCCTTAGTTTTATATTGTTGTTTCTTTTGAGCCAGGCCCTCAGCAGCTTCTGTATTTCTTTTCTTTTTGCCCTTAAAATTTATCCCACTAAGCATGAAAATTGAATTCGTATTGGCAGATATTATAGCAACATTAACTGAAAAGAGAACAAAAATAAATAAACAAATATGCTCTAATTAATAATCAAAGAATAAAAGATAGTCAAACAAATTCAAATAATGGTGAACCCCATCTCAAGATACCTAGTGCATCATTAATATCAAGTCTTTGGACAGTGATATTAACTGCAAGTGGTACTTTTGGTGTAGTGATCAAACGTTGACAATAAGTCATGTCAAATAATAAGCCTATCTTTGGATCGGGTTATTATTCACATGTAAACCGTATAATTGTCACACATTTATCACCACAAGTATGTGTGCAATTCGGCCATGTATTAACCTTCCTTTGTGTCGGCTAATACCCGCATGAATATACACACACAAACATCCGACATCCCTCGTAGACTACTACGCAAGAGAGGTCACTTTGGCGACATCTTGTTTCAATGAGTCTACTTAGAATATTGGACAACTATTGCTAGTCATAAAAGGTACCAAAAAAATTAAATGTTGACTAAATTTTACAAAACTAAATCATGTCCAAAAACTTTATATTCATGCATATTCATGAGATTATTACTCAAATAAAGTAATCAAAAGCATAATCATGAATTTTAATTTGACAAAATTGGATATTATCAATATAACAAAAATTATAAAATAATCTACGGAGGATATGCATCCAACAATAATATCAAATAATGCATAAAGATTATTTTAAATAGAATAATCTATAGAAGACCAAATATATGCATTAATAGATTACATCAAATAATCTACAAAGATTATACTAAAATTGATCTACTAAAGACAAAATAAAATAATCTAAATCACCAGCATTATGGTATTCAAATCACTGGAAATCCATCCCATTATAATATAATCTTTAGTATAATAAAAAATATATTATAATGGACTTCAGCATTATGGTATCCCTGGATGGGATGGGTATTCAAAATAAAATGATCTACTAAAGATTATCCTTTGCTCAAAACACCAAGTGCTGGTGGTTCATCCCGATTGGTTGGAAGCAAGTTTATACGAGAACCTGATTCTGATAATGGACTTCATGGCAACCTTGAAGATGATACTCCAGAAATTCTGAAGGACACTCGTCAACCTATGAAGACAGTAAAGTCTACGTCTCCTAATCAGAAGAGGGTGTCTCCACCACATCAAAACTTATGTATATTCTTAACTTTCCATAGTCCACATTGATATTGATCTTGATGGAAAAATCAGAACCCTAAATTAAGTTAGATCTAACGATCTATGGTTTCTGAACACCAACAAAAAATTGAATCTGAAACTTCAAACTCATGAAACAAACAAGAAGGCTCTGATACCACTTGTTAGAATTTAATTATGCCATGTCGATTCATGAGATGAAGAACATAAATTAAATTGCGAAAGCGTACCTGAATCCATTGTTAGACTTGATGGATCTTGAAGTGAACGTCTCTTTATTGGGTTCGATCTTCCAACTTGCTACGACCCTTAATGAAAAAGAAGAATCCGAATCCTTTGTCCCTCTCTTTCTGTTGATGGGGATGCAGAAGAGAAAAAGAGAAAACCTCTCTTTTGGTGGCCTATAAGTTGGGGACCACAACCCTAATGAATACACATATTTATATATGTGTTGATATTTCTAATTTGGCCTCTCATCAAATTAGAATTATCTCCTGTATCTACATATTAATTCTATGACAATTATACCCTTAAGCCAATTTCTAAATAGATCACTTTAATTTGGCTTAATTATTTAGATAGTCCAAACACAATTAATTTTACATGTGTGGCCCCTTAATTATTGAATAATTCCAACATACGAAACAATCATAGAATAAAGTTTTTTTTGATATCAAGTAATTAAAAAAATAAAGTTTTTTTTCGATATCTCACCAGATCTACAAGCGTCGCTGCGTGGGGCCTCGATCCCCCTATATGCAGACCCGCTGCCTGTCGATTCGCCTTCGCCTTCGTCGATTTATTCTTGAACTCGGACGTATTCATCTTTTCATGCATCTGCTCATAAAAGTCCTCCCGGAGCCAGACCTTCCTGCCACTGCAGATGTCATCATTCGCGTCCCGCAGCTTCTTTCCGACGACTTTTTTTGTAGGTCTTGATGTTCTCCGCCTCGCGATAGAGGGGTCAGCAGAACGTCAACAGACATACAAATTCAAATATCAAATAATTAGAAAAATGGTGGATTAAAGAATAATTAATAATTAAGTAATCACAATATATATATATATATATATATATATATATATATATATATATATATATATATATGCCCCCACCAATACCTCCTGGCTTTGCATAGGGGACTTCAACGCCATCACCCGCAGAGACGAGAAGATTGGAGGTCGTCCAACGCCCCTATCAGCCATGCAAGACTTCAACGACTTCATATTCAAAGCTCATCTTACTCCTCTCCAGTTCAAAGGCAGCGAATTCACCTGGTGTAACATGCAAGACGGCGATCGCCGTCAATATTCCCGTCTGGACAGAGCCCTCACCAACGCGCACTGGCACGGTATGAGGATCAGCTCCATCCTGACCCACCTCAACTCTACAGAATCTGACCACGCCCCTATCCTGGTGGAAATAAAAAACAACACCTACCCACCCAAAAAGAACTTCCAATTCCTCGATTTTTGGACTGATCACCCACAGTTCTTGAGCATCGTTGCAGAAGCGTGGAACAGTCAGGACTCCCCTAATCCTCTCACCCGGGTCAGCAACAAGCTCAAAGCCACCAGGAAAGCTCTTTCCAAGTGGAGCAAACTAGCCTTCGGAGACATTTTCCAAGCGATTTGTGTCGCTGAAGACGATGTAACCCGAGCAGAAGCTTTATTCCTATCCGATCGATCCCCAGCGGCCAGGAGAGCCTTGAACCTAACCAAGGCGATGCTCAAATTCAGGCTGAAAGTCGAGACCGATTTCTGGAAGCAGAAAGCCAGACTGAAATGGGACAACGACGGGGACAAAAACTCTAAATACTTCCACGCCCGCGTCAATGGCAAAAGACACAAACTATCGATACACCATATAGCTGACGAGTAAGGCATCATCAGAACAGACCACAAGGGGATCCAAGAGGCGGCCGCCGATTACTACGCCAAATTATTCTCCAAGGAGACGGTCCACAAAGACACATCATTCCTTGACCAAATTCCCACTATCATCAATGACGCCGACAACGCTTGGTTGGAGCGCCCCCTGTCTGAGCAGGAAGTGAAAGACGCGATATGGGCCTTGAACGTTCATAGCGCCCCCGGCCCAGATGGCTTTACTGGCACCTTCTTTCGCACCTGCTGGGATATTATCAAGCGGGACATCACCGAAGCGGCTATTGCCTTCCTTAAAGGAGCACACTACCCCAAAGCCATCTCCAGCGCCAACCTCATCCTCATCCCGAAAAAAGACAACCCTAACTCCTTTCGAGATTTTCGACCCATCAATCTTTGCACTTTCGCCAACAAAATCATATCCAAGATCATAGCTACTAGAATGACAGACACTCTCCCTAAAATCATCTCGGAGGAGCAAAGAGGATTCGTTCGCGGAAGGAACATCCAGGACAACATCATGCTGGCTCAAGAACTTATCACCTGCATGAAATTTCTGGCTAGTGGGGGCAACATCGCCATCAAAATTGACATGGAAAAAGCATACGACAGACTCGATTGGCAGTTCATGATCTAGGTCTTCAGAGCTTTCGGATTCTCAGAAAACTGGACCAACATCGTGTGGAGATCCGTCAGCAACTCATGGTTCTCCACAGTTATCAACGGCCAATCAGAAGGATTTTTCAAATCAAGCCGTGGAGTCAGACAGGACGACCCTCTTTCATCTACGGTATTCATCATTGCTGCTGACGCCCTGAGCAGAAATCTCAACAACATGGTCAACACCCTTAACTTCCAGCAATATCACACGTCCAGCGGATGCCCCACCATCACCCACCTGACCTTTGCCGATGATTAACTCATCTTCTCATCCTGGGATGTCGGATCGATGGAGGTGGTTCATAACACCCTGGAGCGGTACTCCAGATGCTCAGGCCAGAAGATCAACCAATCCAAGAGTGTCATCTACACCTACCACAACATCAAAATTGAGAACGCTACCAGACTCACCCATCTAACTTCCTTCACGGTGGCACATCCTCCTTTCAACTATCTAGGTTGCCCCCTGGTGTACGGGAAATCTAACGCCAGCATCTTCGAGAACTTGATCAACAAAATCAGGAACAAGATCGAAGGATGGCATAACGCAACCCTATCTCCAGGAGGCAAAATTATTCTCATCAAGCATGTGCTCAACTCCGTCCCCATCCACACCCTAGCGGCTTGTTCCCCGACCAAGAAGGTTATCGCGTTGATTGAGCAGATCTTTTACAATTTCTTCTGGGGGCACAACAAGGGGCAAGACAAACACCACTGGGCCAGCTGGAAAACCATGGCAGCCCCGATCGCGAACAGTGGGCTCGGATTCACCAAACTCGATCACATCGTCAAAGCGTTCTCGATGAAGCTGTGGTGGAAATTACGCACAAGCCAAAACCTGTGGACCGGGTTTATGAATGCCAGGTACTACAAACACATACATCCAGCGATGGCCACAGCTAACAGCAGATCCTCAGCGGCTTGGCGTCGTATTTTACGGGGCCGAGAACTGGCAGAACCAGCGATCAGACTTCATCTGGGTCCAGGCGAGGCTAACCCCTTCCTGGAGAGATGGATCGGAGATAGCCTTATCCCGAACATTACCGATTCCCCCAGAAATAGCAAGATCAATGACCTGTGGAACCCCACCAATAACGATTGGAATTGGGACAAGATCCGTGATTGGTCCGACAGCGAAACGGTTGACATCATTCGCCAGCACGGACTTACACTTGGGCCCGACGCAGACAAGCTGTAATGACCCGTTCCGCCGTAGCGGAACGCCGATTCAAACGGCAAGTGCAACGACTCAAACGAGCCGTCGACCCGAAGAGTTGGCATCGACCTGATGAAGAATCGATGCAAGGCTTACATTGGTCCGTCAAGATGAATCCAGACTTAGACTTTCAAAGGCGCACTCGAAGTATCGTTTGGCCGATACGAACATCGCTAAGGTGGGTGGCTCCGATGAACCCGTCTTTGCTTAGCCTAGACACATAACAATACGGACACTATCACTGAAAACCCTAGGCGATAACACCGTGCATGCTAATAAATGACCCAACGCACCTAGCTAAGGGATTAATCCCATCTTGTATGCTTGCATAGAATATGAAAAGGAACATGGAAAATACGAGAACTCTCGCACCGCGCTCCACGCTCGTGCTAAGGCACAAGCTTGCGTTCAAGTCCCTTATACGTTCAACAATGAAACAATGAAACAATGAAATGGGAAGACTATCAATATAGTCATTTCGAGTAGAGTATAGCAACATTGAAAGGCTATGGGACCGATGGGTCGCCAAGGCGACTCCCGTACAAGGAGTTGCGTAATGTATGAATGAAAGAGTAAATGAATAAGTGAATGAAAGAATCAACGAATGAATGAACAAGTAAAAGATAAGAAGGATGGAAATGGTTAGCGAGGGGTATGACGAGCACGTGCAACGAGGCTTGCTACCTGCGCTACACGGACGCCAACCTGGTCGATAACGTATTAAGGCTAAGGGTTAGCCTACGGCTCAGAGACAGTCGTTAAGTTAAAAAGATAAGTTAATACGAAATGGTCGTGGACAAACGGCACGAGCGAGGGGTGGCGTATGCTGTGACCGTAAAGAAAAAGGGATTCCGCGGCATGATCAAAGTGTGAAGGACTTGCCGGTCCGGACGGAATCAAAGGAAATGGCTTACGGACTGCCTGAGTGCGGGCTTGGCCACCAGGGGACGTAAGGCCAGGTATTTCAAAAGACTATCAGGGTGTACCAAGCCGCATGCCATGATAGGTGAGAAATTACCACAGGGGAAGACATGTCCAGGATGGCTTGTGATGCCAGTGACCGATGCATATAGATTAAGTGGGCTTTGCTGGTGGCGATCCACGTGCAAGTCCTTACATTGAAATCAAAGTAGTCTAAGTTAATCTGAACAAAGCACCTTCTGAATAAGCTTGAAATGTATCATACCAAATGATAATGAATACTTCGTACAATGAGTTAGAAAATACGCCTACGATGCACTAGTAACTGAGGCAGGGACACGCCCTTGATATTGAATGTTTCCAAGAATCACATTATGTTGTTCCATATAAATTGTTGACTAACTTGGTTTACTTTGGACAGGGAAGGCCGGACGGTAAGTATGGGTAAGTCATGCATGTATTTCCATGCGACACTTGAATTTGGCAACACGGGATAGGTTATGACATATGCCATAAAATTGATCCTAAGGCAAGATTAGAAAGACAATGAATGATAGAGATGCACAAAAGTAAATGATACGTGTTTGGTAATGATAGCATTGTGGGCGAGCTAGCCTCCCCACCAGTGCATAACAATGTACTGATAACCCCACAGTCTACTTGCAGGATGCAGGTATCGTCGACGGGTGCGGATCTTCCATCGAACGTGCTAAGGCGCGGAGCTATCTCTGTAGCCTTGGAGCATTGCAAGGAGCTGAAGCACCCTATACAGGACATAATGTATAGGAACATTGCCATGAATCATTCCATGTTGTAAGCCACTTGGCACGCCTTTTATGTTTCAGAGAGAGAGAGAGCTTGAGCGATTTATAATATCGGCCTAGCGCCGCTTGTAAACTTCTTGAATATCAATAAAGAGTTCGAATTCGCTTTCACTTGTGTTCATTTACTTTCCGTTGCAAATGGGGACACTCTGTGCGACTCTGTAGCCTAGCTTAAATAGGCCGTTTCTGGACATAGCCTTGCACGGACGCAACCTAGGCCCGTGCGACATCACGCCTTAGCGAGGACGATCGCTCCTGCAGGAGCGGGGCGTGACAGATTGGTATCAGAGCACGGCTTTACGTCCTTGGACTTTATTTCATTTTCTCAGTTTTGAAAGCTCGTCGTTGGAAAAAGAAGTATACGCTCTCTCTCGTTGTGCCTTGGGATGTTCCATACAATAAGTCTAATATTTTTAAAAGCTCATACGAGTACTCGATTGGACGGGATCGATAGGCGAAGGCCTTTGTGCCACCACGACGGACTTGAGTTGGAAGGAACCGATGCTAAGAGTTAGCAAACGCAGTACGTGCTTGAATGAGCTTACGCTGACAGCAAACGAGTACACGAGACCAAAGTATAGTTCGCATGGGATAGCTATGCATACGACCTTTTTGGTTATGTTGTGCCGCGTGTCGTGCACCTTGACTTTTGGTGCAATCGAGTTGCGAGCAATATCAAGTACCGTTCGGTCGGGAACGAAGCTACACTTAGAGTGTATATCGATAGGAACGCTATCAAACTAATGCTTAGGCATGCACGAAAGATTTATTGGATTTTGAGGATTAGTGCGAACGACTTAGTACGTCGAGGTGACATGAGCGATTACGCTAGAGATTTGTCGAACGAATCTGAAGGATGTCTTAGCGCATGACGCAAACGTGATTGAGGACTAGATCGTATGGCTTGAATCCGAGTGGTGTATGTGATAGGTTCGGAGAAGAATAAGAATGAGTGACGACGACTAGTCGAGTAGCTCGAACCCTGAGTGGTGTATGGACATTATAGAAATTGTTCGAGCGAGACTACAAGATATACGGATAGAACGGGTATGTCGGCGAGGCGATGCGATCGCGCAAAGCCTTAAAATGTGTCACGCTTAGTTGATCGTGACTTCGAATGTCCCGAACGAGATATCGTTCAGACAACTTGTCAATGGGCAACGCAAGTTAGAAAACGATTCGAAACGATGAATGAAAATGAATGGTCTTGATCGAGGAAACTTAGAGGATAGCGCGTACGATTTGGGAATGATTCAAATGAAATGTGACTTGAGTTTTGAACAACGATCCTGAAACAAGCTTGAGGAATAGCGATCGAACTTGATCTTGAATATCGAGGAAATTGTGGATTATCCAACTCGGACAATAGCATCAGTCGCATGACTCGAAATTGGTTGCAAAGGAAGATCGTCAGGTTACGCATATCATCGATGGTATTGAGGCGTATCAAAGATCGATATGCGATAACTCGAGGGTACTCTGACTCGGCGAATGACGACCGTACAAATGTCATTGTTCCGATGGATGCTATACTCTTGATATTGAAACGTGTCGAGGAAAATATAGACGTGGCTCGAGGATTTTCTAGTTGAACGAAATGATGAATGGACTATCGATCTTGGCTTGGATAGAAAATAAAATGTTGGATTCGCTTCGTTGACAACCATAGTGTTGACGTTCTTGTCTTATGCGAGCGCAACTCCAGTCTCGCACATACGTCGTGCCGGATTATGACGATCACTCCGCGTGAGCGCTGATATGGTGATTCATACAGCGGGAGTGATTGAACTAGGATGGCATAGCAATCTGATTGCTTCGACTTGTGGTTTGACGCAAAAGTAGACTCGAGAATGAATTTATGGGCTTGAAAAATTGAACTTGAGGATTGAGTAGGTCCAATCCACGTATCGAGAATGGGTTAGTCTAAAACTCAAACAAGAGTTACGCCCCGATGAGAATAATTATTCCGCGGGAGCGTTGCATGGTGATTCATGAACCGTCGTGGATAATCGAACTCGCATAAGATTGGGGCGCAATATATTGTCGAGCTGGATGACCTCGTGATCGAATACACGAATTGGTTAGAACTGGTGATTGAACGGAATTGAATGTGTGTGCAACGTAAGTCGATACGAATTAGGTGATCATGCTCGATGTTTAGAAATGTTAGTGAAACAAACTTGGGAGAAACTCCCATACAAGCGAACAAAGGGTTTGACCATAGGATTTGGGGCGAGCGTCGTACAACGACCTTGTACGATGAGCCACGGACTTGACATGTAACTATAACTTTGTGAGCTGACCTAGCGGATAGGCGGATGACCCTATGCGGAGTGATTGAACCTATGCGATGGCATTTACAGTATCGTCTGGACGGACAATAGACTTGGGAAAACGAGACTTAGAGTAGAACAGGGAACTGGGAGTGTGCGCGAACGACGACGAGATTGGCCCCAAACGAAGAGAATGATAGGGATGGATGATGCACAAGTAAAAGTTGGAATAACGAATTGAATCGTTGATAGGAAGAAATACTTGATGATGGGACAATACTTGGTTTTGAATCGGACGGAAATTGCTTAGACTTGGTCGACCCCGCTAAGAAGAAATTATAATGATTTCGTGGACAACAACGCTTGAGAAGCGAATCGAATCATCTCGAGGACCGAGATAAACGATATGTGATACACACATGAGTTCGGTTTTAAATCAAAGTTAGCAAAGTGATCGGCAAATCGAAACTATCACGAGTAGCTTGTCCGACTTCGCTAGTCGCTAAGCTTGGTTGAAATGCACATATTCTGGGGACGCCTTAAATGTGTGCACGATCCAAACTCAGCGATATGATGAACTCGAATACAGCTGCAAGTGGGTGTTGAGATGCGCAAGAACGAATAAGTGAGTTTGCCTCAGCCTACGACTTCGTATTTGACAAATTTCAACGCACCTCGTGCGACCGTTTCAATCCCATGATACGTCGAAAAAGCAACCGAGTCGAAGAAACACTTGAATTGAATAAGTGCCATCACCTCTAAATGAATGAAAAGTTATCCAATAAAAATCGACCAAACGTATGCGACACGGAACTTGGAAAGGTACCGAGCATGGTTCGATGCCATCGAACGATAGAGTCGTTCGATAGAATTGTCTATGAAACACGATGACACGAGTTAAGGAATGGTAGGATGACCTGCACTCAGGAAGTCTCGAGGACGAGACTTGTTTTGAGTGGTGTATTATGTAATGACCCGTTCCGCCATAGCGGAACGCCGATTCAAACGGCAAGTGCAACGACTCAAACGAGCCGTCGACCCGAAGAGTTGGCATCGACCTGATGAAGAATCGATGCAAGGCTTATATTGGTCCGTCAAGATGAATCCAGACTTAGACTTTCAAAGGCACACTCACAGTATCGCTTGGCCGATGCGAACATTGCTAAGGTGGGTGGCTCCGATGAACCCGTCTTTGCTTAGCATAGACACATAACAATACGGACACTATCACTGAAAACCCTAGGCGATAACAACGTGCATGCTAATAAATGACCCAACGCACCTAGCTATGGGATTAATCCCATCTTGTATGCTTGCATAGAATATGGAAAGGAACATGGAAAATACGAGAACTCTCGCACCGCGCTCGACGCTCGTGCTAAGGCACAAGCTTGCGTTCAAGTCCCTTATACGTTCAACAATGAAACAATAAAATGGAAAGACTATCAATATAGTCGTTCCGAGTAGAGTATAGCAACATTGAAAGACTATGGGACCGATGGGTCGCCAAGGCGACTCCCGCACAAGGAGTTGCGTAATGTATGAATGAAAGAGTAAACGAATAAGTGAATGAATGAATCAACAAATGAATGAACAAGTAAAAGATAAGGATGATGGAAATGGTTAGCGAGAGGTATGACGAGCACGTGCAACGGGGCTCGCTATCCGCGCTGTACGGACGCCAACCTGGTCGATAACGCATTAAGGCTAAGGGTTAGCCTACGGCTCAGAGACAACTGTTAAGTTAAAAAGACAAGTTAATACGAAATGGTCGTAGACAAACGGCACGAGCGAGAGGTGGCGTATGCTGTGACCGTGAAGAAAAAGGGATTCTGCGGCATGATCAAAGTGTGAAGGACTTGCCGGTCCGGACGGAATCAAAGGAAATGGCTTACGGACTGCCTGAGTGCGGGCTTGGCCACCAGGGGACGTAAGGCCAGGTATTTCAAAAGACTATCAGGGTGTACCAAGCCGCACGCCATGATAGGTGAGAAATTACCACAGGGAAAGACATGTCCAGGATGGCTTGTGATGCCAGCGACCGATGCATATAGATTAAGTGGGCTTTGCTGGTGGCGATCCACGTGCAAGTCCTTGTATTGAAATCAAAGTAGTCTAAGTTAATCTGAACAAAGTACCTTCTGAATAAGCTTGAAATGTATCATACCAAATGATAATGAATACTTCGTACAATGAGTTAGAAAATACGCCTACGATACGCTAGTAACTGAGGCAGGGACACGCCCTTGATATTGAATGTTTCCAAGAATCATATTATGTTGTTCCATATAAATTGTTGACTAACTTGGTTTACTTTGGACAGGGAAGGCCGGACGAAAAGTATGGGTAAGTCGTGCATGTATTTCCATGCGACACTTGAATTTGGCAACACGGGATAGGTTATGACATATGCCATAAAATTGATCCTAAAGCAAGATTAGAAAGACAATGAATGATAGAGATGCACAAAAGTAAATGATACGTGTTTGGTAATGATAGCATTGTGGGCGAGCTAGCCTCCCCACCAGTGCATAACAATATACTGATAACTCCATAGTCTACTTGCAGGATGCAGGTATCGTCGGCGGGTACGGAGCTTCCATCGAACGTGCTAAGGCGCGGAGCTATCTCTGGAGCCTTGGAGCGTTGCAAGGAGCTGAAGCACCCTATACAGGACATAATGTATCGGAACATCGCCATGAATCATTCCATGTTGTAAGCCACTTGGCACGCCTTTTATGTTTCAGAGAGAGAGAGAGCTTGAGCGATTTGTAATATCGGCCTAGCGCCGCTTGTAAACTTCTTGAATATCAATAAAGAGTTCGAATTCGCTTCCAGTTGTGTTCATTTACTTTCCGCTGCAAATGGGGACACTCTGTGCGACTCTGTGGCCTAGCTTAAATCGGCCGTTTCTGGACATAGCCTTGCACGGGCGCAACCTAGGCCCGTGCAGCATCACGCCTTAGTGAGGACGATCGCTCATGCGGAAGCGGGGCGTGACAGCTGAGGTGGTCGCTGGAAAGTTCTGGAGCATTCTCAGTACGATCGGCGAGACTCGCGATCCAAGAGAACGGTCAAGATTGTTTCATTGGGCGATACTGGCACTCTTGCATCCCTAAGAAATGGTCCTTCCTCCTGTGGAGAGTCATGAGAAAGAAACTGCCAACCGACGATATTATTAACTCCATCGGCATTAGCCTGGCGTCTGCTTGTAATTGCTACACCAAGCGTCAGACGGAGACTATTGACCACATCTTCCGAGACGGAAGCCTCCCTGACAAAATCTGGAACACCCTCAATCACATCTACAAAACCACCCCAGGAGATGGGCGCTTTATCGATCTTCTGGCCCACTGGGGAGTTGCGTCCCACGGCCACCAGATCGTTGCATCGGCCGCTATCTGGGCAATTTGGAAAAATCGCAACAAAGCAAGATACGAGGAACACCAATACTCTGTCGAACAGCTAATCCGAGAAATTTACCGGCAATGTCGCAAAAGGAGTTCACTTTGCTCCCACAGCTCTCCAGCATTCTGGCAACCATACACCTCTTAGTTTTGGCGGCCGCGATCGCTCCTCCTCCCTCCCCAGTCTTTCCTTTTGGTGGTATACTTATTTCGGCTTTTGCCTTGTATACGTGTCAGGCTTCAGTATTTTGAGCCTTGATAAATAAAAAGAGGGGGTTCTTTTAAAATATATATATATATATATACGCCCTCATCTGGTCGAGCCAGATGTACCACGACTCCAAGGGCACCTCAATAAAATTGAGGTAGGGGCCATGAAAGTTTTGCCTAATAATGAGCCCTAGCTCCCTGGTAGCATCCCACGAAAAAAACCTACAAAGAAGCAATGACTGGATTATTTACTTGAATAAATGAAACAAATTAAAAAATTAACTTACAAAATACAAATTTACTTACAGTTCACCCGCGGGCCATAAATCTCGTCTGAACTCCCTTGTCGGTCTCTCTGGTGGCGTCGGAGGATCCACGGGTCCGTGAATGTACTCGCCAGTAGCCGAATGGAACTGAATCCATGGATACTCCGGGGCCCACCGTACAGTAACTGGAGGATTCGCTGGCGGAACAGACGATGGGTCGGCATCTGTCGTTCTCCCGGAGCCAATGGATGGCTATACCCCCGAGGTAGATCGATAGCGGGATGAGGATGTCTCCAGGGTACTCTCCGGGTCGGGCTCGGTAGATGGGGTCATATCCCGGTGAAGGCGACCACGACCTCCACCACGACCACCACGGTCGCTACGACCGCCAGTGGCCATGACCTATAAATAGAACACATAAACATAATTAACAATATATAAGTATAAATAAATAGAAGACTAAACTAAAATATACTACCAGCAATACGAGAAGTGCCGACGCGACCAACAGGAAGACTAAGAGTGTCATCTGCAAAAAGAAAACCATACCGTAAGTAGATGAATCGTGAATGCGACACGGACAGTATCATTGGGTGGGGAGGACGGTCACTAGGCGGAGGGGCTACTTGTAGCTTAGTTAGTGATGTTGCTGCAGCTGGTGACGAGCCACTACACATGTACCCTTTAGAGAGAGCTCCACTCCCTGAACGTTGCAGCTGGTGACGAGCCACTGCACATCTTTGATTGAGATAACGTGAATGAAGAAACAATTTTCTATTTACATCTTTTTACTTTATAATAAATAAATAATTTTAATAAATGAATCTCTATCTCTACTAATATAATGAGGCTTCAAAACGGCTCAAGATTGAGCCGTCTAAGCCGTGTGTATTTCATGAACCATTTCATTATTTAGAAAAATAAAAAAATTGAAGTTCAGCAACTGTTGTCATTTTCTCACGTAGGTTAAAATAAAATTAAAA
Organism: Iris pallida; assembly: GCA_029216955.1. Taxonomy (NCBI): domain Eukaryota; kingdom Viridiplantae; phylum Streptophyta; class Magnoliopsida; order Asparagales; family Iridaceae; genus Iris; species Iris pallida. The sequence continues at coordinate 38,222,704 of JANAVB010030220.1, forward strand.
CTTAAAATCCTCCTAACTACATGAATATGTATAAATATTAAAATATTTAAAATTTAAATTATATTTAAAGTAACTATATGATATTATATAACTAAACACATGTCCAAAAGTTTAAAAATATATTTATAATAAATCATAACTAAAATATATTTAAATTTTATTTAAAATATTATAACATAATATAATTGTTTATATATTTCAATCATATTGTAGATTTTTTTAACGTGCGTTGAAAGTAACTAGTTATTATAAAGGGGCTTCAAAATGGCTCAAGATTGAGCCATCTAAACCGTGTATATAATCAACTATTTTCTTTTAAAATAAATTAAATTATGCAAAAAATTGTTGAAAAAAGTTTAAATTTGTTATATATATTCAAAATGGGAAATCAAACTCAAACAAACAGGAAGAAAACCTCTCACCTTAACCACATGGACTAGAAAAAATATTTGATTATAATTGAATAATAATATTATTATATGTTATTATACTGCAAAGTACGTGCATTTACTAGTCAAAAATGCTATTTGGCTCCCAAAATATTTGGGTTCCATTATGTGGCATGTGACATGGTTGCTGATATGGCAGCTGACACGACAAAATTTAACAGTAAAATTAAAATTAATATTAAATTAACAGTAAGTTAACATGATAATTCACATTAATATTAACATTGACATTAATATTAACCTTAACATTTAATTAATATTAAAATTAAAATTAATATTAACATTAAAATTAAAATTAAAATTAACATTAATATTAACATTAATATTAACATTAGCATTAACAAAAATGAGTAATTATTTTTCTTGGGTTAAAATTTGTCATGTCAGCTGTTATGTCAGCTGTCATGTCAGATGCCACATAATGGGAGATGGTATCATCCAAATATTTTGGGAGCCAAATAGCATAATTGTTTACTAGGATATATAATGGTTTATTTGGAATAATTATTTTTACTATTTTTTTTTTCATAGTTTAGGAAAAATAAAGGTAACAACTTCAACAAGGAGTCAAGCTTCATGACTATAGGTCCTCTGCTTTAGGTCTTCTGTATAGAATTATTAGTTTCCACATTTGCTTTCTTTCTTTAAATACATGACATGAAAAAGGAAAAACTAGGACGATGCCGTCGTCCCTGCCATCGTCCCTATCGTTCCGCTGCCGTCTTCCCTCCTCCCCTGCTCTACTGCCGTCTCGTCTTCCTCCTACAACGACGACGACCACTCCCCTTCTGCTACTCTGCCATCCTCCAGCGTCGGTACCGCCGTCGGAGCCTACCCCTCCTCCGCGAGCCCTCCCCTCCTATCGCTCCGCCTCCCTATGCTGTGACGGCGACAGTGTCCTTGGCCCCGCGGGTGCACCGACTGTCAAGGACGGAGTGACACACTGTCTGCACTGGGCTGTAGCCCAGTGGAAAAAAAAGAAAGTAATGCCATTTTTTTGTTTAAGTGAAAGGATCGGTCAGCCCAATGCAAAGAAGAAGGGCCGGCCTCTTCATTGTTTTACTTCTTCAACTCAACTTAGCAAAAATAAAAAGCTAACTGTTATTTTTTTTACAAGTGAAGGGCCGACCTCTTCATCACTTCAGTTTTACTTCATCTCTTCATCTCTTCCCAATCTTCCGATTATTCAGTTTTCTTCAACTCCCCAAGTACCGACTCCCTGCCAACCTCTTCATTTCTTCCAGTTGGCCAGCGACTGGTTCCCCTCTCCAGCCCGACCGACAGGCTGCAGCGGCTCCCGGTCTCCCACTTCAGTGTCTTCACCTCCTCTGGTAAAATCCTAACCCCCAATTTTTTTGTAAAATCTTAACCCCCAAACTTCTCGGTCTCCCTCTTTTCCATCTAGGCTATAATGATAGTGACTCATATTTTGATTAGGTGAGCTTGTGCCATAATTCTTTCTATTCACTCTACTCTGTATATTATGGAACTCACTCAGGCTGCTTCTGCACTTTTTTTTATTCAACGTCTTTGTAAATTGCCATTGAAAGGTTAGTGAAGTCAGAATAATTATTGTTTTGACATGCTTTTTAATATCTACCATTTTTTTTAGTATTTATTACACATTACACAGTTGAAGTTGAATCCCAGTTGAATCCGTGTTCTAGACAAGAAGTTTCTTGTTATTCAATTCTTTACATTTGTGATTGCAAATAATAAATGATATCAGTAAAAGATTTAGAATTCGGATGTGTGATGGTTAGATGTTTCATAATATACAAAACATTTAATGGAAAATATATGTATCCTGAATGAGTCATAATTGAGATTTACAAAAGAAACTATGCTGAATTTTTGGCATAAAATTTTAGCTTATAGTAACATTAGCCTATTAGCTAGTCCGCCCTACTCGAAAATCTTGGCTCCGTCCGTGCCGGCTGTACACCCACGGGTGCCAAATAGCAGTTTTGTATGAAAAATTCACTCCACAACGTGGAGCAGTGGATCATCGAAGTTGGCAGCAGCATCAACTCTAGTTCTCCATCTGCCCAATCCAGCAGATACGATCCAGTACAAGAATCCAGAGGAGAACAAGCCAAAGAACCAAGAATTGTCGTAAATAGCCAGAAACGCTTCCGGCGCGCCAGCGACGACCCCGACCTTGACGAGGAAGCCGGGGACCGCGGGAACTACGCACAGGAGCAGGACCCCGAGCGCAACCACGTTGTACCCATGCCAGTAGTAGTAAGCCCCCAGCGGGCTCGCTGAGTAGAGGTCGTCGACGTCGAGCACCGTCCTCCTGAGCACGTAGTAGTCCGTCAAGAGTATCCCGATGATCGGGCCGACGATGGCGGAGTAGCCGACCAGCCACGTGTACACGAAGCTCTCGCTCGAACCGATCAGGTTCCACGGCTGGAAAGCCACGCCGACCGCCGTCGTGACGGCGCACCCGAGCGGGAAGCTGAGCCTGGACGGGCTCAGGCTGACGAACACGTTGGCGGGCGCGACGAGGTTGGCGGGGACGTTGGTGGTGACGACGGCGAGGGTGATGCCGAGCGAGCCCAGGGCGGTGGCGAGCGGCCCGCCTATCTCCGCGAGGAGGTCGACGGGGCTGGGGACGACGCGGCCGAAGACGACCTGCGTGGAGGAGGTGATGGCGAGGCCGAAGAAGGCGAAGAGGGCCGCAAAGAGCGGCAGGCCGAGCTGGCCGAGGGCCTGGTCCCGCTGCGTGCGGCAGTAGCGAGTGAAGTCGGAGATGCTGAGGGCGAGCGGCGACCAGGAGCCGATGCACGCGGTCAGCGAGGGGAGGAAGACGGGCCAGAAGGTGAGCGGCGTGAGGCGCGAGGGGGTCGAGAGCATCTCGCCGAGGCCGCCGGCCTTGGAGTAGGACCAGGCGAAGAGCAGCGCCAGCAGCGCGACTAGGACAGGCGCGCAGTACTTCTGGAGCGCTCGGATCGCGGGCATCCCTCTGTAGATGATGGCGAGCTGCAGCAGCAGGAAGAGAAGGAAACACGAGAACTGGAGCGTCCAGCTGGTGGTGGTGGAAGAGCGGCGGAAGAGGAGGAGGGAGATGGCTTGGCCGCCGATCCAGGACTCGATGGCGCACCAGCCGCAGGCGACGAAGGCGCGGAGGAGGGCGGGGACGAGGGCGCCGCGGGTGCCGAAGGCGGAGCGGAGGAGGACGGGGAAGGAGAGGCCGTAGCGGGGCCCCGGGTGGGAGGCGAGGAGGAGGGGGAAGAGGAGGAGGGAGTTGGCGAGGAGGATGGTGAGGATGCCCTCCCACCACGACATGCCGAGGTCGACGAGGCTGCCAGCCAGGTAGTAGCCGGGGACGTTGACGACGACGCCGATCCAGAGGGACGCCATGTCCCAGCCGGACGTGGTGCGCCCTGACGACGGGATCGGACGCAGGTACTCCTCGGCGGCGGTGGCGGCGGAATTGGTCATGGCTGACGAGACGGTACGGAGGCAGAGAGACGAAATGCTTGTGGAATGTCTCTCAGCTTCAGAAAATACTGATCTTTTTGTATCATGACAATCAGAGCACACTCACCCACTCAATTATTTCTGATTCATTCCATTTAAATCTATTCTATTGTATAATAGAAAAAGAGGAAATTTTATATAGAGTGATGAAATTTAGCATATTTATATAAAAGAGGAGAAGTTTTCGATATTTATAGGAAAAGTAATGTGGCACCATCTTAGATGGCGCCCAACTTTTTTTTTTTCTTTTTTTTTAGAGTGTGGCGCCATCTAAGATGGCGTCCAATCTTCTTCTTTTTTTTCGTAACTTTTTTTATTTGATGGTTACGTGAGAAAGTTTGATTTTATCTTCTTAAATAAATTTAACTCTTTATATATAATTTTATCTTTTTTTTAAAAATCTTAGATATTTATTTAAACTTAATATTAGAAAAAACATGTTTAAAAAATAATTCAAAATCTTAAATATTTTTTCACAAATCTTAGATATAACTTATCATCGTAATAATTTTATCAAACAATTTTTAAAATCTCTCTAGAGGTAAGTTCTTGGATATGTTTTCAAACATAAAATATTATATTTGGTGATAAAAAAATAACCCATAATTTATAAGATATGAATATAAAAATATATTATAAGTTATCAGATGAGAATATAAAATTATTCATAATTTATTAAAATATTTTATAATTAAGTATCAAATATAATCTTTTATGCTTTATTTTCATATCTTTATTTTCTATCTTTGAAAATCATGTCAATTTAAGCTAAATTTAAATAAATGGTCAAACCCATAGAAAGAGATCAATTTTCGTAGAAAAAACTATGTACGATCTCAAATTATATCTAAGATTTGAGAAACAATATTTAAGATTTTAAATTATTAATTTTAACTTATCTTTAAGATATTTTTCTAATATTAGATTTAAGTGATTTTTTCTAACATATTTTTTAAATATTAGATTTAAACGAATATATAAGATTTGGAAACAAATTTAAAATAAATTGTATATAAGAACTTAAATTTATTTACGGACGAATAAATCAATTTTCTCACGTTAAAGATAAATTTATTTAATTTTTACAATTATTTTTTTAAACATATTTTTGGTAATATTAGATTTAAAAATCTAATATTTAAGATTTTGAATTATTTTTTAAACATATTTTTTCTAATATTAAATTTAAATAAATACCTAACATTTAAAATATTAAATTTAAATAAATACATATTTTTTCTAATATTAAATTTTTTCTAGAGATATTTTTAAAATTTTTTGATAAAATTATTACGATTTCAAGTTATATCTAAGATTTGAGAAAAAAATATTTAAGATTTTGAATTATTTTTAAACATATTTTTTTCTAATATTAAGTTTAAATAAATATCTAAGATTTTAAAAAAAAGATAAAATTGTATATAAAGAGTTAAATTTATTTAAGATGATAAATTCTAACTTTCTCACGTAACCATCATATAGGGGAAAAAAAAAAAAATGGGCGCCATCTTAGATGGCGCCACACTCTAAAAAAAGAAAAAAAAAAGTTGGGCGCCATCTAAGATGACGCCACATTACTTTTCCTGTAAATATCGAAAACTTCTCCTCTTTTATATAAATATGCTAAATTTCATCACTCTATATGAAATTTCCTCATAGAAAAACTTTGTTGAAACTTTTAAATTTTTAAAATATCTTTGAATATTTTATAAACAAAATTATTATATCTAACTTGTATGTCATTTATATTTAAGAGCATATCCAACCCTATTGTGAGTTTGAAAAAAATGGATGCCACATAGAAATGACAAGCATTTTTTTCAAAAGTACTTCTCCAATACAAATGTGAAATAAATTGTGAAGATGACATGGCAATGACATGGCAAGAAGAATGTGAAGTAGGTTGTCTAGATCTAGACAATGCACTTCACAATAGCTTTATGTCCATATTATGAATAAAAAAATATATATAAAAAGAAGAAGTGAAAAAGTTGTCTTGGAAGTTGAAAAAAAAAAGTAATTTTATTGTCTTATCAAACTTTTGCATTAGAGAACATATTTTTAGGGAGTTGCAATTGCTAAGGAGACTTTTACAACATCCAAGAACTTTCAAGGTGGATTATCAAAATTAACCTTGATTCATAAGGGAAACCATAAATTTTATTTTTAAAAATTGTAATAAATTGAGGATAGTATTGATAATCTATATTGAAAATCCTTGAATATTGTAAAGCACTCCATGACAATTACAATTCCCTATTTTTATCTCATTGTCTTGTGTGAATGTCATATTGCCACATAGGAAAGACATTGTCTTATGTTTCATGTCATATAGGATTCACAACACAAAACAAGACAATAGGGTTGGAGATGCTCTAAGAGTTAAAGCAATAAAGTTTGCATGTAAGTTTTCTTTTTCCATACAACTTTTCATGTTTCAATGGTAAAAAAAATTATATCCTTACTATTTTTCAAAAAGTATTATTCTCAATTGAAAAATTAAAAAAAAACAAATTGGTAATTTGAATCTATTGACATTGTAAAAAAAACACACACACATAAATAATCATCTGGAAAAGATAAAAAAAAGACTATTTTCATATGATATTCTACTTAAAATACGTGAAAAGAACGTACATGTAAATTAATATAAAAAAAAAAAATTTCAAAAACATGGTAAAATAGTAGATAAGATAATAAGTTTTAAAAAGTAATAGATGGCCAACTGGTTTAGCAACATGAGTGTACACACTTATGTCGGTGTTGCCTAGGGGTGAGCATTCGGTTTATTCGGTTTAAACCGAACCGAATAATCCAAAATCGAATTGGACCGAAACCGAATAAGCAAAATCGAAACCGAACCGAATTGGTCCAAAACCGAATCAAACCGAACCGAATTAAATCGGTTCGGTTTTCGGTTTATTCGGTTTATTCATATTTTTTGATTTTTTTGAGATTTTTTTTGTTAATATATATAGTAACTAAATATACATAGACATATTTAGTATATAACTATATATATTAATACTTATATATATAGTACACACACACACACATATATAAATTAATTAATTAAAATTTCTTATTCGGTTTTCGGTTTTGGACCGAAACCGAAACCCAAAACCGAAACCGAAACCGAATAAAAAAATTTAGTATTTTCAAAACCGAAACCGAACCGAATTTTTTTAAAATCGAACCGAACCTTTTATTCGGTTCGATTCGATTCGATTTTCGGTCCAAAACCGAATAATGCTCACCCCTAGTGTTGCCGACATAATTGCAGATATGGTTGCAATTTTCTTATTGACAAGCATGGGATCAAATTGCCAATCTTACTACTGGCGACATAAGCACAATTTGTCATAAAAAAAATTGAAAAGCATCCAAGTAGCAACTCCGAATGGCGATATCAGTACAATTTTATGTTGTTTATACTTTTTCATCATTTATCATTGTGTTTAGTATATAGAACAATTAATACTGAAAGGTTGTCAACATCAACATGAATAATGCTATATGTATCTCCAAAATGTATCTTTTTCATGTCCCTCCGCCATATGGCACCGCCTTATTGATCCAAGCAAATAGGGAAAAGTTGGGGGGAAGACATGAGCCAATACAAGAGGACCACGTGACGAAGGGACATAAAAAAGATATATTTTGGAGGTACATAAAATATTTTTCTTTTAATAATTAGACCACTAGTGTAAAACATTAATTGCTACTGCAGTTACGTGACAACGTTCTAGGTGGTAAGATTTTATTAAACATTAATTGAAAAGCCAAATTGCCACTCCTACTTGCGACGCCATTTGGATGCTTAAATTTTTTTTTTTTTACAAAATTATGCTTGTGTCGCCAGTGGGAGTGACGACTTGCTCCTATGCTTTCGCGACGATGCTTTTCATTAATTTTTTTACGAAAATATAATCCCAAGTCATCAGTCAGCCTGGTTGCTCCTTTTATTTATTTTATCTGGAAAAAAATGTTCCTATATTTATTTAAACACATGTTTCTATATCTGGAAATTGCTGAGAAATCCAATTTCGGGATTGGTTTGTATGAAAAACCCACGCGCATGATGGCTTTTATAAAATGTCCTGAATTATATAATTTCACGTTAAATATTCCAAGATTCCCTTTAGATGCTATATATTTACAAAATTGACATTTTTATAGTACCAAAAATATCCATTCGTGCAAATTTGGTCATATATATATGATTTTGAATTAAAAACTCATATTTGGATTGCAATTTTCGTCGTCTTCTTCTTCTTATTCTTCACGAGAGATCTGAACTCCATTGCTCTCATCTTCAGCAGAGATCGCAAAGATCGTTCGTAGTTCACTGTGATTTTCTTCCATCGAACTTTGATCATCGCTCACCATCATCGCTCATCATCTTCATCATCATCATCATCATCATCATCTTCGTGAAAAGATTTGAAGTTTTTCGGCGATTAGGTTAATTATGGAAAGAAGATCTTCTTCTTGTCTTTTTATAGATCTTAAAACAATGGGAGAGTTCAAATATGTTGAAATTCATTCATCATCTTCGTATATCTCAAAATTTTTGCTGAATTTAAATTTGTTATGAAGATTTATAACTGAGAAACGATTAGAGAGATCTTTAATCTCGTTCTTTTGTGCGAATATGAAGACGAATGATATTCGCTGTGCTAATATGACTGGAATGGTCATCATCCGTTCACTTGTCACAGAGAATAACCATTCTCCGTGTAATTTAACATGGAGAATGATCATTCTCCATATAATTTAACACGGAGGATACCATTCTCATGTGTTTTAACACTGGAAAAGATCATTCTTCGTGTAATTTAAAATGAAGAATGACATTCTCCGTGTTAAACTACACGGAGAATAGTCATTCTCATGCATTTTAATACGGAGAATATCATTATCCGTGTAATTTAACAAGGAGAATGATATTCTCCGTGTTTTTATACACGGAGAATGGCATCCTCCGTGTAATTTAACATGGAGAATGATATTCTCCGTGTTAAACTACACGGAGAATAGTCATTCTCATACGTTTTAACACATAGAATTTCATTATCTGTGTAATTTAACAAGGAGAATGACATTCTCTGTGTTTTTATACACGGAGAATAACATCCTTCGTGTAATTTAAATCATTCTCCATGTTAAATTACACGGAGAATGGCATTCTCCGTGCAATTTTGAGACGGAGAATGGTTATTCTCATGCGTTTTACACGGAGGATGTCATTATCCGTATAATTTAACACGAAAAATGACCATTATCCGTGTTATTTAATACGGAGAATGGTCATTCTTGCACTCTAGAACGGAGAATGGCCATTCTCCGTGATATTAACACGGAGAATGACCATTTTCCGTCATCCAAAACGAAGAATGGTCATTTTTTTAATATATTTTTTTTCTTTTTTGAATACTTTCCTTACAATTTTGATATCAATAGTGTTATTTTGAAGTATGTTATGTCTACTGTTTCCAGTTTTTTGACTGCATAATGGACATTCTACGTGTTATTTAACACGAAGAATGGCTATTCTCCGTCATTATTACCCAGAGAATGACCATTCTTCGTGATTTTATTATAGAAGACACCGCAGATGTTACAAAAGATACAGACACAGAAAAATAAAATTCAAACAGAAGGTATAGAAAGAAATTCTTTTATTACTATGTCTACAAAGGATCTATTACAGATTCAGAAAGACTCATACTGTTCTTCTACAAAGTATATATTACAAAGACTCATATTGTTCTTCTACAAAGGATCTATTACAGATTCAGAAAGGCCTAAAGAAGTCTAGAATGAGGTTAATATTCACAGTAGCACAACCCTTATTCTTCTTGGTGCACATACTAGAAGATTGATCTCCATCGAAGCGTATTCCTCTACAAGGCAGAGCACAACCTGTGGCTCTTCAAGCATAACGGGCTGCTAGACCGTTACTGAGAATGGCATAGCATGACTCCCAACTTTTTGAAAAAGCACGAGGACTGCCAAGATGTTGTTCAGGTTCGAACAAGGTGTTCCAATGCATCTCGAGATTCACTACTACGTGTTCATCTACAAGGACATAACTACTTTGAACGAAGAGATCCATAACCAACAACCAACTGATGTCAGGCCAGGGTCCTCTTAAAGTTAAGTCACGGTCGTGCATAATGGGAATGCTATGAAGATGATGGAGTTTGCTCCTCAAGAAACCCCTTTTTATAGGCCATATTGGACAATAAATGCAGATGAACATAATAGTCAGCATAATGAATCTCATTTAATATGTTCGTTACAAGTGGATGTCATGCCACAAACTTTCCAACTTCCCACAAGAAAGAAGGTGACAATTAAGACTTGTTCAAAGACAGTCATTTAGCATTATTTTGAAAGTAGAACGAAAAACTCTTGATTTCTTATTCCTGACAGATTTTTCTACAAAAATAAAAATAAAACAAAAATTAAGATTTATGTCAACTGTTCTCCGTCGATATAACACGGAGAATAGCCATTCACCGTCATTTTGACACGGAGAATAGTCATTCTCCGTGTTATTTAACACGAAGAATAGTCATTCTCATGCGTTTTAATACTGGGAATGCCATTCTCCGTGAAATTTAACACGGAGAATGTCATTCTCCGTTTTAAATTACACGAAAAATGGCCATTCTCATGCGTTTTAACACTGGAAATGCCATTCTCCATGTAATTTAACATGGAGAATGCCATTCTCCATTTTAAAATACACGGAGAATGAACATTCTCATGCGTTTTAGCACTGAAAATGTCATTTTTCGTGTAATTTAACACGGAGAATGATATTCTCCATGCCATTCTCCGATTCAAATTACACGAAGAATGAACATTCTCATGCGTTAACACTGAGAAAACCATTCTCCATGTAAGTTAACACGGAGAATGATACTCTCCATGTTTTTATACACGGAGAATGCCATTAAACGTGTAATTTAAAACAGAGAATGGTCGTTCTCATGCGTTTTAACACTGGGAATGACCATTCTCCGTGTAATTTAAAACGGAGAATGGCATTCTCATTCTCCGTATTAAATTACACGAAGAATAGTCATTCTTATGCGTTTTAACACGGAGAATATTATTATCTGTGTAATTTAACAAGGAGAATGACATTCTCCGTATTTTTATACACGGAGAATGGCATCCTCCGTGTAATTTAACACGGAGAATGATATTCTCTGTGTTAAACTCACGGATAACACAGAGAATAGTCATTCTCATGCGTTTTAAATCATAGAATTCTATTATCCGTGTAATTTAACAAGGAGAATGACATTCTCCGTATTTTTATACACGGAGAATGGCATCCTCCGTGTAATTTAAATCATTCTCCATGTAATTTAACACAGAGAATGGTCATTCTCATGCGTTTTAACTCGGAGGATGCCATTCTCCATGTAATTAAAACGGAGAATATTATTCTCCGTGTTAAAATTACGGAGAATGGCATCCTCCGTGTAATTTAACACGGAGAATGAACATTCTCATACGTTTTAACCTGTCACGACCCGCACCCAGTGTAGGGGTACGAGAAGTGGTTACGTCCAGCCTACGCCATAGTGTCGGCGATAGAACGTTGTCCTAGGTCACATACATCTAACAGTTATAAGATACCTGTTCAGTTATACTCTCCGAATGGAGGAATAATATAAAGTACAACTCAATCGCAGCTAAGGTAGAAAGTACGAAAAGATAGATAATATCTCAATAGAAATCCACAGATGAAATACAAAATAAGAGAGAGAATTCTAAATGTCTAAGATAATAACTCCACAATATCCAGAATAATAAATTCCCAAATAAGTACAAGTGTATCCAACAAGACATAATAATAAGTAAGATACTGGTCTAGCTAACTAGCCTAGACTACTGGGATAATATCCTCTGCAAGTGCTGGGTCCTCCTGGGAGTCCAACTGTAACGCCCCAGAACCAGAATACTGGAGAGCGGGGGCATACATAGCCAGCTACGTATAATGAAATGAAATCCATCCCACTATACGGTCACGGCTGTCTAGATACATGAGGGTTTAACTACAATCCATCAGTCTCTTATGGTCAATAACAAGCCTAATTGTCTCAATCTCAAGCAAGCAAGTAAAGTTACAAGATGTAAGATCACCAAATATACAATAGTAAGGCGTCCCAAACATTACACATCCAGCTGATCATGAAGCTAGTCGTTATAAAATATGAGGACTAGCAAGAGTTTAGTCATACATGATCAACCCTAGGATCTGTCAATCATGTTTCAGCCCGTAGGCAGACAATAATAAGGTATGCAATACGAGCTAACAGGTGCTCGTCGGCTAAATGCCTCAAAATAAAATTTTATAATAGAGTGGGAGAGCAAAAATAAAACCACTCGTTGCCCTGGTCACGCCTGATGGTCACCATCGGACTGGAAGGTCGGTAGATCCTCTGAGGTAGCTCCGAAATCTGGCCACACAAAACCAGCTGGGTTAGATCCCAGAAAGAGCAAGTGCCACAAAGAAGGCTTCCCTTAAGAACGAAAACCAACACATTAGAAATATATATAAAGCAGTTAAAAGAACTGAACGTAAAAGAATACAACAGTCATAATGGAGTACGAGGGAACCATTCAAGTAGCCAGGTTACAACCCTTAAACCAAACAAGGACCGGGGTTGCAACCCTTCACCTGAATAGAACTCCGCCTCTAATCTTGTTGGTAAGGTAAAGCATTACAAGCATGACGTGGGGTGCAATAAGACAATAAATGACGAGAGGACTTAGAACTATTCCGGAAGCCAGGTTACAATCCTTAAACCAAACAAGGACCGGGGTTGTAACCCTTCGCCTGAACCGAACTTAGCCTCTGATCTTTATTGTTAAAAGTGACAATCATGCGATCAAGCTTGCAATAATCGAGCACTAAAAATTATACCATACAATTGCTTTCGGCCAATCAATGAACGACTTTCTACATTAGCTAGCTAGGATTATCACAACATGCAGTGAGATATTCCTCCCGCCACAAGCCCTGCAGCTAATCCAGGTTATCCAGGCGACTTGGGTTTATTTAAGCAGTATATCGTTCTTTCCATATATCAATGAGTTTGGACTTGTGCCCTACTCGTCGGCAGGCTGCAAGTCCCACAATGGTGGCCGGAATAACGGGATCGCCTGTAGCTGGAGAAATCTCTCATGACTACTGAATTATTCTAGTTATTAGTCTTAGTCATTTACAGTAGGTACCCCTGACCGTGGTACTCAGGGATCCCTGTCCTAGACATGATGCAAACATTATCGGTTCAATTATACAAACATAATCACCCACGGTGTCCAGGCCATTCAATCTTGTCATGTCATGTTCGCTGTCAGGAGTGCACCGCGTCGGGCCACTATCACTTCATGTCGAAAGTGCACCACAACGGGTCACCATCGTGTCCGAAAATAATTAAGCTAGCACAAGTACGCATTTAACAATCAAATATTAAAAAGGGGCAAGGACTGCAGGGAACTCATGCGGCTCGAAAAAGTTTCCATGCGGCCAACTGTCACTTGGCCATATGCGGCTGAACAAAAGATATATATAAACATGCATGTTAGCAGGCAATTATATTAAATATATTAATATAACGTATTAATGTAATGCATTAAATAATACACTAATACAATAAATACATTATATTAATATATTTAATATACAAAATATATTAATATACATTATATAATATTTTAATATATAATTTATGTATGCTTTGTGTGCATTAGCATAATGTATTAATACACATGCAGCTGATTGTCCCCATGTTTCATATGCGGCTCACTTCGTTCCCATATGCGGCTTATATATGCTTGCATGCAAAAGCATATGATAATAGCAAAACATATAAAATAAGCATTGCAAGTATATGCGGCCCACGTATGCTTTGCATGCAAAAGCATAATAGCAAAAATAAGCATTTCTTGCAAAGCATATGCGGCTCACCTGTACTTGCATTTAAAAGCATGATAGCAAGTATGTAAAATAAGCTTGCATGCAAGCTTATGCGGATAGGCTTTGTTTGCCAAGTCCACGTGAGTGCTTGCCTAAGCATGCTATAATGCATGTATTGATTTTGGTTAGTGCCTTTTTAAGGCATTAATTGCCAAACACAATTAAATGCTTGGAAAGCATTGATATGGGTTATAATGCAAAAGTGCTTTTGTTAGGGGTTATAATGCATAAAGAGCTTTTTTTTAAGAATGCTCCACATGCTTTTCCCTGGAGTGTATGCGGCTAACACATTTAATAATGCATAAAGTGCATTTTAAATGAATGCTTCACATACTTTTCCCTGGAGTGTATGCGGCTAACACATTTAATAATGCAAAATGCATGGAAGGCATTCTTAGAATGCCATGCGGCTACAATGCACCAAAATGCATTAATGCATTCTTTGGATGCACTCCAAAAGGCTTATGCGGCTGGCTTTTCCTAAGGAAAGCAAAGGAAGGCATTAAAATAATGCCATTAAGAATGCATTCCATGAATACATTAAATGCATTCTAATGGGTCATGCGGCTGGCTACTGTGCATGTGCATTGCAAGCAAGCTTGCCAGCACATATTTTAAATAATGCACATGCGGCTCACAATTGTATACGGCCAAGTGCTACAATACCCATGCGGCTCATGCAGAATTTCCATAGGTCAAATTAGACCTAACAAACTTCTCTGCAATCATGGTATCATCAACTTAGCAAAATATGCAAGTGTGATGGATCAAAGTCCTGGAAACCGAAAATACCGCAAAGCCAGATCCATAAAATTTAACCATGGGAATAAAAAATGCCAAGTACTAAAGTGGTTTAGAAAAACATGAGGAAGACAATGGAACAATAAAAATGGACTTCCTCCATGAAGCAAGGTGCACTTGCCTAAGCTCTCCCACTCTCTCTATCTCTCTCTGATGGTTGAAGAAGTAATGGTGGAGAAGAAGAAGTAATAAAGAGAGAGAAATGAGTAGTGAGATATTTAATGAAAAGGATGGTGGTAGGTGGAATATTTAATGAAAGTGGTGGTAGGTGGGAGTGGTTCACATAAAATCGAACCATGCAAACCAAGCCGAACTAAGTCAAGTTGGGCCGAACCAACCAAGGAAACATACAATACGGGTCTAAATACGTACACGTATACCGAGATACGTGATACAAAAAATGGTCATTATAACTCTACCCACCTTAAAAGAATTCCGTCCTCAGAATTTAATCAAGTAGCTAGAGATGCAAGGACAAACTATACTGCTCACAGGCAAGCTATACTAGTTAAGTAATCAAACAATCATTCATGCAAGCAAGGAATCGAAAACATGAGGCATAAGAAGGATATTATACCTCACGAGTCAAACAGGTCGGGATATCGCGATCGGATATCATCCTCACGCTTCCATGTTGACTCTCCCAAAGAGTGATGACCCCAAGCAACACGGACTAACTTGATAGTCTTGTTCTTGAGTATCTTCTCTCTTTGGTCCAATATGGATACGGGCCTCTCCTCATACGAAAGGTTGGTACCAACAACTAATTCCGAATGATCCAGGATATGACTCGGGTCCGAAATATACCATCATAGTTGGGATACATGGAACACGTCATGCACCTCTCTCAGAGATGGCGGAAGAGCGAGACGGTAGAACACATCTCCTACTCGCTCCAGAATATCGAACGGCCCTATATACCTTGGACTAAGCTTTCTCGTACACCGAAATGAATGACGCCGCGGTTAGGCAAAATCCTCAGGAATACATGGTCGTCGACAGAAAACTCAAGAGGGCGTCGATGAGAATCGGCCCAATGACGCTGGCGATCTTGTGCAACACGAAGATGATCTCTAACTCTCCTGACCACTTCAATTGTCTGAGCGATCATCTCTGGACCAAGCATCTGCCTCTCTCCCACATTGTTCAGGCTAGTGGGGATCTACACTTCCTTCCATACAGTGCCTCGAACGGAGCCATCTGGATACTGGCTTGGAAACTATTATTGTACGAGAACTCTACCAGGTGCAGGTGATCTTCCTACGAACCACCGAAGTCGAGTGTATAAGATCTCAATATATCCTCCAGAGTCTGGATCGTGCGCTCCGACTGACCATCTGTCTGCGGGTGATATGCTGAGCTGAACTGGAGGCGAGTTCCCAAACTCTCTTGCAAGCTACGCCAAAAGTACGACATAAATCTTGAATCTCGGTCCGAGGTGATACTGACTGGTACTCCGTAGAATCTGACAATCTGCCGAAGATACATCTCTGCTAGCTGAGCCATCGATTGACCTACTCTGAATGGGAGAAAGTGAGCCACCTTCGTGAGCCTATCAACTATAACCCAAATAGCATCCCTACCTGCTGGGGAGCTAGGTAATCCAGTCATAAAATCCATGGTTATATGTTCTCACTTCCATTCTAGAATCGGCAAGGGCTGAAGAAGTCCAGCTGGCCTCTGGTGTTCAGTCTTGACTTGTTGGCAAACCAAACACCGAGAGACAAATCGAGCTATCTCCTCTTCATGCCATTCCACCAAAAGTGTTGACGGATATCACGGTACATCTTCGTACCATCGGGATGAATTGAATACTGAGAACTGTGAGCTTCCGCCATCACCTCCTATCTGATATCTCCACTGGGTACACAAAGACGCTTACCATGTCGCACTGTACCGTCTTCATGAATACATAATTTTGGTCGTCGCCCCGCTTCACATTCTGCTCTAAGCCGCTGAAGCTTAGAATCGGAGGACTGAGCTATCTTGATCCTCTCAACTATACTGGACGGCACTTGCATGCTAGCCATCAATGCCACATTGGTAGGAATGACAACTTCTATACCCATCTTCTGAAGATCTGCCAACAACTCTGGTTGCGTTGTCAGAAAATAAACTTCGGCCCTCCTGCTTAATGCATCTGCCACAACGTTGGCCTTCCCAGGATGGTATTGTAGGTTGACATCATAATCTACAAGTAGCTCTAGCCATCTTCTCTGACGCATGTTAAGGTCCTTCTGGGTGAAAACATACTTCAGGCTCTTGTGGTCGGTGAAAATCTCCACCCTGTCTCCATACAGTTAATGTCTCCACAACTTAAGTACAAACACTACTGCTGCCAGCTCTAAGTCATGGGTTGGATAATTCCTCTCATGATCACGAAGTTGACGTGACGCATACGCTATTACCTTTCCATGCTGTATCAAAACACATCATAAGCCCTTACCTGAAGCGTCACAGTACACTGAAAATCCTCCGGTCCTATCTGGAAGTGTGAGAACGGGTGCCGTCATCAAGCCTCGCTTTAGCTTCTCAAAAGATTTCTGACATTCTGCTGTCTAAGCAAACTGCACATTCTTGCGGGTCAACTATGTCAATGGCGCTGAAATCCGAGTAAAGTCCGAAACGAATCTTCGGTAATAGCCGGCTAATCCAAGAAAATTGCGAACTTTTACAACTGTGCGGGGCACTGGCCATGTTTCGATAGCCACTATCTTCTGGGGATCCACTTCCACTCCACCCTTGGTGATGATATGACCCAAGTATGAAATGCGATCGAGCCAAAACTCGCATTTACTAAACTTGGCATACAACTGGTGCTCTCGAAGAATCTGGAGGACAACTCTGAGATGCTGCTCATGCTCCGCTTCACTCTTGCTGTAAACCAGGATATCGTCTATGAACACGATCACGAACTGATCAAAATAAGGCATGAAAATACGATTCATGAGATCCATGAATACGGCCGGCGCATTGGTTGCTCCAAAGGGCATAACAAGGAACTCCCAATGCCCATATCTAGATCGAAAAGCTGTCTTTGGGATGTCCTGCTCTCTGACTCTGATCAGGTGGTATTCTGACCGCAAATTAATCTTCGAGAATACTGCCGCTCCTCTGAGTTGATCAAACAAGTCATCTATCCTTGGGAGAGGATATCTGTTCTTGATTGTCACTGAGTTCAAGGTACGATAGTCAACACATAATCTGGACGTACCATCCTTTTTTTCACAAGAAGCATCGGGGCTCCCCAAGGCGATCAACTAGCACGAATGAATCCCTTGGTTCAGAGTTCTTCAATCATCTTGTACAATACCTCCAATTCTGACGGCGCCATCCTGTAGACTCTCTCTGACACTGGTGCTGTCCCGGGAATCAAGTCGATAGTAAACTCGATCTCCCGCTCTGGCGGCATTCCTGGAAGCTCTTCCGGAAAAACGTTTAGAAATTTCTCGACTATCCGGGGTAACTGTATTACTGCTACGGCCATCCGCAATAATGGGGGAGAAGGTTCCACTTCACCTCGAGAAAAGGAAAATTCTGGCTCGCCTAGAATGCTAAAAACAACTCTGCCAATATGGCAGCATATCCTAGCATACTGGTCTCTCAACCAATCCATCCCTAAGACCACTTCATAATCGGCCATCGGAAATTCTATCAGCCTAGCGAAAAACTCTCTACCGCTAACCACGATCCGACCCGAGGAAAATACTCTATCTACCCCACAAGACCATTACCAGTAAGTATATTGAGCCTTACTGATAACGACTCGGCCTCCAGTCCTATCCGTGTCGCAAATCATGCAGACATAAATGAATGCGATGCACCAGAATCAAATAACACTGAAGCGAGAAATGTGTTGACGAGAATAGTACCTGCCACTACCTCACCCGGGGCCACTCCTTCTTCTCCCATGGTCAAAGCCAATACTTGACCATGTCCTCTGGGTGCCGGCCCTCTCTGCTAGAATCCTCTCTGCCTATTTTGGGCTTGCGCCTGGGCAAACTGATGAGGCCTTTGCTGATAAAAAGCCTGGGTCTGCATCGGCAACGGCCTCGGGGATGGAAACTGCTGCTGGACTGGTACAGGGGCTGGTCCTCTCACTGATGAACTGGTCCTGGCTGGTGATGAGTCAGTCCTGAACGGGCAGGACCCTACCTTGTGGTCTGGCGCTCCACAAAGCAAACACAATCCTCTAGCCTTGCGACACTCTGAAACAACGTGTCCAGGCTTCCCACAATAAGAGCAGCCCATGGGGGAAGACTGCTTCTGCTTCTGCTGCTGAGGGTGCGTCGGGGTTGAATGCTGAACCGACGTAACCGGAGCTGCCCTTCTCGGAGCTCCAATGGTTAAAGCTCTAGCTGCCGGGACTGGGGCTGACGACTGATTCATCTGGCCGTGAGATCGCTTTCGACCTCCGGTCCTGTCCACAATCCTCTAGGAGGTATACTCATGCCTCCTAGCTGCCCTCAATACCGCATCAAAAGTCTGATGCTCGAACTGCTCCACTGCCAGCAAAATTTCCAGGTGGAGTCCTAGTTAAAATCGCTGGGCTCTATCGAACTCGGTCACCACCAAGGTGGGAGCAAACCGACTAAGCCTAGAAAACTCGGCCGTATACCCATCGATCGTCCTGCCCATCTGCTTCAAATTGGTGAACTTGGTCTGAAGATCGTACCGAGCCACCGCATCGAAGTACTTGATCCGGAACATCTCACGGAATACTGTCCAAGCAATTGGCACCGCAAGTCCAACGGCCCGAGCCGTCCACCACCTGCGGGCTAGATCCAATAACTGCAAGCGCACCACGGCCACCTTCTCATCTCTGGGGTCTTCGCTGCTTCTAATATCACTTCTGTGTACTGAAGCCACGCATCAGCAGCGATAGCATCTTCGCTGCCATCGAAGAATGGAGGGTTCAGGCGCTTGAAACTGTTCGCTGCACTGTTCCCATGATGTCCACCTCGGTCCAGAGCATCTGCCACTACCTGATGCAAGGTATCTCCCCGACGGTCCTGCGATGCAAGAAACTCCCTGATAAGTCCAACTAAGGCTCCAGCATCCTGCCTCGCGGGCTGGGCTGACTGCACCGGGGGTTCTGGATCTCCGGAAGGCATGGCCCGGAAGGCTGCTCCTGAGTGCTGGGCCTGGTCTTCTTGTTGCTGCTGGTCCACATGATGTGCTTCGCCTTGCTGATCAGCAGGTCCAGGAACGATGCCGCTAAAGAAGACGACATAGGGAACAATAAGGAAGGACCAAGACAGATTCAACGATACAAGCATGTGATCAGGTCGAGAATCTCAGGGATTAGAAGATACGGGCAGAGATCAAAGGCGAGTGCTGATTGTGACATCTATTCGGTAAACCCTCACATATCTTGATTTACAAGACCTGCATGGGCCACCACTTAAACCATGTAATACCCCAGAACCAGAATACTGGAGAGTGGGGGCATACATAGCCAGCTACGTATAATGAAATAAAATCCATCC
Source organism: Iris pallida (assembly GCA_029216955.1). Lineage (NCBI taxonomy): Eukaryota > Viridiplantae > Streptophyta > Magnoliopsida > Asparagales > Iridaceae > Iris > Iris pallida. Next base: position 38,242,935 of record JANAVB010030220.1, read on the forward strand.
CACTATACGGTCAAGGTTGTCTAGATACATGAGGGTTTAACTACAATCCATCAGTCTCTTATGGTCAATAACAAGCCTAATTGTCTCAATCTCAAGCAAGCAAGTAAAGTTACAAGATGTAAGATCACCAAATATATAATAGTAAGGCGTCCCAAACATTATACATCCAGCTGATCATAAAGCTAGTTATTACAAAATGTGAGGACGAGCAAGAGTTTAGTCATACATGATCAACCCTAGGATCTGTCAATCATGTTTCAGCCCGTAGGCAGACAATAATAAGGTATGCAATACGAGCTAACAGGTGCTCGTCGGCTAAATGCCTCAAAATAAAATTTTATAATAGAGTGGGAGAGCAAAAATAAAACCACTCGTTGCCCTGGTCACGCCTGATGGTCACCATCGGACTGGAAGGTCGGTAGATCCTCTGAGGTAGCTCCGAAATCTGGCCACACAAAACCAGCTGGGTTAGATCCCAGAAAGAGCAAGTGCCACAAAGAAGGCTTCCCTTAAGAACGAAAACCAACACATTAGAAATATATATAAAGCAGTTAAAAGAACTGAACGTAAAAGAATACAACAGTCATAATGGAGTAAGAGGGAACCATTCAAGTAGCCAGGTTACAACCCTTAAACCAAACAAGGACCGGGGTTGCAACCCTTCACCTGAATAGAACTCCGCCTCTAATCTTGTTGGTAAGGTAAAGCATTACAAGCATGACGTGGGGTGCAATAAGACAATAAATGAAGAGAGGACTTAGAACTATTCCGGAAGCCAGGTTACAATTCTTAAACCAAACAAGGACCGGGGTTGTAACCCTTCGCCTGAACCGAACTTAGCCTCTGATCTTTATTGTTAAAAGTGACAATCATGCGATCAAGCTTGCAATAATCGAGCACTGAAAATTATACCATACAATTGCTTTCGGCCAATCAATGAACGACTTTCTACATTAGCTAGCTAGGATTATCACAACATGCAGTGAGATGTTCCTCCCGCCACAAGTCCTGCAGCTAATCCAGGTTATCCAGGCGACTTGGGTTTATTTAAGCAGTGTATCGTTCTTTCCATATATCAATGAGTTTGGACTTGTGCCCTACTCGTCGGCAGGCTGCAAGTCCCACAATGGTGGCCGGGATAACGGGATCGCCTGTAGCTGGGGAAATCTCTCTTGACTACTGAATTATTCTAGTTATTAGTCTTAGTCATTTACAGTGGGTACCCCTGACCGTGGTACTCAGGGATCCCTGTCCTAGACATGATGCAAACATTATCGGTTCAATTGTACAAACACAATCATCCACGGAGTCCAGGCCATTCAATCTTGTCATGTCATGTTCGCTGTCAGGAGTGCGCCGCGTCGGGCCACTATCACTTCATGTCAAAGGTGCACCACAACGGGTCACCATCGTGTCCGGAAATTATTAAGCTAGCACAAGTACGCATTTAATAATCAAATATTAAAAAGGGGCAAGGACTGCGGGGAACTCATGCGGCTCGAAAAAGTTTCCATGCGGCCAACTGTCACTTGGCCATATGCGGCTGAACAAAAGATATATATATATATAAACATGCATGCTAACAGGAAATTGCATTAAATATATTAATATAACGTATTAATGTAATGCATTAAATAATGCACTAATACAATAAATATATTATATTAATATATTTAATATACAAAATATATTAATATACATTATATAATATTTTAATATATAATTTATGTATGCTTTGTGTGCGTTAGCATAATGTATTAATACACATGCAGCTGATTGTCCCCATGTTTCATATGCGGCTCACTTCGTTCCCATATGCGGCTTATATATGCTTGCATGCAAAAGCATATGATAATAGCAAAACATATAAAATAAGCATTGCAAGTATATGCGGCCCACGTATGCTTTGCATGCAAAAGCATAATAGCAAAAATAAGCATTTCTTGCAAAGCATATGCGGCTCACCTGTACTTGCATTTAAAAGCATGATAGCAAGTATGTAAAATAAGCTTGCATGCAAGCTTATACGGATAGGCTTTGTTTGCCAAGTCCACGTGAGTGCTTGCCTAAGCATGCTATAATGCATGTATTGATTTTGGTTAGTGCCTTTTAAGGCATTAATTGCCAAACACAATTAAATGCTTGGAAAGCATTGATATGGGTTATAATGCAAAAGTGCTTTTGTTAGGGGTTATAATGCATAAAGTGCTCTTTTTTAAGAATGCTCCACATGCTTTTCCCTGGAGTGTATGCGGCTAACACATTTAATAATGCATAAAGTGCATTTTAAATGAATGCTTCACATGCTTTTCCCTAGAGTGTATGCGGCTAACACATTTAATAATGCAAAATACATGGAAGGCATTCTTAGAATGCCATGCGGCTACAATGCACCAAAATGCATTAATGCATTCTTTGGATGCACTCCAAAAGGCTTATGCGGCTGGCTTTTCCTAAGGAAAGCAAAGGAAGGCATTAAAATAATGCCATTAAGAATGCATTCCATGAATATATTAAATGCATTCTAATGGGTCATGCGGCTGGCTACTGTGCATGTGCATTGCAAGCAAGCTTGCCACCACATGTTTTAAATAATGCACATGCGGCTCACAATTGCATGCGGCCAAGTGCTACAATGCCCATGCGGCTCATGCAAAATTTCTATAGGTCAAATTGGACCTAACGAACTTCTCTGCAATCATGGTATCATCAACTTAGCAAAATATGCAAGTGTGATAGATCAAGGTCCTGGAAACCGAAAATACCACAAAGCCAGATCCATAAAATTTAACCATGGAAATGAAAAATGCCAAGTACTAAAGTGGTTTAGAAACACATGAGAAAGACAATGGAACAATAAAAATGGACTTCCTCTATGAAGCAAGGTGCACTTGCCTAAGCTCTCCCACTCTCTCTATCTCTTTTTGGTGGTTGAAGAAGTAATGGTGGAGAAGAAGAAGTAATAAAGAGAGAAAAATGAGTGGTGGGATATTTAATGAAGAGGATGGTGGTAGGTGGGATATTTAATGAAAGTGGTGGTAGGTGGGAGTGGTTCACATAAAACCGAACCATGCAAACCAAGCCGAACCAAGTCAAGTTGGGCCGAACCAACCAAGAAAACATGCAATACGGGTCTAAATACGTACACGTATACCGAGATACGTGATACGAAAAATGGTCATTACAACTCTATCCACCTTAAAAGAATTTTGTCCTCGGAATTTAATCAAGTGGCTAGAGATGCAAGGACAAGCTATACTGCTCACAGGCAAGCTATACTAGTTAAGTAATCAAACAACCATTTATGCAAGCAAGGAATCGAAAACATGAGGCATAAGAAGGATATTATACCTCACGTGTCAAACAGGTCGGGATATCACGATCGGATATCATCCTCACGCTCCCACGTTGATTCTCCCAAAGAGTGATGACCCCAAGCAACACGGACTAACTTGATAGTCTTGTTCTTGAATATCTTCTCTCTTTGGTCCAATATGGATACGGGCCTCTCCTCATATGAAAGGTTGGTACCAACAACCAATTTCGAATGATCCAGGATATGACTCGGGTCCGGAATATACCGTCGTAGTTGGGATACATGGAACACGTCATGTACCTCTCTCAGAGACGGCAGAAGAGCGAGACTGTAGGACACATCTCCCACTCGCTCCAGAATATCGAACGGCCCTACATACCTAGGACTAAGCTTTCCTCGTACGCCGAAACGAATGACGTCGCGGTTAGGAGAAATCATCAGGAATACATGGTCGCCGACAGAAAACTCAAGAGGGCATCGATGAGAATCGGCCCAATGACGCTGACGATCTTGTGCAACGCGAAGATGATCTCTAACTCTCCTGACCACTTCAACTGTCTGAGCGATCATCTCTGGACCAAGCATCTGCCTCTCTTCCACATCGTCCCAGGCTAGTGGGGATCTACACTTTCTTCCATACAGTGCCTCGAACGGAGCCATCTGGATACTGGCTTGGAAACTATTATTGTACGAGAACTCCACCATGTGCAGGTGATCTTCCTACGAACCACCAAAGTCGAGTGTACAAGATCTTAACATATCCTCCAAAGTCTGGATCGTGCGCTCCGACTGACCATCTGTCTGCGGGTGATATGCTGAGCTGAACTGGAGGCGAGTTCCCAAACTCTCTTGCAAGCTACGCCAAAAGTGTGACGTAAATCTTGAATCTCGGTCCGAGGTGATACTGACTGGTACTCCATGGAATCTGACAATCTGCCGAAGATACATCTCTGCTAGCTGAGCCGTCGATTGACCCACTCTGAATGGGAAAAAGTGAGCCACCTTCGTGAGCCTGTCAACTATAACCCAAATAGCATCCCTACCCATTGGGGATCTAGGTAATACAGTCACAAAATCTATGGTTGTATGTTTCCACTTCCATTCTGGAATCGACAAGGGCTGAAGAAGTCCAGCTGGCCTCTGGTGTTCAGCCTTGACTTGTTGGCAAACCAAACCCCGAGAGACAAACCGAGCTATCTCCATCTTCATGCCATTCCACCAAAAGTGCTGACGGATATCACGGTACATCTTCGTGCCACCGGGATGAATCAAATACTGAGAACTGTGAGCTTCCGCCATCATCTCCTGTCTGATATCTCCACTGGGTACACAAAGACGCTTATCATGTCGCATTGTACCGTCTTCATGAATACATAATTCTGGTCGCTGTGCCGCTTCACATTCTGCTCTAAGACGCTGAAGCTTAGAATCGGAGGACTGAGCTATCTTGATCCTCTCAACTATACTGGACTGCACTTGCATGCTGGCCATCAATGTCACATTGGTAGGAAGGACAACTTCTATACCCATCTTCTGAAGATCTGCCAACAACTCTGGTTGCGCTGTCAGAAAATAAACTCCGGCCCTCCTGCTTAATGCATCTGCCACAACGTTGGCCTTCCCAGGGTGGTATTGCAGGTTGACATCATAATCCACAAGTAGCTCTAGCCATCTTCTCTGACGCATGTTAGGGTCCTTCTGGGTGAAAATATACTTCAGGCTCTTGTGGTCGGTGAAAATCTCCACCCTGTCTCCATACAGGTAGTGTCTCCACAACTTAAGTGCAAATACTACTGCTGTCAGCTCTAAATCATGGGTTGGGTAATTCCTCTCATGATCACAAAGTTGACGTGACGCATACGCTATTACCTTTTCATGCTGCATCAAAACACATCCTAAGCCCTTGCCTGAAGCGTCACAGTACACTGAAAATCCTTCGGTCCAATCTAGAAGTGTGAGAATGGGTGCCGTCATCAAGCCTCGTTTTAGCTTCTCAAAAGATTCCTGACACTCTGCTGTCCAAGCAAACTGCACATCCTTGCGGGTTAACTGTGTCAATGGCGCTGAAATCCGAGCAAAGTCCGAAACGAATCTTCGGTAATAGTCGGCTAATCCAAGAAAACTGCGAACTTCTGCAACTGTGCGGGACACTAGCCATGTTTCGATAGCCACTATCTTCTGGGGATCCACTTCCACTCCACCCTTGGTGATGATATGACCCAAGTATGAAATACGATCGAGCCAAAACTCGTATTTACTAAACTTGGCATACAACTGGTGCTCTCAAAGAATCTGGAGGATAACTTTGAGATGCTGCTCATTCTCCGCTTCACTCTTGTTGTAAACCAGGATATCGTCTATGAACATGATTACGAACTGATCCAAATAAGGCATGAAGATACGATTCATAAGATCCATGAATACGGCCGGCGCATTCGTTGCTCCAAAGGGCATAACAAGGAACTCCCAAGGCCCATATTTAGATCGAAAAGCTGTCTTTGGGATGTCCTGCTCTCTGACTCTGATCTGGTGGTATCCTGACTGCAAATCAATCTTCGAGAATACTGCCGCTCCTCTGAGTTGATCAAACAAGTTGTAATGCCCCGCTCCGCACGAGGCATTTGGTTGGCTTGTTGGATGGGATCAGAAAGTTGGACCATGACTTATGTTGAGAACCAAGAGAGTTGAGACTGATGTAGTCTTTCTTAGCTGGCTAGACGGAAGGGGTATTGGAATGTGGCTCGCTGGTGGAGCTACGCTTAGTGGGATTGGAGCAGGAAGACCGTTATATAAGGCAAGTGGAACTGTCCTCCTTCCTCCTTATTCCTGCATGCTTAATAAATGGAATAATGTGATGCTATGAATATGTCCCTAATGTCTCTTACCTTGAATGTTGAATAATTGTGATACGATGCTTTAGTTGCTAAATTGATAGAGATTCATATGCTAGAAATCATTAAATGAATAACACATGAACTTTGAATTTCTGAACGAATCACACTCGAACTGCTAATGTAACATGATGCCTGAGATTGAATTGATAATGTCCCTTATGCTTAAGATCGATGAAATGAATGAATCACTTGAATAATGAGATGCTACATAAATAATACATGAGAAAAGAATTGAATATGCTATTGTCCCTATGAAATGAATGAAATGATACAGGTCCCTTTGAAATGAATGAATGCTGTTGTTCCTCCTTAGAAGGAACAAATGAGAAATGTTGCAATGAAGCAATGAATGAGAATTGATGAGGCTTGAGATCGTTGAGATCACCAAATAAAATGATGGTAATGTTGGGAATGAATAAGTCATTGAACATGACTTGAATGAGATAAATGATGATGCACTGTTGTCTTTACTTCAATATTTTACCATGCATTTTATGTTCACGATTGAGTTGGACACGCATTCGCATGGTCATAGGACAACTTATGCATAAGTAATGGGGATATGTTTTCTCGGACGGTACCCCGGAACGTTAGGGCGACCGATCCGGCCTAGGAGGAAACATTGGCGTGCCAGTAGGGGCATGGGTTTTGTGAGGCATCCTTTGGGGCTAGCTACCTTCTCTGGAGTCATTGCATTACCAATAAAGACCTATATGGCAATGTCCGTATTGTTAAACACCAGTGACCATGTAGTCAGGATGCATGCTAATGAATGTCTTATGCAGGCAGAGTAAGTATATCTGCTAACCTGTATTTGATGCAGGTATGAGAGAGTCGGCTATCGGTAAGAAATCACTTAAATGTGATAATTCAATATATGTGTTAGTTTAACTTGCATGCTTACGTTCCAAATAAGTAAATGATGCTATATGTAGCCTTTCAGTATGAGATCCTGCTTAGCATGTTAAATTCAGTATGCTAGAAAAATGCCATACTATAATCATTGCTCAAACACAACATACATGCTAAGTGATGCTTGAAGTGAGAACTGTCATAACATGTTTAAGATGTTAATATTAACGATGCCTCAATGATGCCTTTTCATGATAACACTTAGTATGCCTCAATGATGCCTTTGCATGATAACACCAAGAATGCTAAAATGATATGTCCACATGAATGCTATTAAGAATATGTTTACATGCTTCACTCTGATTATTACCCATGAACTGTAAACTGATGCTAGGCCCCAAATAGAAAGATCATTCTAATAAATGCTTGCTTAAATGATCACTTAAATGTTGGTTTATGCGAGTGGGTTGGATTCTGCTCGCCAGTACATAGATGATGTGCTGACCCACGTTTTGTGGGCAGGTGCTCGTGCTTGGGATATTCTACACATGAAGATTAGCTGGATTGGTCCCGCGGCATCGAAGATTTGTTGGGCATACAGAAGCTCTCCTTGTACAAGATGATGTCTTCTGTTTATAAAGGGCATAATGTATGGAACATTGTAATCAGTTGTATCAGTGAGATTGTAAGCCAAGTCAGTATATCGAGTGGTAATCCAATGTATCCAAATATCAAATGTAAGCTGTATAGCATTGTTCAGTTGGTTTCCAATGTAAAGTGAGATGTGCTGTAATCATTGTACTTCAATACAAGTCTTGTACTCTTCTTCAATTATCAATAAAGAGAATAAAGTTCTACATATCTCTGTGTGGCTTCAAGTTACTCTTTTTCTCTGCTACTATAAAGAAGTGATGTACTTCTATTCAATAAGAAAGATTGTCCTCATTAAATTCAATTTATCTGCTTTTGCCGCTGCGATGTGTTCCTATTTGAAGAATAATCGATTATGTACCATCTTTGCCTTGTACAAGTACAATACCAGACTTGTACGACATCACGCCCAAGCGAGGACGATCGATTCCAAGAGATAAAATATATGAATAAATGACTCTATGAATCGGGGCGTGACAAATTGGTATCAGAGCACGGCTTTACGTCCTTGGTCTCTTCTTTGATTCATTTCAAATCAAAGTTGCATCGATGATTAACTAAAGTTGCTTTCGCGATAACTCAACGTTGCTTCCGCGATTAAATCAAAGATTGCTTCCGCGATTATGCTATTGTTGTTCGGTAATCATCCTTATGTTATCTGTGCTTGAAAGTTCGTTGACCCTCTTGGCTGCTCACTGGATGTTCCATACAATAAGTCTATATACATTGTGATGCCCCTAAATGAATGATTGTTGTTGGTTTGGACACAAATGACCCAACAATGACTCGATGCCATAGTATGCTATATTGTGAATGCTGTTTGGAAATGTAGGAATAAAGGAAATGGCTATGTATGCTGCAACAAGTTGAGAATTGCATGTGATGTTGGAAAAGAATTTGGAAATGAAATAATTGATGGATGAGTTCAGCAGAACTAGTGAGTTGACTCATATGTGCTCGCTAGTGCTTTTGAGACCCTAAGATGTTGGCTAAGTGTTGTGATCATTATAGATCATGTAAGTCCGGAATAGAATTGAGTTGGTATTGTTTAAGGATGGCTTCGTTTCTGAGTGGTATATTGCCTCTACCACCTCAGAACTAGATGTATTTTGACCCTTTCAATAGGATAGCAATGAGACTATCTGTGGGTACTGGGTAGTGCTGAGACTTAGCTGGGAGTCATGTATTACTGCTAGATGGCTCGAGTGTCCCCTGACAGTGATGTTATGTTGGGTAGCGAGATTGTAGAAATGATAACGGTTGGCTTGGTTAGAAATTGTTTAGTCGAGTGATGACTCAGACTAGTAAGACAGTTAGTATGCTATGGGTAAATGGATTTGGCTAGAAAATATTGTGGCTTAAAATATCTGAATGTTGATTTCGAATGGTTGGATGAAAATTATGTGGCTAATACAATGTTGGTTGCTAAGCTGAGAAGTCCTAGAAATGTTATCTGTTAACCAAAAGAATATTAGAAATTTTGTGCCTTGACCCTAAGGTGTAATAGATGTTAATCCATCTTGATCACCAAAGGATAGTTGTTGCCTATGTGCAAGTATGCTGAGGAATTTAATGGGATTAGAAAAGTCACAAGTAGTGACTCTGAATACTGGTGTTGCCTAGAGGATGGTTAATTGATACATGAAATGTCAGAAAAGAATGGGATAAACTATTCGACCCTTGCTGCATGAGATTAAGAATGTCCATAAGATAATTTGATGATTGAAAAATATAGGGGATTGAGAAATGGCAAACTTGTTGGATAATGTCGGTATAGGTGACTGTTGGTTGGGATATGGATATTTGGCTTATGACTTGGTGGTGTGACTCTGTCATACAGATCGAATAGTATGATTCCATAAGTTATGATGAGACTATCGGAATTGATGACCCTTGAATAGTTAACCTTGGTTTATGGGTTCGTGTGAGTACAAAGGAATTGGAATAGAAATTAAAATTATTAGAATTTACTTGATGGATTATTGGAATGATGAGAATCGTATGTCAGATTGGGAATTGACCGTAATATTGATAGATCGATCTTAGTCGATTGTTGGGTAAGTCTAGAATGAGCCTCTGTGGGAATTATTTCCTTGAGGAAGATCCTGGATAGATAGACTTGACCCTAGCGACCAGTTGATGAATTACCAATTGCTGGCTTAGCCCAGTTGGCGATTCATTATTCAGACTGACTTGATACCATAGGTTTGGGTAGAGTTCCTTAGAACTGTCGGTTGCTTGTTGGCCCTAAGAAAAAGAAACTAGTATAACCCTAGTAGCCGTCCACTCTAGGGAAGTTACCTGAATGATTAGGTATAGCTGTCGGTATAGCTAACCATTGAGACTGGACCAAATAATAGATGGCCGTTGGCGACCCATAGAATGACCTTGTGGCATTGAACGAGAAATGGTGATAAGTATGACCTAAGAATGATAAGTTGTAAGTATATGCTCCAATGTGAACCTTAGAGATGTTTGACCCTTGAGGATTATGTGTCGACCTATAGCGGGAAATGGAATCGTGGGATGAGACTTGAGTTGTATGTATCAAATAGTGAATTATTATATGAGATAGAATTGACTGCTCATGACGGAAATATTGGATAGGTATCTATAGTCGGGTAGCTGGGTTAACCTTGACTGTTGCATAGATTATACCCTGACTCGGATAATCGATAGTTGGTGATGTGGGATCGTATCTTTTAGAAAAGATGAATTGCCTCGGTGAGAAATATTGTTGGATTTGGAAAGGAATATGATTGCATGTTGTGGACTCTTGATATGATTGGCTCTAAGATTAGATCCTTGATCGAATGCTAGAAATATTATGCCCGGATAGAGAGCTTAACCAAGTTGTCCCTGATGTAAAGTGTTGTGGCCTGGAAGATAGTGATTGTGACAAGTGAATAAAGTGATAAGTCAATTGAAAGGATGCTAAGTCTGATTTGGGAAAGAGAGTTGTACCGTGGCTGATCGGATTATACTATCATGGAAGTTGGCTGAAGTACATATATTTTGGGGACGCCTAAAATATGTGTATGGATCCAGCCGAAGTGATAGGTTGCAACTGAGATAACATTATGGAAAGAAATTATCGTACTAGCGCAGACTTTGGCTGAAATGCATATATTTTGGGGACGTCTGAAATATGTGTATGGATCCAAACGAAGTGATATGTTGCGACCGAGATAGAAATGCAAGGAAAATGTTGGTAAATCAATGAGAAATAACAAGTATTTGGAAAAAGAGAAAGATGGATTGAATCGTTGATGGATTAAAATGATACAGTTGGATAGCTATTTTAAAATGATCGAGTGGACTGAAATGAACATTGAATTGAAGCTGAATAAGTAACTCATTGTGATTAAGTGAATCTAGTAGATGAGTTGTTTCCTTAAGTTTCGAGGACGAAACTTTTTCTGAGTGGTATATTATGTAATGCCCCGCTCCGCACGAGGCATTTGGTTGGCTTGTTGGATGGGATCAGAAAGTTGGACCATGACTTATGTTGAAAACCAAGAGAGTTGAGACTGATGTAGTCTTTCTTAGCTGGCTAGACGGAAGGGGTATTGGAATGTGGCTCGCTGGTGGAGCTACGCTTAGTGGGATTGGAGCAGGAAGACCGTTATATAAGGAAAGTGGAACTGTCCTCCTTCCTCCTTATTCCTGCATGCTTAATAAATGGAATAATATGATGCTATGAATATGTCCCTAATGTCTCTTACCTTGAATGTTGAATAGTTGTGATGCAATACTTTAGTTGCTAAATTGATAGAGATTCATATGCTGGAAATCATTGAATGAATAACACATGAACTTTGAATTTCTGAACGAATCACACTCGAACTGCTAATGTAACATGATGCCTGAGATTGAATTGATAATGTCCCTTATGCTTAAGATCGATGAAATGAATGAATCACTTGAATAATGAGATGCTGCATAAATGATACATGAGAAAAGAATTGAATATGCTATTGTCCCTATGAAATGAATGAAATGATACAGGTCCCTTTGAAATGAATGAATGTTGTTGTTCCTCCTTAGAAGGAACAAATGAGAAATGTTGCAATGAAGCAATGAATGAGAATTGATGAGGCTTGAGATCGTTGAGATCACCAAATAAAATGATGGTAATGTTGGGAATGAATAAGTCATTGAACATGACTTGAATGAGATAAATGATGATGCACTGTTGTCTTTACTTCAATATTTTACCATGCATTTTATGTTCACGATTGAGTTGGACACGCATTCGCATGGTCATAGGACAACTTATGCATAAGTAATGGGGATATGTTTTCTCGGACGGTACCCCGGAACGTTAGGGCGACCGATCCGGCCTAGGAGGAAACATTGGCGTGCCAGTAGGGGCACGGGTTTTGTGAGGCATCCTTTGGGGCTAGCTACCTTCTCTGGAGTCATTACATTACCAATGAAGACCTATATGGCAATGTCCGTATGGTTAAACACCAGTGACCATGTAGTCAGGATGCATGCTAATGAATGTCTTATGCAGGCAGAGTAAGTATATCTGCTAACCTGTATTTGATGCAGGTATGAGAGAGTCGGCTATCGGTAAGAAATCACTTAAATGTGATAATTCAATATATGTGTTAGTTTAACTTGCATGCTTACGTTCCAAATAAGTAAATGATGCTATATGTAGCCTTTCAGTATGAGATCCTGCTTAGCATGTTAAATTCAGTATGCTAGAAAGATGCCATACTATAATCATTGCTCAAACACAACATACATGCTAAGTGATGCTTGAAGTGAGAACTGTCATAACATGTTTAAGATGTTAATATTAACGATGCCTCAATGATGCCTTTTCATGATAACACTTAGTATGCCTCAATGATGCCTTTACATGATAACACCAAGAATGCTAAAATGATATGTCCACATGAATGCTATTAAGAATATGTTTACATGCTTCACTCTGATTATTACCCATGAACTGTAAACTGATGCTAGGCCCCAAATAGAAAGATCATTCTAATAAATGCTTGCTTAAATGATCACTTAAATATTGGTTTATGCGAGTGGGTTGGATTATGCTCGCCAGTACATAGATGATGTGCTGACCCACGTTTTGTGGGCAGGTGCTCGTGCTTGGGATATTCTACACACGAAGATTAGCTGGATTGGTCCCGCGGCATCGAAGATTTGTTGGGCATACAGAAGCTCTCCTTGTACAAGATGATGTCTTCTGTTTATAAAGGGCATAATGTATGAAACATTGTAATCAGTTGTATCAGTGAGATTGTAAGCCAAGTCAGTATATCGAGTGGTAATCCAATGTATCCAAATATCAAATGTAAGCTGTATAGCATTGTTCAGTTGGTTTCCAATGTAAAGTGAGATGTGCTGTAATCATTGTACTTCAATACAAGTCTTGTACTCTTCTTCAATTATCAATAAAGAGAATAAAGTTCTACATATCTCTGTGTGGCTTCAAGTTACTCTTTTTCTCTGCTGCTATAAAGAAGTGATGTACTTCTATTCAATAAGAAAGATTGTCCTCATTAAATTCAATTTATCTGCTTCTGCCGCTGCGATGTGTTCCTATTTGAAGAATAATCGATTATGTACCATCTTTGCCTTGTACAAGTGCAATACCAGACTTGTACGGCATCACGCCCAAGCGAGGACGATCGATTCCAAGAGATAAAATATATGAATAAATGACTCTATGAATCGGGGCGTGACACAAGTCATCTATCCTTAGGAGAGGATATCTGTTCTTGATTGCCACTGAGTTCAAGGTACGATAGTCAACACATAATCTGGACGTACCATCCTTCTTTTTCACAAGAAGCATCGGGGCTCCCCAAGGCGATCCACTAGCACGAATGAATCCCTTGGTCCGGAGTTCTTCAATCATCTTGTACAATACCTCCAATTCTGACGGCGCCATCCTGTAGACTCTCTCTGACACTGGTGCTGTCCCGGAAATCAAGTCGATAGTAAACTTGATCTCCCGCTCTGGCGGCATTCCTGGAAGCTCTTCCGAAAAAATGTCTGGAAATTCCTCGACTATCTGGGGTAACTGTATTACTGCTACGGCCATCCGCAATAATAGAGGAGAAGGTTCCACTTCACCTCGAGAAAAGGAAAATTCTGGCTCACCTGGAATGCTAAAAACAACTATGCCAATATGGCAGTCTATCCTAGCATACTGGTCTCTCAACCAATCCATCCCTAAGACCACATCATAATCGGCCATCGGAAATTCTATCAGCCTAGCGGGAAACTCTCTACCGCAAACCACGATCCGACCCGAGGAAAACACTCTATCTACCCCCACAAGACCGTTACCAGTAAGTATATTGAGCCTTACTGATAACGACTCGGGCTCCAGTCCTATCCGTGTCGTAAATCGTGCAGACATAAATGAATGCGATGCACCAGAATCAAATAACACTGAAGCGGGAAATGTGTTAACGAGAATAGTACCTGCCACTACCTCATCCGGTGCCACTCCTTCTTCTCCCATGGTCAAAGCCAACACTTGACCATGTCCTCTGGGTGCCGGTCCTCTCTGCTGGAATCCTCTCTGCCTATTCTGGGCTTGCGCCTGGGCAAACTGATGAGGCCTTTGCTGATGAAAAGCCTGGGTCTGTATCGACAACGACCTCGGGAATGGAAACTACTGCTGGACTGGTACAGGGGCTGGTCCCCTCACTGATGAACTGGTCCTGGCTGGTGATGAGTCAGTCCTGAACGGGCAGGACCCTACCTTGTTGTCTGGCGCTCCACAAAGCAAACACAATCCTCTAGCCTTGCGATACTCTGAAACAACGTGTCCAGGCTTCCCACAATAAGAACATCCCATGGGGGAAGACTGCTTCTGCTTCTGCTGCTGAGGGTGCGTCGGGGTTGAATGTTGAACCGACGTAACCGAAGATGCCCTTCTCGGAGCTCCAATGGTTAAAGCTCTAGCTGTCGGAGCTGGGGCTGACGACTGATTCATCTGGCCGTGAGATTGCTTTCGACCTTCGGTCATGTCCACAATCCTCTGGGAGGTATACTCATGCCTCCTAGCTGCCCTCAATACCGCATCAAAAGTCTGATGCTCGAACTGCTCCACTGCCAGCAAAATTTCCAGGTGGAGTCCTGTTAAAATCGCTGGGCTCTATCGAACTCGGTCGCCACCAAGGTGGGAGCAAACCGACTAAGCCTAGAAAATTCGGCCGTATACCCATCGACCGTCCTGTCCATCTGCTTCAAATTGGTAAACTTGGTCTGAAGATCGTACCGAGCCACCGCATCGAAGTACTTGGTCCGGAACCTCTCACGGAATACTGTCCAAGCAATTGGCACCGCAAGTCCAACGGCCTGAGTCGCCCACCAGCTGCGGGCTAGATCCAATAACTGCATGCGCACCACGACCACCTTCTCATCTCTGGGGTCTTCGCTGCTTCTAATATCACTTCTGTGTCCTGAAGTCACGCATCAGCAGCGATAGCATCTTCGCTGCCATCGAAGAATGGAGGGTTCAGGCGCTTGAAAATGTTCGCTGCACTGTTCCCATGATGTCCACCTCTGTCCAGAGCATCTGCCACTGCCTGATGCAAGGCATCTCCTCGACGGTCCTGCGATGCAAGCAACTCCCTGATAAGTCCAAATAAGGCTCCATCATCCTGCCTCGCGGGCTGGGCTGACTGTATCGGGGGTTTTGGATCTCCGGAAGGCATGGCCCGGGAGGCTGCTCCTGAGTGCTGGGCCTGGTCTTCTTGTTGCTGCTGGTCCACATGATGTGCTTCGCCTTGCTGATCAGCAGGTCCAGAAACGATGTCGCTGAAGAATACGACATAGGAAACAATAAGGAAGGACCAAGACAGATTCAACGATGCAAGCATGTGATCAGGTCGAGAATCTCAGGGATTAGAAGATACAGGCATAGATCAAAGGCGAGTGCTGATTGAGACATCTATTCGGTAAACCCTCACATATCTTGATTTACAAGACCTGCATGGTCCACCACTTAACCATGTAACGCCCCAGAACCAGAATACTGGAGAGCGGGGGCATACATAGCCAGCTACGTATAATAAAATAAAATCCATCCCACTATACGGTCACGGTTGTCTAGATACATGAGGGTTTAACTACAATCCATCAGTCTCTTTTGGTCAATGACAAGCGTAATTGTCTCAATCTCAAGCAAGCAAGTAAAGTTACAAGATGTAAGATCACCAAATATACAATAGTAAGGCGTCCCAAACATTACACATCCAGCTGATCATGAAGCTAGTCGTTACAAAATATGAGGACTAGCAAGAGTTTAGTCATACATGATCAACCCTAGGATCTGTCAATCATGTTTCAGCCCGTAGACAAACAATAATAAGATATGCAATACGAGCTAACAGGTGCTCGCCGGCTAAACGCCTCAAAATAAAATTTTTACAATAGAGTGGGAGAGCAAAAATAAACCCACTCGTTGCCCTGGTCACGCCTGATGGTCACCATCGGGCTGGAAGGTCGGTAGATCCTCTGAGGTAGCTCCGAAATCTGGCCACACAAAACCAGCTGGGTCAGATCCCAGAAAGTGCAAGTGCCACAAAGGAGGCTTCACTTAAGAACGAAAACCAACACATTAGAAATATATATAAAGCAGTTAAAAGAACTGAACGTAAAAAAATACAACAGTCATAATGGAGTACGAGGGAACCATTCAAGTAGCCAGGTTACAACTCTTAAACCAAACAAGGACCGGGGTTGCAACCCTTCACCTGAATAGAACTCCGTCTCCAATCTTGTTGGTAAGATAAAGCATTACAAGCATGACATGGGGTGCAATAAGACAATAAACGAAGAGAGGACTTAGAACTGTTCCGGAAGCCAGGTTACAACCCTTAAACCAAACAAGGACCGGGGTTGTAACCCTTCGCCTGAACCGAACTTAGCCTCTGATCTTTATTGTTAAAAGTGACAATCATGCGATCAAGCTTGCAATAATCGAGCACTGAAAACCATACCATACAATTGCTTCCGGCCAATCAATGACTACGGCTTTCTACATTAGCTAGCTAGGATTATCACAACATGCAGTGAGATATTCCACCAGCCACAAGCCCTGCAGCTAATCCAGGTTATCCAGGCGACTTGGGTTTATTTAAGCAGTGTATCGTTCTTTCCATATATCAATGAGTTTGGACTTGTGCCCTACTCGTCGGCCGGCTGCAAGTCCCACAATGGTGGCCGGGATAACGGGATCGCCTGTAGCTGGGGAAATCTCTCTTGACTACTGAATTATTCTAGTTATTAGTCTTAGTCATTTACAGTGGGTACCCCTGACCGTGGTACTCAGGGATCCATGTCCTAGACATGATGCAACCATTATCGGTTCAATTGTACAAACACAATCATCTACGGTGTCCAGGCCATTCAATCTTGTCATGTCATGTTCGCTGTCAGGAGTGCGCCGCGTCGGGCCACTATCACTTCATGTCGAAAGTGCACCACAACGGGTCACCATCGTGTCCGAAAATAATTAAGCTAGCACAAGTACGCATTTAACAATCAAATATTAAAAAGGGGCAAGGACTGCGGAGAACTCATGCGGCTCGAAAAAGTTTCCATGCGGCCAACTGTCACTTGGCCATATGCGGCTGAACAAAAGATATATATAAACATGCATGCTAGCAGGCAATTGCATTAAATATATTAATATAACGTATTAATGTAATGCATTAAATAATGCACTAATACAATAAATATATTATATTAATATATTTAATATACAAAATATACAAAATATATTAATATACAATATATAATATTTTAATATTTTAATATATAATTTATGTATGCTTTGTGTGCATTAGCATAATGTATTAATACACATGCAGCTGATTGTCCCCATGTTTCATATGCGGCTCACTTCGTTCCCATATGCGGCTTATATATGCTTGCATGCAAAAGCATATGATAATAGCAAAACATATAAAATAAGCATTGCAAGTATATGCGGCCCACGTATGCTTTGCATGCAAAAGCATAATAGCAAAAATAAGCATTGCTTGCAAAGCATATGCGGCTCACCTGTACTTGCATTTAAAAGCATGATAGCAAGTATGTAAAATAAGCTTGCATGCAAGCTTATGCGGATAGGCTTTGTTTGCCAAGTCCACGTGAGTGCTTGCCTAAGCATGCTATAATGCATGTATTGATTTTGGTTAGTGTCTTTTTAAGGCATTAATTGCCAAACACAATTAAATACTTGGAAAGCATTGATATGGGTTATAATGCAAAAGTGCTTTTGTTAGGGGTTATAATGCATAAAGTGCTTTTTTTTAAGAATGCTCCACATGCTTTTCCCTGGAGTGTATGCGGCTAACACATTTAATAATGCATAAAGTGCATTTTAAATGAATGCTTCACATACTTTTCCCTGGAGTGTATGCGGCTAACACATTTAATAATGCAAAATGCATGGAAGGCATTCTTAGAATGCCATACGGCTACAATGCACCAAAATGCATTAATGCATTCTTTGGATGCACTCCAAAAGGCTTATGCGGCTGGCTTTTCCTAAGGAAAGCAAAGGAAGGCATTAAAATAATGCCATTAAGAATGCATTCCATGAATACATTAAATGCATTCTAATGGGTCATGCGACTGGCTACTGTGCATGTGCATTGCAAGCAAGCTTGCCAGCACATGTTTTAAATAATGCACATGCGGCTCACAATTGCATGCGGCCAAGTGCTACAATGCCCATGCGGCTCATGCAGAATTTCTATAGGTCAAATTGGACCTAACGAACTTCTCTGCAATCATGGTATCATCAACTTAGCAAAATATGCAAGTGTGATGGATCAAAGTCCTGGAAACCGAAAATACCACAAAGCCAGATCCATAAAATTTAACCATGGGAATGAAAAATGCCAAGTACTAAAGTGGTTTAGAAACACATGAGGAAGACAATGGAACAATAAAAATGGACTTCCTCCATGAAGCAAGGTGCACTTGCCTAAGCTCTCCCACTCTCTCTATCTCTCTCTCTGGTGGTCGAAGAAGTAATGGTGGAGACGAAAAAGTAATGAAGAGAGAGAAATGAGTGGTGGGATATTTAATGAAGAGGATGGTGGTAGGTGGGATATTTAATAAAAGTGGTGGTAGGTGGGAGTGGTTCACATAAAACCGAACCATGCAAACCAAGCCGAACCAAGTCAAGTTGGGCCGAACCAACCAAGAAAACATGCAATACGGGTCTAAATACGTACACGTATACCAAGATACGTGATACGAAAAATGGTTATTACACCAACTCACATGTGTCATCTACGCCTGCTCCATAGTATATGGGACAAAACTCCTCAAGGTCATCTGTAATATTGTCAACAGGTCCAGTCAGGACGGGAGCGAGCACAGTATATCTCATGCAGTTCACATCATGACAGGAATATAATACAGGCAATAGAGTAAGATACATGAAACGCTGAAGAATATACATAAAGTAAAAGAGAAGACTGTAAAGAAATATCTACTATAAATAAAGAGCTACAGTGAAGTAGTAATTTAAAGTACAAGATAGACATGTGAACGGCTTGATAATAAACATGAGAGGTTGTACATGGCTACACTACTTTGTAAATGTCCACATGACTATTTCTACTTCTCCATCCCCAATCAATACACAAGAATCTGTTCAAGTTATGTTATTGTACATGATTTCACATGGGGGCCCATAAATGGGTGCACATGAATATAAACATGAGGGCTCCGTGAATATGAGAGTACATGAATCACGAGAGTGCATATGAATAGTGAAAGCACAGGAATACATGATGAAAGTGAAACGCACATGACATGATGTATCCGATACTCCCGAGGGGGATAACATCGTATGAAAAGATCCATATAGTACTAATCCATGTTTCCATCGTGACAGCATCAAGTAAAGTAACCTAGAGCAAGAATATAGTCCTACAAAGTATGAAACGGTCAGAGAATGTACTCGCCTGATATCCCGAGTATCTGAATGAATATACTGCCTGAGGAGTGGTGTCTGGCTCCTATTTAGAACAAGCACAAGTCACAACATATCCAAAATGGTAAAATAGACTGCAACAATGCATTCTACATGATGTTTGGGTTAATCTAGGCTAAAGTCAAACTTTGGTCAACTCTAGTCAACTACACTAGTCAAACTAGGTCAAACCTAACCCAGACAAGTCTCACTAAGACTAACCATACCGATCTAGCATTCACACATCATCACAAAGCCATACAAGCCATCAACACACATTCCATGTATATACATGTCATATACACATAGGCTTACACATAGAAACCATATAGGCTATATCACATAGGGCTATATGCCTATGTACTAATCTATATTGGTAACACATATATTTATCACATTTATATATATATACTAAATTAATATAAGCAATATGCATATATATTACATATTATATATTTATCACACAAGATATAGATGTATACATAGAATGAGAGAGAGGAATAGAATGACATGTGTGTGCATATGTGTAGTGTGTTAACAGTAATGTGTGTGGCAGTAGCGAGGGGGTGTGTGTGTGTATCTCATTGTGTGTGTGTGCATGAGTGATATCAATGTGTTCTCAGATTTTGTGTAATGTGTGTAGAGGTGTATGAGTGTGTGTGTAATAGGAAATCAATGGTGTGAGTGAGTATAGAGAATCAATGTACACAACATCAATGTATCAGTTCTCAGGTTTAGTGTTCCTGTATGAGTGTGTGTGTGTGTGCGATATGTTTTTAGTTTTGTAGAGTGTGGGTGTGTGTGTATAGGTCACAACCTGGGTTCTCAGGATACAGTGTACACATGTATACATAATCATCAATGTACACAAATCAGTGTACACAAACAGTTTACAGGTTGACAGTCGAAAAGCAATTCGAAAACCAAATCACCTAGCTAACATGAAACCTAACATGTAGATTAATTCTCAGACATGATATGGGATTAAACATAATGATTTATTCATTCAAAAATCAGTAAACACAAGTTTAAATCTCAGAATTTCGAAAATCAATACCTAGTATCAGGAAATTGGGGAAATCACAAATTTGAATTCAAAATACAGTTAATAATCGAATTAAAGGGATGGTAAATGAAATGTCACATGTGAGTGTATCCTACATGTGTCATGGCGTCCAGAAACTGGACACAACGTGTCCAAACCAATTCTCACACACGAGCCACACTAAACAGTGCACAGTCTCGTGCACGTGTTCACTGAGTTCGTGGACATGACACAGTACAAATCAAGACACGTGCTCGTGCCTGGGGGTTCGCCTAGGATAGGGCTACACCCTAGATAGCCTGCAACACGTCCCCAATGTGTCCACAACGGATACGAGACCTGTATCAGTGCGTGTATACTCGACAGTGCGTGCACAGCGAGGATCCGTGTGGGTCAGATTTATCTCTGTGTAGTGCACCATATGATCCCAAATTTTGGGAGGGTGATGACAGACATTGCCCCAATACACTCCCTAAATTTCTCGTGTCTATGTGTCCTGTGCGAAGAGCACTCACAGTCGGACAGCAGGACACTGCCCGTGCGTGTGCAGTGGGGGTGTTCGTGTCATGTTTGGACACGAACACGGCTCAAAATTGACTCAGTAAAAAGGAAAATCCATACATATATGTAAATCATCATTTCTATTCAAACACTTTTCCAAAACAGTAAAGTAAAACCCATTGAGGCATTTTCACAAACACCTAGAACTAGGTTATGATACGTGTTCGATACGGACACGAAATCAATGTAAAATTACACAAATAATACACCACAGCTAGGGGACACCTAGATCTAGTCAAATATGCAAAAAAATCAGAATTAAAACACAATTTAGAGGGTTTACCTATAGTGTGTCAATGACAAAGAAAAGCCCCAAAATAGAATAATTTTCCTTGCTAGCCAAAAGCTCCAAATTGTTCAAAAGCTGAGATTTCTCTCCATGAACAGAAAATAGAGTAGGATTAGACTCTAATACAAGAAACTAGAGCCAAAAAGGAATTAAAATAGAATTGTTATGGATTGGGAAAGAATGACAATACCTTTTTTTTTTCAAGAGTTGATTTGATACAAAAAAGGCAAGAACAATAGGAAGGGAGACTTTATAGTGGGGGAATCCCTAGGTGGCCGACCACTAAAGGCTAAAGTTAGGGTTAGGGTGATAGCTAATGGGCTTGGGCCAAGTTCCATTGGTAATGGAAATCACTACTTAAGTCAAAAGTCCTTGAACCTAATCTTTTATTCTCCTATTTGAAACTTGATTCTAAGTGACTTAACATGGGTTGAGTTAAGTTAGACTAGGGTCCCATCATGCTATTCAAGTCACCATAGCTAGAGTCAACATCTAGGTTAGTCTCCAAAGTCTCAACTAGCAAAAGTCAAAAATAACAATCATCAATTCAATAATTCAAATAAATTCAAAATTCTCAAAATAACCAAAGAACCCTCAAGCTAAAATGTGGTAGTGACAAATCTATCCTCCCTAAAATAATTTTGTTCTCGAAATTAAAAGGCGAAACTAGACTGATGAGAAGGATAGACAATCATACCTCAAGATCCAAAAAGATATGGGTATCGCTCGCGAATCTCATCATCCCGCTCCCAGGTAGACTCTCTTGGAGAATGATACCTCCATGCGATGCCAACCAAGGGTATCACATGGTTTCTCAGTACCTTCTCTCGGCGATCCAGAATATCCATTGGCTGCTTTGGATAACTGAGAGTAGGTCCCACCTCAATCTCTGAATGGTCAAGTACATTGCTAGGATCAGCCACGTACCGTCTCAACTGTGATACATAGAATATGTTATGGACACCCACTAGTGCAGGTGACAAATCTAGCCTATATTACATGTCACCGACTCTCCCGCTGATCACGAAAGGTCCGATGAAGCACGGGCTAAGCTTTCCACCTCCACCAAAATGTATGGTACCACGAGTCGGAGATATCCTCAGAAAAACCATGTCTCCGACCTAAACACAAATATGGTCTCAAGTTACAAAATAATCAAACATGATCAAACAACCACAAACAAACAACCTACTTCTAATCCTATCTCTAATCTGTACCTCAAACTCCAAAGGCCTCCGGTGGCTATCGGCCCAATGCCGATGTCTGTCTGCGCCACACGAAGTCTGTCCCTAATGAGCTTCACCTTCTCGGCTGCGTCAACAACCATCTCAGGTCCCAATAAAGCTCTCTCTCCAACATCATCCCAAGATAAGGGTGTACGACACCTACGCCCGTACAGCACCTCGAAAGGTGACATCTCAATGCTGGCCTAAAAACTGTTGTTGTAAGCAAACTCCACCAAGTACAGGTGATCCTCCCAGGATCCTCCGAAATCTAATACGCACGTCTGCAGCATGTCTTCGAGCGTCTGAATAGTCCTCTCTGACTATACGTCCGTCTGAGGGTGGTATGCAGTACTAAACTTGAGCTGAGTGCCCAAACTAGTCTGCAGACTCTACCAGAAATGAAAAGTAATACAACTATCCTGATCCAAGATAATGCTGACCGGAACTCCATAAATCCTTATAATCTGCTGCATGTACATCTCTGCAAGCCTCTCCGTAGATGTACCCACTTTAAATGGCAAAAAGTGGGCCGATTTGGTCAACATGTCTACGATGACCCAAATTGCGTCTTTCCCTCCTGGTGTACGCGGTAATCCAGAAACAAAATCCATCGTAATGTGCTTCCACTTCCACTCTGGAATAGGCAATGGCTGCAACAAACTTCCTGGCATCTGTCTCTCTGCCTTGACCTGCTGACAGACCAAACACCTGGCTACGAAGTGAGCTACCACCCGCTTTATCCCATACCACCAGACGTGCTTCTTCAGATCCTTGTACATCTTATTGGCACCAGGATGTATAGAGTACTGAGATCGATGGGCCTCCTGCATGACCTGCTCCCTGAGCTCTCCACTGGGCACACATAGCCTGGAACCGTACCTCAAAGCACCATCCTCTATAAGAGTAAACTCATCATCCACCAGCCCTGCTCGAACCTGCTCTCGGATACACCGCAGAGCAATATCCTCGAACTGCGTCAACTTGATTCTCTCCATTAAGTCTGACTGAATTTGAAGGCCCCAAATCTGTATCTGAACTCCTGGCACAATCACCTCAATCTCCGGGCTCTCAAAATCTGCTAGCAAGTGATGATCCATAGTCAAATATATGGCTGTCGGATACCTACTTAAGGCATCGAAAACCACGTTGGCCTTCCCTGGGTGATACTGTAGTAAAATGTTGAAGTCCTTCATCAACTCCGACCACCTGCGCTGCCTCATGTTGAGCTCCTTATGTGTAAACACATGCTTCAAGCTCTTATGATCTGTGAAGATCTCCACCCTCTCTCCATATAAGTAGTATTTCTACAACTTTAAAGCAAATATCACTGCTGCCAACTCCAAGTCGTGGGTAGGATAGTTCTTCTCATGGGGACGTAACTGCCTGGAAGCATAGGCAATCACCTTCCCATGCTGCTGCAAGACACAACCCAAACCCTTTCCTGAGGTGTCACTGTACATAGTGAACCCTCACGATCCTGATGGCAAGGTCAGAATCGGAGCTGTCGTCAGCCGCTTCTTTAACTCATCAAAAGCGAACTGACACTCCTCTGAACAAACAAACTCTGCATCCTTCCGGGTCAGCCTAGTCAATGGCTCTGTAATCCGGAAAAAATCCTGCACGAACCTCCTGTAATAGCCTGCCAGTCCCAAGAAGCTCCTGATCTCTGCTACTAAACTCGGTGCCGACCAAGCCTCAGCTGCCGTGATCTTCTTCGGGTCCACTGAGATCCCATCTCCAGTCACCACATGACCCAAGAAGTCAACTCTGTCCAGAAAGAACTCGCACTTCGAGAGCTTGCCATAAAGCTCGTCCCTTCTTAGTGTCTCCAGAACCACTCCCAAATACTTCTTATGCTCCTCATCAGTCTTCGAGTACACCAGGATATCATCGATGAACACCACCACGAACTTGTCCAAGTACTGGTAGAACACCTTGTTCATCAAGTTCATAAATATCGTCGGGGCATTGGTCAGCCCAAATGGCATAACCAAGAACTCAAAATGACCATACTGCGTCCTAAATGTGGTCTTCAAAATATCCTCCTTCTTCACCTTTAACTGATGATAACCTGACCTCAGATCAATCTTCGAGAAAACCCGAGCTCTGCTCAACTGATCAAAGAGATCATCAATCCGCGGCAGTAGGTATCTGTTTTTGATCGTGAGGTTGTTAAGTGCCCTGTAGTCGATAAACATCCATACCGACCCATCCTTCTTGGGTACAAAGAGTACCAGAGCACCCCAAGGTAAAAAACTCAATCGAATGAAGCCCTTATCCTGTAGCTCATCCACCTGCTTCTTCAATTCCACCAATTCACTGTTGTTCACTCGATAGACATGCTGAGAAATTGGCTCCGTGTCGGAAACCAAGTCTATCGAGAACTCAACATCCCTGTTCGGTGGAAGTCCTGGCAACTCCTCCGGAAAGACGTCCATAAACTCTGTAATCAAAGGATGTAGGACTTAGATGTAGTCCTAGGAGTACACTTTTGTTTTTATTTGGGTACTGTATCGATGGAGTGAGTGGTAATGCGTTGACTCCGTTGAGGATCTGACGACGATTTTAGATTCTCGGAAGGTCTGGGTTGCTCTGGGCCGGAGCGTTGCGAGAAGAAGCGGACGTTAAGTGTCTTTTCTGGCCTCTGTGGAGGTGCTTCCCTCTGAGTATGTATGTTTGTACTTGTCTGTGTGTGTGTTGAAGGAATGATCCTTCTATTTATAGATTGCAGGCTGGCTGCTCAAATGCATATATGTCGGATGCGCCTAGACGTGGGAACACCACGTGGTTGATGATGGCGGGGGCACATGGTTGATGTACCCTATTTTGGGGGTTGAATCCTTCCTGTTGTGCCTGTGGGCTGCGGAAGAGTCGACATGTGGCAGCTGAGAGGATTCTTCGATCATTGAGATCTTGGGTAGTTAACACCCCTTCGTGGACTGAACTGGGTCAAAGGCCACGTGGTGTACGTCCGTGGCTCAAAGATCTCGAATTTGGTGGAGAGTGATCTGACAGGATACCCTAGGATTGGACGTATGGAGAGGACTTTAGCTATTGTCTTTAGGGATCAAGAGCGAGTCCAAGCGCATGGCTTTGGGGCGTACGCAAAGATTTGGACGCATGGTTGTGGTGGTGCATACGCTTTGGTTGGCCATGTGGCAAGGCAGCTCGACCGACCAAACGAAATGATGTGCTGATGTCATCGACCCCTCGTCTTCTACTAAGGGTTGGAGACTCTTCGGGGGATGTGTTGTTGCCTCTGTCATACGGCTTTAAATGCTCGATGTGACAGGCGCATGGGCTTCTGTCCAGCCTGTCACTCAGCATTACATGCTCGGATCGTGAGCGCATGGGTTCGATCTCTGTTTTGGGCGCATCAGAAGAAGGTGCAGGGATTTGCCACACGGTGCATCCACCTATGCCCGACTGTTAGGTTCCCAATGTTTTGATTGTGTATGTTGACTAGGCTGATTTCAAAAAGACAGATTCATTCCATAAATATATGTTCGTTGTACGGAATTCGGAGAGCCTGCCACTTGGCGCATGGGTCTGATTTGTCCAAGCTATAAATAGTAGCAAGGAGAGGATTTTGTTCCCTATTTTCTTCCGTTTACTCAGTATAGAGATGCGCCTCTTTGCTCGAGTACGTTCTGTTGACGAGATGCTTCCGAAGGTGAAGATGCATCAAGCTGTCTTTGTACGCACTCGTGAAGGTGACTGTTACATCTAAAAGTCGGAATCACGGGTCCCGACACAGGCCGAAGGTATCTGTTGCATCCAAAGATCGGGACATTCGCGTCCCGTCTTTGTTATGCTGGAAGAGCTCCAGATCGAAATTGTGGTGCTCCCATCTTCCTTGGGCTTTGGAGAGCTCTTCCTCCTGCTATAGTGGGATTGATCGCCCGCTCGCATTATATTCAAAGGACTGCTTCATTTAGCCGAGGCACTTGGTCGAGACGGAGATAAGTGCCTATACTGAGACATCAACATGATGCACCTAAATGAGACGATGAGACGACATACCTGATAGAGATGCTGAGACGACGTGCCTGATTGAGATGCTGGAGTGATGCTCCTGCGTAGCTGCTGTCTTGATGCGCCTAGCTGATGCGCCTGCGCAGCAGCTTTTCAATGCGCCTTGTTATTTTTAGACTTTCTTTCACTTTCTGTAAAGGGTCTTTTATGTAAAAAGAAACAGTCTTTAGTCAAGAGCCCCTTTTTTGTGTTGACTATCTCTTGCTGTTTTTTGATGTATTAAACTCTTCGGTGCATATTTGTTCTGGGGCGCATAGTAGATGCGCCAGAAATTCCATGCTTCTACAAGACCTCCTTCAAAGTTTTCAAAACTTTTCGTCTAGTTTTGGAATACTTTGAATAAGAAGCATGGTGGGCGCATGTCTTCGATGGAGCGCATGACTGTTCTGGACGCATGACTGCTCCGCGCATGATATGATGAGGCACATGCTTTCTTTAAATATAAATGATAATGCCTCGATTTATTAATGATGATCTTTGGAATATCCGCAGTTATCATTTCGCAGAACTCCAAGCGGCGGCTGATGTCACCCTTCATCGGTTTACGCATGTGACCAAGCCTATAAATAGGCGTCTGATGGAGAGAGAGTCTTTCTTCTTTGTTTTCTTCTTCTTCTTTGTGTCTTTAAGAAATTCTCCCGAAACTTGAAGAATGGTCCCTAAGACTCCTCGCGGTGGTGATGGCCGAGGGTGAAGCAAAGAAAAAGAGCCTGCGGAGGTCGATGTTGACGATGTCCCCAGGACGCCCGTCGACGTTCGGCCGACGGTGATTGGTGGGTATTCTTGTCATTCTTTGCCGTACCTTTCTGTACTTGAGTATTTTTTTAGAACTCACATACGCCGACGCGCATGGACCTCTAGTCCTGATGATGCGCTGAAGCTTCTTGCTGAAGCGCATGGACTTCGAGTCCTGCTGATGCGTTGAAGCTTCTTGTTGACGTGCATGGACTTCGAGTCCTGATGATACGCTGAAGCTTCTTGCTGATGTGCGTGGACTTCGAGTCCTGATGATGCGCTGAAGCTTCTTGCTGACACGTATGGACTTCGAGTCCTGATGGTGCGCTAAAGCTTCTTGCTGATGCGCATGGACTTCGAGTCCTGATGATGAGCTGAAGGTTCTTGCTGATTCGTATGGACTTCGAGTTCTGATGATTCGCTGAAGCTTTTTACTGATGCGCATGGACTTCGAGTCCTGATGATGCGCTGAAGCTTCTTTTCATATGTGCCTGAGCCTTGGTTTAGTGTGTGCGCTTCTGACGAGAACGCGGCTCAGATATTTTGTTGTTTTAACATATCTGAGTCTTTGTCATCTTTTCCTGACCGCCAGTTTCGATAACCATCCCGCTTTTGAACGAAGTACTTCTAGACGCTGCTCTCTGTCAGATGGGAGTTGACTATAACGAGGAGGTGGTAAATCCTGTCCGAGCTACAATCATGCAGAATCAGCCTCCCGAGAGAATGACCCAAATCTGGAAACAACAGTATGTGTTCCTCCAATGGATGATGGAGCGTAGTAGTTTAAAATCTGTCGATTCTGATAATGTGACTTTCTTGAAGCCTGAGTTCCTGTTTGGGGATCGTCTCACTTCTACTGAAGCGAAGGTGTTGAGGATCAAGGAAGATTGGTTCTTCACAGCCAAGGGGGTAAACATGTTCATTAAGCTGCTCGAGTGTCAATGGCCTTTGACATCTTTCTGTTGTCTTGCTTCCAAGAGGAGGATGACATGGGAGCTAACCCCGTCTCAGGGGGGAGCGGTGGCGGGCACCATCAGGATCGATGCTACCTCGAACCAGAGGGATACTTTGGCCGCCACGTGGGCTGGGTCCTCTTTCACATGGCAAACTCTGCATCCTGGAAGTATTTATAGTGACGTCACTGCCGACACTTTTGCCTTTGGTGCTTCGACTTTTGTTAATTGTATGCTGTCATCGAAGCAGTCATACCCAAAGGGTGAATTTCGAGTAGAGGGTTGGTGTCATTATGTATCCAAGTGGGATGGGCTGACACACTGGATTCTGACAAAGTTTCGAACCGAACTCAGGAAGATTGGACTGAGTGCCGCTATCCGTGCCACCCAGGCGGACGTCGACATCAACAGGCATATGTTCCTTACGCTCCTGGAGATGTTTAATACCCAGACTGGGACCTTCTTCACTCCGGTGGGGGAGCTAGGACTTGCACTTCATGAAATGTATGATGTGTCGAGGCTTCCTTGGGGATTAGAACCCTACGAGGAGTATTTCCCGACTAACGAGGAGTTCCAAGTCCTGGAGGACAAAGAAGAGGAGATGATGGCTGTCTTCAAAGAAGTGACGAGTCATCACTATTATATGCAGAAGAAGGATAGGGACGGGGCGTATCCCCATGTGACTGCTTGGAGGGATTATGTCTTTAAGCAAGACACGAAGGATGCCTCTCGGTTCACGACTCTGCCAGCTCTCTCCAGTACTAGCGTGCTCTCTGAAATGAGCAGACTAAACGAGAAGAGTCCCCACAAAAATGAGGACCGGGAGTCGAACGAGCGTCTCTATAGCTGTTTCTGGCACCGTACTCATCGGATGTCGTCCAAAGCAGTGTTGGCTGCTTATCTGATGATTTGGCTCCGGGATTACGTCTTTTCAGGCGGGTCAGGCTCCGTGGAGAGGGTGACCCGGAACCTAATCCTACCAGCTGTGAAGTTGGTTTTTGGCCGTCGCTTGGCTCTACTCCCTGCGATGATATGTAACCTGCTACGAGGTTTACGAGAATTCGCGAGTAACGTCGTTCATGAACGAGGTAAGAATGGCAACTTTTCCCGTACCGAGCTGCCATTTTATTATCTGATGGGGTGGTTGATTTTGCACCATCCTAACGTGATGAGTCCGGGCTAGGAAGAAGATCACGTGGCCGGAGATGCATTCCTCCGCCGCTTCTACCAGAGAAAATGGCTGTATACTGGCGTTCCTGTTTCTATGGAAGTTTTATCCTACCTTCAGGGATGGGAGATCACTAAAGTTGGTTCCATTTTTACCGGTTTCGAGGCTAATGAAGATTTAGCATATTTGGGTGAAGATGCAACAACTCTGCCTCCGAGGGGATTCCGTTGGTTGTAAAGTATCCGGCCGTCCCATTTGGTGTACCGGAATAAGAACCAGTGTTACTTGGATCCGTACTTACCGAGCCATTTTGTACGTCAATTCGGCTATGCTCAGTTGATGTTGGGGAACCCCAGTACTAGCCTGGGATATACTGGGAGTCTGCTGGACAGGGCACGAGCTTGGCATTACTACAATGCCGGATGCACCGGAGCTCGCTTTACCATGCCAGTCCTGAATCCACGGCCGCCAATTTTTTTTTCAGCCACCAAATTTTATTGTGCAATGAACACCGTATCCCCTAGATATGACAGGAAGACCAGTTTTGTTGTCGGCACCCAATTGGAGGCGACAGGAAACATGTTGGCGAAGGCTCAATTGTACCATCCGTCAGAGGTTGGTTACTGAGATACCCCTACTGTATCCACGGAGAGTACTCAGGCAGAGCTCTCGGCTGATCACCCGAAGAGACGTGCTGATACGGAGGCCAGTTCTTCTACGTTGAAAAGGCAGAGGAAAGCAGTGCCACCGGTAGTGCCAACAGAATCAACTCCTGTAGAGGGAAGGACGTCCCACATAGTCTGGTTCATTCTACCATTCTTGTGACATATGCCTTCTTTTTGTAGGAGACGCTGAAGAGGAGACCCCGAGCTTCGAAACCGGGTGCTAGTAGACCGAAGTGGGTGGCGGGCTCATCTGACGAGCGTATTCTGTCGATTGTGGTGTCTTTCATGGAGGAGAACCCTGATGATATCACTTCTTCAGAGATTTTAGTATCTCCGGACTGTGATGATGGGGAATTTGAAGGTGCAGTAGTTCCCAGGATAGTACAAGCTACCGTAGGAGCCTATGGTATCGAGGTCCCAGCAGAAGCTGTGCTTCCAGATGAGGAAGAGGAATAGAGTTCGTCTTCTTCAGAAGACGTTCCTCTAGAGGTCCCTGAGCCTGCAGTAGGGGCAACAGGCGCGGTTGTAACAGATGAGAGGGTTGATTCCTCTCATCGTCATAATGAAGGAAGGATGGCTACACCGTTGTCGAGCCCTACCCCAGACCCAGCAGTGGAAGCCGAGCTGGTTGTCGTCTAGGAGGTACTGGCAGACTCTACTCCTGCGGAAGGATTTGATGAGGGAGACGAGACTCGTCTGCCGAGCCCGACTCCAGAGGAAATACCGAGTCAGGAAACGGTGCTGATCCTGCTGTCTTGTCGGAGGAGAAAGGCCCTGTGCTGGCTGCAGGTGGTGCTTTGGAGGCGGAGGAGACAACCCCAGACGTCGGTGGTCCCTCCGAGATTTAGAAGGGTAAGGGTTTGCTGGTGAAAGAACCCTTTGTTGCTCCTCCTACTTGGGGGGACGATATCGATACCCCATTCGGCTCCTTCTGCCCTCATGGCTCCTCGGACTAGCGATGAAGTTCAAGTCCCCGATGAGGAGGGTCCGCTGATGTTAAGATTTCAGCCTTGCAGATTGAGGTCGGTAGATCTTCTTCAGGTCCGCCGTCCATCACAGTAACTCCTCTGACTCCTGCTATGATGCCTCAAGTGTTGGATGATGCAGATGAGTATATACAGTTTGCTGTCGAGGCAGTGTATAAGATGCTGCAGAAAGGAGTATCGACAGTGCTGAATGCAAACGGAAGTTTTGCGACGGCTAAAGCCATAGCGCTCCCCTGTATCAGTTTGATACGTTCGTATCGGGGCCATGATCATATGGCCAACATACTGGAGGCTTCTGTGGCTGAGCTCGACCAACATCTTTCCGAACTCCAAAGTATTCAGCGGAAAAAATTTTCTGCTCTGATAGAGGAAGAGCAAAGAAAAATGATTGCCGAGGTTGAGTTGGCTTATCAGGACATGGTGGCCATCTGGGACCACCAGGTGGCCGACGCTGAGGCTGCAGCGGAGAGGCTGACTCAATCCGTTGAGGAGAAGGCTAAACAGCGAGCCTCCCTGGATACCAGCATAACGAAGATAACTGCCAAGATTTGTCTCCTCGAGGATCAACGGGCTCAACTTTTACTGGATGCTGAGCGCACCCAGGCTGAGCATGTGATACTCAAGAAAGAGGAAGCAAAATTCATGCGCCACATCCTTTCTCTTTCTTGCCAGCAGAAAGTCTTTGATGCTAAGTATGAAGCCGATAATGCTCCCAAGGCCGTAGCAGTGATGCGGGGTGAGGCCGAACATCGGATTTTGGCGACTGTGGATAGCCGTGCTGAGACCTTAAAATGCCGGATCGAGGAACATTCTACTATTCCCCGTGATGTCTAGGGATTTCCCCTTTTTTCTGAAATGTAATCCTTCACTTTTTGATAAAAATAAAGAATTTTTCTGGTGTGTTTGTGATTTGTGTGGACCTATTATCTTTTGTGTATCCTAGTTTTGAGGTACAGATAATAAGTTTGAGAGGACCGATATGTTTGCTCAGAGGTAATGTGTACGTGACAAATATTGGGTTCCTCTGGTGGAGTTTTCCTATTCAGAGGTATTATGGACGTGCTAGGAATGACTCTGGGGGGAGGTACGCGAAACTTCTCAGAGGTAATGTGGACATGGAAGTTCTGCGGTAGATGTACAGCAACGCAGGGGTTGTTTGTACGGGATGTTTACTCAGAGGTAATGTGGACGTGGTAAACATGATAGTTAGCGTAATCTTATGGAGTGTAAGATTCTGCTTTGTAGGGCGTAGAGGAGCAACACAGAGGTAATGTGGACGTGGTTGTTCTTTTACTGGAGATAGAATGCAACGAAATAGCTGGGTTCCAGGAGCACAGGATTTGTGCAGAAGAGAAGTGTGTGAACTCTGAGTATTAAGTTCACTGACTCTCCTGTTGGGTAAGGATGGAAGTACATATCTAGGTTTATCTTAAGAGTAGTACTTCTTTAGAAACTTGCCGTTGATGGACATCATGAACAAGTCTCCGTTGGGTCGGGCGAGGCGGTAAGCACCGTTTGAGTATACCGTCTCTATGATAAAAGGACCTTCCCAGTTGGGTTCGAACTTTCCTGGTATTTTATGAGTCAACACCATCGGCCTCCTGACTGCCAGAACCAGGTCGCCTATTTGGAACATCCTCTGTTTGACCTTCTTGTTGAAAGCTTGTGATACACGGGCTTGATAAAGTTCAATGCGCTGTTGAGCTAAGAGGCGTTTCTCATCAAGTGCTTCTAACTCTCGCAGACGATGGCGTTGATTGTCTTCCTCCATCAACTGGTTTGTGATTGCAACACGGAGTGAGGGTATCTGGATTTTGAGAGGCAGTACTGCTTCACTTTCGTAAACCAGAGAGAACGGTGTGTTGTCCGTCGGAGTCCGTACCGTTGTGCGGTAGGCCCACAGGCATTCATCGAGTTTTTCGTCCTAGTCGGAATGACACGACCTTTTTGAGTAGCCTGACGATAGTCTTGTTAAAAGCCTCGGCCAATCCGTTCGCTGCCGGATTGTAGGCGATTGATGCCACGTTCTGAATACGATTCTTGTCACAGAATTTGCTGAAAGCATGGCTGATGAACTATGGACCATTGTCGTGGATAATCCTACGGGGTACCCCGAAACAGTAGATGACATGATGCTTGATGAAGCTGATCACCCTAGAGCTTTTCACTTCCGTCAGTGGAACTGCTTCTTCCTATTTGGAGAAGTAGTCGGTGATGGCTAGGATGAAGCTGTGTCCTCTCGATGAAGGAGGGGTGATAGGTCCCACAATGTCCATGCCCCAAGCTTCAAAGGGCCGGGAGACGACCGTAGGATGTAGTGGTTCCGATGGTGTATGGATAAAGTCGGCGTGAAGCTGGTAAGCATGGCACTTTTTAGCATAGTCGACGGCGTCGGCTGCCATGGTTGGCCAGTAGTAGCCCATGCGTCGCAGTCGATCCTGCAACTTAGGCCCGGGTTGATGAGCCCCGCAAGTTCCGTCATGAGCTTTCCGAAGGGCTTCGGCTGCTTCTTTGTTGGATAGACATCGAAGGAGAAGTCCATCATAGGAACGTCGGTACAGAGTTTTAGTAGCTGTATCATAATAAAATCGAAGGAAACGCCTTCTGACCGAGACGGCTTCTTTCGAATCTTCTGGAAGAATTCCATAGACAGCAAAGTCGATGAATAGGAACCTCCAGTCTCGGACATTAACACCGGCACTTGTCGCCATGGCATGGACCATTTGTGTGCATAGATTGTTTTTAGGACAGACCAAGTCTCGACCAACTACCATGACGTAGTGTTGAGTCCCGAGGGGTGCTGCTAACGAAGCTGCGAGGCCAGCCAGAGCGTCAGCCTCCAGGTTTTGTAGTCGAGGTACGTGTTCTATGAAGAACTTGGTAAAGGTTGAGATAATATTCAATGCAACTTCATGGTAAGGAACCAGATCTTCATGACGAACTTCGTACTTCCCTCGGATTTGATTAACGACGAGTTTTGAGTCGCCGTAAGCTTCCAGATGATCCACCCCCAGTTGTTGTGCCAGCTGGAGTCCCATGATAAGAGCGTTGTACTCGGTAATATTGTTGGAGCACGACTTTGAAGGGAAGTAAGCATGCTGGATGACCAGCTGATCGGGAAAGTCTAAGACCACCCCCACTCCTGCGATGATTTGGCCTTTGGGGCCGGTTCTCGAAGCACCATCAAAAAATATCCACCAGACGGATTTTTCTTCGCCGACGTTTCATTCTTGGACCTCATCCGGGATGTCTTCATAGAGTCTGGAGGACTCTGGGATGGGGTACGCGGCTAAAAAGTCGGCTAGAGCTTGGCCCTTGACGGCTTTTTTTGGGACGAATACCATGTTATACGGTGTCAACAGGATTGCCAATTTAGCTAGTCGGGACTTCAATGATCCCGCTTCATCGTAAGAACTCTGAGTGGATTGACTCGGGAGATGACATGAATTGTCTGGCCCAAAACGTAATGGTGAGTCTTCTGGATGGCGAACAACAAAGCCAAACATTCCTTTTCGACGGGGTTGTACTGGTGTTCAGTCCCGATCATTGTCCTACTAAGGTAGTAGATAGCTTGTTCGTGGCTTGTATCGTTGTTCTGAGCCAACAAAGTGCCGAAGGAATGATCCATGGCACGGACGTAGAGAAGAAATGGTTTGCCTACGACGGGTGCCACCAGGACTGGCGGGCTCGTCAGGTAAGCGTTGATATCATCGAAAGCTTTCTGGCATTCTTCTGTCCAGACGTAGGAGACTCCCTTCTTCATGAGCTGGGTGAAGGGTTGACATTTTCGAAAAGATTTGCTATAAACCTTCGGATGTATGCAAGACGCCCTTGCAGGCCTCAAAGTTCTTGGAGGTTCTTCGGAGGGCTCATGTCAAGGATGGCTTTGGTCTTCTCGGGGTCAACATGAATGCTTTTTATCGTGATAATGAAGCCAAAGAACTTTTCGCTAGAAACCCCAAGGAAGGATTTAGCGGGGTTCATCTTGAGTTGATGCGCTCGCATGAGATCAAAGACTGTCTTTAGATCTTGTAAGTGGTCACCTTTGAGACGGCTCTTAACGGCAATATCATCAACATAGCATTCAACTATTTTGTGTAGATGTTGACGGAAAATGGTACTCATAGCTCGTTGGTACGTAGCACCAGCGTTCTTCAAACCAAAGGGCATCACTGTGTAGCAGAAAATCCATTTCAGAGTCCTGAATGACGTGTGTTTTGCGTCATCGGGGAATATTTTGATCTGGTTGTAGCCCGAATACCCGTCCATGAAATACATGTGTTCGAAATCACATGTATTGTCGATCATCATGTCGGTAATTGGAAGCAGGAATTTGTCTTTTGGGCAAGCAGTATTGAGATCCCTGAAGTCGATGCAGACTCGTATCTTCCCATTCTTCTTGGTGACAGGGACGACATTGGCCACCCAATCCGGATATTGCTCTTCACGAATGAATCCGCTGCTCAGGAGTTTGTCCACCTCTTGATCGATAGCGTTCATGATGTCAGGACAAAAACGTCGTTATTGCTGCTTTATAGGCTTGACATCAGGTAAGATGTTAAGTCTATGCATCGTGATCTGGGGATCAAGTTCTGGCATATCTTCGTAGTTTCAGGCGAAGACGTCGATGTATTCTTTGGCCAATTGGACTAAAGACTCCCGTTCTCTTCCCTTTAGACTATTGCTGATGAAGATAGGTTTGGAAGAAGACCCATCCCCAAGGTCGATCTGCTCGACTTCGTCTTTGGTAGGGGGTTCGCGTAATTCAAAATGAGACTTCCACTGCGCTCCTAGGCGTTGAGCCCAAGGTTCTTCCTCAAAGAATTTTGGCGTTTGGTCATCGCCTTCATCCTTCTGAGATTGTGCAGATGCCATGTTGACTGATAGCACCTTCCTGAAGATTGGGCCGATACTGGTATCGGAATCCCAAGTTGATGCTTCAGATAAATGAGAGTGCTCCACTTCTTCCGCTTTCGAACTCTCTGGAGTTGTTGGTGGCGTGACATAGCCCACCCCCCGTCGAGTACGATGATAGTAGTCCTACGATTTTCCTTCAGGTGTTGGGAGTCGGAGGGGAAGACGCCGGCCTTTGCCGTAGTTCAGGCCCTTGTTGCTTTTCAGATCGTAACCCATCTTTTGGATGAGGTACTTTGTCTTGTCCATGTACCGATAGACTTGTATTCTGTCGGTATCCGGTTCTGGCTCGAGTGGCGGAAGGTTTTGATGACGCTCGACTTTGTCGAAGATGATGGGTTCTTCGTCCTGGTTCTGCGGTAGGACTATAAAACAGACTCCTTAGAACTCGATTTATATGATTGACGGTCGTTATTTGTGTTTACAACGACAGTAGAGCGTTATCTAGTGTATACATGACATTCCAATGTGGAAGACTAGAATAATTAAAAAACACTCTATTATTGATAAAATACGAAATTATTTCTCGTAGGATTACATTGTCGAGAGAAGGTGCATCTATGTCAGCAGATATGTATTCTCCTAACTCTTCATCCGTGAGCACAGCTGGGGCTGGTTCAGGAGAACTCATCACAGACTTGAACTTGGGCTTTGAGAGGGCTGTGTGGGTCTTCTCTTGCAGCTTGAGTGAGGCTGAAGATTGCGGAGGCTTGCCTCTAAGACGCACCTTCAGGGGTGCCTCAACTGCGCCTTCGGTGACCGGTGCCTTCCCCTGTAGTTTTGCCACAAGGGGACATTTGAGGAGGTCTTTGAGCCGTATCTTTAAGGGAGCTTCGGTGGATGTTCTACCTAGAGAAGTCGGTGCTTTTCCAGGTAACTTGATTGCCATGGGAGGCAGCGTTTGAGGCGGTTTTCCTTTGAGTCGAATTTTCAGAGGAGCATTGAAAATCATCTCTGTCTCCACGTCCGTCTCCGCCGTCGTTTCTGCTTCATCATCAGTATCATTGGCTTCTCCTTCATCGAGCGACTTATATAGGCTGGCATCAGTGAAGTAGGCTTCGACCCCTTTGAAGGGGTCAACGTCCGCGAACTCTATTCGGATGATGTCGTTAGTGGACACGTACTTCATGCATTGGTGGAGTGTAAATGGCACTACCATGTACTCGTGCAGCCACGGCCGACCTAGTAGGAGGTTGTAGTTGACGTCGGCGTCTACGACATAGCAAGTCACTTCGGTTCGGAGATTACCGATATGACATTTCAGTCGGATTTTGCCCAGTGGTTCAGTTCTGCTGGCATTGAAACCGCTGATTGTGGTGTTGGAAGGCGCCAGACGATGCATCGAGATTCCCAATGTTGAGAGCAAAGTCCTAGGGATGATGCTGAGAGAAGACCCTGGATCCATCTGAATTCGCTTTACCTTGACAGAACCCACATACCCTGTGTAATACAGCAGCCTATTGTGTCGGTTGTGCTTGAGCAGCATATCATGTTGGGTGAAGGTTATGTTGGGGATGACCTCCTTCGCACAATGGCAATGCACACATGTTGTTGGGATATCATCAGGCTACTTAACCTAACTGATGAAGGACTCAGCATCCTTTAAGGTTTCACAGAGAGCTTCGCGGGTGTCTTTGGAAAGACGAAGAAGCTCGAACAGAGATAAGCGGGTAGGAGTACCGGCAAGTTGTGCCAGTATGTCAAAGTTGTGAGGCTTGGCTAGTCCCGAAGCATTTTCTCTTCGCAAAGGCTTGTCGAAACGGGCCTCTACGTGCTTCTGTTTATTGGCTGCTGGTGGTCTGGATGTATCCCCTTCCTGGACAGCAGGGGTGCTGCAGGGAGGCACCACCTCGACGGCAGCTTCATCAGGTTGGGCGTTCTACTGCAAACATATTTGTACAGAAAGTGCCTCTTCCATGGAGGAAGAGACCATGCGGCAAGATTTGGTCTTCTTGCCCTTGGTTTTGGATGCAGAGTGTACCCCCGGTTGAGTAACTTCGGAGACGATGTCTGGATGAACCCATACGATCTCTTCCCGAGATATGGTGAGTGGGATGAGTCCACTCATGTTGTCACGGGTAGGTGGTAGGTTGACCATCTCTATTGTCGCCTTTGGGATAGGAATGATGCCATCTTGTGCTGTGGTTGACGGCAAGGTACCAAATTGGAGTGACACCAGGTTGGTCGAGACTGTCTTCTCCTCGTAATCGACGGAGATGACATTCGCATTGATCATGCGTTAGATGTAATTCTTGAGGACGTAGCAGTCCTGAGTTGGATGTCTGACAAACCGATGGTTGTGACAGTACCTCGGATTGCCAACTCTCCCAACCTCGTCGGGATGCTTCGGGTCCGGTAATTTAATCTTATCACCCTGCTTTAACATCTCGAAGAGTTACAAGGTGTCTTCATCATTAAAGGAGTAGACCTCCATTGGCCTCGGTACAAGCGGAGGCTTTTGAGTAGGTGCTTGTGCGCTTTTAGAAGCATTGACAGTCAACGCCGGCTTCTCCTTCGTCTCACGTCCAGGGTTGCCGGTAGCAGGCAGTTTTCCCTTGTCTTCAAAGGCGGGAAAACTGACTCCCAGAAGGCGAGCATTGTATGCCTTCTTTTCAGCTG
The DNA here is from genome assembly GCA_029216955.1 of Iris pallida. Taxonomy (NCBI): domain Eukaryota; kingdom Viridiplantae; phylum Streptophyta; class Magnoliopsida; order Asparagales; family Iridaceae; genus Iris; species Iris pallida. The sequence continues at coordinate 38,281,830 of JANAVB010030220.1, forward strand.
CTTCGGCCTCAATAATCAATAAGCTCCAGTCAGGAGGAGGAGTGGAGTTGAGCCAGATCTTAACCGCAGGAAGCATGTTCATGCTGCAGGAGGAGAGGAGTGCATGTTCTGGCATACCCAGGGGCAGTCTCAAGCAGGCTGGTCGGAATCGTTCGATGAATGCTCGAACGATCTCTTTTTCCGTCTGACGTACCTCTATAAGGGACGCCATCGTCATGTCTTTCCCTCTGTCATAGAAACGATCGAGGAAGAGGCATGTCAAGTCATCAAAGGAGGATATGGAGTTGTCAGGGAGACTGCAGTACCAGTCTTAAGCCACTCCTTTCAATTCCCAGACAAACAGGCTGGTGAGTAGCACATCTTCCTTCGGGAGATGTCCCATTTAAGACTGGAAGTACGTCAGATAACGGCGTGGAGAGTCCTTTTCGTCGTATGGCGTTAACATTTGTGGTTTATACTTGGGAGGATAGACCACTTTGTTCCATTCGAAGGAGTATGGTTGCGGGATCCCCATTTTCTGGCGCTCTTCCTGTCTGTTCTTTGACTCGAAGCGTTCACGCAAGTCCTTGATCATCTCAACCACGTCTTCCGTGGAGCTGAGAGTCGGAGAAGGTGGTACGGTCTGGAGTTGTACATTCGAAGGTTCCGATACCCGAGGTGCTTCGCGGCAATCGGTGTTCAAGGATGCCCGTTGAAGGGGCACACTTGATTCCCCGTTGGCTCCTGGGTCAGGATTGGTGGAAGGTGCCCTGGCCAAAGCTGACCGTATCTCAAACACTGCTTGAGTCAGTGTTTGCATGGAGGCAGAGAGGGTTTTGAGTCCCCCTATCCAAAGTATCCATGTACTGAACGAGATCTACTGGCGGAGCATCTGACTCCGTATCACCACCCCCTGTCATGTATACTGTCATGACGTGACTAGAAGTGGATGGATCGGTTGAAGCTTCACTTTCAGCCTCGCTCTTCTGTAAAAGAGTCATCTCTCTTGGAGTTTTATCCTGGCTACCTCCAGGTATGCACTGGAGGATATCTTCGTCTTCGGGATGAGGATCAACAAGGGCTTGACTACCCCCAGCTATTACTTCCTCTGAAATCTTCTTTCTCGCCCGGGTGCCTTCAAACACTCCTGAGGACGGGACAGTCACCTTGGTCTTCCTCAGCTGGCTCTTGGATGAGGACGAGGTCGAGGAGTTGCTAGTCGCCTTTCGGATTGATAAGGAATTAGAGACTACATTGCAAGAAACAACCTTTAGTTCCGGCTCCTCTTCAATCGACACCTTCTTTCCGAGGCGACATCAGAGGGGTATTGATGATTGCAGTCACTGGAACACAGACTGCCTTTGTGGTGGGACTATTGTCTTACAACAACAGTTGATGGTGACCACAGCACAGGTGTGCCCTGTGAGGGGTACATTGTACTTATCGGTCGACTCTCCTGATTGGCGTTTGTGAATGATCATATTACGCAAATCGTTAGAGGAGAGTGCCACCTTTACACCCCCATCAGGCGCATGGCAAGGCCAAGCGTCGGGATGATCAAGTGAATGCTACGCCCCCTGATCCAGCGCATAAGATGCGCCCAAATCAGTAGTGGGGGATCAACACTTAGGGTGGTTTGAACCAGCCTCAGACGCACAACCAATGTAGGCGCAGGGGTTCAAGACCATAGAGTTTGCTTCGAACGGCTTGGTTGAAAGCGCAGCGGAAGTGCCCAAGTGAAACGAAGTCTTTGAAGGCTGGCTTGTTCGCGGTACAGAAGCACCCGAGTCAACCTTGTACAGCTTACCATCGGCAGCGAGCATAATTATAAGCGCATGCTTCTGACATACTGTCGGCATAGCACGTTCGAGGCGCGTGGCCCGTGCCGCCTTGGACTTCTTCGTACCAGCTCGCTGGGATGCATAGTACTCAGAGTCCAAATTATCCTCGCTATGACGGCGAGTGAGTCTGTCAAAGACAGAAGCCTTCCGCGGCGCATCAGAGTTAATGTACAGGGCGTTAGATGTGCCCCTGCTCCGTCGGCGCATCTTCTTTGACTGAGAAGGAGATAGCTGGGGAATGTGGTCAGCCCTACGTTTTTCCGAGAGATGTGTTGCACCCGTGGGCGTATCCTGGCTGCTGAGGACGTCAGCGGTAAGGGTAGGCTGTATCGGCGCATCACCTTCAGCGATGGTGCCAGGGGCCTCGACCTTGCGTACCCAGGCTTGGCGAGTCTTCTTTGACTTCGGCAGCCGCTTCGAAGGACTTGCTCTGCCTTCAGAGATGAACTCCTCATACGCCTGTTGATTGAGGCGTACGACTAATATCTTGTAGGAGGAGCCCACCTTCACGTCATCAGATTGCAACACAACTTTCTCATCGGAGGAGAAAGAAGTCTCCAGCAGAGTCGCCAGCTTGTTTGCCATTAAAATCTTTGAATTAAAATTTCAATCACAAACAGAACAGTATTACAATGTAGGACTTAGATGTAGTCCTAGGAGTACACTTTGTTTTTATCTGGGTACTGTGTCGATGGAGCGAGTGGTAATACGTTGACTCCGTTGACGATATGACGACGATTTTATATTCTCTGAAGGTCTGGGTTGCTCTGGATGCCAGAGCGTTGCGAGGAAAAGCGGACGTTAAGTGTCGCTTCTGGCCTCTGTGGAGGTGCTTCTCTCTGAGTATGTATGTCTGTCCTTGTCTGTGTGTGTATTGAAGAAATGATACTTCTATTTATAGATTGCAGGTTGGCTGCTCATGCGCACATATATCGAATGCGCCTTGACGTGGAAACGCCACGTGGCTGATGCTGGCGGGGGCGCATGGTTGATGTGCCCTATTTTGGGGGTTGAATCCTTTCTGTTGCGCCTGTGGGCTGCGAAAGAGCCGACACGTGGCAGCTGAAAGGATTCTTCGGTTGCTGAGATCTTGGGTGGTTAGCACCCCTTCGTGGACTGAACTGAGTCAAAGGACACGTGGTGTATGTCCGTGGCTCAAAGATCTTGGATTTGGTGGAGAGTGATCTGACAAGATGTGCCTAGGATTGGACGCATGGAGAGGACTTTAGCTGTTGTCTTTAGGGATCAAGAGCGAGTCCAAGCGCATGGCTTTGGGGCGCACGCAAAGATTTGGGCGCATGGCTGTGGTGGTGCATGCGCTTTGGTTGGCCACGTGGCAAGGCAGCTCGACCGACCAAACGAAATGATGTGCTGATGTCATCGACCCCTCGTCTTCTACTAAGGGTTAGAGACTCTTCGGGGGACGTGTTGCCGCCTCTGTCATGCGGCATTAAATGCTCGATGTGACAGGCGCATGGGCTTTTGTCCAGCCTGTCACTCAGCATTAAATGCTCGGATCGTGAGCGCATGGGCTCGATCTCTGTTTTGGGTGCATCAGAAGAAGGCACAGGGATTTGCCACACGGCGCATCCACCTAGGCCCGACTGTTGGGTTTCCAATGTTTTGATTGTGCATGTTGACTGGGCTGATTTCAAAAAGACAGATTCATTCCATAAATGTACGTTCGTTGCACAAAATTCGAAGAACCTGCCACTTGGCGCATGGGTCTGATTTGTCTAAGCTATAAATAGCAGCAAGGAGAGGGTTTTGTTCCCCATTTTCTCCCGTTTACTCAGTATAGAGACGCGCCTATTTGCTCGAGTACGTTCTGTCGACGAGATGCTTTCGAAGGTGAAGATGCGTCGAGTTGTCTTCGTACGCACTCATGAAGGTGACTGTTACATCCAAAAGTCGGGATCACGGGGTCTCGACGCAGGTCGAAGGTGCTTGTTGCATCCAAAGATCGCGACATTCGCGTCTCGTCTTTGTTATGCTGGAAGAGCCCCAGATCGGAATTGTGGTGCTCCCATCTTTCTTGGGCTTTGGAGAGCTCTTTCTCCTGCTAGAGTGGGGTTGATCGTCCGCTCACGTTATGTTCAAAGGACTTCTTTATTTAGCCGAGGCACTTGGTCGAGACGGAGAGAAGCGCCTATACTGAGACATCAACATGATGCGCCTAAATGAGACGCTGAGACGATGCGCCTGATTGAGACGCTGAGACGACGTGCCTGATTGAGACGCTGGAGTGATGAGCCTACGTAGCTGATGTCTTGAGCGCCTAGCTGGTGTGCCTGCGCAGCAGCTTTTTCAATGCGCCTTGTTATTTTTAGACTTTCTTTCACTTTCTATAAAGGGTCTTTTATGTAAAAAGAAACAGTCTTTAGTCAAGAGCCTCTTTTTTGTGTTGACTATCTCTTGCTGTTTCCTGATGTATTGAACTCTTCGGCGCATGTTTGTTCTGGAGCGTATAGTAGATACGCCAGAAATTCTATGCTTCTACAGGTACAACTAGTAGACTGTTGTCTCGGGGCCTGCTGCTGCTGCTGCCTCAGCTGCTGATGCTGAGTTGGCTGAAGTCTCGGCTGCTGGAACTGTTGCGGCTGAAACTGTCTCTGCTGGTGCTGCTGCTGAAAGTGCGGCCTCTTGGCCGGTCCTCCGCTACCACTGGCTTCCTGAGTGTCTCGCCCCCTCTTGAGCCTCATCTAAAGATCATCCTCGGCTGCTAAGGCACCCGCCAGGATCTTCTCAAAAGTGGTGCTGTGGGCACTGTTGGTATAGGACTTCACCTCCTTGACTAGTCCCTTCCTGAACCTACGGGCCTTCGTCGCCTCAGATAACCCCTCAACAAACCTGCCCAGACGGCAGAACTCCCCGGCGTACTCCTCGACAGTCTGACGGCCCTCTACCAAAGCCTCAAACTGAGTCTCGAGGGCACCAAGCGCTGCGTCGGAGAAAAACTTCTCCTTGTACAGCTTCTTGAAAGCTGCCCAAGTCTGCCCAACTGTACCAACCCTCGGGTCTGTCTGGTACCATGTGCGAGCTAAATCCTGCATCATACTGGCCGTCGCCTCGATCTGTAGCCTTGCTGGAATCTCTGCCAGCCTGAAGATCTCCTTCATGTGCTCAATCCACTCATCTGCGTACAGAATGCCCTCTGTACCCCTGAAGTCCCGCGGGTGCATCTTCTAGAAATCCTGGATGCCCTTCTCCTTCAGCTGATGCGGCTGCTGAACTGCCGAAGGCTGAGCTGCTGCCCTCTCAACTATCGTCAGGGCCAGATCGATGCCCCGACTGAACTCTGCCGTCTGACGCTACTGCTGGGCCTGCTGGGCCTCCATGAACTGCTGGAAAAAAGTGAACAGCTGGACTGCGTCAACGGATCCTGAAGGCGGCTGCTGCTGCTGGAGCATCTCCGGAATCACCGGGCTCTGCCTGCGAACTGCTGGTGGAGGGGCTCCTCCGAATGCAGCTGAAACACCCACCCCAACTGGCATAACTGGGGCTGCGGCACCGGAGGCTGGCTGCTGAGGACGAGAGGTGGCAGACCTCTCCTCAGTGTCCCCCTGTCCTGGGCAATGAGATCTAGTCTATACCATCCTGGAGACAGATCAAACAAGAAAACAATTTCTGAGAATGAGTCAAAATAGCAAAGGAGGACAGTTTATATTCAAGGGAAGACAATAAGCAGCAAATTTAGATAAAAGGAATCTGATTAATAGTTTTTCCTAATGTGATTGAGTACCTTCAAAATATTCTAATCCTACTGCAGGCTGCAGTGATACTCTAGTTCGAATACCATCGCAATTCTAAGAAGAAGACCTGCATGGGCCACCACTAAAAATGTGTCACAACCCGCACCCAGTGTAGGGGCACAAGAAGTGGTTACGTCCAGCCTACGTCGCAGTGTCGACGGTAGAACGCTATACTAGGTCACATACATCTAACAGTTATAAGGTACCTGTGTAGTTATACTCTCCGAATGGAGAAATAATATAAAGTATAACTCAATCACAGCTAAGGTAGAAAGTACGAAAAGATAGAAGATAATATCTCAACAGAAATCCACAGATGAAATACAAGATAAGAGAGAGAATTCTAAATGTCTAAGATAACAACTCTACAATATCCAGAATAATAAATCCCCAAATAAGTACAAGTGTATCCAACAAGACAGAATAATAAGTAAGATACAGGTCTAGCTAACTAGCCTAGACTACTGGGGTAATATCCTCTGCAAGTGTTGGATCGTCCTGGGAGTCAAGCTCACATGTGTCATCTAGGCCTGCTCCATAGTATGTGGGACAGAACTCCTCAAGGTCATCTGTAAATTTTCAACAGGTCCAGTCAGGACGGGAGCGAGCACAGTACATCTCACGCAGTTCATATCATGACAGGAATATAATACATGCAATAAAGTAAGATACATGAAATGCTGAAGAATATACATGAAGTAAAAGAGAAGACTGTAAAGAAATATCTACTATAAGTAAAGAGCGAGGGAACTAGTGATTTAGAGTACAAGATAGACATGTGAATGGCTTGATAATAAACATGAGAGGTTGTATATGGCTACACTATTTTGGAAATGTCCACATGACTATTTCTACTCCCCCATCCCCAATCAATACACAAGGATCCGTTCAAGTTATGTTATTGTACATAATTTCACATGGGGGCCCATAAATGGGTGCACATGAATATAAACATGGGAGCTCCGTGAACATGAGAGTACATGAATCACGAGAGTGCATATAATGGTGAAAGCACAGGAATACATGATGAAAGTGAAACGCACATGACATGATGTATCCGATGCTCCCGAGGGGGATAACATCGTATGAAAAGATCCATATAGTACTAATCCGTGTTTCTATCGCGACAACGTCAAGTAAAGTAATCTAGAGCAAGAATATAGTCCTAGCAAGTATGAAACGGTCAGAGAATGTACTCGCCTGATATCCTGAGTATCTGAATGAATATACTGCCTGATGAGTGGTGTTTGGCTCCTATTTAGAACAGCAAAAGTCACAACATATCCAAAAATGGTAAAATAGACTGCTACAATGCATTCTACATGATATTTGGGTTAATCTAGGCTAAAGTCAAACTTTGGTCAACTCTAGTCAACTATACTAGTCAAACTAGGTCAAACCTAACCCAGACAAGTCTCACTAAGCCTAACTATACCTATCTAGCATTCACACATCATCACAAAGCCATACAAGCCATCAACACACATCCCATGTATATACATGTCATATACACATTGGCTTACACAGAGAAACCATATAGGCTATATCACATAGGGCTATATGCTTATGTACTAATCTATATTGGTAACACATATATTTATCACATTTATATATATACTAAATTAATATAAGCAATATGCATATATATTACATATTATATATTTATCACACAAGATATAGAGATATATATACATAGAGTGAGAGAGAGGAATAGAATGACATGTGTGTGCATATGTGTAGTGTGTTAACAGTGATGTGTGTGGCAGTAGAGAGGGTGTGTGTGTGTATCTCATTGTGTGTGTGTGCATGAGTGATATCAATGTGTTCTCAGATTTTGTGTAATGTGCGTAGAGGTGTACGAGTGTGTGTAATAGGAAATCAATGGTGTGAGTGAGTATAGAGAATCAATGTACACAACATCAATGTATCAGTTCTCAGGTTTAGTGTTCCTGTGTGAGTGTGTGTGTGCAATATGTTCCCAGTTTTGTAGAGTGTGGGTGTGTGTATAGGTCACAACCTGGGTTCTCAGGAGACAGTGTACACATGTATACATAATCATCAATGTACATAAATCAGTGTACACAAACAGTTTACAGGTTGACAGTCCAAAAGCAATTCGAAAACCAAATCACCTAGCTAACATGAAACCTAACATGTAGATTAATTCTCAGACATGATATGGGATTAAACATAATGATTTATTCATTCAAAAATCAGTAAACACAAGTTTAAATCTCAGAATTTCGAAAATCAATACCTAGTATCAGAAAATTGGGGAAATCACAAATTTGAATTCGAAATACAGTTAATAATCGAATTAATGGGTTGGTAAATGAAGTGTCACATGTGAGTGTGTCCTACGTGTGTCATGGTGTCCAGAAATTGGACACAACGTGTCCAAACCAATTCTCACACACGAGCCACACTAAACAGTGCATAGTCTCGTGCACGTGTTCACTGCATTCGTGGACACGACACAGTACAAATCAAGACACGTGCTCGTGCCTGGGGGTTCGCCTAGGATAGGGCTACACCCTAGACAGCCTGCAACATGTCCCCAATGTGTCCACAACGGATACGAGACCCGTATCGGTGCGTGTATACTCGACAGTGCGTGCACAGCGAGGATCCGTGCGGGTCAGATTTCTCTCTGTGTAGTGCATCATATGATCCCAAATTTTGGGAGGGTGATGACAGACATTGCCCCAACACTCTCCCTAAATTTCTCATGTCCATGTGTCCTGTGCGAACAGCACTCACAGTCGGGCAGCAGGACACTGCCCGCGCGTGTGCATTGGACGTGTTCGTGTCCTGTTTGGACACGGACACGGCTCGAAATCGACTCAGTAAAAAGGAAAATCCATACATACATGTAAATCATCATTTCTATTCAAACACTTTCCAAAACAGTAAAGTAAAACCCATTGAGACATTTTCACAAACACCTAGGACTAGGTTATGATACGTGTCCGATACGGACACAAAATCAAAACATAATTATACAAATCACACACCACAGCTAGGGGACATCTAGATCTAGTCTAATATGCAAAGAAATCAGAATTAAAATACAATTTAGAGGGTTTACCTATAGTGTGTCAATGACAAGGAAAAGCCCCAAAATAGAATGATTTTCCTTGCTAGCCAAAAGCTCCAAATTGTTCAAAAGCTGAGATTTCTCTCCATGAACAGAAAATAGAGTAGGATTAGACTCTAATGCAAGAAACTAGAGCCAAAAAGAAATTAAAATGGAATAGTTATGGATTGGGGAAGAATGACAATACATTTCCTTTTTCAATAGTTGATTTGATACAAAAGAGGCAAGAACAATAGGAAGAGACTTTATAGTGGGGGAATCCCTAGGTGGCCGGCCACTAAAGGCTAAAATTAGGGTTAGGGTGATAGATAATGGGCTTGGGCCAAGTTTCATTGGTAATGGAAATCACTCCTTAAGTCAAAAGTCATTGAACCTAATCTTTTATTCTCCTATTTGAAACTTGATTCTAAGTGACTTAACTTGGGTTGACTTAAGTTAGACTAGGGTCCCACCATGCTATTCAAGTCACCATAGCTAGAGTCAACATCTAGGTTAGTCTCCAAAGTCTCAACTAGCAAAAGTCAAAAATAACAATCATCAATTCAATAATTCAAATAAATTCAAAATTCTCAAAATGACCAAAATACCCTCAAGCTAAAATGTGGTAGTGACATAACCTCCGACATGGTGTGAAGATTGCGAATGGAGAGGAAGGTTTGAAGATTTTGGAGGAAAAAAAAACCTATATTCGAAACTGAGCGACGTATGGAAGAAGAGGAAGAATCGAAACGTTTTTTTTTTTAAGAGTAGGGTTCGGAAGTGTTTTCAATAAATTAGAAGGGCAAAAGGTCATTCAGAACCCACTTTATATATTCGTCGCTAATTCTGGGCACGCGATAAAATATTATTTTGCGGTGGATTTTACATAAAACTTTTACAATTTTTGGACATTTCATAAATTTTCCCTTTCTATATCAACGAGCCAAATGGTGATTTAGCTAAAAGTTTTTCATGTCACCAACTTCTTTGGTGACACGTTACCCTTTTTTTTCAAAATTTCTCAAACTTATTATTTATTCTACTATTTTACACTCTTTTGCTATCTTTCTAAAAATGTTCTGATATAAAAACTGTTGATTAGTTTTTTCAAAAATTAAAGTTTTAGTTTATCTTTATAATTAATTATTTTTCATAAAATTAAATTTATATTAAAAATAAATATTTTAATTTTTTATATATATTTAATTGATTCTTTTTTGAGAGACCAGGAAGGATTGTTATAGTCTTTCTTCAAATAATTTTTTTTTTCTAAAATACAGAAATAAAGCGAGTAGGCTTACGTTTTTATTTCATCTCATTAAAAAAAATTGCGTAAATCATAATTATCTTTCATTCGTTTCTTTGCTCGTTCTCCTTTTTATTTTATTTTTTTAAATTTAAGTTAATATGATAATAAAACTATATAATTGATTAAGGAATTAAAGAATATAGGAGTCGAGAGAGAAGGTAAACTGTTTTTTTTACATAATAAATTTAACAAGATTAACAAAAGAAATAAAGTAAATAAAAAATAGGGGTGCATGTCGCAACACTCCTAATTAATTTGATTCGTATTAACAAAAAGAGATAAAGTAAATAAAAATAGGGATGCATGTAGCAACACTCCTAATTAATTTGATTAGTATTAACAAAAGAGAGAAAGTAAATAAAAATAGGGTGCATGTAACAACACTCCTAATTAATTTGATTCGTATGCTACTACTATTTTGGTTCATTCATTTTTATGGGAGCTTTTCCTCGAGAACACATTTCATTGTTGTTCTCTTTCTTCCAACAATTTTTTTTTTCTTTCTTTTTTCTCTTCCTCCAAACCCAGCACAAGATATAACTTCACCAACAAGATCAAAATAAAACTTCTTCAAGATGAGTTTTTTTTTTGGGCTTCTCAAATTTAGCTTTTTTGTTTAAAATTTTAGATTACTTTTCTGTAATATTTTTTGTAATACATGTTATAATTTTCTAGTAAAAAGTTCCCTAAGACACTCTCTCCAAAGTTTGGACTCCATAACGGAGGTTCAAAGCTTTGGAACAAACACAATCATGTTTGTGACGATGAAAGGCTGTCAAAGTTTTGATAGTCCTGACCATGCAATAGAACTTATAAAATTTTGGTAGTCAGAAAATTAAAGTTTTTTATTTTCAGAATTGCCAAAATTTTGACAGTCTTGACGTGTTGCCTTTTATATAAAAATAAAAACATAATTTGAAATGCAAATACATTAAAAATATTTGTGTTGTCCCCAAACAATTTGTGCGGTGCAAATATTACTGGCTTTTAAAATCCAAAAACAGAAAACGGTTGAGGATATTGAATTACTGAGCTGTGAAAACATGTGGACTTAGTCTTTCTGAATTGCAATCCACGGAGAAGAGAAATAGCAAGAGAAGTTGAGAATATTCACAAAACATACAGGAGAAAAAAAATTGGGGGCCTTGAAAGCAAAGCAAGACATGACAGTGGAATGAGACAGACCTCAGCCAAGATTTTCTTCGACTCTCTGCCCATTAATAAAACCAATGGATTAGATATTCAGAAAATTTTAGGGGAATTGGGCAAAGAGGAAATAATTTGGTAAAATTGTAGGTGGGGAATGGAACACCAAACTCCATTAGTGTATTCTGGGAAACCAGAAATGCGCCAACAGAGTGGACGCATTCCTAACGAAAATGCACCATTTTTGTTCCGCCTGGCAGTACACACACAAGTATCAACTATATTATCAATCACAAGATAAGCCCGTTCGTACAATAAAGTTTCTGCTTTATCAATCAAGAAGATGCTGACTGCAGTCATTTAATTGGGCACAAGACTAACTGACGAAAAAGAAGATGAATTCACCAACATTAGTAGCTAGTCTACCAGATCAGACAGCTTCGAGGGCTTGAGCAAAATCAGCCTTCAAATCCTCAAAGTCCTCAACTCCAAAACTAAACCTAATTAGGTTATCCTTGATTCCATACGCTGCTCTTTCAGATGGGGTTAGATCCCTGTTAATCGTAAACACTAATTAGCAGGACTCTATTACTTGCATAATCTTTACTCTGTAAACTAAAACGACGAAGAAAAGGCAGTCACAGGGGAATGTTAGTTGATAAATGAAAGTTTCTTTAAGAAACGAAAGCTGTGAAGAGCATTACCAGTAAGACATAATGGCAGGGGGGTCGACTATGCTCTCACAACCTCCAAAAGAAGGGGCAAGGTATGGTATCTTCAAAGAATCAATAAATTTCACTGTAGAGCTCAAGCCTCCGATTAGCTGCATTGCGCATTGCAACCCACAATACAAGCTTATGAGCTCATGTATCAGAAATGCAAGTCCAGGATGGCTATTGCAAGATTACCTCAAAACTGACCACACCACCAAAACCGGTCATTTGTTGCTTGGCAATGTGGTGCTCCGGGTGACTTGGCAGACCTGGATAGTATACACGTATAATCTGGCAATATACAATATCATAATACTCCATTAAGAGGAAGAAATATATTAATGTGATGACCACTAGTACTACAAACTATTTGACAAAATAAGTGAAACGCACGAAAGTGATGAACAAATTGAAAGAATGATTCATACACATCCAAATACATCTTGCATGTCCTAATATGTACAACTGATGACTGACCAAAGAATGATTCATACAGAACTTTGCTTTATTTTGTGTTGCTACACATCCAAATACACATAAATCACCCTCAACCACTATAAGGAATTATTATAATGCTCAACCATGCATAAATATTTAAAATTTTACTGAGTGCTGGTTCCATAATTGTGTATCACAACATCCTTGCGGGAGGCCATATCACATGGGGAAAATTTAGTTAAAGACTATGGTATCATGTAACAATTTTAGATTGATGGACAAGCACAGGGGTGTTCCTCTATTTTGCAAGATCTTAGTTGGCATGACAATGAAGATCCCTCATATCCTCTCCATGTGCAAAGAACATGTGCATGAGTGAAGGGAAACTTGTTCATCATGTAAAGTAAAGAATAGTGAAGTATGAGAAAACTATAGAATGATCCTAAGCTATTGTTAAATAGCTAATGTTCATTTCAAGTCATGATATTGACAAGAGTTAAGAAAGTCTTTGGACCCGTTCGTTTTATTAGAGAAAGATGGACGAAATAAGGGGTTAATTAACTCCTACTCATTTCGCCCCACTACATGAGATTGTTGACAATACTTGCAAACAATCTTTCCTACGACAATTGCCTTTGTGATTAAAAAAGAAGAAAAGATAATAAATAAAGGTCTTCACCTTGGGATGTTCCTCTAAATTTGGGCCATTCTCGATGCTAAACTAATCTGATACTTGCAAACAATCTTTCCTATGACAATTGCCTTTCTGATTAAAAAGGAAGAAAAGAGAAGAAATAAAGGTCTTCACCTTGGGATGTTCCTCTAAAAATTGGGCCATCCTCAATGCTAAACTATTCTGATACTGTACACGAAGATGCAACGTCTTCATGCCTCGAAGGACCATATAGGCAGCATGCTGAAATGAAATAGACATAAAGTCAACCATCAGGAGAGAACTGCAAGTCAGTTTACAGGATGAGCATTAGGAACTATAGCAGATGTTCATGGCAATCATTAGCAGCTTGCATTACTGCAGTCCAAGTTATAAAAGTAATATCAACTCATCTTTTGCATTTGCCCTATAATAGACAGCACCAATAACAAAGAAAAACTGAATATCATCGGTAGCAAATAATGAAATGAAAACTAATCTTACAAAGTTAAATACTGCTATTATAAAGAAGAATATTTTGGGAACATATATAAAATGAACCCACTACACCTTCCAGTAAATAGCTTATGTTTAGTGGACAAACTTTAGTCCGTAACCAAGATATACTTACCGGATCAAGAACACCACCATTAAGATGATGAAATTTACGAACTTGCGCAATTAGTTCCTCTGGACCACTAACACAACCTGAAATAACCTGAAAAAGAGGTACAAACATAACAATGATAAAAAAACATTTCAGAAAGCAATGCAAAATTCAACACTTCAACCACTTACATCATTGTGGCCAGCAATAAATTTTGTCCCAGAGTTAACAACTATATCAGCCCCTAAAGTTAAGGCCTTCTGGTTGACAGGAGTGGCAAAGGTGCCATCTATGCAAACCAGTGCTCCATTTTGGTGGCAAAGTTCTGAAACCAGCTTGATATCAATGCAACGGAGGAAGGGATTAGTTGGAGTTTCAGTGAAGAACAGAGAAACCTGTGCAACATAAATGTGTTAGACAAAGGAAAGCATAAAATAAATAAATTCTCAATAACAACCAGTCCAGGTCTGCACATATTTGCTAGCAACTCCTTGGCGACCCTACTAAAAGTACTTTTTACAACATTATGTGTACTAAAAAGAAGACGATTAAGAATGTAGAGCGACAAAGCTCGGTCATCACTAACATTATTTTCATCCAATGCCTTTTTGAGGGAGTCCATATCAGCAGGGTCAATGAAAGTTGCCTGCAAATTAAAAGACAATGAATTAAGACACAAGCACACACTACAAGGACACAGCAGATTGAAAGGTATAACTCAACAGCAACCATAACAGAGACATACTATGAAATGTAAACCAGGGATAAGTCAGACTGGTCCGCTAGTATATAACAATAAGCAAAGTGGAATGCTTGGAGAAGTTTATTCCAGGAGCTGGTTTGGCACATTAGAGATACTTGATCATTAACACTACAAGTTTGAATATCTACTACTCATGAATTCCTTTTGTGTAAATAAGGATCAGAACAATGCAAATAAAAGTTGGAAGGAAATTCCATGCATGATACTGTACATTTATGTAGTATGGTGAGAAAATATCACAAGGAGCTACCAACTGCCAAGTCATCATTGTATTTTCACATGTGACACAAATTAAGTTGCACATAGAAAAACTTAACACTAAAAAAGGAAACATAATGTCTTCTTGTTAGAATAGAAACATAATACCCTCACTACAACTCCAGAGTTTTGGTACAGTGCTAGGGACTTTAACACTTCTAGTGAATGGAACGTTCCCAGTGCTGCACCTTCAGGCATAAAACAAGACATCTTAGGTATTATGCAGCACCCATATGCACATTAAAAAGGCACAGCAATGTAGGATTCCTGGTCCCAAACAATGTGCTTCAAGTTGATGGGTGGATAAGTTATTTTATTTGGTTGAAGAAGAACGTGTGCATTCTTATGGTACCCAACCCAACCAGTTGCACCTCTCAGCATGCTGAGCAACTTTTCACCACTAAGTAGTAGCTGCAAGTTCCAAGTATCTGCCTTTGCAACGGAACTTTCTCCTATCCTTAAAAGTTGCATTCATATTTCAAATTTTTTTTCTTTGATTATCCCACCTTTTGCAGTCTTTGTTACTTTGATTCCTTCCCATTTAGATATCTCAAGGAGATGGACCAAACCCTCACTTCTGTAATAGTACTATTTGTGACAATAGCCGTCCATCTACGATCGTGTCTGTGTCCCAGTGTCAGTATATGTTATGACATATCATTTGTCTAACATAGTATCAATTAGATAACAATAACATCATGAGGGAATAGTACGGAAATTGAAAAGAAAATCCTGAGACTAAATCCCCAATCCTCAGGTCATTAACATGTTTCCTCACATGGGATCCACACCTTTCAAAACATTGGCTGAAATGATAAAAGCAGTGTAGATATAGTTGGCGGGCAATCAACACACTTCATAAGTTCTCTTTATAGATATGGAAATAAGGATAAGTGAGAAGGCAACATATCTCTTTATAGATATGGAAATAAGGATAAGTAAGAAGGCAACTGATGTTCCTGGGTAGCGGCCATCATATATATAAGAACGCTGAGAGAAAAAAAAAGAGTGTGAACTGATACACAACTAGATTAAACAAGATCTAAATGACAAGAATTAGTAGAAAAACAGCAGGTCCATTTGCAACCATTCATGTGTATCTTACATCAAAAAGCATCAAGCACTATGAATGTTTGCAAGACTTTGACAAGCAACTGACAATGATGCAGGGGACAAATCTTTGGTTGTTTCTTATGCTATTCCCATCTAAAGCAAAATAACTGTAAGAAAGCTTGCATCATATTTGCAGAGAAGAAAGGAGAGGGTTTGGCTTCTGAACAAGCATTGGCCAACACAGAATGACTGCAATAACTTACATGACTTTGGTGCTACAGATATAAGTTAAACCGTTGATTTAATTATGACGGTTCATCTATAGTTGCGTAAGTCGCTAACAGTGAGAGGTTCGCGATCACTCTTTTGATGGTTAGCTTACCAAACCTATGTCATAATACAAGCACAGATATAGAATGCTAGAATATTCAACATATCATAGTAGCACACAAACTCACTGAGATCCCCTTCTTCGGAAGCTCGCTCTCGATGAAAATTCTAGTCCTCCTGTAGCAATCAGTAGTGGCTATGATATGGCCATCCTTGGGAACCAAGGAGGAGAGCACAGCTATACTCGCACACATACCCGACGCCAGAAAGAGTGTCGATTCAGCTCTCTCCAATGCACTAAAAATCCAGCAAGGAAAACACAATCAAATCGGCTTCTAGTGCCAGAGGCTCCGAAGTCCTCAACACGAAAAAAGAAATCGAAAGCGGAAGGAACCTCATCTTATCCTCCAAACACTTTGTGGTCGGGTTCCCGTAGCGTCCGTACTCGAAGCTCGCATGCCTTCCCTCCTGCATTTACAGCACTGGTAAGCAAAACAACCATTCACTACCCAGAAAAAAAAGCCAGTGTGGCATTATGCTTCTCGCCTTGAAATCAATCAGCTCTGGACAGTTCTTGAACCAGTAAGCGGTAGTCTGAACCACCGGTGTGGTGATCGAATCCGTAGTTATGCCGCGCCCAAATCTCTCACCTGTTACAAAAATTCCGAAATTTCAAACCAATCAGTTATTGATTTTCTTGTAAAACCAGTCAAAAAAACCCTTTTGTAAAGCTAAGAATATGACACATTCTTAGTTCTTCTTGATACGTGTCTTGTTGTGTCGTATCATATTCACGTGGGTGGAATTATTCTTACTTTTCCATCAACTTCCCAGTTATAAAATGAAAGTAACGAAAGAATCAATAGTTTTCAGAAACAACTGAAACTAAACCTAAAAATGGCAGAAATCGAGAGAAAAAAAGAGATCCATACCAGCATGAAGAATTGAAAGAATCAATAGTTTTCAGAAACAACAAAGTAAACCTAAAAATGCTAGTATAAATCGAGAAATCGAGAAAAAAGAGACCCTTACCAGCATGAACAGCGAGGCTCCCGTCGGATCGCAGCGGGACAGCGACGGCGCCGTTGGAGGGGTTGGCGACGACGTCGGCGGCGACGACCTGCGCGACGCCGATGTTGCTGCAGTTGCGGCGGGTCTTGACGCTGAGCTGGCGGACGAAGTTGGGCGGGAAGCGTAGGATTGAAGGGTTGTCGGATCTGGATCCGAAACCCGATGGCGTGGAGGGAGAGGGGATTTTAGGGGTGAAGGAAGCGGAGGAGAGTACTGCCATTTTCTTTCTTTCTTTTTGGTCAAAGGTGAGCAGAGAGTGAGAGTCTATGAAGAGTGGTGAATATGGGAGTATATGTTAGTAGCCAAGGGGTCTTAGAGCATCTCCAACGCCACAAAGGAATGACAAAATTTTATTCAAAAGTTCTTCTCCAATGTAATTGTCAAGTCAATTGTGAAATTTATGTGACAAAAATTAAAGAAGACATTATAAAGTTGATTGTCTTATTCTAGACAATGCATTTGACAATGTCTTCTCTTCCATGTCATCAATTATGAATAAAAAATATTAGAAAAAAGAAAGAAGATGAGTAGTTGTCTTAAAAGTTGCCTTGGAAGTTGGAAAAAATATTTTTTATTGTCTCCTCAATACTTTTGCATTGGAGAGAGTTTTTCTATCTCATTGTCTTTTGAGATATAATTTTGCCACATAAACAAGACATTGTCTTGTGGCTCATGCCACATAGGAGCCACCTAAGACTCACAACACTTAACAAGACAATAGGGTTGGAGATGCTCTTACTTGACGTAATAACCTTTAGAGCATCATTAGTAGTTGGGACCCTTGTTAGCAATCACCCCAATAAAACTTGTATTATACGTGAATTTTTTTCGTATCTTTCATAAATGTATAATACTTGTATACTTTTGACTGATTAAAATCAGTACGTAAATTTTAAGCATGCGATATTTTAAACGTGTTCCATATAAATTATTGAAAAATTTGACACAAAAAACATGTAGAAATCTGTTTAATTAACCAAATTTGACAACATATTTAAGAATGTGAAGTTTCTAACCTCAATATTTTTATTTTTCAAATATTTGACCGAATTTTTAAACGTATTTTATTTGCATTGAGCCGATTTGTACTCGTACTTTTGCCGTCACGAATTTTTTTCGTTTGCCGAATTGCTAACAAAGGTTGGGACTCTCCAATGCAATTTGGAGTCCAAAATTTTTAAAAAAATATAAATGTAGAATGGGTTGGGTTTGTATGAGAATAGTAGAAAATGATAAAGTGAGCTCCGGTCCCAAAAATTGTGTGGTCAAAATTAATGTAGGAAAAAAATAATATAAAGTTTAGAATCTAGAAAGTTGGACTCCAAATTGGAACTTACTATTCTACAAAACGAGTTTCTACAATCTAAAATCTAGAAATTGGGAGGCCCAACCCTTAGCACCTATGGATGGGTTGGGACTAAAATTGTAGAAATTGGAACTAGAAATGAGACTTACTATTCTACAAAATGAGCTCCTACATTCTCAATCTAGAATCTAGAAAATGGGATGGGCCTTACTAATGATGCTCTTATAGGGGACTTCATAGCCCAGAGTAGCACACATTAGAAATTTACAGGAACAGGACTACCCAAAATTTTAGTAATCTTATATATTTTTCCGGAGTTAACATTCTCTCCGTTTTATTTTGTAGAGCATAATTTTATTTTGTTTAGTAATTTTTTTAAAATAAAAACTAGGTTTTATTAACCTGTCAATCTTTTTCTTTCTTTTTTTTGGATGAAAATAATTGTTTAAGCTTATATTGTACATGCAAATTTGTTAATGAGACGGGGATGGAAAATTTCAATCTCGAAGTATTAACAGGATGGGGTGGAGAGTACATTGTTTAACGGGAATGGAAAATTTCAATCTCGAAGTATTAACAGGATGGGGTGGAGAGTACATTGTTTAACGGGGATGATGATAGGGATAAACGGAGATTCAAATACTACTCAGAAGCGGTGATGGAGATATAGTTCCCGGCCTCTACCCATCATGTCGCCATTCCTATATATAGCTAAATAATTAGCGATTACCTTCGATTTCCAGAGCATGACATGTAGCACTACCAGAAGAACCACGATACATGAGAGTGAGTACGTAGCTGCTACCACGAGAGGCAGCGATCGGTTATGAAGTAAAAATGAGGCAATGACCCGTTCTTAATCATTCCATCAAAATGGTCAGAAGAACAACAAAGGAAAATCTCAAATCTTTTTACTAAACATTTTGTTTCGACATATTACATGGAAATCCAACAATTTTGCCTTGATAAACGCAACTCCTTTTTATGTAGATAAGCTGCAATAACAACACAGTCGAGGGAGACGAGAGCATACTTCTCTAGTCTCTTCCCATGAAACAGATCATGGTGGTCATTGATGCATTGCCACTACATGCCACCTCAGTAAGTGATTTGTACCACAAATATCAAGCATGTCCCAGAGGACCTCCATCTTCTTCTTCGACCTGACTTTTTTATGTTCTATGAAGGTTAAAAAGTAAGTTTCTATAGGACACATAAAGTTAGAAACAATCAACTTGGGGAGGCCTACTTCTGGTTTCAAGTTCCTCCTCCCTAATAATAATAATAATACATGACTAATGTTGAAATAATGTTTGCTAGCATTTTGATCAAAGAAGCTTCTTCCTCTCAAAGTAGGTCTTCAAATGCCATAGCTGCAACCCTGCCACTGATAAACACACAGCAAGCGAGAGAAAACTGAACCAAGCCATCTTAGCATTGGTTGCTCTATTCATGTCTTGCATTTCGACCTCCCTGCAGCAAAAACAAGAAACACAAAATGGATTTTTAAGCACAAAAAACTCATGTGCCATGCACACCCACATTTACTATAAATGAGCTTGCTGATCCTATCTATATCATCTCCACATTTACCCATTTAGATGCTATCAAATTGCAAGCATAAAAATTTCACTGATGAAAAACATGTACAATGACTGAAGATCATACTTAGGCCTCGTTTGGCTCGCGGAAAGGAAAGAAAATCAATTATTTGCTCTTTCCATGGACGTAGAAAACTACAATTCCCATAAAAAAAAACTCCGGTGTTTGGAAAGCCAGGAATCGTCAGAATACATCTTTGAGCATGAATAGTTTAGTCCTAAATTTTTGTAATAGATACATGAAATTGGGAGGGAAAATGAATCCTTGGCGTGGGTAGGAGAATCATTTCCTCCTCTATTTTTCTTTCCTTTGAGAATCATTTTCCTTTACTGCTCATTTACTTTGGCATCCAAATACATGAAATAAATGACTTTCCTTTCCCAAGGTCCTGATTCTACGAACCAAATGCGGCCTTAGTGTGCATTGAAATTTTGTTTCCTATTCAATCAGGCCTTCGAAAATAAAGGGATACTAACTAGTTACTTGAGATGTTGAGATCAGCTAAAATCATCAAAATATGACTTCCTGATGAACCTATCAGAAGCACCCAGAAAGGCACAGATTAACACACAAATCCAGAGTATTATATATAAGCCAATTTTCAATTTGCATTTGTCATGTAAGATTTCCATTCTCAAAAGATGTTCACCAATAACTTCACGTTAAGATATGAGCGGAAAAAAAGTCTATTGTACACAGGTTTCTTTAAAACATTGTAAATATTACCTAGAACAAAGACAGGATAGCTTGAACTGCTATTTTTCCCGCGAATGGAAATCTCATCCACACTACAAATTTCCTATATTAAAACTTGGTTCCTACCTTAAATAACAGTGTTTCAATTAATGTAAAAAAAGTACATTTTCTAATGAATGTAAAGAAGGAAAACTTTCATTTGCATACCTCTCACGAAGGTAAAACATCTCCTCGTGAATTGATGTGATAGTATCTTCTAACTTCTTCAACTCCAGCTCCATTTCCTACAGAAAGAAGAACGTGCAAATGTAAAGGTTTAATTTTCAACTCCAGACTAAAAGTTCTCCCACCATAGGAGAAGAATACTCTACTAAAGAGTAGAGGAAAAAAATCACAAAAAAAACATGTCTTTATCCCCCATTTACTACCTTCACAAGAAATCAATTCTAAAAGCGCATGAAATAGACCATTTTCAGGAAATTGAAAATTATAGCATCCCAATTAGTGTTATCTTGATTTCAAGAGAGCATGAAATAACTTTAAACTCCAATCCCTAAAGACTTGAAAGCAAACGTAAAAATAAAAGGGAACACGAGTTATCATCAACATATACACTAAAAATAACAAAACCATGAAGAAATTTCTCACAAAAGTTGGGATTTGAAGCTATATCCATCATTCAAAAATTATGGTTTTAAATTTTTAATAACTAGGAGAAATTCCTGAAACATATGCCTCTGCACAGAAAACCTAACCAGTAAAAGAATATAAAATATAATTTGGGACTGTAGCATATATGAAATGATGGTGGTATGAAAGAATGATGAATTCTGTCAGGGAAGCAACCTAATTATGGCTTATTGGGTTACTAAAGTAAAGGAAAAAAGAAGGAAGAAGGGGAATAGCTATGCTGTTCTAGGTGAAATTGAACAATGGAAGACTTCCGTCAGGGAAGCGAACTAGGTTGAATAAAGGGGAAAAAAAAAAAGAAGAAAAAGGGAGTATAGCTTTGCTGTTCCAGATGAAACTGAACAATGGAAGACTTATGTCAGAGAAGCGACCTATTTGTGGGTCTTGGCCTGGCTTGGATAAAGAACAAGACAAGACAAAAAGGACTTATAACAATGTTGTTCTAGGTAGAAACCTGCATATATTACTTCATCAATGTTGTCAAACTTGGCCACCTAGGCTCACTTAGTTATAGCCATGCTTGCCTGTAAGGCACGAACACACTCCATTTGTTAATATTGAGTATACATGTCACTAGTCCATGTTGATCAAGGAACAACAACATGAGAATGTTTGTTAGACACCACTATCATAAGAGAGAATGTTGGCCATTTGTACACTTTCTGCAGTGTAATACATTGGAACAAGGGTGGAACTGCCCTAACACTTATTGTGTCATTTATTTACTTAATTCACCCGAGCCTTACCCAATGGTTCACAAACACGGTGAAAGGATAAATGAGAGAATGTGGAAGAAGATATATTATCACCACTTTACAGTCACACCTACAACAGTCGCCTCAAACCACTGTTGTAGGTGTTGCTGGTAAGTAGTTATTTTTCTTCCTTATTGCTAAGTTTATTTCTCATTTCTTCTACTTGCTTTTCTCTTTGTTCTTATTATTCTTTTTCCTTCTTACCCCCGTCTTCCGCATTCTTTTACTAACCCTTTCACTGTGTTTGTGAATCATTGGGTAAGGCTCGGTATAGTCACACCTACAACAGTCACCTCCAACCACTAGCCAGCTGAGCTCTGCTACAGTGCTGCTTAAGTAGTTATTTTTCTTATTTGTTGCAAAGATGTTTTCCTGCAATTTCAACCACAAGTCAAAGAGAAATGAGGTGAGAATCCATATAGATGGACAAGATATACCCAAGAATGATTTTTTTTGTATTTAAGATCAATCATTCATCATGATGGAAAGATTCATAATGATGTCATGCATAAAACTAAATCACGATGGTTGAAATGGAGGATTATTTCTGGAGTACTTTATGATCACAAGTTACAGGGGCGGATCCAAGGGTGCCTTGGGGTGGGCTCCAGCCCACCCCAAAAAATTTTTTTATATTTTTTTCCATATAAATTTTGATTTTGATTTTTTTTATATAGATTTATCTACTTCCAGCCTACCCAAATTTTTGGTAGCCCACCCCAGTTATAGTTTCTGGATCCGTCCCTGGCAAGTTACCTTTAAAGTTGAAAGAAAAATTCTAGAAGACGACTATAAGACCAGCCATGCTTATGGAGCAAAGTATTGTACAATTAAGAAACAAGCTAGAAAATTAGTGTAGTAGAAATGAGAATGCTAAGATGGATGAGTAGTACCACATTAAAGGATATATAAGAAATAAGTCTATTCGTGGGATATTAGAGACGGCACCAATTGAGGACAAGATGAGAAAAAAATTTCTTTAGGAGGCTTGGACGTGCAACGCAAACGAACTGATGCTTCCATAAGTAGAAACGATGATATATTAATTGATGGATCCGCTAGGACTAGAGATAGGCCTAGACGAACATGATTGAAAGTGTTAAATAAGAATATGATTTTTGTTGGCATTACAAAGGACATGGCATTAACACAGCCGAATAGAAAAAGAGGTTTTGAACAGCCAACCCCAAACATTTGGAATGAAGGCTTTATTGTTGTCGTTGCTAAGTATATTTCTCATTTCTTCTACTTGCTTGTCTTCATCCACATTATTCAGTTTTCCTTCCTTACCCTTCACTGTGTTTCTGAACCCATTGGGTAAGGCTTGGTACAATCACCCCTAGTTGCTGCTGCATGCTGCTGGTAAGTAGTAGTTTTCCCTTGTTGCTAAGTTCTTTCTTATTTCTCATTCCCTCTACTTGCTTGTCTTCATCCTTATAACCCCTTTTTCCTTCTTTACCCCCATTCTTTCCATCCCATATTTCTACTTTCTTCTATTTTCCTTTTTTCTACATCCTTCCTTTTTCTCCGTTCGTTCTCCCCTTTTCTACACTGTTACTCCTCTTCCCTTCATTTCTCTTACCATTTTCTTTCTCAAGATACTTTTACCACAGAAAGTAGAAGTATTTTTCTAATGGAAACAAAATGTATGTACTTTTTTAGTAATGATAACTTCACCTATTTTGGGTATAGTCAGATGAAGTATTCCTAACCTTAAGTTTATTCAGTATATAGTGATATTGATTCTAGCCAGATTTATATCACATACATTTTCTGATCTTGGACTACAAATAAACAGTGAGCAAGAAAAATGAAATGTGATTGCTGCTTTGAGGACACTGTGAGCTGTGAATCGACTTTTCAACAACCAAACAGCCATGTAGAATAATAAATTATTGCTTGTGAAAGCAAAATATAAATTAATTATTAGTATATTTTTCTGATCTTGGACTATGAATAAACAGTGAGCAAGAAAAATGAATTGTGATTGCTGCTTCGAGGACACTGTGACCTGTGAATCAACTTTTCAACAACCAAACAGCCATGTAGTATAATAAATTATTGCTTGTGAAAACAAAATATAAATTAATTATTAGTAGAGATAAAAGAGATAACTAGAGCCTTGTTCTTAAGCCCACGAGAAAGTATGACATTGGTTCTTAAGCAAGCAGTAGACAGCAAATGCACAGATACTATAAACTAAAGTAGTGTACAAGAATTATGGTAACAACGGCGATCAATACACATTAACGTGACAGTTTTTAAAGCTTTCATTTAGACTAATAAAAAAAACTATAGTTTCAATCCAGCGGTAAGAAAACCTCTATTTAGGTTGCATGGCCACTACAATAATATTAACAGTGCACTTATTTGGCTAACGAACTAGCATTAACAAAATATTTGGATCAAGTACTAAATTATATTCACAGGAAATTCTTATAGTTCAATTAACTATTAATCAACTTCCATATTTCATTTGTTCAAAAAAAAAAACTCTTATAAAAAATCTTATTGTAACACTATTCTTACATTCCAGTGGCAAAAAGATCCCTACAACTGCGTCTTCTTTAGCGGAGACTAGAAACCACAAATGTAAGTATTTAATTCCTCTTTTGCATCTGCAAGTATAAATCTAATTCATATATGGTTTTCTTCAATAACTTTTATTAACAAAGTTTGTCCTTTCCAATTAAATCCCAAAATGATCCATATCTTCTTCTTAGTGCCATCCAAAAAGCAATGTTTCATGTATTGTATACAATACATTCAGATAAGTTGGTAGTAAACATCCCAATTTCATTCCAAACAAATAATCCACAGCAGCCAATAGATCTCATAATAACAAACATGTACTGTTCTGACTCTCAAGAGGTATATTAAGATTCAATCTCCAATTCTTGTTTCGTCGATCAATCCTTTTTAATTCAAATACTGGTTGAAAATACTGTGGACCTTTGAACACTGTTTGCCCTTGTTTCTGATGAGAACATAAAATATTATATTTTTATCACTTGTTGTTTACCATTTTATGCTCATTCTTATATTTTGGTTTAGGATGCAATTGGAGACACTAAGTGCAAAATGGAACTAAATGGCACTTTTAGACAGTTTTGACATCTTTTACCAAAATGGACGTAACTTTCTCATCCGAAATGCAACTGAGGTGATTCAAAAAGATTTGGAAAGCTAAGACAAATATCTACAACTTTCGTATTTTGAGTTTTCTGAAATTCATCATGGACGAAATCAGGCTTGAAGTTGAGTCAAAGATGCTTGAACGAAAATAGGAACCAAAACAACTATTTTCCTACTTGTTCTATGACTTAGTTTTATTGTTTGAGAAGTTGTAACTTTTAGAAGATTTGTGGGAAGATATTGTGGGCTTCAAACAACCAATTTAGAGTGTATAAAAGGGGTAGCAATCATGAAAAAAGGGGAACCATAACACACAACTCTTCTTCTTATTCTCCAACTTTTCTTTTGAAGTTTTGATGAACATGTGCGGCTAAAAGTCTTGTTGGTCGAAGGAAACGGAAGCATCAAAATTAATAAAAACTTGTGAGATCTAATTTGTATTTATATGTTTGATTTGTGCTTTAAGTATCAAATGTTTTCTTATGAATATTCCTATGATTGTTTAGTTTAATTACTAGGATGCATACTAGTTTATTATTGTTGACAATCTAACGGTAAATTAGATATCGAATCCGGAATTGTTCGATCCCTCTACTTTGTGAAGCAACTAAGATTTAACAAATTACTGCTTTGTATTATTAAATCTTAGGAGTAAAACATTCGACTAAATTAAAATGCAACCGCTTATGCTTGTGTTATTTTGCTTCATCGATCTCATTGATTTTAATACGCTACTAGATTAAACCTTTAGCGCTTGTCTGGAGTTGTTTCGAAGTTAAAGTTAATTAGGTCGCTTGTTTCTAATTAACTGTGGCTAAAGGAGAGAAAAATAATTTCAACGATGAATATTCATAATACATATCAATATATCTTTGCATCAATGGTCAGTATCAAGATTCCAATGGTAGACGTTGACTTAGACCAATGTTTATCATTTTGATTTATTTTGTTATTCTACTTGCTCTTCTTAATTTACTTTTATTATATTCAATCCCACAGTTAAACCTTTAGCGCTTGTCTGGAGTTGTTTCGAAGTTAAGGTTAATTAGGTCGCTTGTTTCTAATTAACTGTGGCTAAAGGAGAGAAAAATAATTTCAACGATGAATATTCATAATACATATCAATATATCTTTGCATCAATGGTCAGTATCAAGATTCCGATGGTAGACGTTGACTTAGACCAATGTTTATCATTTTGATTTATTTTGTTATTCTACTTGCTCTTCTTAATTTACTTTTATTATATTCAATCCCTCTATTCATTATTGACATAACACAAAACTAAACTAATTACTCTCCGTGAAAACGATCCTTACTCATACTACTACATTTCCAAGAGTATAGGTTTTATTTTTGGGTGCCTACGGCAGCACACCAAATTTTGGAAAAAAATAAAAAGAATGATTTAATTGTGGATTCCCATAGCTAAAATTAGAATGATCTCTCCACGCTAAGTTGTACGAGTTTGAATATGGATCATACTTCGTTTGTGATTGTCCAGGAAAACCACATTCCGCATTCACTTGTTCATTTGACGCATCTTGAAGAGTTGGACACATATCAGTTGTATGCCCTGATACTAAACAAATTCCACAAACTATTGTTGTTTGCATGTTACCTACAACCATTTGATAAACAAGAAAAGTTAAACTAGCAATTTTTATTCAAGAGAAGAAACATTTACTTCATTAACATTCCTAGATGGAAGGTCTAGCCAAGTGCTAAATTGTTGAGAATTGGCCGCTATATCTTGTTTAAGTTTTTATTTTCTAATATAAAAAAAATTATAAGATTACTAAAAGCACAAAAATTAACTAAATTACTCCCCGGCAACGGCGCCAAAATTTGGCATGCTGTCGTAGACACCAAAAAATAAAACATTTACTCTTGGAAATGTAGTAGTGTGAGTAATGATCGTTTCCACAGAGAGTAATTAGTTTAGTTTTCCACAGAGAGTAATTAGTTTAGTTTTGTGCTATGTGAATAATGAATGGGGGGATTGAATATAATGAAAGTAAATTAAGAAGAGCAATTAGAATAACAAAATAAATCAAAATAACAAACGTTGGTCTAAGTCAACGTCTACCATCGGAATCTTGAAACTGATCATTGATGCAAACATATATTGATATGTGTTATGAATATTCATCGTTGAAATTATTTTTCTATCTCCTTTAGCTATAATTAATTAGAAACAAGCGACCTAATTAACCTTAACTACTAAACAACCCCAGACAAGTGCTAAAGGTTTAATCTAGTAGCGTATTAAAATCAATGAAATCGATGAAGCAAAATAACACAAGCGCAAGCGGTTGCATTTAATTTAGTCGAATGTTTTTTTCCTAAGATTTAATAATACAAAGCAGTAATTTATTAAATCTTAGGAAAAAAACTTCAAAAGAAAAGTTGGAGAAGAAGAAGATGGGTTGTGTTGTGGTTCCCCTTTCCTCATAATTGCTACCCCTTTTATACACTCTAAATTGGTTGTTTGAAGCCCACAATATCGTCCCACAAATCCTCTAAAAGTTACAACTTCTCAAACAATAAAACTAAGTCATAGAACAAGTAGGAAAATAGTTATTTTGGTTCATATTTTCATTCACAGCATCTTTGACTCAACTTCAAGCCTGATTTCGTCCATGATGCAGCATGAATCTCGAATAACTCAAAATACGAAAGTTGTAGATCTTTGTCTTAGCTTTCCAAATATTTTTGAATAACCTCAGTTGCATTTCGAATGAGAAAATTATGCCCATTTTGGTAAAAGGTGTCAAAACTGTCTAAAATTGCCATTTAGCTCCATTTTGTACTTAGTGTCTCCAATTGCATCCTAAACCAAAATATAAGAATAATAAGTACCTTTAGTCATGAAATGAGCATAAATGATAAACAACAAGGGATAAAAATATAATATTTTATTTTCTCATCAGCTTCTTAGGAATATAATATTCATTTATATGACCCTGAACTCTAAGGAACTATATCAATATAGATCCATAAGATGGCATTTCCAGGAATTGCATAAGCAGCTATCTCAATAGAGATCCATAAGCCAATGATAAAATATCTAGAAACTTCATTTGGCCACAGTGATGACTTACTCTAAGACTCCAATTACAAAATCCAATAGAAGAAAAAACCCAACTTGGCCTATTCCGATTGGGACCATAAAGCTAGTCAAATGAAGTAGAATGAAGCAGAAACCTACTAGTTCTTAGGAGGGTTATATCAAAGGCAATTCAAGGATGACTCTTGCATATACGAGATATCATAATAACTTTTGACTCAAAAAAAATAAAGAATTTACTCACGTTGTTTCTATCAAAAGAAACAAGTCAATGAAGACAAGTATACAAACAAAAAAAATCCGGTCGTCCATTTTTTTCTTAGAGTTGGATTGGTATCAATCTCAGCGCAGTAAGGAAGAGAGTCCGAGCAAGGCAGGTAAAGTACTATATGTGGTTGAAGGTAGAGTATGTCTATAATTCAGATATTCCTTTTTCTTAAATATTGGGATTCCATCGCCATTTTAGACAAACATTGGCAAGTGTAGTCATCGAGCTCTTCCCCGTAGCTATTGCTAACCTCTCTCTCATAACAGAAATACCATAAGGAGAGCTACTACAGGACCTAAGATTGCTACTATCCGTCCTTAACTCAAAGGAACACGACCAGCAACTCATTTCTTACACTTATCCATCTCATATTTCTCATGTTAGCTATGCTTAATTTTTGGACATAGTTTCTTAATTTCCCAACATTTGGACCCACAAAGAAAGGCTGCCTTGTTGTTGCCTTATGATCACAAAGCACTAATACGATACTTAGAAAAACATAAATTTTAATTGATACTAACACCCAAAAACCGATATTTCAGGATATTATAGGTTTGAAATCCGTATAATTCTAACAAGCCGGATTTCTCAATAAGTTATTTTAAGACAAAATGTATACTATAAAATTATTTAATATATACTGTAGATATATCTCATGCCCCACACAGAATATATTAGGCTTGTGACAAAAACAGCGTATGCATAATATAAGTCCACACATGCATTGTGCACTCTCTCTATAGCAACTTGTACAAGAAAAAACAACAATTGCTAAAATGTTCAGCACAACCGAACCATAGTTAACCAAATTACATCCAATTAATCCAGAACAACTTTCATCATCATCATCATCATCATCATCATCATCATCATACATATATATATATATATATATATATATATATATATATATAGGGTGTTGTTATTAACACTCCTAAAATATCATCATGTTATATCATTCAAATTCCAAATCTACCCTTGCATTAAATCTGATATTAATGTGTGCACGGATTATGGGAGGAGTGCAGGATGACATTTTAGGAGTGTCAATATATATATATATATATATATATATATATATATATATATATCCAAGTTCTGTAACAGTAACATATATCCAAGAATAGTCTGAAAGCCAATAATAAATGAAAAGAGTAGTGCTTGCATACATCCAAGATTACATCTTGGATTTTTCAGGTAATCAGTTGGTGTTGTTTTAGTACTTTTGTGTTAAAAACAAAAAGGAGACAAATAGATATCGTCCATTGGTTACTTGGTGTGAGAAATGAGAGATATATAGAGAGGATTAAGAGAGAGAGAGAGAGAGAGAGAGGAGGGAAGCACGAAAATCAAGAAGTGGGTGTGGCTACGGGTTAGATACATAGAGTGGCTGGGTTGAATGTGGTAGGGTGTGGTAGGGAAAAGAAAGTTGATGGCAAGCTAACACCTAATCACCATTATATATTATATATGTACTTTTTTTAGGATAATCGGTTCTCTCGGTTTTGCAAAGATGAAGTCTACAATATTCTTTGCAGAATAGGGATACAGGATGTCGCATAGCATTTTACTATGTAATGCAGCATTTTTACTATATAAAACTATTACAGAGTGATACACTATGTTGGCTTAGTTGTACTCACTCAACTTGTTAAGCTCTTTTCCGAATTTACACCCTTGGGTAGTGAAAAGCTCTACAAGGTTTTGTTGTAGTTATGGCTGTCGGCAGGTCCTGTCTGTCGAGTTTTATTGTTTGTAAAACGATACAAGTACATCTTACACACTCTTACTCCTCTCTATATCACATGTCATATCACTCCATCTCCTCTCTCTTTTCTCGCACCAAGTAACAGATGTACAATACATATATATTTTTCTCTTTCTTGCTTTTAACACAAAACACTAAATATATCATACATGTAGCCAAAGTTGTTCTGAAATTCAGTATCAGCTAATAAACTAGTAAATATTGCAAGCATGCATGATTGGGCTTAGTTGTACTAACTTAGCGTAAGCTCATCCGGGAAATTTTCAACCAACACGTAATGAATATCTTGACCATCCTGACCTCGTTAGGAGTTTTTGTTACACGTAATCGGGAACCTGTTCATGGTCATGGTCATGGTTCCTACTTATTACAAGATCTATTATTTTGATTTGAGAATGTTGTTAGATAGTTGTGGCAGAACTTGTTTTCTCATTTTGATGTAAGTTGGTTGACTATGGTTTGGCTATTTGCATGCCCTATGTGCTATTTAGTTTACATTATTTCAGTTACTCTTGTTTAACTTGCTAAATGAAAGTGTTCACCACGAGCTCTGTATGTGTGTGGGACTTGTGCATATGTTGTCGTTGACACAACTGAATCTATGTGCATATGTTGCCAACACGACTAAATATACGTGCATATGTTGTCGACATGAACGCTGCGAGGTTGACGGTGTGGAAATGTAATAAAGGGAAAAAATCATAGTTGATAATGAAAATCAGGTTTAAAGTCTTTATTGTTGTTTGTGATGTATCCTACTAATCTATCCAAAACAAGCATAGATACAAAAACAAAAAAGCCTTTGTTCCAAATTTTTGGGACGGCTGTTTGAATCCTTTCTTACATTAGCTTTGTTAAGGGCCATATCCCCTATAACACTAACAAACAATATATCCTTTTTTAAACTTCAATCCAATCTTCGTTTAGGCCAGGTGTTAACCGATAATATGAACCTTGGTTTTAAATTATCAGTATGAAGGATTGAAGTGTAAAAACATAACCAACCTAATAAATTAACAAGGGAAGGAGTGAAGAGTCCACGGTGCATTTGTATGCAACCAAAAATCAATCGCAGATTTATCCACCTAGAGAAAGGTGGCCAAAGCAAGCATTTGCGTCCCTCGTCACTTGTGTCAACCAGGAACAGGGCAAAAGCAGTAGGACCACACCTCAATAGTAGGTACTTTTTAGTATTTTACTATTTTGTGATCTGATTTCACTCCCCCCCCCCCCCCCCCCCAACTAGCATAGCATCCTCTCTCTATTTCTTCTCTTTTCCTTCTTTTGGTTCCTCCCTTTCTACACCTTGCGACTCTTTTCCTCTTGTTGTTGAATTCTCTCTCCTTTGCAACGTCTCTTGACCCTGCACCTCAACTCAATTTTTTTGTCCAATTATGTATTTTTTCATGTTTGGTTGCTTGTTCTCATACACCTAGACAATTGGCCCTCTCTTTATATACAGGTATTTATATATAGTATAAAAATAAATAACTAGTTCGATCTTCTAATATTAACTGTTAATTTTGATCTTTAAGCATAAATTGCATGGAACCATCCTAAAGTTTACGCATAATAGAAAGAACCCTTTTTAAATATATTTTTTGAAAGTTATGTCCTCACATTAGTTAATTACCAGTTTCTTTAGAAACATAAGATATAAAGGAGACGATCCTAACCTATACGTAAGTCAACAGTAAAGTGTAATTTTTTTAAAAATTAATACCCATATTGCATTAAAAAACAAAAAATAAAGTATTTTATGCAAAAACCATGTACTTCCTCGAGGCCCTTTGCATCTCGTATCAACATCATTATCACCGGTGATCGCTCTAGGAAGCAAGGATACTCACAATATGTGTCACATCGTATACGTGTTAGATACGTATCAGACACTTAATGTACTACACCAACCAAATTAGCGCCATGTCTACATCAGCACATCCGTTTTTCATATCTGTGCAACAAAGCCTGCTTGCCACATTCATTTGCTGTGACTAACGATTTATATTCCCCCACCGACATCCTATAAAACCAACCTAGACAATGCACCTACTATAGCCAGGAGATAGATTTCCTAAGGGCAAATATGGGGTGCCAAATGCCAATCGAGATTAGCTGAAAAAACTATACACTACAAATGTAGACTTTCACCGGATATGTCAGCCACCAATCCAATTCAAAACTGTCAATGAGCAGATCTAGCACTGAGTCTGTTTTTAGTATCAAGGTTTTTAAGTATCACCCAGAACCAATAACCATCCCAAAATCGTCAAAACTAACGATTCAAAACCAATAAAACTTTACAAACTTCCAAGACTTCTGAAATTGATAGTAATAAGAAGGGTCTGAAACCGAGTTTTCAGACATTGGTCAGTATCTTACAAGTTACAATACATGATACGTATCTTATGCTAAGGTACGATACAGCTTATTCAATGAACAGTACAAGAGAAACAATTTATCTTATGATAAACTACTTCACTGCATGAACTGTATGAAAAGATATGTATCACCTGATACAATGTATAATCTGATATGAAACTATCGGGTTAATCTGATATCACACGAATTTAAGTCGACTTTTAAGTGATTAAGAAATTAATATTTTTATAGCACAAAATTATAAATCTAAAACATGCCTAGAATACCCATATGAACCTTGTCACAACTTTTTTGTTCAACCACTTCTAAACAAACTCTTTGGACAAGCATCTCCTTTCCAATTTCCTTCATCAACTCCACTACTCCAGCATCTTCAACAACAACATCTAACATCTTTGAGGATAAGAATCTTGAACGACTAACGACAACATGTAATATCTTTGAGGATAACATCTACTTCAACAAGAGAACAGTTTATGCCAAAACAATAAAAAAATTGGTTTTGAATGTTTCTCTCTTCCTAATATTTTTAAACTTTCTATGTTTTGTTAAGTTTTTATTTTAGAAGTTCTTTTTGTTTTTTAGGATTTTTACGAGTTTAGAAATTAGAATGTACATCAAAACGTTGTTTGAATATCAAAAGCACATGTATTGTTCTTGATGTAACGATGTTATATTCAGGAATAACATTGTCATGTAAATTGTAATACTAACGTTATATATTTTTCTCTTAATTATCGACTTTATAATGAACATGTTACTTATTGCTTGATAATTCTCCATATTATTGCTCAATGTATAAAATATATCCATATATTAAGGGTTATATACTATCCAATCAAATTTCCAAAGGAATAATTTATCTAAAGGAAGATGATACATAAATGGGACTGCATAAAGGCACTTCTTTAAAAAAAATTATATTGCTGCATATAAGGATGGAAATTATATAGTCCCACCACCAACCAGTCTTCTTTGGAGGGTTAGGTTAAGGCATAAATAGGCTCGAGAGAAAAATGGTCAAACTACTGCATACCAGTCTTGTCCAGTTTCAGATGATTGACCCATTTGACTTGGGACGCTGTTTTACCAGACTAAACAGATCAAGTTGGTCATTCATAAATATGAATCAGCTATAATTAAGAAAACCAAGTTAGAAGCTCTTTCAAATGTGAGGTCAAACTCTGGACAGCACTAATTCCAACTAAAATTAGGAACAATGTGCCACAAAAGTATACTTATTGTTGTAGGGATGTAGTTGATGAAAACTTTTGTAGGGATGTAGTTCATGAGTTATCCCACATGAACTAGGAAGAAACATGTTGAAGGATGAACGTGGTGACAACTGGAGAAGGAACGTGGGGAAGAAGGAATATAAGTACGATGGTAAGGGTATTCATGTTATTTAAGCATCATACTTGACAAGGAGATGACTAGGAGATGAATGAGACACGGAGTTAGACTGATATTTGGATAGTCATGTTTTGGGTATGAATTATGACTTGGGTTTAACTGTAGATATCATGGATTTATATTATTGACAACTTCGTGGATTTAGAACGTTGATCATATTTGTCTATTTTGTGTTAATGCTTCTACGTTAATTGTTTGGCTAAATTACCATAATGGTACCCCAGCTATACCGTTATGGCATTTTGTCATCTTAACTTTCTACTGCTCGATTTTGACAATCCAACTACATAAATCGCTTTTTTGAAGCACCTTTCTTCAATTTTGAAGCACATCGAGACCACTTCAAAAGCATATCATGTAGTACAAAAGCGCAACTTAATTACCTGTACTGCCATATATTCTTTTGAAGTGGTTCCGATGTGCTTCAAAATTGACGAAAGGTGCTTCACACGAGCAATTTATAAAGTTAGGATGCCAAAAACAAGCAGTGAAAAGTTAAGATGACAAAAACACCTGAGCCCATAGTTGAGGTGCCATTAGGATAATTTAGCCTAATTATTGTTAGGACAATTTACGTTAACTATCCATGTGTTTCATACTTATTACATGGATCATCCTTATTTTGAAACTAATTACACGGACCACCCATGTGTTTTATATTTTATATAGAAAGTTATAACACTAACCACCCTTATTTTAAAAATAAAAATAAAAATAAAACATAATGCAGAGGGGTGGTCCATGTAATTATTTTCAAAATAGGGGTGGTCCCTGTAATATACGGGGGGTTATGTTTAACAAGCGAGTATGTTGGATAACATTTGACAATTTTTAACAGTAGCTCAGTCGATCCATAGGGAACCAAATTGATAGCAAACACGCATGTCAAAATTGAATAAGCACGATTAGGGAGCGACACTTACATCGATCTGCCCCTTCTTGACGACATTCGTCCAGTCCTTGGCCGCCACGCCGGTCCTCCACTCGAAATCCACCGTCAGCGTGAGCGCCGGCTTGTAGTCCGGCGTCCAGAAGCACGCCAGGTAGTTCCCGGCCTCCGACGACGTGAACGCGAAGTTCCCGGACTCGACGCCGTCGCCGTAGTGCATGCTGGTCGCGTAAGGCGACGTCACCTAGCAAGAGCAAAAACATATAAAAACTCGAGAATTCGAGATCCAAATGAGGGGATTAGGGTTAGGTTTTGGTACGCGGACGGTGATCTTGTGGGTTTCGGGGAGGGGGTCGGAGTCGGAGGGGTTGACGACGGAGTACTTGCCGACGGCCATGGCGCCGACCTTGATGTCCTCGGTGATGCACTTGGTGTGGCCGCTCGGGAGCTCGAAGCGGAGGGAAGAGGAGAGGGAGAAGAGAGAGAGAAAGGAGAGGAGAGTGACGGATCTGGACCTTGTTGCAGCCATGTTGGTTCCGTAGGGTTGATCTCTTTCTTTCTTTTCGCACTTCTGATTGTGTACTGCTCTCAAAGCTTCAGAATCTCAACAGAAGAAAGGAAAGAGGGGGAGGGGGAGGGGGAGGGGGAGGGGGAGAGGGAGAGGAGACTGGAGACCGGAGAGAAAGGTAGGCGCTAATATGAATAAATGCAAAGAGAAACTGTTTCTTAATCTCCAGTTACTAAAAAGATACGCTGAATTTCGAAATCCTAGACTATTTTTAGCAAATGTCCCCATTTTGAAACTGGCATATACCTTTACTATTTTTTTTTTTTTAACTAGTTGATGTTCTCACTCCTGTGTTAAACAACAACAACAAAAATTAAGAAATAAGGGTATATCTTAAAAAAAAAATTATTGTTCCCTACCAAAAAATTAGAACATAAATTTTTATATACAGTAAAATTAGAACAGAAATTTTCATATACAGTAAAAAAATTTAGCTAAAATTTAAAAAAAAGTGAAAAGTTTGGAAATTTTGTAAAACGGATAATGGAATGACAAGTCATTTGGCGTGTTGTGCGTAAAGATGGCGCGCTTTGGGGTGGGGCGCCACCACAATTGGCGCGCGCACGCCAGAACGACAGCGTGAGCGGGAAGTGAGGGAGAGAAGAGAGAGGGGGGAGAGATGTCATGAAGACCCCCCATTCCAACGGCTACATTTTAACGTTCACATTCCAACAGCTACATTTTAACGTTCACATCCCAACGACTACATTCCAACGTTTATTTATTGCTGCGTTTTTTCCTCTCATCTCCACACCAACACATTACTTTCTCCATTTTAGATTCTCTCACAGAAGCTATTCTCTGAAGCTTGGAAGCTCCATCTCCTAGCACGGAAGCTAATCTCTCCATCTTACAAGCTCCTGCTCCTTGCAACGCGACTCTCCAGTAGCTAAACATTCGCAAACTATTTCTTCTTTCTAATGGATCATAGTATTAAAATAGTATGCTCACATGGAGGTAGAGTAAATGGGTTATCTTACGAAGGAGGTGACATCCAATTTTTTACAACTTATTGCCATATTACTTTACAAAATTTACGCAATTTTATTTCTGAACGTTTTTCTATTAGTTACCAATTTATTTTAAAGTCTGTTTTTGGTTCCACATGTTTATTGATAGATGGTGAAGAAGCATGAAATTTTATTCTTGAGATTAATTCACAATCACCGTATATTAGTTTATATGTTACTCAAGTATCATTATTTGCTAATAGAACTAATGATGAATTTATTTCTAATTACCAGCATGTTAACACGAGTGCTAGTTCTTCTTCTCAAACAATTGCTCCCTTGCTAGATGATGATGATGATGATGATGATGATGATGATGATAATGATGAGGACAAAGAAAATAGTGACGATTTAATTAAAAATACCGGTTATGAGATAGATGATGATGATATTGATAATTCTAACACTCCTAAATTATTTATAGGACAAACATTCGACAATCGTTCAAATTTTAGAAGTTTTGTAAGTAGTTTAGCAATTCAGCATAATTTTAGTTGTTCAGCTATTGCTATGAATAATTCTCATGGAATTATATATACTTGTGATCAACAGAATTGTCATTGAAAAGTATATGCCAAATCCATAGGAAAAGGCCAAATAGTTAAAGTTAGTACATTAGAAAGTCGTCATTCTTGTTTAAGTGGACTTACGACAGGACGTCATCGATTAGCTACCGCTGTATGGGTTAAGACAAGAATAGTTGATTTAATTAGAGATAATCAGTCATATAGTGCATCACAAATTGTGAAAGATATATTTAGGGAATATCATATACATATTACATACTCTAAAGCATGGAGAGCCCGAGAGATGGCATTACGTGAAATAAATGGTAGTTATGTTGAGGCATATGCTGGCCTTGAGGAATATGATTTTAGAATTATGGAGTCGAATCCAGGTAGTAGATGTTTCCTTAAGACTTCCGAAAGCAACAAATTTGAGAGAATGTTTATTTGCTTCAAGGCATACATTGATGAGTTTTTAAGGGGTTGTTTACCTATTATTAGCACTGATGCCACTTTTCTTTCATCAAAATATCAATATATTTTATTTATTGCTTGTGATCATGATCCTAATTATCAATTATATCATATTGCTTATGCTGTTGCTGAAAGTAAAAATATTGATTCTTGGTCTTGGTTTTTAAATGCTATTAAAATATCATTTGAAAGTTATTTTAATGATTGGAGTAGAATTTTATTTATAACCGGATTATCGGAGAACACGATCTGCCGGATGATACATAGTGTAATGATCGTATATAATATAAGATTTGTGTAGGCTTAGATCGTACGATGTCCTTTTTATTTCTGAAGCATTTTTATTATCTGAGTAGGGTATCTAGATAACCTATTGGATGACAATTTATACGATAAATTTGTACAAATCTATTAATTGGATTGACAATTGTAGTGTAAGAAACTTTAATAAATTGAGTAGTTACCGCATTCCACTGTAACGTATCAAATTGTTCCTTGTAGAGTGAAACATCCTTGTGTAAATTATGATGCAGGTCTACTAAATTTGTGGCCCATCGCGTAGCAAGCAAAAAAATTTCAACATCACTTGTAATACTGGTTACAGGTCGACCAATAAAGAAATGCTTGTAGCACCATACCTACGACAAAAATAATATGGTATTTTAAACCACTTTAGGTATTGATTTTCTATTACCTGAACCAGAGTCATGCACCCACACAAAAAATTTGAACTATTCGATCTAGCAAATTCCGTCAAGCTGGCTTATAGATATGCTAAGGTAGCAGCTGTAGTGCCCCGTCCCGCTCAGTCAATTCGAGGAATTAAAATGCCAACGGCGTTTGGACTTAGCCATGCAACGGCTTGCTCGAAGACCTGCACGGTCGAGGCGACTCCTCGTTCAGGTGGGTGACTTCGATGAACTTGCCTCAACTTGGCCTTCACACTAATAAAACGAAAGTTTTCAAATGCATAAGTAGGCTTGATAATAAAATAGACGAATCCACATAGCTAAAAAAATAATCCCAACTTGGGTCAAACTGAGTTAGAACATGGAAAAAGGTCACACGGTCGGCTTAGAAGTGTTGCACGTCG
Organism: Iris pallida; assembly: GCA_029216955.1. Taxonomy (NCBI): domain Eukaryota; kingdom Viridiplantae; phylum Streptophyta; class Magnoliopsida; order Asparagales; family Iridaceae; genus Iris; species Iris pallida. The sequence continues at coordinate 38,320,441 of JANAVB010030220.1, forward strand.
TGCTTTTAAAAGTGACACTCAGTCCTTCGTCCCGTGGCTTGGGAGAAGGAAAGTTGGTCTTCGCCGCAAAGCTATGAATTAGCCTAAGTCATAGGTGTCGCCCGCATAAATGCTTGATAAAGCATGCACGGTTCCAGCGTCTAAGGCTTGGCATAGCCTTTGCTCGCCCCACGGGTTAATTTGTACCGTACGGCTTGTGGCATAAGTCTAGGTACCCAAAGAACTTGGTTATTCAAAGTCGAATGCGTGTACATCACGTTCCCACGATACAAGGTTTGATGCAGCCCTTGATCGTCAAGTTGTTGCACGATTAAGTTAGGCAAAAGCGATGCCGGACTATCGAAGTCATTGTAAGCATTGTCCCATATTTTCTGCGGTTGTCATAACCACATAGTCCTACGATCTCAAGGCCCATCATATAAAGTATGTCTTGGGCGATAGTGTCGCACAGAACACAAGTTGGTTTAAGACACGATGTCACGGACTTAGTGTTTTAAGGCACGAGCCACGGTTGATTCAAATAGAGTTTAGAAAAAGGGCTATCAAATATTCGTTCCTGAGTTGAGTAAAATGATAGGGCAACATGAAAGAATACTCGCGACCATGGGTCGTCAAGGCGGTCTCAAATATTAGAAGTCTTGAACATGATCCTGAAAAGATGGTAACACTAGAAGAAGAATGACTGTATAAGACGTTAGTTCGAGTCAAGTCTTGCATGGTCATTGGACAACTTATCGACAAGATAAAAGTTTCCTCGAGCGGCATCCCCGGGCCATGGGACTGTTTTGGCCTAGGAGAAAATATGGTATAGCTATGTTGGATGATAGCACGGGTTAGGCGGGGACTTTCAACGGGGCTCGCTATTGAAAGGGCCCCGACTAGCAAAGTTATAAGTCCAGGATAGCTTGTAGTGCTAGTAACCTTTCATATAGATGAGTCGGCATATAGCGGCGATCCACGTGCATACCTTTGGATTGAGTCGAGTATTATGTGCACGGTATCAATGAATAGAGTGAATGTGTGTACGATCATAACACAATGTTTGGGCCTAAGATTTGGCTACAATGAAGATATCGTGCTTCGGCACGAGATGTGGCGTCGAGTATTGAGTTGTTGGCATCATAGTTGCATAAGTTGGATTCGATTCGTTTCGAGTTTAAGTCAGAAAGCACCGTAAGGCAAAGTTGGTTAAGTGACACTTAGTTCACTAATCTTGATTGAGTCAGTTGATGATTAAAGCAGCAAAGGCCGCGAGGCGGCAATATAGTTAAGTCACACTGAGTTGCAAGGCACGACCTCAATATGGACACACGGATAGAGTTTATGATACGACCACGATGTTAGCACAGTGGACTTGTAGCACGATCACATATAAATTGGATAATATCGTATAGTTGTGTCTCTGAGTATGGACCGAAAGGCAAGCACGACTTGTTAAGTTGGCGTTGTTAACACGAGAATGGTCTAGGCAAGGATAAGGAAGTTATCGGTGCAATAGCACAAGAATGGTCTAGAGACACAAAATAGGCCGAGAGTCTATGTCCAAAAATTGAACCTAAGGCAAAAATAGAAAGATAATCATAAGGAATTATATTGCACAAAGTAAAATAAATGTGTTGGTTTTGTATGGGTGGGCGAGGAGCTCACTCCAATAGTACAGTTGAGTACTGACATTCATACAGTTTTCATGTACAGGAACAGGTAGAAGCTCGTTAGCACAGAGCTCGCTTGGATGCGTCATGGCATGTACAAATAAAGATCGTCAGGTTATATATATCATCGATGGTATTGAGGCGTATTAAAAATCGATATACGATAACTCGGGGGTACTCTGAGTCGGGGAATGACGATTGTATAAAATGTTATTATTTCTATGGATGATATGCTTGGGGATTTTGATTGAAATGAATATTTGGATGAAACGAAAGTATCTTGATTGCTTCGACGATAGCCACAATATCGACGTTCTTATCTTGTGTGAGCGCAACTCTAGCCTCGCACATACGTCATATCAGATTTAGGGTGATCGTTTCGCGTGTACGCTGATATGGTGATTCATGTCACGGGAATGATCGAACTCAAAAAATTAGGACGTGACAGTTTAGATTGCTTTGACTTATGATTTGATGCGAAGGTGAATTCGAGAATTGTTCGAATTTGTGATTGAGGATTTAGTAAACTTGAGGATTGAGTAGATCAAATTTGTATATCGAGAATGAATTAGTTTAGATTAAAGCAAGAGTTATGCCCCGATGAGAATGATTATCCTGCGGAAGCGTTGTATGGTGATTTCATATCCACCATGGATAATCAGACTTGCGTGAGATTGAGACGTGACATATTGCTAAGCTAGACGACCTTGTGATCGAATACATGAATTATGATAAACGACTTAGGGAATATAGAATGAGAATTATGATTTAGCGATAAATCGTGTCATAGCATGCTTGACTTGGGAAGAATGGATAGGTAAATTATATCAAACGGGTTCAAAGAGATAGACTATGCAAATTGCTAGTTTGGACGTACGATAGTGATAAGCAGAAGACTTGGTTGAGCAGAACTTATAGTAGGATGGCATTGCTGAATGACTCAGACCCCTGGATTGAACGTTATGAATGCGAATATGAGGAATTTATGCCCGAAGTTTAGAAATTGGAGTGATGTGAGCTTGGGTAGAAAATCCCATATTATCAACTTTAGTTTGACCTTAGGATTGGGGTCAGTGTTGATATTATTGTTTGGGAACTGTGATTCCAATACTGACGATTGACTTTAGCCTGGAGAGATAGCTTAGCAGTTAGGCGAGACATCCCTGTTTCAAGAGATAGCAATGGTACAATTGATTTTTAGGATTGATATGATGAATCAAGTAGGTAGGATTGGATTCACTATCATAAGGCTTGGCTGAAATGTATATATTTCGGGGACGCCTTAAATATGTGCATGATCCAACTAAATGATATATTGAATTCAAATGAGAATAAAGGAACGAGAAGTTATCGAGGATTTTAAAATTGTGTGTTGCGAAGAAAAAAATTGATGGTTGTGCGATCATTGGATTTGAGATGAACTTGAATGTTGGTTGATCGGGTGGTTTGCCTAGAGCTGAGTTGTCAGTGTGCACGACGAGTATGAGTTACCCAAGTTGAGATATAGTTGTTCAATGTGAAAGATAACCAAAGCATGAGCGTGGCTCGGATTGAAGAAATGTATAGGAAGAATGTGTGCGAGAATCGTGGATGATGAATCAAGTTATAAGTCGATAAGTGTACTCAGTTAGTGTCACGTCCCGAGTCGACAAACCGTTCGTCCTCGGTGTTATTTTGCCGAATCGATCATCCTCGCTAAGGCGTGATGCTGTACGAATCTGGAATTGTACTCGTACAAGGCAAGAACATTATGTTGATTTTTATATTGAAACTTCACAAATCACATCAAATTGAGACACAATATAGGAAGATAGAAATATACTTTTTATTCATTGCTTGCAACGAAGTGCAAGTCGTAATTATATTGGATGCCGTTGTGGCTACATTGATTGAAAACAAAAGAAAAACATACTCGACAAGCTGCCTGAACTAACACTTATCGTTCCATACATTCGCCCCTTTATACATAAGCCTTCGATTGAATTGACTTCAAAATACTTCAGCATAGGAAGAGCTTCAAAACGCCTCTCCGCACTTCAGCTTCAGTTTAGAGCTCCCGCCGCACCTGGGGAATTGGGGGAGGGGATTAGCACACTTGCTAAGTGGACGAGACGAACCCACTCGTCTAAACCGACTCTAATTGTTAAGGTAGGCATGCTTTAGAGTTGTCTTTCTATTTAGACTAAATGAATTCAGTTCATATCGATAGCCATCTTTGAGTAATAAAGCATACAGTAAAACATAGCGATTTATCACATTTCTTAGCACGGCCGTGCTTGTCCCTGCATAAAAACAGAGATAATATTTACTACCTGCATAAGACAATAGGTGAGCATGCTACTATCTTATATGTGCGGTCATTGGTGTTACACACCACGTGGGACTATCTCAACGGTATTTTGGCCCGTTCAGTCTAGGTTGCAAGCCTGACTGACGGTCCCGCAATGCATCAGTGCCGAAGCACGATTATTCATTACCCCTAGGTCGATTCGATTCTGATGCCCCGGATACCAATTCGAGGAAAATCAAACTTGTGCACAAGCTGTCCATGATCATGCCAATGTGTGAACAGTTTAATATATGCAAACAGTTTTGTATAGCGCGGACAGTATTGAACGGCATTATCATTTCTTCCAACTCATGCAACGATTCATTTTTTTCCCAAAGCCATACTCCCGATTTAGCGTCCCGTGGGCACCAAATTGTCCGAGGCATTTTAACCCACGATCGACGTTTCATATTATTTTGCAGCACGTGAAATAGTCTATCTTTTTACTATAACCTTAAAGTTTATCGTTTATGTGAGAAACTTGTATTTTTTAGAGTAGATTACTCTAAATCGATACATTTTTTCCGAGTTCTTGACCTTAGTGGATTGGCATGCATTTAACTTGGCATCGTCGATTTGAATGAATTCGAGGCAAACAAATTTTGTGTAATACCCACTTTTCTAAAATAAGGGTAATTTTAAACTTTTATAAAAGTTTATTATTTAATAATAGGATTTATAATTTATGGAAATTTCTAATTAATTTAATACTATTTAAAATTGGTGAATTATAATTTTGATGTGTTAGCTAGTGAACTCTAGAACTGTTGAGCCTAGAGACTAACCATGACCATGGGGACCTAACTATGTGATTAGAATGACTATTTACAACTTTTTAGGCTAAGGGTATTTTGGTTATTTTGTGACTTTTGAATTATTTAGGATTTTGATTAATTGGTAAATTTTAGATTATTTTAATAATATTTAAATTGATGTATTATGATTTTGGTCATTTTTTATATTTTAATATTTTGGGAATTTTTATATTTTAATATTGATTTTACGGGATTTGTTTAGTCAGATTTGAGTTTCGTTTCGTTCTGACTTGTGTTAGTGACCCGGGTAGCTTAGACTGTAGACAGGATCCCAAGATTAGTTAGTTATGGCCCACAAATCCCACTAATTAAGTTAGTGAGTTTAGACTAATCCCACTTGTTAGATTGGTTAAGTTAGAGGCTTAAATTTAACCCTTTTGATCCCAAACTTGAACCTAACTTAAAATTAACCAAGAGGACTAGTTGAGGCCTTATTGGACTTTCCCCCAAGGCCAAAATAGGGTTTAATGGCAGCCACTATAGCTAGGTTAGCCTCATTTTCTTTCATTTTATTTCATCTTGCCTCTTTTCCTTCACAAAGTGTTCTTCCCTAAATTAGAGAGCTTCCCTCTTTGATTTGATCTCCAAATCCTTACATCCCTCCACCAAAACTTCCATCCAACCTTCTCATACTACCAAGGGAGGGTGCTAGCAAAGATTTGGAGCAAAGTGCAAGGAGGAGTGTTCTTTTTGGAAGATCTTCGTGTCGGAGCCGTATCTTTGGGAGTATTATTGGGATTCCACTCCCAATAGGTAAAACCAATCCTCTAAATTGATTTCCTATGTATATTAGTTAGTTTTGAATCCATAGGATCCATCCCCATGTATGTACCCCATTTAGATTCAAATTTGAGGCCATTTGGAGCTCTTTTGAGGATTTTAGATATGTGTCTTGTGTCCTACTTGATAGATCCCAAATTAGGACACCCCATGTGTATGTATGTATGATAATAATTTAAATAGATATTTAAATTCAGTTTTAGAATGGTTAGAGAGTGGATTGATCTTAGTTAGGATGGTTAGAATGAGTTTCATTTGGATACCTATGTTGGTATCCAAGTATCTTGGCCTACACGTGTTTCTTTTGTCCAAAATAACTCAAATTCGTCATAATATTCATCTACGTTTTTATTAACCAAAACAACTTAGCAATGTCATAACTTTTAGCTTAGAACTTCGATTAATCTTCCATTTTTTTAAAAGAATCGTATCGAAGTTAGCTTTCTAAATATATATTTTAATAAGCCAAAATTGTTCTAGAACTTTCTGTAAAACTATTTGAGTGTCAGCTGTCCGAAAGATAAACGTGTTTCGGTGTTTTCGCGATTTTGGAAGCTTCCGGAAACGAAAATGTGATCCGTTTAAAGTTTCGGAAAGCTAACATGAAGGGCTACGACATACTTTAATCCTAGAATTTAGGGAAGGCCCAATTGGTACAGTATTGATTTTAAGTAGAATAGTGACTATACGACATAGGCATTTTGTGTAACCTATGAGCCTATGTAGTATGGATATTAAATGAATGTAGAGTATGTAATATATGATATATTAGATGAATGAAATGATATATATCTGATATGTATCCTCTTTACATTAATGTATATATATGGTTGAATGCAAGCACGTAGGAATGCAATCAATGTAATGTATGTAAGCAATACATAAATACATGAATGAAAGAATGATATACAATGTATGCATAAAAGTATATAATGAATGCTAGATATGAATGCAAGGTATACATGTAATGATAAATATGAATGCATAATGTATACATAATGTAATGCAATATATAATGATAGCATGTATGGTAATGTAGAATATATGATGCAAGCATGTATATGTCAACTGTTTTCCCTTTTTCTTACATTTTTTCTTTCCTTCCCTTTCCATTTCAGTTTTTTCTCCTTTTTTCCCTCTTCTATTTTTACATGTTGTATACAATGTATAGATGCATGTAAGTATGTAATATGCATGAATGACATGTATGTAATGAAAATAAGTTTATGTATGCAACTTAATGATATGTGAATGGATATAATGCCTGAACTGAAGTATGCATGTATATGGGATATGAATGAATGATATATATATATATATATATATATATATATATATATATATATATATATATATATATATATATATATATATAATATATATATATATGTGTGTGTGTGTGTGTGTGTGTGTGTGTGTGTGTGTGTGTTAAGGTAATGTAATGTATGTATTCACATATATTTTGAGTTAAATATATGAGTTTGTATACATATATTATATGTATGCATGTATGCAGGAATGAATGTAATATAATGTAGAGTATGCATATATGAATATAATATATGCAAGTATATAATGTATTCAAATATGTATGTATGCATCTATGTATGTATGTATAGGTACATGAATGAATGCAAGTATGCATATATGATATGTATGTAGAGATGTATGCAATGTATATATGTATACATGATATGTATGTATGCATGTATGCAATGTAAGTATATATGTATGTATGTATTTCTATAAACTGAGTTAACCTATAACCTTTTACACATATGCATTCATACACCCTTTGACACCATGTATCCTATGTCACGTACACCTACCTATCACTAAATCTGAGAACATTAACACATATCCTTTCATACACATGCCAAACACACACACACACTCACTTACTCTTTTACCTCTTATTCTCTCTCTCTCTCTATATATATATGTATGTATGTGCCTATATATAGCTTTCCTATATATATCTATGTATATGAATATGTAAATGTGAACAATATATATACATTATATGACTAAGTTTGTGTACCTTGTTAGCTTATGGTTTAGTTTTGTGCTTGGTTTAGTAAGTGACTTAGGCTATGAGTTAGTAGCTATCTTGTGTAGTACTCCGTCCCGCTCAGTTAATCGGAGGAATCAAAATGCCGATGGCGTTCGGATTTAGCCTTGCAATGGCTGCTTGAAGACATCGCTCGGTCGAGGCGACCGCTCGCTCAGGTGGGGTAGTTTCGGTGAACTTGCCTCATCTTTGCCTTCACATAATAAATCGCATGTTTTCAACTTGCACAAGTAGGTTTGATAATAAAAGAGACGAATGCACATAGCTAAAGGGAATAATTTCGACGGATCGAATTGAGTTAGAATATAGAAAGGTCCAACGGTCGACTTAGAGTTGGTGCACGACGTGCTTTGAAAATGACACTCGATCCTTCGTCCCGTGGCTTGGGAGAAGGAAAGTTGGTTGAGTAGGCAAAGTTATAATCGTAGCCTAAGTCATAGGCGTCGCCCGCATGAATGCTTCATAAAGCATGCACGGTCCCATCGTCCAAGGCTTGGCATAGCCTTGGCTTGTCCATGAGTTAAGTTGCGTTAAGCGGCTTATGACCTAAGTCTAGGCACCCGAGTGACCTGGTCGTTCAAGATGGATGCGTGCACGACACGATCCATTAAGGCGAAGCTTGACGCAGCCTTTGCTCGTCAAGTTGTTGCGAAGTTAAGTTAGGCAAAGTTATGCCGGTCGACCTAAGACATTACAAGCACCGTCCTGCTCTTTCATGATTTGTCAAAGTTAAGTAGTCCTACGATCTCAAGGCCCATCGACTTGGGCAGGAGTGTCGCGTAGAGCACGATTGGCTTAAGGCACGATGTACGGACTTAGTATTTAAGGCAAGGACTACAACTGATTCCAAGTGAGATTTGAGAAAGGACTATCAAATAGGCGTTCATGAGTTAAACCAAATGATAGGGTAACAAGAAAAGAATGCTCGCGACCGTGGGTCGTCGAGGGGTCTCAAGGAAAGAATGCTCGCGATCGTGGGTCGTCGAGGGGTCTCAAGGATGGAAGTCTTGAACTTGGTTTTGATAGAGATGGTAACATTGGAAGAGGAATGACTGTGTGAGACGTCAGTTTGTGTCGAGTCTTGTATGGTCATTGGACAACTTGTCGACAAGGGCGAAGCTTTCCTCGAGCGGCAACCCTGGGCCATGGGACCGACTCGGCCTAGGAGGAAACATGGTATAGCCGAGCTGGGAGTACGCTCCCGCTCAGGTTAGTCGGGAACTTTCAGCGGGGATCGCTACCTTGCGCTGAAAGGATCTCGAACAACAAAGCTATACGTCCAGGTATAGCTTGTGATGCTAGTAACTAAAGTTCATATAGGTGGGTCGGCACGGGCGGCAAATTCGCGTGTGTGCCTTTGGACTGAGTTGAGTTGAATGTGTATGCAGTTAGAAGACACAATGACTGGCCCTAATATTTGGCTACAGCGAAGGCGGCGTGCTTCGATACGAGATGTGGCATCGAGTGTTAAGTCGTTGGAATAGAGTTGCATGTGTTAGGCTTGAGCTATTGCGAGTTAAGTCGAGAAGGGCCGTAGGGCAAAGTTGGGTGAAGTTACATTGAGTTGCTGGACACGACCTCGAAATGTGAGGCACAGCCGTGTTGTCAAAACTTAAGTATAGGCAAGACTAAGCGAGGAGGCGCTGCCTCAGAGATATTAAAACATGAATTGAGTTCATGGCACGACTGAGTCGTTATGTCACTCCCCGTTTCCGGAGTACGTAAAATTTTGATTTTTCAGGTATATGGTATCTGGCACCTGTATCTTTATTACATTTATCCTGTATTTGTAACTAGCCATGGCATGGAACAGTATCTCGTCGCGGATTAGTGTACCACCCCTTGTCCTTGTCTGGTTGTAGGCGTGGTTCACTGTTTCGATGATAAGATTTCTGAACTGTGCTGTGGTTAGGATTTTTATTTAATTAATTTAATTAGTTGTATCATGTAGCATTTAACATGTCATTGGTCATGTGGTTAAGAGCATGCTTAAGCTTAGGGTTTCTTTGAGTCAACCCAACCCCTATATATATTCTCTTCCACACTCTCTCTCCTCATTCACTCTTTCATTTATTTTCCTCAAGCAAACTTTTATGCAAGTACATCTTGCACCAAATGGAGAGATTATTGCATTTTCATTTCTTGATTCTTCTTTGATATTATTTGTCTATATTGTTCTTCTCTTCATTCTCTACAAGTTTAGTTCTTGGAGTTTTTGATTTTAATGGCTAGTTTGGTGTAGATCTAAGTTTCTAAAACTAGGGTTCTATGGGTTTCTATGGTTTTGATCTATCAAACTTGGTTGTTTTCGAAAACTAATGGTCCTATGTTGTAGGAAATTCAATTCTATCCAATTTTGACCTTTGAAAAGTTAGATTTTGACTTGTTTTGAGGAAGTTATGGCCAAAACAATTTTGGTCAAACTTCTATGTTCATCTGTCCTGATTCTGGCAGGGACGATGAATAGTGCCGAGCCGCATAAGAATGATGCATAGTGCTGCATAGTGCTGTATTGTCACTCCCCGTTCCCAGAATGCGTATTTTTATACATGTACAACTCGTGTGTATTTATTTAGTATTTATCATGTATTATTCTGTATTTAAATTCCTTTAAATTTTCATGTTAATTAATTATCTGCTCTTTAAATTCCATGTTAATCTATTTTCTGTAATTTTATTTCTGTATTTTATTCCTGCATTTTATTTCCTGCTTTAGTCTTATTGGGTTTCGGCTTGGATGGATCTGTGCAACCCGGCCCACTAGCTCCCACCTACCACCCCCTTCCTATTTAAAGCTTCCATCTCTTTCTCTCTCCTCATTACTTCATTCTAACCATTTCTTCTTCTTCTCTTTCCTTATTACTCTCCACCACCTACCAGTAGCAGAAGAAGGCAAGTGCAATCTTGCTTCTTGCTTGGAGAACCATTTTTGTGGTTCATTTCTCTTCCTCTCATGATTCTGAGAGAGTTTACTACTTAACGTTTTTGATTTCTGTGGCTGGTTTCTCCTAGATCTAATTTATCATATTCTCGGTTGTCATGGGTTTTTGATCTCCCAACTTAGCGTGTTTTCTGGCTGGGAACTTCATTTTTGGCTTGGGGCGTAGGCTGTGTCACGCACACGTTCTTACGTGGCTGCGTGTATTTTAGTCACTCACACGTCTCTACATGTCTGCGTGGATTTTGACGCACGCTCATGTTCTTACATGTTAGCGTGTATTTTAGTCACGCTTGTTCTCATGAACGTGCGTGTATTTTAGTCACGCTAACGTTCTCACGAACGTGCGTGTATTTTAGTCACGCTAACGTTCTCATGAACGTGCGTGTATTTTTAGTCACGCTCGCGTTTGCGTGCGTGTATTTTTAGCCACGCTCATGTCTGTGCGTGTCTGCGTGACTTTTGAGTTACGTTCACTCTGTGCGTGTCTGCGTGACTTTTGAGTTACGTTCACTCTGTGCGTGTCTACTTGTATTTTAGTCACGCTCGCTCTGTGCGTGCGTGTATTTCTTGTCATGCTCACTCTGTACATGCGTGTATTTTAGTCACTCTCACGCTGTACTTGCGTACGTGACTTTTCACGCTCACGCTTGCCAGCGTGTACCATGTTTCACGCTCACTTCTACCTACTAAACTTGGCGTGCTTTTCACACGCACGATTCTCGCGTGACTTTTGGCCTTAGCATGGACTTGTTAGCGTGACTTCCTGACCTTGGTGTTTCTATTGCTTTATAATTTATTCATCTAATAGTAGCATGATAATTCTCCTATTATATCCTTACGCCTTTTGCATGAACTTGATAATCATAGCATGTTAAATGACTGTGTATTAGTGCCCAGTGTCTTGATTGGTTTATGGATATCCAGTGAGACTGGAACTTGACCTTGAGAGTTATAGACTCGACCCCAATTAATGATAATTGACTTTCATGCCTTGTCACCATTGATGACGATGGTTATCTTGACTAAATACTGATCATACGTTCCTAATTGGAACTAAGAGACTGGCTAGTCGTCTTATTGAAATGAATGAATGAGACACGTTCAGGTTATGGACTATTGTAATCGACTGGCTAATCCCGAATATTGACATACATGCACATGCAGACTTCAATCTATTTATTATTTATTTATTTATTTATTTATTTTCTACAAAAGCAGCATGTGTACTTTATGGTCAAGGCATGATTACCGTGGTTAGATTTGATTGTTGCATTACGCTATGTAAAACCTGCAACCTAACCGTACTGGTATCGTTGTAGGGATGTGCATATCGTACCCCGTACGAAAGTACTCATTTGAATTACCATGATCCACGGTATGGGATTTCACTCAACGTAGGGACTATTAAGTTAAATAAAATAATGATTGCATGGAGAGAATGGATTCCCGAGTTCTTACATGGCAGCCCCCTTGGGACGAGTAGTACCCGACGGGCCGGCTGGTTCCCACAGATACTGTAAATCTGCCATACGGGCAGGAAACAGTATCTGCCTTTATTATTATTGTATATTGTATATTGACGGGCGTCCTGCTAGGACTCGTCTAATTCATGCATGGCGCATATGATTGACTGGATAGACTAGCCTTGCTCGCACATAGTAAGAACTGAGGAATCCCTATTTATTGTATTATTCCAGGATAACTTGGGACTCACAATAGCAAGCCGTAGAATTTGATTGGCCGTTCAAGATGATTTGTTTGTGTACTGTGCTACTCTGTTACCTAACTGGGATGATCAGAATATCAAGACATGACGGGCCAACTTCTGTCCTTGTTTGGTTGGGAGGTTGGTTCGAAGTGTCGTGATGTGATGTGAATCCTAGTAGCAAGCAGAGATCTATTATTATATTCTTTTACTTACTGGTTTCGTCCTTCATATCGTCCTTCTTTGTGGTACTTGCTATTAGAGGTCTAACCTCTCTGGTTTTGCATGGCCAAATTTAGAGCCGGTTCCCGAGGACTCAGCGTACTTCTACCTCCAGGATGGTCAACACTAGAGGAATGATTGCAGGAGGACTCGAGTGGGTTCCTTACTTCACCGCTCGTTTTGTTATTTACCTTTATACTTAGCCGTTTGGCACCGACATGTTAGTCGAATTGTCTTGTACTTACTTTTACATAATTGTAATTAAGTCAGACTGCAGCTGATAACAATTGTGTATACTTGCTATACCATCTGGCTATGTTTTGTAAAGCCAGATCTCAAGAACATTTTGACTGAGCGTTTGGGACGCCTTACTGCTTTATCTTACATGTTCTCTATTACTGTTTCCTTGTTTGAATGATTGAGACAATAGATGTGAAATGACCATAGTAAGACTCTTATGTAGTATGCACCCCCTCGTCTGGTTAGACAGCATTGATCGTATTATACGGTATTCATCTACCCGTAATACGTAGCTGGCTGAGTCATTCCCCCGCTCTCCAGTATTCTGGTTCTGGAGCGTGACAAGATTTTAGTGGTGGCCCATACAGGTCTGATTTCAGACTTGTGGGGTGTTTTGATTTATAGGATGTCTCAATCACACATGTTTCCCCTTGATCTCCTGATTCGTTATTCTCAACTCTCGTTTAATATTCCGGTATCCTTTAACTTCATTGATCCTTCATGTCCGGTCGTTTGATTGTTCTTTTGTCCCTTTTCTTAGGGGCACTTCGTCCGCATCGGCCAGAGCTGGACAGCAACAACAAGGGCAACAAGGGCAACCTGACCAGGTTGGTCAGCAACAAGGGCCAGTCTCACCTCAGGAGACTATCCAGGAAGAAGTGATAGTAGAACCAGCAGTTGGACTGCAGTATCCGGAAGTTCCAAACCCACCCATAGTTCCACCTACCCCTGTGGAAGTGGACACACCAGCCCTTCTGGAGATCATGAGAGGAATTATGGCTGCTCAGCAACATCAGATGTTGGCCCAGCAGCGCATGCACACTCAGCTACAAGAGCAGAATATGTTGCTCAACCAAGGATTGCAGACGACTTTGGAAAGAGGAGTGAGGGCTGATTCAGGAGCATCAGCCAAGTTTTGCAAGTACAACCCCCGCCGTTTCGAGGGCACGGAGGATGCCATCTCGGCAGATGCATGGCTTAAGGATATTGAGGCTATTCTGATAGCAGCTAAGGTACCGGCAGAAGAACGTGTGGATCTAGTGAAGTTGTTACTTCAGGATCTCGTACGTGATTGGTGGGAATTAGAGGAAGTAGGCATCAGACGTCCTGTGGCTTGGGACGATTTCACTGCAAGATTCAAGACTAAGTACTATGGAGTTGTGGCACGGTTTGAGCTGCAACAGAAGTTTATCAACCTCAGGCAGGCAGGCAAGACTGTAGATGCTTATGCAGCGGAGTTCTGCAGATTGAGTCGATTCGCCCCAGAGATGGTAGCAACAGAGAGCTGGAGGGCTATGAGGTTTTAGCAAGGGTTTCATCTTGAGCTCTTGCAATTGATAGAGGGGCACAATTACCAAACTTTTGATGAAATATTGACAGTGACTCGAAGGCATGAGCTCACCATTCAGAGGCTTGCGACAAGGACTGGGGGTCAGAAGAGATCCTACAGTCAGATTGAAGGAGGAGGGGGAGCAGCGCCCCGAACAACAGCACCGTCCCCTGGCATTCGTATCCACGATGTGGCGATACGAGGACCAGCACCACCCAGGTAGCAGCAGCAACAGCAACAGAGGAAGAACCAGCAACCCCCGGCGGGCTGCACTTATTGTGGGAAGATGGGACACACTAGAGATGTGTGTCGGACATTGAATGGACTGTGTCTGATATGTGGAAATCCAGACCATCGGGTTACCACATGTCCTATGAATTCGAGGTCAGGAGGACCAGGGCAGCAGTTTCCTGCTCTGTCAGCACCAGGGGTAGGCCAGTATCGAGGACCAGCGGTGGCAGTTAGGCCATTGGCGCAGCGTCCGTTAGTACCGCAGGCTCAGATGTTTCGGCAGCAGGGGCCGCCGATGCAGCAACACCAGCATAGACCACCCCAACATCATCAAGGCAGGGGCCAGCAGCAGCACCAGGCTAGGCCGCAGCATGGAAATCAGCAAGAAGGTCGAGGGCAGGCATTCACTCTATCCTTGGAAGTGGCATTGGCATCGGAAGATGTTGTGGCAGGTAACATTCTCGTCGCCTCATATCCCGCAGTAGCATTGTTTGATTCGGGAGCATCCCATTCATTTATATCTGCACGATTTGCGACACGACTAGGAATGGAGTTCGAGACATTGCCAGGGAGGTTGAATATACTCACTGGTAATGGGCTCGTAGGAGTTAGTAGAGTTATTTTAGCATGTAGCGTTGTAGTTTGCGGACATTCCTTACCTGCCCGGTTGATAGAATTTCCTGTAGGAAATTTTGACGTTATCTTAGGCATAGACTGGCTGAAAGACAGTCATGCGACAATAGATTGTCGTAGAAGGAGTGTATCTTTTAATATTCCAGGCATGAAGAGATTCACCTTAGTCAGATCAGAGGCAACTCAGCAAGAGCAGGAAGTAGTGACGGCAATGGAGGAAGTTCAGATTCCGAAAGTAGTCGATGAGTTTCTAGACATATTTCCTGAAGAACTTCCAGGTCTACCACCAGTTAGAGATATTGAGTTCATTATAGAATTGGCACCAGGAACTAAACCGATATCAGATCGAGTTTACAGAATGGCGGATTCAGAGCAGGCCAAGGTATATTAGCACATAGAGGAATTAAAGGAGAAGAAGTTCATCCAAGCTAGCGTATCACCATGGACAGCACCAGTGGTACTTGTGGGAAAGAAGGATGGGTCATCCAGATTGTGCATTGACTACAGGAAGCTTAACGCGGCAACAGTGAAGAACAAGTACCCATTACCCAGGATCGACGACTTATTTGATCAGTTGAGCAAAGCCAGAGTTTTCTCCAAGATAGATCTTCGTTCAGGGTACCATCAGGTGAGGGTTCGGAAGGAAGATATTCCCAAGACAGCATTCAGGTCGAAGTATGGGCATTATGAATTCTTAGTAATGCCGTTTGGTTTGACCAATGCTCCAGCTATATTTATGGATTTGATGAACCGCATCTTTATGCCGTATTTAGACCAGTTTGTCGTTGTGTTTCTTGACGACATTCTCGTATACTCAGCTAGTGAAGAGGAGCATGAAGACCACCTCAGGAAAGTGTTGCAGGTTCTGAGAGAGAACCAGTTGTATGCCAAGCTCAGCAAGTGTGAGTTTTGGTCGGATCATATTTCATTTTTGGGTCATATCATATCAGGAGCTGGAGTAGCAGTAGATCCCAAGAAGGTAGAAGCAGTAGAGAGTTGGCCAGTACCCAAGACCGTAGCAGATGTGCGGAGCTTCTTGGGATTGGCAGGATATTACAGAAGGTTTGTGTCAGACTTTGCAAGGCTTTCAGCGCCCATGACCCGCTTGACCCGGAAGGATGTACCATTTGTTTGGTCGGCAGAATGTCAGGCATCATTCGAGACTTTGAAGCAGAAGTTGATATCAGCACCTATTCTTACATTGCCAGTTGGACCCGGAGGTTTTACAGTATATTGTGATGCGTCAGGTAAAGGACTTGGATGTGTCCTTATGCAGCATGGGAAGGTAATAGCATATGCATCTAGGCAGCTTCGGGACCACGAGAAGAATTACCCAACTCATGATTTGGAGTTGGCGGCAGTAGTGTTTGCTCTGAAGCTATGGAGGCATTACTTATATGGTGACCGAGTGGAAATGTACACAGACCATAAAAGTCTGAAGTACATCTTTACTCAGAAGGAACTAAACATGAGGCAGAGAAGATGGTTGGAGTTGATCAAGGATTATGATGTGGAGCTTCAGTATCATCCAGGCAAGGCTAATGTAGTGGCAGACGCTCTTAGCAGGAGAGGCGGCACATTTATGTTGACAACACAGAGGCATATCTTAGAAGACATTCAGGAGATGGGCATCGAAGTTATACTTCCTAGTGATGTAGGAGTTCTAACAAGTCTGCAAGTTCAATCCGACTTGGTAGACAGGATCAAGGCAGCTCAGGCACAGGACCCAAGGATTCAGAAGCTTAGGGCAGAATGTGAGTCAGGACTCAGGAAGGAGATGAGGATTCATGAAGATGGTACACTTAGGTTTGGATCGCGTCTATGTGTGCCTAGTGGAGATATCAAACAAGAGGTTATGGCAGAAGCTCACAGTTCTCAGTATTCTATTCATCCTGGAGGGACCAAGATGTACCAAGATATCAAGCAGCATTTCTGGTAGAACGGGATGAAGAGGGAGATAGCTAGATTTGTTTCCCGTTGCTTGGTATGTCAGCAAGTGAAGGCAGAACAGCAGAGACCAGCTGGGCTATTGTAACCGCTTCCTATCCCGGAATAGAAATGTGAGCATATTACAATGGACTTTGTGATCGGTTTACCAAGATCACCAAGTGGTAAGGTTGCTATTTGGGTGATAGTGGACCGACTTACGAAGGTAGCACACTTTCTTCCTTTTAGAGTAGGACAATCTACAGAAAAGTTGGCAGAGTTGTATATGCAACAGATAGTCAGACAGCATGGAGTCCCTGTCAGTATTGTGTCAGACAGAGATACCCGCTTTACATCACATTTTTGGAAGAGTTTACATCATAGTCTGGGTACCAAGTTAAGATTTAGCACGGCTTACCATCCGTAGACGGATGGGCAATCAGAAAGAAAGATTCAGACTTTAGAAGACATGTTGCGAGCTTACACTCTAGATTTTGGAGGGTCTTGGGAGAGTCACCTGCACTTGGTCGAGTTCTCATACAATAATAGTTATCAGGCCAGTATCCAGATGGTGCCATTCGAAGCATTATATGGTAAGAAGTGCAGGTCACCGCTTGCATGGGATGATATCGGGGAGAGGAAGATGTTAGGCCCAAAAATAATTGTTCAGACGGTTGAAGTAGTTAAAGGAATTAGAGAGCGACTTAGAGTTGTGCAGGACCGGCATCGTCATTGGGCGGACCAGCATCGTAGGCCGTTAGAGTTCTCTGTTGGAGACCACGTATTCTTGCGGATCTCACCTACTCGTGGGGTCATTAGATTTGGCGTTCGCGGGAAATTGAGTCCGCGATACGTGGGCCCATTCGTTATCCTTGATCGGATAGGCGATGTTGCTTATCGTTTATCACTCCCACCTTCGTTACGAGAGGTACATGACGTGTTTCATGTATCTCAATTACGTAGGTATGTATCGGACCCAAGCCATGTCCTCGATCATTCTGAGCTGGTTGTTGGTACCAACCTGTCTTACGAGGAACAGCCTGTGTCCATTTTGGACCGAAGAGAGAAGATACTCAAGAACCGAACAATTAGTCTTGTCCGTGTTGCTTGGGGTCATCACTCCTTGGGAGAGTCAACGTGGGAACGTGAGGATGATATCCGATCACGGTATCCACACCTGTTTGACTCACAAGGTATATCTCTTTCTGTATACCTTGATTGTCTTGATTTCTCATGCTTTATCGCTTTATGGGTAGAATTGCTTGATATCGTAGATTGATGGATTTACATATATAGTACTTGCTTTTGATATGGTAATAATGATTGTTTGATCGCTAGAATTGCTTGTATTAGTTAGCTCCGATATTTCTACCTGCTTTGGATTTGAAATTTCGAGGACGAAATTTTTTCAAGGTGGGTAGAGATGTCACTCCCCGTTCCCAGAATGCGTATTTTTATACATGTACAACTCGTATGTATTTATTTAGTATTTATCATGTATTATTCTGTATTTAAATTCCTTTAAATTTTCATGTTAATTAATTATCTGCTCTTTAAATTCCATGTTAATCTATTTCCTGTAATTTTATTTCTGTATTTTATTCCTGCATTTTATTTCCTGCTTTAGTCTTATTGGGTTTCGGCTTGGATGGATCTGTGCAACCCGACCCACTAGCTCCCACCTACCACCCCCTTCCTATTTAAAGCTTCCATCTCTTTCTCTCTCCTCATTACTTCATTCTCACCATTTCTTCTTCTTCTCCTTTCTCATTACTCTCCACCATCTACCAGTAGCAGGAGAAGGCAAGTGCAATCTTGCTTCTTGCTTGGAGAACCATTTTTGTGGTTCATTTCTCTTCCTTTCATGATTCTGAGAGAGTTTACTACTTAACATTTTTGATTTCTGTGGCTGGTTTCTCCTAGATCTAATTTATCATATTCTCGGTTGTCATGGGTTTTTGATCTCCCAACTTAGCATGTTTTCTGGTTGGGAACTTCATTTTTGGCTTGGGGCGTAGGCTGTGTCACGCACACGTTCTTACGTGGCTGCGTGTATTTTAGTCACGCACACGTCTCTACGTGTCTGTGTGGATTTTGAGGCACGCTCATGTTCTTACATGTTAGCGTGTATTTTAGTCACGCTTGTTCTCATGAACGTGCGTGTATTTTAGTCACGCTAACGTTCTCATGAACGTGCGTGTATTTTAGTCACGCTAACGTTCTCATGAACGTGCGTGTATTTTTAGTCACGCTCACGTTTGCGTGCGTGTATTTTTAGCCACGCTCATGTCTGTGCGTGTCTGCGTGACTTTTGAGTTACGTTCACTCTGTGCGTGCCTGCGTGACTTTTGAGTTACGTTCACTCTGTGCGTGTCTGCTTGTATTTTAGTCACGCTCGCTCTGTGCGTGCGTGTATTTCTTGTCACGCTCACTCTGTGCATGCGTGTATTTTAGTCACTCTCACGCTGTGCTTGCGTACGTGACTTTTCACGCTCACGCTTGCCATCGTGTACCACATTTCACGCTCACTTCTACCTATTAAACTTGGCGTGCTTTTCACACGCACGATTCTCGCGTGATTTTTGGCCTTAGCATGGACTTGTTAGCGTGACTTCCTGACCTTGGTGTTTCTATTGCTTTATAATTTATTCATCTAATAGTAGCATGATAATTCTCCTATTATATCCTTACGCCTTTTGCATAAACTTGATAATCATAGCATGTTAAATGATTGTGTATTAGTGCCCAGTGTCTTGATTGGTTTATGGATATCCAGTGAGACTGGAACTTGACCTTGAGAGTTATAGACTCGACCCCAATTAATGATAATTGACTTTCATGCCTTGTCACCATTGATGACGATGGTTATCTTGACTAAATACTGATCATACGTTCCTAATTGGAACTAAGAGACTGGCTAGTCGTCTTATTGAAATGAATGAATGAGACACGTTCAGGTTATGGACTATTGTAATCGACTGGCTAATCCCGAATATTGACATACATGCACATGCAGACTTCAATCTATTTATTATTTATTTATTTATTTATTTATTTTCTACAAAAGCAGCATGTGTACTTTATGGTCAAGGCATGATTACCGTGGTTAGATTTGATTGTTGCATTACGCTATGTAAAACCTGTAACCTAACCGCACTGGTATCGTTGTAGGGACGTGCATATCGTACCCCGTACGAAAGTACTCAATTGAATTACCATGATCCACGGTATGGGATTTCACTCAACGTAGGGACTATTAAGTTAAATAAAATAATGATTGCATGGAGAGAATAGATTCCCGAGTTCTTACATGGCAGCCCCCTTGGGACGAGTAGTACCCGACGGGCCGGCTGGTTCCCACAGATACTGTAAATCTGCCACACGGGCAGGAAACAGTATCTGCCTTTATTATTATTGTATATTGTATATTGACGGGCGTCCTGCTAGGACTCGTCTAATTCATGCATGGCGCATATGATTGACTGGATAGACTAGCCTTGCTCGCACATAGTAAGAACTGAGGAATCCCTATTTATTGTATTATTCCAGGATAACTTGGGACTCACAATAGCAAGCCGTAGAATTTGATTGGCCGTTCAAGATGATTTATTTGTGTACTGTGCTACTCTGTTACCTAACTGGGATGATCAGAATATCAAGACATGACGGGCCAACTTCTGTCCTTGTTTGGTTGGGAGGTTGGTTCGAAGTGTCGTGATGTGATGTGAATCCTAGTAGCAAGCAGAGATCTATTATTATATTCTTTTACTTACTGGTTTCGTCCTTCATATCGTCCTTCCTTGTGGTACTTGCTATTAGAGGTCTAACCTCTCTGGTTTTGCATGGCCAGATTTAGAGCCGATTCCCGAGGACTCAGCGTACTTCTACCTCCAGGATGGTCAACACTAGAGGAATGATTGCAGGAGGACTCGAGTGGGTTCCTTACTTCACCGTTCGTTTTGTTATTTACCTTTATACTTAGCCGTTTGGCACCGACATGTTAGTCGGATTGTCTTGTACTTACTTTTACATAATTGTAATTAAGTCAGACTGCAGCTGATAACAATTGTGTATACTTGTTATACCATCTGGCTATGTTTTGTAAAGCCAGATCTCAAGAATATTTTGACTGAGCATTTGGGACGCCTTACTGCTTTATCTTACATGTTCTCTATTACTGTTTCCTTGTTTGAATGATTGAGACAATAGATGTGAAATGACCATAGTAAGACTCTTATGTAGTATGCACCCCCTCGTCTGGTTAGACAGCATTGATCGTATTATACGGTATTCATCTACCCGTAATACGTAGCTGGCTGAGTCATTCCTCCGCTCTCCAGTATTCTGGTTCTGGGGCATGACATGCATAGTGCCGAGCCGCATAAGGATGATGCATAGTGCTGCATAGTGTCGAGCCGTATAAGAATGCTGCATAGTGCTGCATAGTGCCCAGCCGCATAAGAATGCTGCATAGTGCTGCATAGTGTCCAGCCACATAAGAATACTGCATAATGCCGCATAGTGCCCAGCCGCATAAGAATGATGCATAGTGCCGCATAGTGTCCAGCCGCATAAGAATGCTGCATAGTGCCGCATAGTGCCCAGACGCATA
The DNA here is from genome assembly GCA_029216955.1 of Iris pallida. Taxonomy (NCBI): domain Eukaryota; kingdom Viridiplantae; phylum Streptophyta; class Magnoliopsida; order Asparagales; family Iridaceae; genus Iris; species Iris pallida. Next base: position 38,341,928 of record JANAVB010030220.1, read on the forward strand.
AGAATGATGCATAGTGCCGCATAGTGCCCAACCGCATAAGAATGCTGCATAGTGTCGCATAGTGTCCAGCCGCATAAGAATACTGCATAGTGCTGCATAGTACCGCATAGTGTCTATTTTGGCTGTTTTTGGCTATTTTAAGTCCTATTTGGCTGAATTGTGGCCAGAATTTCTCCAAACTTCCAACATGAAAGTTGTAGATCTTTGTATTGGCTTCAAGGACCTTCATGTCTCACTTTAACCAGAATTTATATGTGACTTTTATGTCACGAGGGGTCCACGTGACTTCCTGACTTGACCATGTTCCTGACCTGATTACCTGTATACGTGCTGGTACCTATAATGAGTGTGTATTGAGATACAATATTAGTATGTACTGCGGTGCCATTTAATGAGTGCATTGAGGTGTGACTCTACATGCTAAGTGATCATTCGTGTTATATGTCAATACATGTGTACCGTCCAGCACAGTCATGGTAATTGATCAGTAATAGTATCGTGGTAAAATGATTGTTGTTTGATGCATTACACTAAGCATGGATCTAGATTGAGCCGATGTGGATTCATACTTAGGGTACACGTACTATGGTACGACATATAGGAGGATGACCATGTGACCACGACATGTAATTCCAATATCGAGATAGGGTTAATCTAAGCAACTTAAATTGGTAGAAGCATTGAGAGGGAACAGAATCTCGAGATCGTACGTCACCAGCTGCCCTGGGTCCCGTCCTGGCGCGTCGGGTTGGCTGCCTCGGATACTGTATAGTCATCCGCACTAGTGGAGTGCAGTATCTGATTTGTGACTGCCGAGCCACCTCTTCCTATAGGAGAGCTGGAACCGTTACTGCTTATTCTAGCGCGATGGCCTTTCGAGGGACCGGTGCATTTCGTACTTGCTTGTATATAATGGTTTGTCTAGCCCTGCTGGAATGCGATACGATCTGAGGATTCCTATATACATTGCATTACTGGGATAATCCAGACAAATCATAGAAAGCTGTAGGATTGATTGGCCGATTGTAAGCTGACTTGTTTGTGATATGTTTTCTTCTGTTAGCTACCGAGGAACATGGACTATCGTGGTGCGTGGTCCAACCCATGTCCTTGTTTGGTTGTTGGGTTGGACTATTGTGCTGCGATAGGCTATGGACCGAAGTCGCGATCAGAAGCCATTTTTACCTGCCCACGGTTATAGGATATATCTTATCTCGGCACGATATTGGCACCGTTTGTCCTTGTTTGGTTGTAAGGGTGTCGTATTGTCTCGATGATATGGTATAAGCCTATAACTCGTGAATCAGGTCTTATTTAACTTATTGGATTTATCTCACTCTTTTGTGCTCCCTTGTGGTACTTGCTATTCGGGGCCTGACCCCGCTGGTTTTGTTTGGCCAGATCTCGTAGCAGCTCCAGAGGATCCAACCTTCCACCTGAACAATGGTGCACACCAGAAGTATGGGCGCCAGGGACCATGAGTGGGTTTCTTCTTCACCGCTCTGATATCTTCTATTTTGTACTTGGCATTTAGCCACCGGCACTTGTTTAGCCGGCAGTTCTGGACACTAGTTTCCTTTGCATAATTGTAATTAAATCAGACTGCAGCTGACTATAGTTATGTACTATTGACTCTCGGAACTAGCTCATCATTTTGTATAGCTAGACTCATGAATCATTCTGATGAAGCGTCGGGGACGCCTTACTGCTTTGTCTTATATGATCATTATTTACTGCTTCTTGTTTTGATTGATTGAGACATAGATGCTCTGTGGGACCATAGGAGACCTGATTGTAGCATGCACCCCCTAGTCACTTGACAGCCACGATCATCGTATGACGTTTATATACCTCATACGGTGTAGCTGGCCTAGTCCGTATCAGTATTCCGGTACTGGGGCGTGACACGTTACGTCCCAGAGTTTGGCATGAAAGCCAGGTATGAGTCGGTGTGTTGATATTGCAAGCAAACAAGAAGGTCTTGAGGCAAGGATAAGGATGTTATCGGTGCGATAGCACGGTCACACGGAAATAAAGTCTATCGTGTAGTTGCATCCCTGATTATGGCCGTAAGACAAACACGACTTGATAGGTTAACGTTGTTGGCACGAGGAGGGTCTAGAGGCAAGATATGAGTTAACGTCGTTGTTGCAAGCACGGAATGGTCCACAGACACAAGTATGCAAAGGCGTCTGTCATAAAATGTCACGCCCCAGAACCAGAATACTGGAGAGTGGGGGCAGACATAGCCAGCTACGTATATGAAATGGATTCCATCTCACTATACGGTCACGGTTGTCTAGATACATGAGGGTTTAACTACAAGCCAACAGTCTCTTAAGGTCATGAACAAGCCTAGTGTCTCAATCACAAGCAAGTAAGTAAATGTTACAAGATGTAAGATCACCAAATATACAATAGTAAGGCATCCCAAATATTACGTATTCAGCTGATCATGAAGCTAGTCGTTACAAAATGTTAGGACTAGCAAGAGTTTTAGTCATACATGATCAACCCTAGGATCTGTCAATCATGTTACAGCCCGTAGGCAGACAGTAAGTAAGTGCAATCGAGCTAAACATGTGCTCGTCGGCTAAACGCCTCAAAAGAATATTTTTACAAGAAAGTGGGAGATCAAAAATAAACCCACTCGTTGCCCTGGTTACGTCTAGTCGCCACCATCGGGCTGGAAAGTCGGTAGATCCTCTGGAGCTGCTTCGAAATCTGGCTATACAAAACCAGCTGGGTCAGACCCCAGAAAGAGCAAGTGCCACAAAGAAAGCTTCACTTAGGAACTAAAACCAGCAATTAGCACAGAAGATAATAATAATATATAGTAAACTGGTGAAATATAACATCATGAAGATATACGGTAAGATAACCATAGAACCATTCAGATAACCAGGTTACAATCCTTAAACCAAACAAGGATCAGGATTATAACCCTTCATCTGAACCGAACTTGGTTTCTTCCATTTATCAGCAAGATAATGCAAGAAAATCAGAACATGCAACAATCTCATACTGGATCAAGGCAAGACTAGACTGACTATTCTCCATTCAACAATCACGGCCAAGCAATAAGTACGGCTTGATACTTTAACTAACTAGGGTTATCACAGGCCTAGTTACTAGCAAGATGTAGTGAGATTATTCTACAGCCTCAAGCCCTGAAGACCATCCAGGTTACCCAGGTCAAAAATTAGGGGTTGAATTCAGGTGGGTACATCGTCCAGGAAACGCATGTACCCTTAGGTAGCTTGAAGGGTGCAACACATGACAGTGTGCTGGAAATGTGCCATACTCGACGGCAGGCTACAGATCCCAAGCGCGCCCAGGTAACGAGATTGCCTGTAGCTGGGAGATCTCTTCATGACTACTGTGTAATTCTAGTTATTAACCTTAGTCCATTTTAGTAGGTACTCCTGACCGTGGTACCCAGGAGTTCCTGTCCTAGACATGATGCAAGACAAGACTGGTTTATTTGTACAAGCACAATCATCCACGGTGTCCAGGTTATTTATACTTGTCAAGTCATGTCATGTCAGGTAGCCGTCGCAACAGCTTATCAAGATATATCATGTCAGGTTATCATGTCAAGTGTACTGGTCAAGAGTGCGCCACGACGGGCCACTATCAGGTCATGTCATGTCATGTTAGTTCCTTGGCACACCATGTCATGTTCAATTATCACTTCCAAACATATTAAATAAATTCGTGATTATCAAGTTCATGACAAAAGGCGTAAGGATATAAAATGGGCGTAAAAATATACAATAGGGGTAAAGGTGCACGCCATAGGAACTCAAGTTACACAGGAGGTTACAAGACATGGGCAAAATAATAATAAAACAACAGTACACAGAGCTATATGAGAGCCATGCGGCTCATGTATATGCGGCCAGGAATGATCTCATGCGGCTGGGAAGAGAACAGCCCATGCGGCTGAATAGGGTCAGGCGCATGCGACTAAAAGGGAAAGGCTTATGCGGTTGAAGGGTATCAGTCATATGAGGCCAGCCAGAACATTCCATGCGGCTAGGAAGAAGGGCTCTCATGCGGCTAGAACGGACTCGGGTTCATGCGGCTCGCAGAGCAAAGGGCTATACGGCTGAATCGAGTCGAGTCCCATGCGGCCAGGGGATAAAGGAATTTTATGCGGCTGGAAATGAACTTCTCATGCGGCTAGACTGGGAAGCTCAGTCATGCGGTTTAAGTAAGAAGAACTACATGCGACTGGAAGGAATACTTGTCGCATGAACTTGTCATGCGGTCAAGTCCAGGCAATAGTGCATGCGGTTGGAACTGACTTGCCGCATGAATGTTCATACGGTCAAGTGCTACCATGCAGCTCGGGACTGTGCTTCTTCTCCAAATTTCCGAGAAGAAGTACACCATGAGGCTATGGCTTCCAAGCTGCATAAAACCTTCATCCGGAGTCCAAATCTGAACTTCCATAGGTCAAAACGGGGCAGAATAAAATGCTCTACAACATGGAACCATCAAAACTTAGAAATAATAAGATTAAGTATATCAAAACACCAAATTTCTGAAAATAAAGTAAACTTAGATCTACAAGAATCTAGCCATGGAAAGTGGAAATGCCAAGTATTAAAGTAAGTTAAAATGCTGTAAGAAAGAGAATGAAGCAATAAAATTTGAGTTCCTCCATGAAGCAAGTTGTACTTGCCTAGACCTCTCTCTCTCTCTTGTAGGTGAAGAATTAATGGAGGAAGGAAGAAGAGTAATGAAGAGAGAGAAGGAAGTGGGGTTAATAAATGGTAGTGGTGGTGGTAGGTAGGGGGTTCACCCTTGGCTCATAATGAACCAAAGCAAACCGAGCCAAGCCGAACCAACCCAAGAATAAACCAAGCCATGAAGAAAACTAAGCAAGGAATCACGCAATACAAGATAAAATACGTACACGTATTCCAAAATACGTAATACGAACCACATGCATTACATAAAACTGATCCTAAGGCAAGACTAGAAAGACAATTGATAAGAAGGGACTACGTTGCACACAAAGTAAATTAACGTGTTGGTTTCGTATGGGTGGGCGAGGAGCTCATTCCACCAGTACAGTTGAGTACTGACACCCACATAGTTTACATGTACAGGTACAGGTAGAAGCTCGTGGTGCGGAGCTCGCTTGGATGCGTCGAGACACAGAGTTCCTTGGCGATTTCGAAGCGTACGGCCGTATGGAGTAAAGACTTATACGGGACATAATATATGGACGTCGCCTTCCAAAGCTTCTGCTAGCTCAAGCATTGTAATCGAGAGATGAGAGAAAGCTGAGTGACTTGTAATATGAGATGAGTGAGCTTGAGAGACTTATAATCTTGGCCTTGCGCCAATTATAATCTTTGTTTCAATATCAATAAATGAGTGTTTTGCAATGACTTGTGTGTTGTTCTAACTTTCGCTGCTATTATTCAATGTCTCTGCATGGGACTTCTGTGCGACAACCCTGTCGCAGCCGCTGAAATCGGCCGTTATGGAACCCGCCTTGCACGAGCGCAATCTAGGCTCGTGCGGCATCACGCCTTAGCGAGGACGATCGCTCCTACGGGAGCGGGGCGTGACATCTTGGATACTTGATTTGCATAGACTTAGTTTATTTAGACCTAAAATTGACTAACCTAGACTAGTTGACTATTGTTGACCCAACCCTAGCTAGTTTGACCACAGTTGACTAGAGTTGACATAGTTTGACTTTATAGTTGACCAGAGTTGACCAAGAGTTGACTTTGACCTAGATTGACTTAGACTCATGTAGATTGTATTATAATTTCAATTACCATATAAATTGAACTCTTTATAACCTGTGTTGCTCTAACTAGGACTCTGTGACTCCAGTTGGCCATCTTTTCATATCAGCTGTTTAAGGTATCAGGTGAGTACATTTTCTGACCGTTTTATACTTGCTAGGACTTATATTTTTGCTCTAGATTACTTTACTTGATGCTGTCATGATGGTAACACGGATTAGTACTATATGGATCTTTTTAAGCGATATTATCCCCCTCGGGAGCATCGGATACATCATGTCATGTACGTTTCACTTTCATCATGTATTCCTGTACTTTTACCATTCATGTGCACTCTCGTGATTCATGTACTCCCATGTTTACGGAGCCCCCATGTTTACATTCATGTGCACCCATTTATGGGCCCCCATGTGATATCATGTACAATAACATAACTTGAACGAATCCTTGTGTATTGGTTGTGGATGGGAAAGTAGAAATAGTCATGTGAATATTTCCAAAGTAGTGTAGCCATGTCCAAACTCTCATATTTATTATCAAGCCGTTCACATGTCTATCTTGTACTCTAAATTACTAGTTCACTGTTAGTTCTTTACTTATAGTAGATATTTCCATTACAGTCATCTCTTTATTTTATGTCATTTCTTTCAGCGATTCATGTATCTTACTCTATTGCATGCTTTATATTCCTGTCATGATATGAACTGCGTGAGATGTACTGTGCTTGCTCCCGTCCTGACTGGACCTGTTGATAAATTTTACAGATAACTTGGAGGTTACCTGCTAGCCTAGAAGAGACACAGTAGAGGTTGGAGTATATGGCTAGAGTTTTTTTTATTTTATTTTCAGTTGTCTTGAGTTGTATTTATTTTATGCTTGTTTGAGTTGGTGTTGATAATACCGAGATTTATTTCTCTTGTTGTACTTCTCTTATGGATTCATAGTTATCTTATCGTGCTACTTCTAGTTTTGGTGATTGAGATGTATCCTGTTGTGATTGTCCTCCGTACGGAGAGTATATCATATTGTATTTAGTTTTAATTATGACCTAGAATAGCGTTCTACCACCGACACTACGGCGTAGGCTGGACGTACCCACTTTTCGTACCCTACACTGGGTGCGGGTCGTGACATTTTATTTGCGGTACAGAGTAGAAAAGAAGGGGCCGAATCACCCACCAAGTTCTTTAATCGTACCGACCGTCGAAGCACTTCGCAACGTTCAAGCTTTAGTTATGCGAGCTCCTGCAAGGGCACCAACACTTTGTTAGGATTCCTTCTTTATTCCTTTTCTTCAAAATTCGTAAATTGCATTCAGAAAATGACGCGAAAGCACTTCATCAAAACCAAGCGGCAAAAGCTCCAAGAAAACCATACAGCGGTCTGGTCCCGTTGCAGGGACTCTTATATAGAGCTCACTTACCGAGACACAGCCCACTGCATCTAGGACTTATTCCAACAGAAGTCGTTCCATTAGTTGGATCGATTATCGTAACATCTGTCCAAATCGATTTGATCGATGCCGCAAGGTGTTATCGTTTACCAAGCTCAGCGATCGAGTCAGATGGCCATCTAAGTTCCCGACCAATTTGACTCGGCACAAGCATATTATGAAGTCTGTCGCCTATCGAAAGTGGGGTGCTACATAATATACCACTAAGAAAAAGTTTCATCCCGAATCTTAAGAACATGGGTTTAACCTTAAATTGGACAAACGACGCAGGGTACTTCTCCTTCATCTCTGCCTCCATTTCCCACGTTGACTCTTCAACTGAATGGTTCCGCCAAAGCACGCGGACCAAGGACATCGACTGATTTTGTAATACCTTCTTCTTACGGTCTAAAATTTGAATAGGCTCCTCCGAGTAAGACAAGTCAGTACGTAGCTCCAACTGATCGAAGCTAACCACGTGACTTGGATCATGCACGTATTTTTGAAGTTGTGAGGCATGGAAAATATCGTGCATATCAGCTAAAGCAGGAGGTAGTGCGATCCGATAAGCAACCGTTGTAACTCGCTCGATGATCTCGAAGGGGCCTACAAATCTCGAGCTCAATTTGTCTTTAACGCCGAACCGCATCACACCACGCATGGGCGTTACTTTCATAAACATATGGTCCCCGACCAGAAATTCTAGCGATCGTCGACGAAGATCTGCGTAGCTCTTTTGTCGACTTTGCGCGATACATAGTCTATCTCGGATCAAGCAGACCTTTTCGACAGCCTGCTCCACCAGTTCCAGTCCAAGCACTTGTCGCTCTCCGACTTCGTCCCAGCATATTAGTGAATGACACTTTCTCCCGTAGAGCGCTTCATATGGAGCAATCTGAATGCTCGACTGATAACTGTTGTTATACGTAAACTCCACAAACGGCAAATGCATATCCCAACTAGTCTTTAAATCGATCGCATACAGACACAACATATCCTCTAAGATTTGATTTATCCTTTTTATTTGACCGTTTGTTTGGGGGTGGTAAGCAGAACTAAAGTTTAGTTTGGTCCCCATCGTCGCTTGTAGGCTCGTCTAAAAATGCGATAGAAATTGCCCGTCTCTGTCCGAAATTATTGAGGCCGGTACCCCGTACAGTCGAACAATCTCGTCGATATAGATTTGCGCTAACCGATCGACGTTCCATCCTACTTTAATTGCGATAAAGTGAGCCGACTTGGTCAATCTATCAACAATGACCCAAATCGCATCATTCTCCCGTGGCGTCTTCAGAAATCCCACAATGAAATCCATCGAGATGTTGTCCCACTTCCACTCGGGAATGGCGAGGTTCTGCAGCTCTCCATCTGGCCTTTGGTGTTCTGTCTTCACTTGCTGACATGCCATGCACCGTGACATGAAAGTATCCACGTCTTTCTTCATGCCGTGCCACCAAAAGTTTGTACGCAAGTCCTTGTACATCTTGGTGCTTCCAGAATGTAACAAGTACTTCGCATAATGTGCCTTCGTCAGAATTTTTTTCTGAGTTCGACAGTTTCAGGAATGCAGAGCCTTCCTTTTAGTCGCATCGTCCCGTCTCCGTCTTCTGCAAAGTCAGTCGCCCTTCTTGTTGAAATCAGCTTGCGCATCTTCTTCAGGAATGAATCGTCCTTCTGTGCGGTCTTTATTTTGCTAAGCAGGCTCGATCCTAACTTCAACTGAGCTAGGTGCAGGTGTCGATACTCAATTCCGAGTTTGATACCCATCGCTTCAAGGTCTTGCCGTATCTCATTATTTATGGCCAGTGATCCCATAAACATTCTGCTAAGCGCGTCGGCTACAACGTTTCCTTGTCCGGCGTATACTCGATCGTTAGCTCGTAATTCTTTATGAGTTCGAACAAATGTCGCTGCCATAGGTTGAGTTCTCGTTGCATAAACAAGTATTTCAGGCTTTTATGATCTGTATAGATTCTGCAAGCCACACCATAGAGGTAGTTCCGCGAGAGTTTCAGTGCAAATAGGATCGCCGCCAATTCTAAGTCGTGCGTCGGATAGTTTTTCTCGTGCTGCTTCAACTACCGTGAAGCGTAGGAGATGACTTTATCTCTCTGCATGAGTACGCACCCGAGGCCAGTTCCCGATGTGTCGCTGAATATCTGAAAGCCTTCTGGACCATCTAGAAGTGCAAGGATTGGAGCTGAGACGAGCCGTTGCTTCAACTCTTAAAAGCTGGATTCATAGTCGTCACTCCACTCAAATACTACTCCCTTCTGGGTGAGACGAGTCAGAGGCGACGCTAGTTTTGAAAAGCTCCGCACGAATCTTTGGTAGTAGCCCGCTAAGCCCAGAAAACTTCAAATATCGCTAGCCGAGGTAGGTCGTTTCCAATCTACCACCGCTTCAATCTTCTTTGGGTCCACCGCGTCACCTTTGGCAGAGATTATATGTCCGAAGAATGTCACACTAATCATCCAGAACTCACATTTACTCCGCTTGGCATATAATTTGTTTTCACGCAGAGTCTGCAATACCGTCTTCAAGTATTCTGCATGCTCTTCTCGATTCTTTGAGTAGATAAGGATATCGTCGATGAACACGACTACAAATTTATCGATTTGAGGTCGGAAGACTCGGTACATCAGATCCATGAAAGCGGCTGGGGCATTCGTCAAACCGAACGGCATGACTAGAAATTCATAATGACCATATCGAGTGCGGAAGGTAGACTTCGATACATCATCGGACTTGATCTTCAAATGATGATAGCCTGAACGAAGATCAATTTTTAAAAATATTGACGTGCCTTGCAGTTGGTCAAACAAGTCATCGATTCGTGGCAAAGGATACTTGTTCCGTACGTCGTCTTGTTGAGTTCCCGATAGTCGATGCAAAGCCGTATCGATCTATCCTTCTTCTTCACAAACAGTATAGGAGCTCCCTACGGAGAGACGCTAGGGCAAATAAATTCACAGTCTAGCAACTCTTGTAATTGCACCTTTAGCTCCTACAGTTCTGTTGGAGCCATTCGGTAAGGCGCCTTTGATATTGGCCGTATATTCGAAAAGGTGTCGATGCTGAATTCTATTTTTCGATCTGACGATATTTCAGGAATCTCATCAGGGAAAACGTCGAGGAAATCTGCCACAACATCAGTCTGCATTGTGTTTGTATTATCCTTTCGTGTGTCTTGAACTGATGCAAAGTATCTCGCACAACCGGAACGTAACATACGCCTCACCGAGATTGCCGATACCATCATTGCCGTCTTCGAGACTATACCGTACGAATATGAGAACTCTGTCTCGCCAGGAAGACAAAACACCACTCTCTTCTCCGCGTATTTGATCGTTGCATGACAAGCGCCCAACCAATCCATGCCCAGGATTATGTCGTACTCTTTGATGTCTAGTACGACGGCATCCAAGGATAGATTTCTTCCTCCGATGCAAATGTGGCCATCCCTATAAATAAAGTTCGCAAGCATATCGACTCCCGATGGAGTGCTAACGCTAATGTCCATATCTAGTGATTACATGGTTATTTTATTTTCATTCGCATAATCAACAGATATAAAACTATGCATCGCACCCGAATCGAATAGTACTCGAGTAGGTATATTTTTTGTAGAGTAATATACCTGTTACAATAGTATCGGATGCGAACGCCTCGTTCCGAGTTAATGCATAGACTCGGCCTTGAGCTCCATGGAGTTGATTCTGCGGGTTGACGGGCACCACATTTGTTCCTTGCAGTATAGGCGCTTTATGTTGATTCGAAACGTTCCTTGGTGGGTTGGGTTGATTTGGAACTTTTTGCGGACAAAATGTAACTATATGGCCTATCTCGCCACATTTGTAGCAAGATCTCGTGACACAATCGGTGGTTCGATGCCCACGCCTATTGCATCTGCTGCAGTGTTGTCCGCCATGGCCCCGGTTATCAAATGTGTTCGGACGTTTTGATACTCCCGATCCCCCGGCGTCGTTAGGATGCTTGTTGAAGTGGTTACGGACGACAGACACGGCTCTATACGATATACGGCCAAAGACACGCTCACTACCGAGAGCGACATCGTAGGATTCGTGGTAGGTTCGACACCTTTGATTCATGATGTCCCTTCGCAGTTCGTCATTTAAGCCTTGTTGGAAGCGTTCACACCATGCTTCCTTGTTGGGCATGAAGGCGCCGGCAAACTTCGCCAGTTTCGAGAAGCTCGAGTCATAATCGTCGACTGACATATTTCCTTATCGCAACATCATGAACTCGTCTTCTTTTTGACGACGGACGATGCGAAGAACGTACTGTTCGAGAAAAGCTTCCTTGAACATTTTCCAGGAAATCGTGGTGTCCGTATCGGCTTTGTAGATTTTTTGCTTCTTTGTTATCCACCAGTCGTAAGCCCTCAGTTGTAGATGTAACGCCGCACATGTTACCCTCTGGGACCCTTCAATGCTAAGCAGATTAAACAAGTCCTCAATCTTCGCGAGCCATCCCACTATCACATCGGGCTCTGCTCGGCCATTAAATTTTGGAGGATTCATCTTGCGAAACTCATTTGCTTTGAACAAGAAAGAAGAATTTATTATTTGCGGTTGAGCTTCTTTCTCGTCTTCATCTTGCCTCTTCTCGGGTACCACGACCGTTGCCTTGGTATTGCCCACCATCTTGCTTACGATCTGCGTTAGGTCGTCCATCTGCTTCTGCTGCACATCAAATTGGGCTTTGATTTGCATCTGAAGCTATTGCTGCTGCAGTTCCATCAACTGTAGCATTTTCTCCATGGTCGTCTCGCTAGGGCTAGTACTCTTTGTGCTCGACGTACTATCCACGGTTTGGGTTGTTGTGCCAGAATTGTTCTTATTTCTCTTAGTCATTCCTACAAAACAGAATAAACCCGTTAGCATTTTTCAAAAATATCTACGGGCTTAACTATATGGAACTTTTATTTTACGCAGCATGTCGACAAGCATTCAATCGAGCCATCGCAACGAACATTCCAACAATGAAACATCTTTCGAAATCTGAGGAAACATAACTGTGCTTTGATACCAATTTGTCACGCCCCGAGTCGATAAACCGTGTGTCCCCGGTATTATTTTGTCGAATCGATCGTCCTCGCTAAGGCGTGATGCCGTACGAGTCTGGAATTGCACTCGTACAAGGCAAGAACGTTACATTGATTTTTATATTGAAACGCCAAGTTGAAACTTCACAAATCACATCAAATTGAGACGCAATATAGGAAGATAGAAATATGCTTTTTCATTCATAGTTTGCAACGAAGTGCAAGTCGTAATTAAATTGGATGTCGTTGCGGCTACATTGATTGAAAACAAAAGAAAAACATACTCGACAAGCTGTTTGAACTAATACTTGTCGTTCCATAAATTCGCCCCTTTATACATAAGCCTTCGATTGAATTGGCTTCAAAATACTTTAGCATAGAAAGAGCTTCAAAATGCCTATCCGTACTTCAGCTTCAGTTTAGAGCTCCCGCCGCACCTGGGGAATTGGAGGAGGGGATTAGCACACTTGCTAATTGGATGAGACGAACCCATTCGTCTAAACCGACTCTGATTATTAAGGTAGGCATACTTTAGAGTTGTCTTTCTATTTAGAACTGTCACGACCCGCACCCTTATGAGGGGCACGAGCACGTGGGTACGTCCAGCCTACGCCGCAGTATCGGCGGTAGAACGCTGTATATAACGTCTGTAAATACTACGACTAACAGTATAAAAGTACTTGTACAGTATATACTCTCCGAATGGAGGTGACATATCAATACAGTCTCAATCACAGAATAAAACTAAGGTAGATAGCTCAGAAAGAGAACATATGATAGTTGAAAGAGTAATAAGTCCAGAGTCCCATACAAGCCCAGATATATACAACATCACAGGATATCAAAATATAATATAGAAACTACAATCTGATAAAGCTAGCTGGATCGCAGTCCAGTCAAACCTAGCTAACCTACACTACTCTGGAAGTTCAAAATCTAGTGGCTCTACTATAAGGCCATGATCCAAGGCTACTCCATCTAACTCGAGCCCATAATAGGTCGAGCAGTCCGCCTCAGAGTCATCTGTAATATATCATAACGGTATTCTGTCAGGAAAATGAGCAAGTACAAACACTAACAGCAGTTCCATGTGAATTGACAAATTCTATAAGAGACAGTATAATGAACTACAAGACAAAGATATATGAAAACTTGGGAACCGTTCGGAAGCCGAGTTACAACCCTTAAACCAAACAAGGACCGGGGTTGTAACTCTTCTCCCGAGCAGAACTTAGTCTCCAATCAAGGTACAATGTAAAGGCAAGTAGAGCATGTGAGTAACTGTATATCATGGCATGGTGAGAAAATACTGAATGTAGAACAGAGCAGGATATACGATAAGATAAAGTAAATATAAAATGTGATTTGAATTATTAGAGCGTTATGTGATCGACTTGGGAAACATGATCAGGCTTTCCATCCGACCGGCTATGAACAATGTGTACAATAGAACGGTAAGGCCGGTCACCATGGAAAGCTATGAACAATGTAGGGTAAGGCTTTACCCGTCGTGAGGCGAGGGTATAGCTATGAACAATGTATACAGTAGAACAATATGGGAATTTGATCACACAACCACTAATAACTCCCCATCCCCGAATAGTATAAAGGATCCGGACATAACACGTCATGACACGGGATTCAAAAGCAGATGATCAGCCCACTCCCAAGTCCATGTCTATACAAGTACAAGTAACAAGTCGAGTCATGTACCAATATACCAGGTAACCCGGGGGAACAATATCTCATGACAGGATCCGACATATACTAGTCCGTGAACCATCGTGTTAGAAATCAAGTAAGACACTACAACTGAATCGGATATAGCAGATATCAAGACAATGAAAACTATCAGTGAATGTACTCGCCTGCTGTCCTGAGCTGTATGGTATATCAATGCTCAGAGTGGTAATCAGGAACCTAGATATGAGATACTGTATGTTAATTTAGGTTTAAACAAGTTTAGGAATGATTTACAATGAATGATATGCAATCTAGGTCAAACTAGGTCTCACTGAGTCACACTAAGTCCTGTCAAGTCAATCTAGGTCAATTCAAGTTATATCAAGTCAATCTAAGCCAACCCAAGTCAATCCTAGGTCATACCAGTCATCACAGGTCAAAACAAGTCGAAGAAAGTCAAACGGGGTCAAGAGTTGGCCTACAGTTGACTTTTGGTCAACTGGTCAACCCTGGTCAACTTTGGTCAACTCTAGGTCAACCCTGGTCAATGGTGACTAATAGTTGACTTTTGGTCAACTACACAAGTCTAAAGGAATTTGGGACTAAATTGGGTAAAGCGTTGACCCATAGTTGACTTTCGGTCTAAAAAGTCAACCGTGGTCAACCGGGATCAAGACTAGGTCTAGGCGACTATTTCTAACTATTACCAACCTCTACAACCCATATCCAAGTCCATCTTGGACTTGAAAACTCATATCTTGGCCGTAGGCCAATATCATATTTTACCCTTAAAAAGGGTAAAATTCTAGCTTAGGCAACTATCAAGTTAGCCTACCTACGCTTGGTATTTTGACCCGAGCTCCCTAGGGTAGTAAGGTACTAGCCTATACATATATTACCTACCAAGATACCTAAGTAAAATGGACATCTAGTCCATGTTACGGCCCATTGCCAGTATCTTGAATATTTCAAGATACGCAATGGTACGACGCGATACCGGCGCCCTACAACCCCGATTTCCGTCCGGAAGCCTACCCGCAAAATCTAAATTACGTATTCTTGCCCCACGCCAAGTTTCAACTCATTCCGATACTCCGAGCTCCGTTTCGCCCTCTAACTCGGTTTTCCTCTATTTCCTATTCTAGCCTTCTTCCTATTCTTCTAACTTCTTCCAATCTTTCCTTCTAACCTCTAATTCTTTTCTAACTTCTAATTCCATAAACTTCTTCTACTCATCTCTATGTATCTATCCATATATAATACATATATATATATATATATATATATATATATATATATATATATATAAAAATATATATATATATATATATATATATATATATATATATATATATATATATATACATATATATATAGATAAAGGGGGGGGGGGGGGTTTCTATAGGCTAAAGGCCAAAGGGGGGGTTTTGGCCTGGCAGCTGCTGCTGCCAGGGTGCAGCTGCTGCTGCTGCAGCAAGGCTGCTGCTACTGCTGTTGTTTCATCTTCTTCTTCTCCTTCTATCTTCTTATATATATATACTTCATATATATATCTCTATATATATATATCTCTCTCTCTCTCTCTCTATATATATATATATATATATATATATATATATATATATATATATATATATATATATATATATATATATATATATATATACCTCCATCAACGCCGCCCTCCGGCGCTCCCTCCGACTCTTGACGGAGTCCAACGCCAGCCGCCGGTAGGCCCCGGCGACCGCTGGCGTCCCTCCTAGGTCTCCTTCGCCTCCTCCCTCCTCCCTCTTTGTCAGTTCCCCCCGCCGGCCCCTCCACCGGCCCCCTCGCCTCTCCCCTCTGGGCTGGCTCCTCCGCCCCCCCTCTATTTGCCGCCGCCCCGTTCGCCGGAGGTCGCTCGCCTTCCTCCCTTGGTTTCCCCCGTCCTCCCTCCGGTTGGCCATCGCCGGCGCCTCTGTCGCCCGGTTCGCCCATCGGCGGTTGTCGGCGAACCGCCCCCCCGTCCCCAAGCCTTCCCCGCCGCGGTTGGCCCCTCCACCGCCGGCGGTTCTGCCCCCGTCTTGGGCCCCGCGCTCAGCCCCCTCTCTTGGGCCCCGCGCCCATTGGGGCTCGCGCACATTGGGCCACGTGCCCCTGTCCTCGGGGTGCTCGCCTGGCCAACCCCCCCTTTTTTTTGCGGTTTTCAAAATTTGAATTTACTTTTTCAAATTTTGAATTCCGAAAAAAAAAAACCCCACCCTCCTCTGGCAGTGTGCCCCCCCTTCCCTCCTAGGGCCGAGCGCCCACACCCGCTCCTTTCGTTTTTTGCAGACTCTGTTTTCAATTTTCGAAATTTTTCGTAATTTTGAATTTAACCTTTATGTATTTTCTACTTTGTCTTCCATGGTTTTCTAGTATTTTGGACCCTGGCACTTGTACTGCTCGCTTAGAGCCACTTTTATGATTCAATAAAATGAGGTTTGGTTAATATATATATATATATATATATATATATATATATATATATATATATATATATATATAACACACACACATCCATATACACACATCCATATATATATATATATATATATATATATATATATATATATATATATATATATATATACACTCATATCTATATATATATATATAAATACACTCTCATAACTATATATATATATATATATATATATATATATATATATATATATATATATATATATATATATATATATATATATATATATATATATATATATATATAAACACACACACCCTCACACAACACAAACACACACACATTCTCACCACTCTCATCCTCATGACACAAATTTCATATCAAAATATATACACACACTCACACACATAAATACACATGTATATATATATATATATATATATATATATATATATATATATATATATATATATATATATATATATATATATATATATATATATATACCATTCAAAAAGGATTAAACCCTAATAAATCATTAACCTATTTTTCTAGGAAAAACCTACAAATTTGTGGGCAAATGGTGGAGAATCTTCTCCTCTCCATTTATTGTGTGGGACATGAATGCAAAAGAGAAATGGATTAGGAATTTATAACATACCTAAAAGGAAATGGTTGGAGGAAGAAGAAGACTTGAGAGAAAATGACTTTGAAAGAGAGAGAGAGAGAGTTGCTTAGGGGAGAGAAAGAGGGGGGGGGGGGGGGGGTGGGGGGGGGGGCTAGTCATGGCCGGCCAAGGCATGGTGGGTGAGGGGCACTTGTAATTACAAGTTTGCCCCTCCCTAAGCCTAATGTTAAATAAAATCTCCAAATTAGGTTTAGGAAGTTGCTAAAAATAAATAAAAATCATAATTAAACTAAATTACTCATGGGGGAACTAGTCCAAACTCTTAAACCCTAAAGTTTAGTGTGGTGGGCCATGGTTAGCTAACATGCTAATTACGGCTCAAGTCGAAATTCACCGGGGTCCCGAATCAACTCGGAATGCGATGAAATTCGAACCCGACTCCTATAATAATTAAATAATAATATTCATGAAATAAAATTCCCAAAAATATTATAAAATGGAAAATTACCATTTTACCCCTAACTGGGAAAAGTGAGGGTGACAAGTCTATCCACCTTAAAAAAATTCCGTCCTCGAAATTAAAACCAAACAATAGTAAATTATCAAAATCACAAGTCATGGCTTAAAATTTAAAATAATTTAAAATCTCAAAAATTAAAGCATGAATTAAATGACAAATATGATAAAATTTAAAATTACTCTCAAATAGAAACTGTGTGCTATAAGTCTATCCACCTTAAAAGAATTCATCCTCCAAAAATTAAAATAAAGTAAACACAGAAAAATCATGCAGTTCGATAATCGTATGCGTCTGTCCAATCATTATGATAATCAGAATCTCCGTCATGCCAGTGAGCAAGGCTACGATAATCACAGAGTCCTCGACTAAGGTACATACCTCTAGAATTATGGTATTTAAAATTTTCGCATTGCCGCTAGCTTGGCAGCGAAAACCTTAAATTTCCACACCCGAGAAATACGTCCGTAATCCGACTATATGTCCTCACTCTGCCAGCTAGCATGACCCTAGAGGATTCTAAAATCTCATAATCGAGGCGACCTATCCCATACGACTTATCTCAGAAGAATATCACATCACAAGGACAAAATTTATCAAACGATCAAGGAACAGATGGAATCGAATTTCAAGACAGTTTATAAGAAGGCAAACGCGAAAATGAGATCGAAGGATTAGAACCTGCTATCTGCTCTGCTACTGCCTGAGTGGGCTCAACTGTCATGGCGAAAGCTCGCCCCTGTTGGCCTCCTCTAGCCTGCTGCACTCCGTCCGGGCCTGCCTGTCTGGCTGCATGGGCATCTCAGTTCTTCACCTGGTGGTCTGGAGCTCCACAGAATAAACAAACTCCCTGCTTCATCCTACAAACCTCTCGGGTGTGCCCCATCTTCTTGCAGAAGGCACACTGGATGGCCTGCCTCTGGCCCTGTCCCTGGTGCTGCTGGGCACGCGCTGGTGCCGGCTGAATCTGCAATAGAGCCTGCTGCTGCTGAAATGGCCTCTGCTGATGCTGAAAGTGGGGGCGCTTGGCCGGTCCCGCATTGGAACTCGCCCCCATGGTATCACCGCTCCTCTTCGGCTTGAGGCCAAAATCCTCCTCTGTAATCTGCGCGTCCATCAATATCTGATCGAACGTCGCGTCACGGCGATCCGAGGTACGGGTGCGCACTGCATGAATGAGTCCCCTACAGAACTTACGAGCCTTCTGCCCCTCATCCTGAATCATATCGGGAGCGAACCTGCTAAGGCGGAAGAACTCTGCTGCATACTCGTCCACCGACGAGTTTCCCTGCACTAGACCCACGAACTGGCCCTCCAATGCTGTAAGAGCCACGTCCGGGAAGAACTTCTCCTTGAAGAGCCTCCAAAAGTTCTTCTAAGTCAGTCCTCTCACCGACGCACGAGGATCCGTGCGGTACCATGTCAGCGTAATGTCGAAGAATCGGCTGGCTACGGCTGAAACCCAAAGTGCTCTAGGAAGCTCTGCCAGCTCCATGCTCCGCTGTACATCCTCTAGCCAGTCGTCTGCATAAAGGATGCCCTCCGTGCCTGTGAAGTCCCTGGAGCTCATCTTCCTAAAGTCTAGTACGGTCCCCGACCTGGATTGCTGCTGGTACGGCTGCTGGCCAGTAGGGCCCTATACCGTACCCGGTGCCACTCTCTCTACTGCTGCCAGTGCAAGCTGATGCGAGTTCTCCATACTCTGCCTCAGCATCTCAATCTGACGGTATGACGCCTCCGACTGGCGCTGCGATGCCTCTGCCTGGGCCCGCTGTGTCTCCATCATCTGCTGAAGGAAAAGGAACATATGATGTGTATCCGTCGGTATCGGTGGTGGTGGCGGCAGTAACTCCGGAACGACGACTGAAACCCTCTGGGGTGGAGGTGGTAGACCTCCCTGCACTGCCTGGGTCTCTGGAATAGTAAAATCACTGGAGGCAGTCTCGTGAACCTCCTCCTCTGCCTGATCAGATCTCTCAGGCAAGCTACTCGATCCAGTGGCCTGCGGGTGCGTCTTCGTCATCCTGGAGACGAATTGAAGCAAAGAGATCAATATGGCACATGAGAAGACATTATCAAAGAAGGACAGTTAATTTAATACAAGGGGAGTAATCATGATAATCAAAAGATCGGAATTTTTTTTCCTAGGTGTGATTGAGAAACTCCTATCGTATCCTAGGTCCTACATCCTAATTGCAGGCTCGTAATTAGTACTCTAAGTCGAGCACCATTACGAGATCGTACTAATTGCGATACCGGACCTGCGTGGACCACCACAAAAATGTGTCACGACCCGCACCGTTATGAGGGGCACGAGCACGTGGGTACGTCCAGCCTACGCCGCAGTATCGGCGGTAGAACGCTGTATATAACGTCTATAAATACTACGACTAACAGTATAAAGGTACCTGTATAGTATATACTCTCCGAATGGAGGTGACATATCAATACAGTCTCAATCACAGAATAAAACTAAGGTAGATAGCTCAGAAAGAGAACATATGATAGTTGAAAGAGTAACAAGTCCAGAGTCCCATACAAGCCTAGATATATACAATATCACAGGGTATCAAAATATAATATAGAAACTACAATCTGATAAAGCTAGCTGGATCGCAGTCTAGTCAAACCTAGCTAACCTACACTACTCTGGAAGTTCAAAATCTAGTGGCTCTACTATAAGGCCACGATCCAAGGCTACTCCATCTAACTCGAGCCCATAATAGGTCGAGCAGTCTGCCTCAGAGTCATCTGTAATATATCATAACGGTATCCTGTCAGGAAAATGAGCAAGTACAAACACTAACAGCAGTTCCATGTGAATTGACAAATTCTATAAGAGACAGTATAATGAACTACAAGACAAAGATATATGAAAATTTGGGAACCGTTCGGAAGCCGAGTTACAACCCTTAAACCAAACAAGGACCGGGGTTGTAACTCTTCTCCCGAGCAGAACTTAGTCTCCAATCAAGGTACAATGTAAAGGCAAGTAGAGCATGTGAGTAACTGTATATCATGGCATGGTGATAAAATACTGAATGTAGAACAGAGCAGGATATACGATAAGATAAAGTAAATATAAAATATGATTTGAATTATTAGAGCGTTATGTGATCGGCTTGGGAAACATGATCAGGCTTTCCATCCGACCAGCTATAAACAATGTGTACAATAGAACGGTAAGGCCGGTCACCATGGAAAGCTATAAACGATGTAGGGTAAGGCTTTACCCGTCGTGAGGCGTGGGTATAGCTATGAACAATGTATACAGTAGAACAATGTGGGAATTTGATCACACAACCACTAATAACTCCCCATCCCCGAATAGTATAAAGGATCCGGACATAATACGTCATGACACGGGATTCAAAAGCAGGTGATCAGCCCACTCCCAAGTCCATATCTGTACAAGTACAAGTAACAAGTCGAGTCATGTACCAATATACCAGGTAACCCGGGAACAACATCTCATGACAGGATCCGATATATACTAGTCCGTGAACTATCATGTTAGGAATCAAGTAAGACACTACAACTGAATCGAATATAGCAGATATCAAGACAATGAAAACTATCAGTGAATGTACTCGCCTGCTGTCCTGAGCTGTATGGTATATCAATGCTCAGAGTGGTAATCAGGAACCTAGATATGAGATACTGTATGCTAATTTAGGTTTAAACAAGTTTAGGAATGATTTACAATGAATGATATGCAATCTAGGTCAAACTAGGTCTCACTGAGTCACACTAAGTCCTGTCAAGTCAATCTAGGTCAATTCAAGTTATATCAAGTCAATCTAAGCCAACCCAAGTCAATCCTAGGTCATACCAGTCATCACAGGTCAAAACAAGTCGAAGAAAGTCAAACGGGGTCAAGAGTTGGCCTACAGTTGACTTTTAGTCAACTGGTCAACCCTGGTCAACTCTGGTCAACTCTAGGTCAACCCTGGTCAATGGTGACTAATAGTTGACTTTGGTCAACTACACAAGTCTAAAGGAATTTGGAACTAAATTGGATAAAGCGTTGACCCATAGTTGACTTTAGGTCTAAAAAGTCAACCGTGGTCAACCGGGGTCAAGACTAGGTCTAGGCGACTATTTCTAACTATTACCAACCTCTACAACCCATATCCAAGTCCATCTTGGACTTGGAAACTCATATCTTGGCCGTAGGCCAATATCCTATTTTACCCTTAAAAAGGGTAAAATTCTAGCTTAGGCAACTATCAAGTTAGCCTACCTACGCTTGGTATTTTGACCCGAGCTCCCTAGGGTAGTAAGGTACTAGCCTATACATATATTACCTACCAAGATACCTAAGTAAAATGGACATCTAGTCCATGTTACGGCCCATTGCCGGTATCTTGAATATTTTAAGATACGCAATGGTACTGCGTGATACCGGCGCCCTACAATCCCGATTTCCATCCGGAAGCCTACCCGCAAAATCTAAATCACGTATTCTTGCCCTACGCCAAGTTTCAACTCATTCCGATACTCCGAGCTCCGTTTCGCCCTCTAACTCGGTTTTCCTCTATTTCCTATTCTAGCCTTCTTCCTATTCTTCTAACTTCTTCCAATCTTTCCTTCTAACTTCTAATTCTTTTCTAACTTCTAATTCCATAAACTTCTTCTACTCTTCTCTACGTATCTATCCATATATAATACATATATATATATATATCTATATATATACATATATATATAGATAAAGGGGGGGGGGGGTTTCTATAGGCTAAAGGCCAAAGGGGGGTTTTTGGCCTGGCAGCTGCTGCTGCTGCAGCAAGGCTGCTGCTACTGCTGGTGTTTCATCTTCTTCTTCTCCTTCTATCTTCTTATATATATATATACTTCATATATATATATATATATATATATATATATATATATATATATATATATATATATATATATATATATATATATATATATATATATATATATATATATATATATATACATAACTAGATATCTATCTATATATCTATCTATCCATCTAAATATATATATAACACACACACATCCATATACACACATCCATATATATATATCTATACACTCATATCTATATATATATATATATAAATACACTCTCATAACTATATATATATATATATATATATATATATATAAACACACACCCCCTCACACAACACAAACACACACACATTCTCACCACTCTCATCCTCATGACACAAATTTCATATCAAAATATATACACACACTCACACACATAAATACACATGTATATATATATATATATATATATATATATATATATATATATATATATATATATATATATATATATATATATATATATATATATATATACCATTCAAAAAGGATTAAACCCTAATAAATCATTAACATATTTTTCTAGGAAAAACCTACAAATTTGTGGGCAAATGGTGGAGAATCTTCTCCTCTCCATTTATTGTGTGGGACATGAATGCAAAAGAGAAATGGATTAGGAATTTATAACATACCTAAAAGGAAATGGTTGGAGGAAGAAGAAGACTTGAGAGAAAATGAATTTGAAAGAGAGAGAGAGAGAGTTGCTTAGGGGAGAAGAAAGAGGGAGGGGGGGGGGGGGCTAGTCATGGCCGGCCAAGGCATGGTGGGTGAGGGGCACTTGTAATTACAAGTTTGCCCCTCCCTAAGCCTAATGTTAAATAAAATCCAAATTAGGTTTAGGAAGTTGCTAAAAATAAATAAAAATTATAATTAAACTAAATTACTCATGGGGGAACTAGTCTAAACTCTTAAACCCTAAAGTTTAGTGTGGTGGGCCATGGTTAGCTAACATGCTAATTACGGCTCAAGTCGAAATTCACCGGGGTCCCAAATCAACTCGGAATGCGATAAAATTCGAACCCGACTCCTATAATAATTAAATAATAATATTCATGAAATAAAATTCCCAAAAATATTATAAAATGGAAAATTACCATTTTACCCCTAATTGGGAAAAGTGAGGGTGACAAGAACTAAATGAATTCAGTTCATATCGATAGCCATCTTTGAGTAATAAAGCATACAGTAAAACATAACGATTTATCAAATTTCTTACTACGGTCGAGCTCGTCCCTGCATAAAAACAGAGATAATATTTACTACCTGCATAAGACAATAGGTGAGCATGCTACTATCTTATATGCACGGTCATTGGTGTTACACACCATGTGGGACTATCTCAACGGTATTTCGGCCCGTTCAGTCTAGGTTGCAAGTCTGACTGACGGTCCCGCAATGCATCAGTGCCGAAGCACGATTATTCATTCCCCCTATGTCGATTCGATTCCGATGCCCCGGATACCGATTCGAGGAAAATCAAACTTGTGCACAAGCTGTCCATGACCATGCTAATGCGTGAACAGTTTAATATATGCAAACAGTTTTGTATAGCGCGGACAGCATTGAACGGCATTATCATTTCTTCCAACTCATGCAACGATTCATTTTTCCCCAAAGTCGTACTCCCGATTTAGCGTCCCATGGGCACCAAATTGTCCAAGGCATCATAACCCATGATCGACGTTTCATATTATTTTGCAGCACGTGAAATAGTCTATCTTTTTACTAGAACCTTAAACTTTCTCGTTTATGTGAGAAACTTATATTTTTCAGAGTAGATTACTCTAAATTGATACGTTTTTCCCAAGTTCTTGATCTTAGTGGATTGGCATGCATTTAACTTGGCATTGTCGATTTGAATAAATTCGAGGCAAATAAATTTTATTTGCGGGACAGAGTAAAAAAAAGGGGCCGAATCACCCACCAAGTTCTTTAATCGTGCCGACCGTCGAAGCGCTTCGCAATATTCAAGCTTTAGTTACGCGAGCTCCTGCAAGGACACCAACACTTTGTTAGGATTCCTTTTTTATTCCTTTGCTTCGAATTTGTAAATTACATTCAGAAAACAATGCAAAAGTACTTTATCAAAACCAAGCGGCAAAAGCTCTAAGAAAACCATACAGTTGTCCGGTCCCGTTGAAGGGACTCTTATATAGAGCTCACTCGCCGAGATGCAGCTTGCTGCATCTAGGACTTATTCCAACAAAAGTTATTCCATTAGTTGGATCGATTCTCGTAACATCCGTCCAAATCGATTTGATCGATGCTACAAGGTGTTATCGTTTACCAAGCTCAGGGATCGAATTAGATGGCCATCTAAGTTCCCGACCGATCTGACTTGGCGCAAGCATATTATGAAGTCCGTCACCTATCGAAAGCGGGGCACTACAGTTAGTTTCGAAGACAAAACTTTTTCTAAGTGGTGTATAATGTAGTGTCTCATCCCGTTCAGTCAATCAGAGGAATCAAAATGCCAACAGCATTTGGACTTAGCCATAAAACGGCTTGCTTGATGACCCGCACGGTCGAGGCGTCTCCTTGTTCAGATGAGTGGCTTCGGTGAACTTGCCTCGGCTTGGCCTTTACACTAATAAAATAAAAGTTTTCAAATGCACAAGTAGGCTTGATAATAAAAGAAACGAATCCACATAGCTAAGGGAATAATCCCAACTTAGGTCAAACTGAGTTAGAACATGAAAAAAGGTCCCACGGTCGGCTTAGAAGTGTTGCAGGTCATGCTTTTAAAAGTGACACTCAGTCCTTCGTCCCGTGGCTTGGGAGAAGGAAAGTTGGTCTTCGCCACAAAGCTATGAATTAGCCTAGGTCATAGGCGTCGCCCACATAAATGCTTGATAAAATATGTACGGTTCCAGCGTCTAAGGCTTGGCATATCCTTTGCTCGCCCCATAGGTTAAGTTGCACCGCACGGCTTGTGGCATAAGTCTAGACACCCAAAGAACTTGGTTGTTCAAAGTCGAACGCGTGCACGACACGTTCCTACGATGCAAGGCTTGATACAGCCCTTGTTCGTCAAGTTGTTGCATGATTAAGTTAAGCAAAAGTAATGTCGAGCTGTCGAAGTCATTCTAAACACTGTCCCATGTTTTATGTGGTTGTCATAACCACATAGTCCTACGATCTCAAGGCCCATTATATAAAGTATTTTTTGGGCGATAGTGTTGCACAGAACACAAGTTGGTTTAAGGCACGATGTCACGGACTTAGTATTTTAAGGCACGAGCCACATTTGATTCAAATAGAGTTTGGAAAAAGGGGTATCAAATAGTCGTTCCTGAGTTAAGTAAAATGATAGGGCAACATGGAAGAATACTCGCGACCATGGGTCGTCGAGGCGGTCTCAAATATTAGAAGTCTTGAACATAGACCTAAAAAGATGGTAACACTAAAAAAGAATGACTGTGTAAGACGTTAGTTCGAGTCGAGTCTTGTATGATCATTGGACAACATGTCGACAAGGTTAAAGTTTCCTAGAACGGCATCCCTGGGCCACGGGACCGTTTTTGCCTAGGAGGAAACACGGTATAGGTGTCACGCCCCAACCCGGAATCACCCGAATCATCGTCCTCGCAGGGGGCGTAATGCCGCACGAGCCTGGAGTTGCGCTCGTGCAAGGCAAGATGACAAGTTCTCAAAATGGTTATCTTTAATTTGATATTAGCAAACGGAAGAAAATAGAGTATACGAAACAATTCTCTTTATTGATAATGAACTGAGATTACACAGGCTTTCAATAGCCCAACTGAATTTGCCAGATTGGCTACAACACTCAAGTTCTCTCTTGCCCACAAAGGATTTTACCGTTCCATACATCATGCCTTCTATATCTCGGCCGCATTAATCATGTTGCAAGTTCGAGCGTCAATGCGATCACACGTTTCAAACGCTACGACATTACATGCCTCTGCGTGATCAAGCGAAGCTTCGTCGTGAGCAATCCATTCCCCGCATCCTGTACAAAAGCTGGTGGGGGGTCAATACGTTCGTCCTCGCATGTACTGATAAAAGATCCACTTTCTAAACCGACATTTAGTATTTATGTTGAATCATGCAACTTAGCTTATAATCTTGCTATATTCTCCTTAGGGTCGATTTTATGGCATATTCGAAAGTGTAAAGCATGTTATCATGGCAAGCATGTTATTCGAATTGAGTAGGCAAGCAGGCAAGCAATCTCGTATTTGTTTTATGGCGTGACTTCTTACCAGCATAGACGCACTCGCCATTGCACCGATGCAAGGTGAATACGCTCCATTCCTTCCCTGTCATGTTATAAGTGCTCTCTATACTGAATCTTTGTGTACAGGATACATACATGCCTGTACTTTCAACCCATCTTTCCTTAACTATATGAAGGTTATTGGCGTATCCGCGCCAGAATGGACTAAAGGGTTTCTTATCACTTTCATTATTTTTTCTTTTTCTTTCTTTCTCTTTCATCTTTCTCAAATTGGATAACCCGACATCCTCTTCGCTTGGGTTGCTAGCCCAATAACCGAAGGACGTCGAACTTATCATCAATTGTGGCTTATCACATCAGTAGCAAATCGTAAGTCATGCCCAAAAGATGTGCACCAACAATGATTAACATTCCTCCTAGGTCGAACGGTCCCGGTGCCTCGGTATTTAACTCGTTCGAGGGAACACACGTGTACGGGCTCTCAATCCATTTCTCAAGTCCATTCTACCATGCAACGTGCATCTTATTCAAACAACCAAGCATAGTCTTGAGTCCGCGACTCATACTTCGTATCATCTCGTATTTCTTATATTTACTTTCTATGTTCTCACATTCTATACTTCATTTTAATGTTCAATGGCATCATGCCTCAACTCAATATTCGTCAACCGAATGACCCGAAGGTCCCGAACACTTTTTGAGGCATCATACCACATCTGACAGTTCCGTCACCTACAAGCCACAACTGTTCTCTTTGTAACGAAGCCATCTTTTATGATTCTCGTGCACGTAGGCACGCTTTGACACGATTGTTTTCATTTCTTCGAGTCGTGCATGCGATGCATGCCTCGATACCATAATTCCATGTTCTTAGCCTTAAAGTTCAATTTTCGTAGCTTGTACGCTAGGGAACTCGCCTTCATAATCTTTCAATGTGCTAGCCTTTTTATCTCGTGCACGAAGGCACAAAATGGCTCATGCATGAAGGTACTCGTCGAATACAGTTATCCCATGTTCTTGTGGCTTGTACACCGAGGCACTCGCCTTTACGATATCAAATGTTCTATAGCGACTCGTGCATTTGATGCACGTTTTATTTCAATTGTTCTAACTAGTGTTCGACACACATTATGATTTATCTTCCGATAGGACCATATCTGTGGCGTCGATAGGTTAACTTAGCATACAATGATACATTCTTGCTTAGGCATGAAGGAGTAAAAAGAAGAGTCAATCCTCCCACCTTAAGCCGATACGTCTTGTTGTTTGCCGAGCCGATGCGGCTCGATTTCATAACTTTGTTGCACGGCCAAATCTTCTAACTTAGCCATTCGAACACTTCTTGTTTTATTAAACTACTCGATCGATTCTGGCCTACCGTGCCCAAGTCCCAGCCCGTTGTAAGGCGGTGATTTGGGCTTTGCGGACCCGTTGCGAATGAGGCAAAATGCCGACCTTTAACATTTCAGCGTAAACGGATAGCCTGCACATGAAACCAACTAAAGTCAATACTTGCATCGATTTGAACTTGCGCCTTGGGTCATTCGATTTCTTAGAATCTTCGAGCCTACTTAATGCACTTATCCTTCGGGGCAATGCAGCGCTTTGTATCGATTCAACTCAATGCATTCTTGGGACAATACAACTCTTTGCACCGACTTAGTTCGATGTATTGCTCGGGACAACGTAACTCTCGTATCGATTCAAATCGATACATTTCATTCGGTCAACGCGACTCTTTTGAGTCAATGTCTCAGCGTAATGCGCCTTGCGGAGCGGGGCATTACAGAATATACCACTCAAAACAAGGTTCGTCCTCGAACCAAAACCAACACTTCGATTAAGTATTTTATAGATCGTTTCACGATCTCGTCCCACTAATGTTGTTCAGTTTTATACTATCTTGCAAGCTTTCATTAACTTTCAGTCTTTTCTGCAGCTCAATTTTAATTTTGTATACAACTCGATTTGGATCCGTACATATATTCAAGGCATCCCAAAGATATATATATTTCGACCAAGTCCAGTGGTAGCAAATTTGAACAAGCTAACAGCTAAATTTTTAATCCTAATGCTTGCCATCTCGTACTCTCGTATCGGACAAAATCTTTAGCGGTCGTTCTCAGAATTTCTATTGCGTATGCATATTCGATGCGTACGCGATTGTCTAATAAGGTCACGGCATGCGACGCGATTCAAAATTGCATTTCTCGTTTTGTAAGTTTGTATGGACCATCAATTCTATACGTCGCATCGAGCCATCGCGCATCCGATCGTAACGATCCTCCGCAACGCCTTGCATTTGAAATCGCTGTCCAACTATTTTTGAAGTCTGGCTATGCAACTCATCTCGATACGATTTTTTTTGTTGCAAATGCATCAACATTCAGGACTACGCCCGCTAGGTTACTTACCTATACACCGTACTTAAATTCTTCCGACGCAACTTTAAATTGACATTGCACAAAGGCCACAATCTATTCGACATAAAAGTTTACATCGAGGCGACGGTGCTCAAGGCAACAATCGCTTTGACTCAAAGTCTCTATGATGCATCTTACGTTCGATTCCTAACGAGTAGGAATTCACTAGCAAATTCCTAACTTATCCGTCTCGCAACATCGAATATAATTTCAATTCACGTAAGCTCAATTGCAAGGTGAATCCAAATCTAACGACATAACTCGTAAGTCAATCTCTTACCACTCGCGCTCGTGCATAACACGATTCTCAAAATCGCCTAGACTTATCATCAACATGTACCACATTATATTTGTTATCGATGCAATTTTATATGCGATATCGCATGGGTTATCTTACGGTCTGCAACATTCAATTTGATTTGGCGGTCAAGTCTTCTAGGGTCAGCTGCCCCAAAGCTACGCTCGATAATTATAGATCTTTAACGAAGGACAGTTTACTACGAACCATGCTATATCTTATTTCGAAGCTAAATCACGTTCCGACAATTTCTATACGACTACCCAATTTTGGAGAAAACTATTTCTATCGACGCAACTGATGCGCAACTATCCTCCGAGTAAAATCATACACTACCGTCGATGATTTCAAAATTTATGAAACATCTACTCGTATTGAGTTTGAGTCTATCTACCCACGTCGACACTCGAGATGCCATACGCATCGAAACAATCATCGATAACTTTACGGTCTCGTCCTGATCAATCACAAAGTTTACGATCAACCAGTTCGACACTTCCGTATTACTATTCCAAAATCTCAATATCGTAGGCCCGCTCTGTTTTGTGTTCTCACATCGTGCTTACGTTTTCTTGCGTATCGATTTCCGATAGGTCGTATCAATTTTGATAACACGAGGATCAACTTTGAATCCGCATCAACGTCGACTTTAGTTCATATTGCATACATCCAAGTTCACTACAAACTTTTCTATACGTATCAATTCGTTTTTCATTTTAATCGCATCCGGTTATACTTTGATCGCGTAACCGAGTTACCGATTATCCAACATCGAACCCTCGAGTTATACGATCACGCCCTCTAAGTTTTTGCGTGTTTCAGTGGTACTTAAATGAGTTTTACTGTAACGTAACCAACTATCTCTTAGGCACTATTTATCCGCATCAACCAACTCTTTACCGAAGTCGCACATCGTGTGATCCGATTATAATTTGCCTCGCCCAACATTTCTATTGAGATTGCAGGTCGTGCGATTCAATTTTTGACTCGCCTTGCCCAATATTTCTATCGAGATCGCAAGTCGTGCGACTCGTTTGTAAGTTCAAGTTTCCTATTCCGTCAATCCAATTTTCGCTTCAAGGCGTAATCATTTCGTTAGTCTCGGTCGTTCGACCGACTTACAAATTTTTGTTCATCGTATCATTTATTGATACGAGTCCCGTCTTATCGTCCCAACCGATTTTCGGAGAACACTTGCATCAACATACCGTCATACAAATTTCCAATCGAGTCTCGGTACTCTCCTGTCCGTTGCGGACTGTCACGCCCCAGAACCAGAATACTGGAGAGCGGGGGTAGACATAGCCAGCTATGTATATTAAAGTGCAACCCACCTCGCTATACGGTCACAACTGTCTAAATACATGAGGGTTTAACTACAAGCCATCAGTCTCCTATGGTCAAGAACAAGCCTATTGTCTCAATCACAAGCAAGTAAGTAAATGTTACAAGATGTAAGACCACCAAATATACAATAGTAAGGCGTCCCAAACATTACATATTTAGCTAATCATGAAGCTAGTCGTTACAAAATATCAGGACTAGCAAGAGTTTAGTTATACATGATCAACCCTAGGATCTGTCAATCATGTTACAGCCCATAGGCAGACAGTAAGTAAAGGTGCAACCGAGCTAACAAGTGCTCGTCGGCTAAACGCCTCAAAAGAATAATTTTACAATAAAGTGGGAGAACAAAAAAAAATTCACTCATTGCCAGGGTTATGCCTGGTGGTCACCATCTGGCTGGAAGGTCGGTAGATCCTCTGGTGCTGCTCCGATATCTGGCCACACAAAACCAGCTGGGTCAGACCCCAGAAAGAGCAAGTGCCACAAAGGAGGCTTCACTTAGGAACTAAAACTAGCATATCACAATAGAATATTAAAGATAATAAATAAAGAACTGATAATAATAGAGATAACAATAGTAAACTGAGTACGAGAAAACCATTCAAGTAGCCAGGTCACAACCCTTAAACCAAACAAGGACCGGGGCTGTAACCCTTCACCTGAATAGAAACCCGTCTCAAATACTATTGGTACAGTGAAGACAATAAACGAAGAGATGACACAGAACTGCTCCGGGAGCCAGGTTACAACCCTTAAACCAAACAAGGACCGGGATTGTAACCCTTCGCCTGAACAGAACTGGACCCCTGATCTTTATTGCTAAGGCCAGTATAAATAATTATGGTATTAAGGTAAGGTAAAATATGACAAACATGGCATGGGATTGCAATAAGACAATAAACAAAGAGAGGACATAGAACTGCTCCGGGAGTCAGGTTACAACCCTTAAACCAAACAAGGACCGGAGTTGTAACCCTTTGTCTGAACAAAACTGGACCCCCGATCGTTATTGTTAAGGCAAGCATCAATAATCATATCATGTCACAATCTTGCACAGGATCAGGATAAGACTAAGCTGGAATAAACTTCATCCAATCAATCACGGCCAATCAAGAGTACGACTTGATACTTTTAACTAACTAGGGTTATCACAGGCCTAGTTACTAGCAAGATGCAATGAGATTATCCCAACAGCCACAAGCCCTGCAGACCATTCGGTTATCCAGGTCGAATTTTCGTTTATGAAAAATGCAACACGTGACTGTGTGCTGGGAATGTTCCCTACTCGTCGGTAGGCTACATGTCTACTTAATGCGCCCAGATAACGGGATTGCTTGTAGCTGGGGATCTCTTCATGTCTACTGAATTATTTTAGTTTATTAGCCTTAGTCAATTACTGTAGGTATCCCTGACCGTGGTACTCAGGGATCCCTATCCTAGACATGATACAAGACAGTACTGGTTTATTTGTACAAACGCAATCGCCCACGGTGTCCAGATCATTCATACTTGTCATGTCAGGCTAGCTGTCGTAACAGCATGTTATGATAAATCATGTCAGTTTGCTTGTCGAGAGTGTGCCACGGCGGGCTACTATCGTGTTCAAAAAATATGCCAAAATTTACATGACATAAACTTAATGTGACATTTCAGTTTAATAATACTAATTATTAATATTAATAAATAATAATAAAGAGGACAAGACTTGAGAAGGGAGCCATGTGGCAGAAAGCATGCGCGCTTATGCGGCTGGGAATCAAGAGAAATTCATGCGGCTACGGAAGTTCATGCGGCCACGAAAATTCATCCGGCTACGGAAGTTCATGCAGCCACGAAAATTCATGCGGCTACGGAAGTTCATGCGGCCACAGAAATTCATGCTGCTACGGAAGTTCATGCGGCTACGGAAGTTCATGCGGCTACGGAACTTCATGCGGCGATGGAACTTCATGCGGCTACGAAACTTCATGCGGCTACGGAAATTCATGCGGCCACGGAAGTTCATGCGGCTGCAAAAGTTCATACGGCTACGAAAGTTCATACGGCTACGAAAGTTCATGCAGCTACGGAACTTCATGCGGCTACGGAACTTCATGCGGCCACGGAACTGTTCTTCTTCTCCATTATTCCGAGAAGAAGAACCATGCAAGCCATGGTTTCCAAGCTTCATAAAACCTGCATCTAGAGTCCAAATTCGAACTTCCATAGGTCAAAATGCGGCAGAATGAAATTCTCTACAACATGGAACCATCAAAACTTGGAAATAACAATGTTAAGTAGATCAAAACCCAAGAAATCTGAAAATACTATAAACTTAGATCTACACAAATTGAGCCATAGAAATTAGAAATGCTAAGTACTAAAGTGTGTTAGAATCTCGAGAGGAAGAGAATGGAACAAAAAACAAAGTTCCTCCATGAAGCAAGCTACACTTGCCTAAGCTCTCTCTCTCTCTCTCTCTCTCTCTCTCTCCTGGTGGTTGAAGAAGTAATGGTGGAGAAGAAGTAGTAAATGAAGAGAGAGAATGAGGGAATGAGTTAATAAAGGATGATGATGGTGGTAGGTAAGGGTTCTCCCATTGGTTCATGATGAACCAAGACAACCCAAGCCTAGCCGAACCAACCCAAAATAGACCAAGCCATGTAATGCCAAGATAAGCCAAGCAAGGAATCATGCAATACAAGATAAAATATGTACACGTATTTCAAAATACGTAATACGAACTATAGGCATTACAACTCTACCCACCTTAAAAGAATTCCATCCTCAAAATTTAATTAAGAGGCTAGAGGGACAAGAACAAGCTATACTATCCATAGGTAAGCTATATGAATCAAGCAATCAAGTAATTATTCATGCAAGCAAGGAATCGAAGGCATGAGGCATAAGAAAGATATTATACCTCATGAGTCAAACAGGTCGGGATATCGCGATCGAATATCATCCTCACACTCCCACGTTGACTCACCCAAAGAGTGATGACCCCAAGCAACTCGGACTAACTTGATAGTCTTGTTCTTGAGTGTCTTCTCTCTTCGGTCCAATATAGACACGGGCCTCTCCTCATACGAAAGGTTGGTACCAACAACCAATTCCGAATGATCCAGGATGTGGCTTGGGTCCGGGATATACCATCGTAGTTGGGATACATGGAACATATTATGCACCTCACGTAGCGACGGCGGAAGAGCGAGACGATATAATACATCTCCTACTCTCTCCAGAATATCGAACGGTCCTATATACCTAGGACTAAGCTTTCTCCGTACGCCGAAACGAATGACGCCACGGTTAGGCGAAATCCTCAGGAATACATGGTCACCGATCGAGAATTCAAGGAGTCGTCGATGAGAATCGGCCTAATGACGCTGGCAATCTTGGGCAACTCGAAGATGATCTCTGACTCTTCTGACCACTTCAACGGTCTGAGCAATCATTTTCGGACCGAGCATCTGTCTCTCTCCGACATCGTCCCATGCTAGCGGGGATCGGCACTTCCTACCATACAGTGCCTCAAACGGTGCCATCTGGATGCTGGCCTGGAAACTGTTGTTGTACGAGAACTCCACCAGGTGCAGGTGATTTTCCCACGAACCACCAAAGTCGAGTGTACAAGATCTCAACATATCTTCGAGAGTCTGGATCGTGCGTTCTGACTGGCCATCTGTCTGTGGGTGATATGCTGAGCTGAACTGGAGACGAGCCCCCAAACTCTCTTGCAGGCTACGCCAAAAGTGTGACATAAATCTGGAATCTCTGTCCGAGGTGATAATGACTGGTACACCGTATAATTCGACAATCTACCGGAGATACATCTCCGCTAGTTGAGCCGTCGACTGACCAACTCTGAAAGGAAGAAAGTGAGCCACCTTCGTGAGCCTGTCTATGACAACCCAAATAGCGTCTCTGCCAGCCAGGGATCTAGACAATCCAGTCACAAAATCTATGGTTATATGCTCCCACTTCTATTCTAGAATTGGCAAGGGCTGAAGTAGTCCAGCTGGCCTCTGATGTTCAGCTTTAACTTGTTGGCAAACCAAACATCAAGAGACAAACTGGGCTATCTTCCTCTTCATGCCATTCTATCAAAAGTGTTGACGAATATCTCGGTACATCTTCGTACCGCCAGGATGAATGGAATACTGCGAACTGTGAGCCTCTGCCATGATCTCTTATCTGATATCTCCACTGGATACACAAAGACGCTTTCCATGTCGAAGTGTACCGTCTTCATGGATACATAACTCTATTCTTTGTCCTGCCTCACACTCTGCTCTGTGTCGCTGAAGCTTAGAATCTGCTGACAGCGCCATCCGGATCCTCCCGACTATAGTGGACTGAACTTGTATGCTGGCCATCAATGCCACACTGGAAGGGAGGAAAACTTCTATACCCATTTTCTGAAGATCGGCTAACAGCTCTGGTTGCGCTGTTAGGAAATAAACTCCGGCTCTCCTGCTCAATGCATCTGCAACAACGTTGGCCTTTCCAGGATGATACTGCAAGTTAACATCATAATCCACAAGTAGCTCCAGCCACCTCCTCTGACACATGTTAAGATCCTTCTGGGTGAAAACATACTTCAGGCTCTTGTGGTCGGTGAAAATCTCTACCCTATCTCCATATAGGTATTGCCTCCACAACTTAAGTGCAAACACTACTGCTGCCAGCTCCAAGTCATGGGTTGGGTAATTCTTCTCATGATCACGAAGTTGTCGTGACGCATAAGCTATTACCTTCCCATGCTGCATCAGAACACATCCCAAACCTCTGCCTGAAGCATCACAATACACTAAGAATCCTCCGGTTCCATCTGGAAGCGTAAGAATAGGAGCCGTCATCAAACCTCGCTTCAACTTCTCAAAAGAATCCTGGCACTCTACTGTCCAAGCAAACTACACATCCTTGCGGGTCAACTGGGTCAATGGTACTGAAATTCGAGTAAAGTCTGAAACAAATTGCCGGTAGTAGCCGGCCAAGCCAAGAAAACTATAAATTTCTGCCACTATGCTAGGTACCGGCCATGTTTCAATGGCCACGATCTTCTGGGGATCCACTTCTACTCCTCCTCTGGTGATGATATGACCCAAGTACGAAATGCGATCGAGCCAGAACTCATATTTACTAAACTTGGCATACAACTGGTGCTCTCTGAGAATCTGGAGGACAACTCGGAGATGCTGCTCATGCTCTGCTTCACTCTTGCTGTAGACCAGGATGTCATCTAGGAACACAATCATGAACTAATCCAAATAAGGCATGAAGATGCGATTCATGAGGTCCATGAATACAGCCGGCGCATTGGTTGCTCCAAATGGCATCACAAGGAACTCCCAATGCCCATACCTAGATCTGAAAGCTGTCTTCGGGATGTCCTGCTCTCTGACTCTGATATGATGGTATCCTGACCGCAAGTCGATCTTTGAGAATACTGCTGCCTCCTTGAGTTGATCAAACAAGTCATCTATCCTCGGGAGAGGGTATCTGTTCTTGATTGTCACTGAGTTCAAGGTACGATAATCTACACATAATCTGGACGTACCATCCATATTTTTCACAAGAAGCATCGGGGCTCCCCAAGGCGATCCACTAGCACGAATAAATCCCTTGGTTCTGAGTTCTTCAATCATCTTGTATATTATCTCTAGCTCTGACGGCGCCATCCTGTAGACTCTTTCTGAAACTGGGGCTGTCCTGGGAATCAAGTCGATAGTAAACTCGATCTCTCGCTCTGGCGGCATCCCTGGAAGCTCTTCTGAAAAAATATCTAGAAACTCTTCAACTATCTTGGATAACTGTATTGCTGCTACTGCCATCCGCAACACTGGAGGAGAAGGTTCAACTTCGCCTCGGGAGAAGAAAAACTCTGGCTCGCCTGGAATACTAAAAACAACCCTGCCAATGTGGCTGTCTATCCTAGCATACTGGTCCCTCAACCAATCCATCCCTAAGACCATATCATAATCGGCCATCGGGAACTCTTTCAATCTATCGGGGAACTCTCTACCGCTAACTACGATCCGACACGAGGAAAATACCATATCTACTCCTACAAGTCCATTACCAGTAAGTATATTAAGCCTCACTGATAATGACCCGGGCTCCAATCCTATCCGTGTTGCGAATCGTGCAGACTTAAATGAATGCGAGGCACCAGAATCAAATAATACTGAAGCTGGAAGGGTGTTGACGAGAATAGTACCTGCCACTACCTTACCTGGTGCTATTCCTTTTTCTTCCATGGTCAAAGCCAGCACTTGACCATGTCCTCTGGGTGCGGGTCCCCTCTGCAGAAAATTCCTCTGTCTGCTCTGGATCAGGGCTTGGGCTTGGGCATACTGCTGCGGTCTCTGCTGCTGGAATACCTGGGCCTGCGTCGGCAATGGCCTCGAGAACGGGTACTATAGCTGCTGCTGCTGCTGGACTGGTGCTGGTCCTCTAACTGAAGGACTAGAGAAGGCCGATGAACTCCCCATGTTCGGGCAATTCTCAATCCTGTGGTCCGGGGTACCACAAACCAAGCACAAATCCTGTGCTCTGCGACACTCTGATACCACATGCCCTGGCTTTCCGCAGTGTGAACATCCCACTGCGGAAGACTACTTCTGCTTCTGCTGCTGAGGGTGCGTCGGGGTGGAATGCTGAACCGACGTCACTGAGGCTGCCCGCTTCGGAGCTCCAATGGTCAAAGCCCTGGCTGCTGGGGCTGGTGCGGATGACTGATTCATCTGGCTATGGGATCGCTTCCGACATCCGGTCCTATCCATGATCCTCTGGGAGGTATATTCATGCCTCCGGACTGCCCTCAGTACTGCATCAAAGGTCTGATGCTCAAACTGCTCCACCGCCAATAAAATCTCTAGGTGGAGCCCCTGCTAGAACCGCTGGCTCTATCGAACTCGGTTGCTACCAAGGTGGGAGCAAACCGACTAAGCCTAGAGAACTTGGCCGCATATCCATCGACCGTCCTGTCCATCTGCTTCAGATTGGTGAACCTCGTCTGTAGATCATACCGAGCTACAGCATCAAAATACTTGGTCTGGAATCTCTTCCTGAATACTGCCCAGGTAATAGAGGCCACTAATCCAACGGCCTGCACCGCCCACCAGCTGCGGGCAAGATCCAATAGCTATAGGCGCACCACGGCTACCTTCTCATTCTCTGGAGTCCTGGCTGCTTCTAGAATCACCTCTGTGTCCTGAAGCCAAGCATCTGCAGCGATCGTATCTTCACTGCCGTCGAAGAAGGGAGGGTTCAAGCGCTTGAAGCTGTTGGCTGTGCTGTTACCCTGATGACCTCCTCTGGTCAAAGCATCTGCCACCGTCTAGTGCAAGGCATCTTCCCGACGATCCTGGAAAGCTAATAATGACCTGATGAGACCCACTAAAGTGCCATCATTAGGCTCTGCAGGCTGGACGGGCTGAACTGGTGGCTCTCCTCCAGTAGACATGACTCTAGAGGCTACTCTTGAATATTGGACTTGATCTCCGGGTTGCTGCTGGTCCGTGGGAGGTGCTCCGCCTTGCTGATCGGCAGGTCCAGGAACAATGCCGCTGAAGAAGAAGACATAGGGAACAATAAGGAAGGACCAGGACAGATCAACGATACAAGCATGTGATCAGGTCAAGATTTTTAGGGATCAAGAGGATACGAGCAAAGATCAAGGAAGAGTACTGATTGAGACATCTATTCAGTAAACCCTCACATATCTTGATTTACAAGACCTGTATGGGCCACCACTTAAACCATGTTACGCCCCAGAACCAGAATACTGGAGAGCGGGGACAGACATAGCCAGCTACGTGTATTGAAGTGCAATCCATCTCGCTATACGGTCACGGCTGTCTAGATACATGAGGGTTTAACTACAAGCCATCAGTCTCCTACGGTCAAGAACAAGTCTATTGTCTCAATCACAAGCAAGTAAGTAAATGTTACAAGATGTAAGACCACCAAATATACAATAGTAAGGCGTCCCAAATATTACATATTTAGCTGATCATAAAGCTAGTCATTACAAAATGTCAGGACTAGCAAGAGTTTAGTCATACATGATCAACCCTAGGATCTGTCAATCATGTTACAGTCCGTAGGCAGACAGTAAGTAAAGGTGCAACCGAGCTAACAAGTGCTCGTCAGCTAAACGCCTCAAAATAATAATTTTACAATAAAGTAGGAGAACAAAAAGAAACCCACTCATTGCCAGGATTACGCCTGGTGGTCACCATCTGGCTGGAAGGTCTGTAGATCCTCTGGTGCTGCTCCGATATCTGGCCACACAAAACCAGCTGGGTCAGACCCAGAAAGAGCAAGTACCACAAAGGAGGCTTCACTTAGGAACTAAAACCAGCATATCATAATAGAATATTAAAGATAATAAATAAAGAACTGATAATAATAGAGATAACAACAGTAAACTGAGTACGAGAAAACCATTCAAGTAGCCAGGTCACAACCCTTAAACCAAACAAGGACCGGGGTTGTAACCCTTCACCTAAAAAAAATCCGTCTCAAATACTATTGGTACAGTGAAGACAATAAACGAAGAGAGGACACAGAACTGCTCCGGGAGCCAGGTTACAACCCTTAAACCAAACAAGGACCGGGGTTGTAACCCTTCGCCTGAACAGAACTGGACCCCTGATCTTTATTGCTAAGGCCAGTATAAATAATCATGGTATTAAGGTAAGGTAAAATATGACGAACATGGCATGGGGTTGCAATTAGACAATAAACGAAGAGAGGATATAGAACTGCTCCGGGAGCCAGGTTACAACCCTTAAACCAAACAATGACCAGAGTTGTAACCCTTCGCCTGAACAGAACTGGACCCCCGATCGTTATTGTTAAGGCAAGCATCAATAATCATATCATGTCATAATCTTGCACAAGATCAGGATAAAACTAAGCTGGAATAAACTCCATCCAATCAATCACGACCAATCAAGAGTACGGCTTGATACTTTTAACTAACTAGGGTTATCACAGGCCTAGTTACTAGCAAGATGCAATGAGATTATCCCAACAGCCACAAGCCCTGCAGACCATCCGGTTATCCAGGTCAAATGTCCGTTTATGAAGAATGTAACACGTGACTGTGTGCTGGAATGTGCTCTACTCGTCGGTAGGCTATAAGTCCACTTAATATGCCCAGATAACGAGATTGTCTGTAGCTGGAAATCTCTTCATATCTACTGAATTATTCTAGTTTATTAGCCTTAGTCAATTACTGTAGGTATCCCTGACCGTGGTACTCAGGGATCCCTATCCTAGACATGATGTAAGACAGTACTGGTTTATTTGTACAAACACAATCGCCTACGGTGTCCAGGTCATTCATACTTGTCATGTCAGGCTAGCTGTCGTAACAGCATGTCATGATATATCATGTCAGTTTGCTTGTCGAGAGTGTGCCACGGCGGGCCACTATCGTGTTCAGAAAATATGCCAAAATTTACATAACATAAACATAATGTGATATTTCAGTTTAATAATACTAATATTAATATTAATAAATAATAATAAAGAGGACAAGACTTAAGGAGGGAGCTATGCGACAGAAAGCATGCGCGCTTATACGGCTGGAAATCAAGAGAAATTCATGCGGCTACGGAAGTTCATGCGGCCACGAAAATTCATGCGGCTACGGAAGTTCATGCGGCCACGAAAATTCATACGGCTACGGAAGTTCATGTGTAACACCCAATTTCTGAAATGAGGGTAATTTTGAAATTTTGTATTTAAATTATTTAATTATGGTTTTAAATTTAATAATATGATTTTTGGTGATTTTTAATAATTTTAAAAACTATTTAAATCATGACTTGTGATTTGGTGTGCAGCTAGTGAAGCCGTAGTGAACTGCCTGCCCTAGAGCCTAACCATGTGGGTAGAGATTTTGTTTATTACATTTAGCTTGAGGATATTGGTTATCTTGAATTTATTTGAAATTATTATAATTATTTGGAATTAATATATACTATATTAAATGGTGTGATTTAATATTATTTAATTAATTGCCATGTGATTGTTAGTAGCCCCAACCTAGAATTGACCTAACCTAGGTTAGTCCTAGTTAGTCATGGTTAGACTAAGTTAGAAATTGAGTTGGTCATGGTTAGTCATGACTAGTTAGAATGACTAGGTTGCAACTTGATTAAAGGGGGACCTTGATTTTGACCATTGAATATGCTAGATGGGATGAGAGCCCTTAGATTGAATCCCAAAACCCTAACCCTAACATTATGACCAGCCTAGGGACTCCCCCCTCCTTGCTATAAAATCCCTCTCAAAGTTTGTGCCTCCTCTTTATTCATCCCTCCATTTTTTTCTAAGGAAAGGTTTGCTCTCTATTGAAAATCCTTCATAGTTTATTCAATATTAATCCATTTTCATTGAAACTTCTTCCATTGTAACCTAATTAGTGTCCCCCCTACTGTTGGTGGAGGCTATTCTCAGGATTGATACAATTTGGAGCCATTGGCTAGCTTGAGGAGATCTCATTTTTGGAGCTTTTCCTTGTGAAGGAACACAATAGGTAACTTTCTCATTTCTCCATGGATTTTCGATTTCTCTTCATGGTTAGGAAACCCTAGGAGTCCCCTAAGTGTCTGTATAGGTTTCGTGTCAGGTATCATAAGTTTCGTGTCCTATTTGGACACGTATCAATGTCGTTTGCATTGTGTTTGTCGAAATGCCTCAATGGGCATTTCGTGTGCATTTTTAGTTTTTGTTTGAATAGGAAATTAGGGTTTGACCTCGTTTATAGGTTTCCTGTATCCTTGTGTCATTTTTGTGTCGTGTCGAGTCTGCACAGACACGTGTACACGTGGTCGCGCGCGCGCGTGTACAGGCACTGTGCGTGCCCTGCTGCTCGGGCGTGATTGCGACACGGACACGCGTCGTGGACACTTGAAACTTGACACACACCAAGGGGCAATGTCTGCCACCCCGTGTGTCAAGTTGTACGAGCTCTCGTGTCGTGTCGGACACGCACGAGCACGTGCACTGATTCGTGCACTGTTGCAGTCGGCTGTTACTTGAGCACTGACACGCGTGTTTTGTGTCGCGTACACGCAACTTGGACACGATTCAGGGTGTCCTAACCCTAGCCCTAGTCTAGGTCGACACTGGGACACAACCACGTGGGTTGTGTCGTGTCGTGTCGTGCACACGAGAGTCGGGAACACGTGCACGATGCTTGATTCTGTGTTGCACAGTTTTGTGCACTGTTTTGTACTTACTTTCGTTGGACACGTTTGTGTCCACTTTTGTGGACACAAACCACTTGTATAGCATGTGTACAATATATTTATCTATTACCAACCATTAAATTCCTATTTTAAATTGATTTTCATTGTTATCTTCTTATTTCCCATTTTTCTGAAAACCAATGTATCAGCCTAAATCATGTTCTGTCCAGTTTTCTAAAAACGAACTTTAGCAATCTTTTAAACCCATTTAACATTGTTAATTACTTGTAACTAAGACCCTAACATGTTCTCCTATGTGTATCCTAACTGTGTGTCGAAATTAGGTTTGTTTTGAAGTTGTTTGAGGCTTAAAATCTGAGATTTCAGTTTAAGGCTAATTTGAACTGTTGTGTTTTAGTTTTATGTGATTACTTGAGTATTCAAACTATTCTTAAATGAGGTTGGTTAATCTGAAATCTGAAATGAAATTGGACTGATTTGGGAGTGTTTTGGTTCAGGAAATTTGAGTTTACAGTATAGGACTGTTAAATGTTTTTTTTCAGTGTTCATGAGTACTAAAACTGAGAATGGGTGCTATGTAAATTGATAACCTGAGATTGGTTGGTTAACTAATGTTAATTCCTGCACATTTAAATCTGTCACACTCTTCATTTCATTCCTGCATATTTCCATGTGACACACACAAGTTCACCTTGACACAGCCCTTTCACTGTTTTGTTGCAAACACAATTGTCCTTCTTCTTTACTGTTTTTTTTTTCTGCCAATCACTTCCTGTCACACTGGTTCAAAACCTGAGGACATGTTGTGTGATTAAGGGGTGACTGAAATCAGAGTTGGCAAGGAATTGATTTCCTTCCTTTGTTAGCAGTCCATTATTGGACTTCCCTATCCCTGTCACATTTGTATTCCTGCATACTTGGCATGTTACACTTCTCACAAATATTTTCCTGCACTCTTCAATAACCTGGAGTTCCTGTACACTGTATTGTTTTCCTGCACACCCTTCACTGTTAGATTTTCTTGAGTACACCAATTCTCTTAACTGATTTCCTTTTCTTTCTTCTTAAACCTGTTAATACTTTGAACTGTTTTGGTTTTGGGTTAAGATCTAAACCTGAGAATTTATGTACTGCCTTTGGTTCAGTAGGAACCTATGAGTTGGTTTGATATGTTGAGATCACACACCTCATCACCACTGTCTTTTCCTGCATATTTTGTTTTCCTGTACACTCTCACCTTACCACCCATATTTCAGTTTTGTTTCATAACCTGAACACACACTCTTCACTTTTTAATTCCTGCATTTCACATTGTGATACTCTCACTGTCACCAAATTCCTGTACACATTGCCTTCACTGATTTCCTGCATCATAATTCCTGTACACTAGCCTACATCCTTTCACACATTGTCACAGCCACAAGCACACATTGCTTCCCTCTCTCTTATTATACATGTAGGTATATACTATATGTGAATGTCTGTACATATATGTATATATAAATAGTGTAATGTATGTAAATAGACATATGTATATCTATGTAAATGGAATGCCTAATGTTAGTATCTATATGTATATGTATATTGATAATAAGTTAGACATGTTTGTGTATATGCTAGTTATGTAGCATATAGCTATGTTATGATATGTGATATAGTTGGGATAGGTTTGGTTCAGGCTTGCATAGCCTTGTAGTGGTGTGTACTA
Source organism: Iris pallida (assembly GCA_029216955.1). Lineage (NCBI taxonomy): Eukaryota > Viridiplantae > Streptophyta > Magnoliopsida > Asparagales > Iridaceae > Iris > Iris pallida. Next base: position 38,385,520 of record JANAVB010030220.1, read on the forward strand.
GCTAGTATAGGCTTGTGTGTCCTAGTATAGACTAAGCTAGACTCGACTAGACTAATTTAGCCTAGTTTAGACAAGGTTGACCTAGTTTGACTTCTAGGGTTGACCAAAGTTGACCAAGAGTTGACTTTGGCCTAGATTGACTTAGAATCATGTAGAATACATAGCAGAGCTTCATTTTATCATTTTAGACTTGTTGTGACTTGTGCTGTTCTGTTTAGGAGCTAGACACCACTCATTGGACAGTACGATTCATATCGGACACTCAGATACAGGCGAGTACATTCTCTGATCATTTCATATCCTGCTTAGAATTATTTCCTGCAGTAGATTACTTTACTTGTACTGTCACGGTGGTCACACAGATTGGTACTATATGGATCCCTTCTTGAGATGTTATCCTTAGGGAGCATCGGGTACTCTATGTTCTGTACGTTTCACTTACATAGCGTATCACTATGCTTCGTTGATTCTTCGATCACTTGTGACATATACTCTTATGATCACAGAGTCTTCCTAGAATCCTTATCCCATTTATGGGATTACTATGTACCACCTTCGGGGTCTACCACCTTCGGGGTCTACCACCTTCGGGGTCTGTTACATAGCATCATATAACATAACCTGGCTGGATCCTTGTGTATTGATTGGGGGTACGGGAGAGTATAAATGGATATGTGAATAATACACCAGTAGTGTAGCATCAGAATCATTCCATAGTGTAGCATCAGAATCATCCTAGGCCATTTACATGTTCATATTGTACTATGACTCACTAGCCACATGTTAGCTCTCTATTTATATTAGATATTTCTATTACAGCTTTCTCTCTCTGTTTACATACTGCACTTCTTTCAGTACTTGTATCTTACTTTACTGCATGTTCATATTTTCTAACCTGCTATGAATTGTTGAGATGTACTGTACTCGCTCCTGTCCTGACTGGACCTGTTGAAAATATTACAGAGGACGAGGAGGAGGCCTGGAAGGATACCTTCTTCGGACAGCTCTAGCTGAGGATATCACCATACTGCCTAGACTAGTTTAGTTAGGCCTTATCTTATTTTCTTGTTGTCTTGAGACTGTTTAGTTAGACTTATTTGGAGTTCAGAGTTGTATATTCTTTCATTCTGTATCTGAGACCATGTACTTCTGGATATTGCTGGGATTATCTTGGACTACTTTTCATCTATTTATTTCCTTGAGTTCTATTTTATATCGTGCTATCTCTTCCTTAGTTGTAATTGAGTTTTACTACCATGTCACCCCCATTTCGGGGAGTATAAACTGATTAGATAGATATTGTTAGATGTATGTTGACCTAGGACAGCGTTCTACCGCCGATACTGCGGCGTAGGCTGGGCGTTGTTACATTCTCGTACCCTCACAGTGGGTGCTGGTCGTGACACGTTTTTAGTGGTGGCCCATGCAGGTCGAGTTTGTGTAGTGGTATTCGAACTAGAGTACCACTACAGCCTGCAGTAGGATTAGAATTATTTTTGGAGGTACTCAATCACATTAGGAAAAATTCTTAACTGGATTTCCTGCCATCTAAATTCCTGTTGAAGATTGCTTCCTTGAATAACTGTCCTCCCTTGAATTATCATTTCTATCTCAGTATTGATTCCTTGTTTGATCTGTCTTCAGGACGGTTATGGAGACACGATCTCATCGTCTCGATCAGGGAGATACCACTGAGGGGTCTACCACTCCTCGTCCTGATCAGCAGGGCCCCGAGACTGCAGTTCCTGTTGTGCCAGCTCAGGCTAGGATATCTGCAGCTTATGGGAGTGCACCTCTTCCTACTCCGAGACTTTCTCCTGTCGTCCCGAACGTTCATCAGCAGCAGTCGCCATCAGGATCAGAGGACGTGGCGAGGTTGTTCTCCTTCTTCCAGCAGATAGTGGAAACTCAGCGGCAACAGTTGTTCAAGAGGGGACGAGACGCTCACGATACCAGCAGCAGCGGAGGCCAGGCCAAGAGGCCCCATGTACAGATTCAGCAGACGCAGATACCAGTGGGAGTTCAGCAAGTGCAGCATCAGTATCGGGGTCAGGACCCAAAGGCAATCAGTTGTCCCTACTGCAAGAAGCCGGGGCATGGGTGGGGTGAGTGCAGGAAGAGACTGGGCAAGTGCCTAGTATGTGGTTCAGTATACCATCAGATGAGGGAGTGTTCCCAGTATGTAGGCAGAGTAGTTCAGGGAGCAGCACCAGGAGCGGAAGCTAGGGCTCCGACAGAGCAGCCGAGGGGACCACCGTTGCAGACGCAGCAGATTACCAGTTGCCCTTCCTGTAGGGAACCAGGGCACGATTTGGGCGAATGCCGAATGAGGATAGGCAAGTGCCAACTTTGTGGAGCATCATATCACCCGTTAAGAGAGTGTCCCAAGTTTTCTAAACGGACAGCTCAGGGAGCAGGAGCAAGGACTCCGGTAGGCCAGCAGAGGGGATTACCCTTACCGACTCAGCAGCAGAGGTACATGCAGCATCAGCAGCAGGCCGGAGGAGGCCAGCAAGGGCGAGCTTTCGCCAGGACAGTCGAGGATGCTCAGGTTGTTGGAGATCTAGTTACAGGTTTCGTTCTTTTGAATCAAATTCTGCAATTGTCTCTTATAACTGCCTTGAAATTTCAATTCCTTCCGTTCCTAGTTGATTTATCAATTTTGTCCTGTTGTCCTTGTGTTATGTTTGATTTCCTTCTGAGATGAATCATATGGGCTAGGTCACCCAGTTATGGAATCTAGAATATTCGATAAGTCATGTTAGCTGGCATAGTGAGGACATATAGTCAGATGTAGGACGTATTTCTCGGGTGTGGGAATTTAAAGTTTTTGCTGCCAAGCATGCGGCAATGCGAAAATTTTAAATACCATAATTCTAGAGGTATGTGCCTTAGTCGAGGACTCTGTGATTATCATAGCCTTGCTCACTAGCATGACGGAGATTCTGAGTATCATGATTATGGATAGACGCATATGATTATCTGACGGTATGTTTGAGACTTTGATTGTGGGGTGTTTGACCTAGAGAGACTGCTACCATCTTAATTTCGAGGACGAAATTTTTATAAGGTGGGTAGGATTGTAACACCCAGTTTCTGAAATGAGGGTAATTTTGAAATTTTGTATTTAAATTATTTAATTATGGTTTTAAATTTAATAATATGATTTTTGGTGATTTTTAATAATTTTAAAAACTATTTAAATCATGACTTGTGATTTGGTGTGCAGCTAGTGAAGCCGTAGTGAACTGCCTGCCCTAGAGCCTAACCATGTGGGTAGATATTTTGTTTATTACATTTAGCTTGAGGATATTGGTTATCTTGAATTTATTTGAAATTATTATAATTATTTGGAATTAATATATACTATATTAAATGGTGTGATTTAATATTATTTAATTAATTGCCATGTGATTGTTAGTAGCCCCAACCTAGAATTGACCTAACCTAGGTTAGTCCTAGTTAGTCATGGTTAGACTAAGTTAGAAATTGAGTTGGTCATGGTTAGTCATGACTAGTTAGAATGACTAGGTTGCAACTTGATTAAAGGGGGACCTTGATTTTGACCATTGAATATGCTAGATGGGATGAGAGCCCTTAGATTGAATCCCAAAACCCTAACCCTAACATTATGACTAGCCTAGGGACTCCTCCCTTCTTGCTATAAAATTCCTCTCAAAGTTTGTGCCTCCTCTTTATTCATCCCTCCATTTTTTTTCTAAGGAAAGGTTTGCTCTCTATTGAAAATCCTTCATAGTTTATTCAATATTAATCCATTTTCATTGAAACTTCTTCCATTGTAACCTAATTAGTGTCCCCCTACTGTTGGTGGAGGCTATTCTCAGGATTGATACAATTTGGAGCCATTGGCTAGCTTGAGGAGATCTCATTTTTGGGGCTTTTCCTTATGAAGGAACACAATAGGTAACTTTCTCATTTCTCCATGGATTTTCAATTTCTCTTCATGGTTAGGAAACCCTAGGAGTCCCCTAAGTGTCTGTATAGGTTTCGTGTCAGGTATCATAAGTTTCGTGTCCTATTTGGACACGTATCAATGTCGCTTGTATTGTGTTTGTCGAAATGCCTCAATGGGCATTTCGTGTGCATTTTTAGTTTTTGTTTGAATAGAAAATTAGGGTTTGACCTCGTTTATAGGTTTCCTGTATCCTTGTGTCATTTTTGTGTCGTGTCGAGTCTGCACAGACACGTGTACACGTGGTCGCGCGCGCGCGTGCACAGGCACTGTGCGTGCCCTGCTGCTCGGGCGTGATTGCGACACGGACACGCGTCGTGGACACTTGAAACTTGACACACACCAAGGGGCAATGTTTGCCACCCCATGTGTCAAGTTGCACGAGCTCTCGTGTCGTGTCGGACACGCACGAGCACGTGCACTGATTCGTGCACTGTTGCAGTCGGCTGTTACTTGAGCACTGACACGCGTGTTTTGTGTCGCGTACACGCGACTTGGACACGATTCAGGGTATCCTAACCCTAGCCCTAGTCTAGGTCGACACTGGGACACAACCACGTGGGTTGTGTCGTGTCGTGTCGTGCACACGAGAGTCGGGAACACGTGCACGATGCTTGATTCTGTGTTGCACAGTTTTGTACTTACTTTCGTTGGACACGTTTGTGTCCACTTTTGTGGACACAAACCACTTGTGTAGCATGTGTACAATATATTTATCTATTACCAACCATTAAATTCCCATTTTAAATTGATTTTCATTGTTATCTTCTTATTTCCCATTTTTCTGAAAACCAATGTATCAGCCTAAATCATGTTCTGTCCAGTTTTCTAAAAACGAACTTTAGCAATCTTTTAAACCCATTTAACATTGTTAATTACTTGTAACTAAGACCCTAACATGTTCTCCTATGTGTTTCCTAACTGTGTGTCGAAATTAGGTTTGTTTTGAAGTTGTTTGAGGCTTAAAATCTGAGATTTCAGTTTAAGGCTAATTTGAACTGTTGTGTTTTAGTTTTATGTGATTACTTGAGTATTCAAACTGTTCTTAAATGAGGTTGGTTAATCTGAAATCTGAAATGAAATTGGACTGATTTGGGAGTGTTTTGGTTCAGGAAATTTGAGTTTACAGTATAGGACTGTTAAATGTTTTTTTTCAGTGTTCATGAGTACTAAAACTGAGAATGGGTGCTATGTAAATTGATAACCTGAGATTGGTTGGTTAACTAATGTTAATTCCTGCACATTTAAATCTGTCACACTCTTCATTTCATTCCTGCATATTTCCATGTGACACACACAAGTTCACCTTGACACAGCCCTTTCACTGTTTTGTTGCAAACACAATTGTCCTTCTTCTTTACTGTTTTTTTTTCCTGCCAATCACTTCCTGTCACACTGGTTCAAAACCCGAGGACATGTTGTGTGATTAAGGGGTGACTGAAATCAGAGTTGGCAAGGAATTGATTTCCTTCCTTTGTTAGCAGTCCATTATTGGACTTCCCTATCCCTGTCACATTTGTATTCCTGCATACTTGGCATGTTACACTTCTCACAAATATTTTCCTGCACTCTTCAATAACCTGGAGTTCCTGTACACTGTATTGTTTTCATGCACACCCTTCACTGTTAGATTTTCTTGAGTACACCAATTCTCTTAACTGATTTCCTTTTCTTTCTTCTTAAACCTGTTAATACTTTGAACTGTTTTGGTTTTGGGTTAAGATCTAAACCTGAGAATTTATGTACTGCCTTTGGTTCAGTAGGAACCTATGAGTTGGTTTGATATGTTGAGATCACACACCTCATCACCACTGTCTTTTCCTGCATATTTTGTTTTCCTGTACACTCTCACCTTACCACCCACATTTCAGTTTTGTTTCATAACCTGAACACACACTCTTCACTTTTTAATTCCTGCATTTCACATTGTGATACTCTCACTGTCACCAAATTCCTGTACACATTGCCTTCACTGATTCCTGCATCATAATTCCTGTACACTAGCCTACATCCTTCCACACATTGTCACAGCCACAAGCACACATTGCTTCCCTCTCTCTTATTATACATGTAGGTATATACTATATGTGAATGTCTGTACATATATGTATATATAAATAGTGTAATGTATGTAAATAGACATATGTATATCTATGTAAATGGAATGCCTAATGTTAGTATCTATATGTATATGTATATTGATAATAAGTTAGACATGTTTGTGTATATGCTAGTTATGTAGCATATAGCTATGTTATGATATGTGATATAGTTGGGATAGGTTTGGTTCAGGCTTGCATAGCCTTGTAGTGGTGTGTACTAGCTAGTATAGGCTTGTGTGTCCTAGTATAGACTAAGCTAGACTCGACTAGACTAATTTAGCCTAGTTTAGACAAGGTTGACCTAGTTTGACTTCTAGGGTTGACCAAAGTTGACCAAGAGTTGACTTTGGCCTAGATTGACTTAGAATCATGTAGAATACATAGCAGAGCTTCATTTTATCATTTTAGACTTGTTGTGACTTGTGCTGTTCTGTTTAGGAGCCAGATACCACTCCTTGGACAGTACGATTCATATCGGACACTCAGATACAGGCGAGTACATTCTCTGATCATTTCATATCCTGCTTAGAATTATTTCCTGCAGTAGATTACTTTACTTGTACTGTCACGGTGGTCACACGGATTGGTACTATATGGATCCCTTCTTGAGATGTTATCCTTAGAGGGCATCGGGTACTCTATGTTCTGTGCGTTTCACTTACATAGCGTATCACTATGCTTCGTTGATTCTTCGATCACTTGTGACATATACTCTTATGATCACAGAGTCTTCCTAGAATCCTTATCCCATTTATGGGATTACTATGTACCACCTTCGGGGTCTACCACCTTCGGGGTCTGTTACATAGCATCATATAACATAACCTGGCTGGATCCTTGTGTATTGATTGGGAGTACGGGGGAGTATAAATAGACATGTGAATAATACACCAGTAGTGTAGCATCAGAATCATTCCATAGTGTAGCATCAGAATCATCCTAGGCCATTTACATGTTCATATTGTACTCTGACTCACTAGCCACATGTTAGCTCTCTATTTATATTAGATATTTCTATTACAGCTTTCTCTCTCTGTTTACATACTGCACTTCTTTCAGTACTTGTATCTTACTTTACTGCATGTTCATATTTTCTAACCTGCTATGAATTGTTGAGATGTACTGTACTCGCTCCTGTCCTGACTGGACCTGTTGAAAATATTACAGATGACGAGGAGGAGGCCTGGGAGGATACCTTCTTCGGACAGCTCTAGCTGAAGATATTACCATACTGCCTAGACTAGTTTAGTTAGGCCTTATCTTATTTTCTTGTTGTCTTGAGACTGTTTAGTTAGACTTATTTGGAGTTCAGAGTTGTATATTCTTTCATTCTGTATCTGAGACCATGTACTTCTGGATATTGCTGGGATTATCTTGGACTACTTTTCATCTATTTATTTCCTTGAGTTCTATTTTATATCGTGCTATCTCTTCCTTAGTTGTGATTGAGTTTTACTGCCATGTCACCCCCATTTCGGGGAGTATAAACTGATTAGATAGATATTGTTAGATGTATGTTGACCTAGGACAGCGTTCTACCGCCGACACTGCGGCGTAGGCTGGGCGTTGTTACATTCTCGTACCCTCACAGTGGGTGCGGGTCGTGACATCATGCGACCACGAAAATTCATGCGGCTACGGAAGTTCATGCGGCTACGGAAGTTCATGCGGCTACGGAACTTCATGCGGCCACAGAAGTTCATGCGGCTACGGAACTTCATACGGCCACGGAAATTTATGCAGCCACGGAACTTCATGCGGCTGCGAAAGTTTATGCGGCTACGGAAGTTCATGCGGCTACGGAACTTCATGCGGCTACAGAACTTCATGCGGCCACGGAACTGTTCTTCTTCCCTATTATTTCGAGAAGAAGAACCATGCAAGTCATGGCTTCCAAGCTTCATAAAACCTGCATCTAGAGTCCAAATCCGAACTTGCATAGGTCAAAATGGGACAGAATGAAATTCTCTACAACATGGAACTATCAAAACTTAGAAATAACAATGTTAAGTAGATCAAAACCCAAGAAATCCGAAAATACTATAAACTTAGATCTACACAAATTGAGCCATAGAAATTAGAAATGCTAAGTACTAAAGTGTGTTAGAATCTCGAGAGGAAGAGAATGGAACAATGAAAACAAAGTTCCTCCATGAAGCAAGCTACACTTGCCTAAGCTCTCTCTTTCTCTCTCATGGTGGTTGAAGAAGTAATGGTAGAGAAGAAGTATAAATGAAGAGAGAGAATGAGGGAATGGGTTAATAAAGGATGATGGTGGTGGTAGGTAATCTTCCCTTAGTTCATGATGAACCAAGGCAGCCCAAGCCTAGCCGAACCAACCCAAAATAGACCAAGCCATGTAATGCCAAGATAAGCCAAGCAAGGAATCATACAATACAAGATAAAATACGTACACATATTTCAAAATATGTAATACGAACTATAGGCATTACACGGACAAACCTTACACAATTCTCACAATGCGTTGATGCAATTCATCGCATAAGTGGTATATCATATACCACTCAGAATCGAGTCATTCATCACATACGTGGTATGGCATATACCACTCGAAAATCAAGCCATTTCCCTCACATCATACTCGATATGAACCAACAATCTCTTTCGACTCACGATTTCTGCAGTGATCGGGCTTGATCACAACCATAACTTTGATTAATCAAAATTCGACACAATTCGGCTAATGTGTACATTCGCCAATACAAGTTCAAGTTCGATGCGCTACCCAACGATTCGTTTCTATCGATTTATGACTTTTGTTTCCTTCTGTTGCATCTCGTGCAACGATTCATTTTTGATATCCGTTGCACTCCGTGCAGCGATTTTACTTTGACACGCATTGCACCACGTGCAACATTTTCTTTCTGATATGTGTTACACTTTGTTCCATGATTCATTTTCGATAACCAATGCATCTTGTGCAAATATTTATCTGTGACATTCAAAGCCAATGCTCGAATCCGTTCAACACATTCGATATCAACTTTTATTATCCTTGCACGCATCATTCACACTTCAACTCATTGCAATTTGATACAGCAACATTTTATTTCACTCGTTACATTTTATGCAACTTTTTATTTCTCTCGTTGCACTTCATGCAATATTTTATTTCCCATTCAATTTTGTTGCATTATAACATCGAACATCGCATTTCACATTTTTCAACTTGTTGCACTTACAGCAACAAATATCTCAATTCACATCTCATAATTTATTGCACTTGCAGCAACAAATATTTTACGGCTCGTTGCACTCAATACAATAAACCTTTCGCGACTTTCTTAGCAAACATCATATAATTTCCAAAACACATGCGAAAAAACTATACGATTTGTATTAGACTTATTGTATGGAACATCCAGTACGGCATCGAGTAGAGTCAAGAGTGATTTGATGGTGGTGGGCAACTTTTAGAATTGAAATGAAGCGAGCGTCAAGAGGAAATTGAGCCTAGAGCTCTGATACCAATTTGTCACGCTCCGATCCGGAATCACCCGAATCATCATCCTCGTAGGGGACGTGATGCCGCACGAGCCTGGAGTTACGCTCGTGCAAGGCAAGATGATAAGTTCTCAAAATGATTATCTTTGATTTGATATTAGCAAACGAAAGAAAACAGAGTATACGAAATAATTCTCTTTATTGATAATGAACTGAGATTACAAAGGCTTTCAATAGCCCAACTGAATTTGCCAAATTGGTTATAACACTCAAGTAGTTCTCTCTTGCCCACAAAGGATTTTACTATTTCATACATCATGCCTTCTATATCTCGGCCGCATCAATCATGTTGCAAGTCCGAGCGTTAATGCGATCGCACGCTTCAAACGCTACGACATTTCATGCCTCTGTGCGATCAAGCGAAGCTTCGCCGTGAGCAATCCATTCCCTGCACCCTGCATGAAAGCTGGTGTCACGACCCGTACCCGATTTTCGGACGCGAGCTCGTGAGCAAGCCAGCTACGTATCGAATAGACTCCAGCCCGATTCGAGTACGTATAAGCTGTCGAGGTCATGGTAACATGTCTAATCTAAACTATATCTCAATCCACAAGAATAATGTAAAACAAAAATGAACAAGTATGGGTCATGGTCTGCAGCCCATTAGCATTATTGTTCGATTAGACTCTAAGAATAATATGAGTCCATAAAGTAAGCAGAATATATCATGGTACTGAATATAAAGCACGAGATGATAATAAAGAAATATCATAAGCAAATACCTGTATCATACATCGCAATCCTCTACCATCCCGCTCTGCTAACTAACTCCATGTAGTCGCTAAATCTGAAGAGATCATCAGGTCCTCAGAGGACTAGTAAGATACATAATATACAAGCCAACATGTAACAGTAAAAAGAAGCAAGAAACAATCAAGGGTATCCAACGAGACAAAATGAACCAAGACACAAGATCTAAACACGAGGATCCTAAGACACTGGCATGCCATACTAGAAATGGCTAATAGGTCAAAGCTATAGACTGCAGTCAAGGCAAGTACTCACAATCTATAGTGTCTCAATCGCAGTCAAGGCAAGTACTCACAACCGAGACAGTAGCCAATCCTAGTATAAAATCCTATAGACCGTAGTCAAGGTAAGTACTCACAATCTATAGAATGTCAAAGTCAAGTCCTACTCAAGTCATGTCAAGTCAAGTCAAGCTATAATCAAGTCGAGGAAATCATGGTGTAGGACTAGAAGACTCTATCAAGCAATACGTATGAGACTATCACAGTGTAACAGGTAGAAAATATCATAACCGAAAAGGAACAAGAAATATGTAAAGTAAAATCATAACAGGATGAGTGTACAAGACATGGAATAAGCAATCACGAAAGTAAGAAAAAGAACCACAGCGAGATGATGAACATGCATATAAATTATACTGTACAAGTTGGCAAGGTATACTTGCCTGGAGGTAGCACGAAGGGCCAACAATAACCGTCAACCGATGAGCCAAATAAGTCCAAATCTCACAACTGTCTCCGAAAGCTGAAACAGACATCGCCAACATTCTCAGAATAGTCAAATTAGCTAGGACTGCCTGTCCTTAAGTCCAATTCTGGACACAGGGGTAAAACGGTAATTTTGGACAAAAACGGTGTCGTCGTTGGACTCGCTTTGTACCGAAAAGCGTGCCAGAGTCAATGGTCTCCAAAGTCATCAAACAACATGTCTACGGATCCGTTTTCTGATAAGAACCCAACCGTATGTCCAAAGTTGGATTTCGGCAGGCCGTGCACAAAATCGCCCGTTGAGTGGGACCGTTGGGCCCACAAAACTGCGATTTTATCAACTGTCTCTGAATTGGACCAAACTTAGCATACAGGACCAAAAAAATGATACGGTCTTGTTGGCGTAAGTTTTGTCTCGATCTGACGAGCGTGCACAAAGTAATTGAGAAATTTGCAAAGTACACGATACGGTGAATTTCGACAGATACGTATCAAATTCGTCGCGCATACGCGACCAATTCAAATTCTGTCAAAGCCCACACGACCACGAAACCATTATGCAGCTTTCGATGCATTCGGTTCGCGACCACGTTGCCCGGAATGGCGGAACGCACGTCGTGTGGATGAATTTTCATGTTTTTAAAATAGGTTTTCGTCAAAGTTCGGGATTCGATTTCTCGACATGTAGTCGATGGTTTTGGCTTCTGTAAAAATTTTTGTGAAGGCCTATAGGTCGTCTAAACATGTGTTCAAGTGGAATTTATAAATAGTCACTGGATCGATCAGAATCGATCCTCGAATACGGGTGATTGGACTGTTAAACGTCCTGTTTCGGGACAGGTTTTTGATCGACTTTGTATCGATTTATCTAACCACATAGGGATGTAACCTACAATCTATTTGAAGGAGTTTAAAGCCTTATATATTGGGAACATATCGGAGAAGACGGAACATAAAACGATCGTATATGGATGGAGTAACGTCCTCGCGAAGTTGCGCCTTCGACCCACGGTTGCTGCTGTGTTGTTCTGTGTATTGTGTGTGGTTTCCCGCGCCTGGCCGGCCTCCAGTGGCCTGCACGGCCGCGCGCGGTGGCCCAGGGCGGGGACGGCGGCGTGGGTTTGTGTCGAGGGTTAGGGTTTTGATGATTCGATGAATAACTCTTTCGGTTTCTCGATCAGTTCGTAAATATACTATACGGGTGTGGGGGGCTTTATCCGCTCGACTAGCTAAAACTTAGGTCGGGGGCTTAGCTGGGCTTGTGGGCATGGGATTTACTATTGTGTTTGAATTTGAATGGGGTCGGGTTTTCTGTTAAACTGAGAGGGTCTCGGTTGGTTTGTCGTGCGGTTTTGGTAAGCTGGGGGGGACAGCTCAGGCCTGTGGGGACTAAACTATCGGGTTGGGGCCTGCTCGGCCAAGCTTTGCTTGGGGAAGCTGCTGCGGGTTCGGGCTGATGGGCTCGTGGACAGTCATGTGCAGAGCCTGGCTGAGTTTGTTACTGCTACTCTTAAGTTGAGGTCAAACATTTTCCAAGGTTTACTTGGTTGTTTATGATTTATCCATTACCACTCAGCCTTTTAATAGTTCCATTCGGGTGTATCTGTTTTGGACACAGGTATTGGTAGCATCTATACATAAAATCCAAGGGATCAAGCTTGTCAGCTACCACATAATAAGAGGTGATCAATAAGTTCTACTGTATTGCGAATATATTTATATATACAAACACTTATATACGTATATAATATCTATTTTTATATATGTATATCCATACACACGCGTATAATATATTTATATATATATATATACACACATAATTATATAATATATTTATATATACAAACAAATGCACATATTTATATAATGTATTTATATATACAAACAAATACACATATTTATATAATGTATTTATATATATAAACAAATACACATATTTATATAATATATTTATATATTCATACAAATACACCCATATAATATATATATATATATATATATATATATATATATATATATATATATATATATATATATATATATATATATATATATATATATATATACAGTAGAAACTCTATAAAATAATACACTTGGGACCACCAAAATTTATTAATTAAAAGAGTTATTAATTAATCGATAAATTAATAATTATTAATTTATATATTAATTAATATCTTATTAATTTATAGTAAAATACTTACGTAGTTTACAAACACCTTTCAAGCTTCCACTTAATTATTGTATACAATGCATGTGTATATCAAATGAAGGGCCCAATTTGAAAGAAACCTTCAATCTCCCACCTTATTATGCTTCTTGTGTTCAGTGTATCACTTTATGGACATTAAAAATATTTTCAAGAAACCTTCAATTCTTGAGTCATTTTTCAAGAAACCTTCATAAATCATTCATGTAATATGCTATATATAAGGAATTATTAATTTATATTTTATATGGGGTCTGAAGAAATTATCAAAAATGTATTATCTTATAATTTTAGCGAATTATTAATTTAGCACCCTATCCCCGAGTCGGGACCGGCCAAAAATATTATCTTAGAGAGTTTATTAAATAATCGAGTATTAATTTATAGAGTTTCTACTGTATATATATATATATATATATATATATATATATATATATATATATATATATATATATATATATATATATATATATATATATATATATATTTACACACATCCATATACATATATACCTCATATATTTATATATCAATAAATACTCAATTAACAAATAATAATATCTAATAGCAATAATATATTTATTTAATCACCACCGAATAATAAAATAATACTAAAATAATTAAATGGTGGTTTAATGAATCTATACTATTCACTTTTGTCTAGGTCCAGAAAATTGTACAAACATTATAAAATAATATTTAATAATAAAATACCAGTTTTGTACAAATATTCAAATAGTTAAAAATGTACCTCAATACCTAAAATAATTTAGGAAATATTTCTACACACATAAAATATGACTACATGGCCGTCTCTGGTCTCACTGCATGCCCACACATGCTTGAATTCAGTTCGGACCCAGTTCGGGCTAAGTTGGTACAATCGGGTCATCTAAAATCAATATATTTAATTAATAAATAAATAGTTCATCGGTGGGGGTTAAGTCGCAACTTAATCTAGTTTTCCTAGTTAGGACACTCATATGGCTTTGCATTTCCCTACCATGGCTAAACACTAGTCAAAGCACGCTACTGCACTATCCGTGCCATGATTCCTAGCCGTCTTGTACTTCAAAACTCAACCATGATTTGAAATCATCTACCGTAATAATTAATTAAATAATTATTTATAATATTCTAAAATCACTATTTAAATCAAATAAATAAAATAAAAAAATATTTCAAAATTCTGGGAAGGGGAGCTACAAATTTACCCACCTTAAAAATAATTTCGTCCTCGAAATTCTAATTCATAACTATGCCATAAAAATTCAAAGTCCTTAATCTCCTCGAATTTAATTCCTCGAAATATTTTATGACTTTCTTTAGTCATTTTATAACTCCGAGTACTTGACGACTTCTACCCACCTTTGGTCATACTACTCCTCAAAACACGGTCACTAAAGTCTTATGGTCTTCTAACTAGTTGCTAACAATTTTACTGGACAGATATCTAGGCATATGGCATAAATAATCCCTTATATCTATAAACAACCAAACACTCAATAGTCAAGCAATATGTACTATAATTTAAGGATTTCTAATGAATTCTAGACAGCACGATTGTTCGTCACTCCAAATTAGGAAGGGACGAGAATCAACGGTACGAAAAACAAGAAAGTATAATCGAGAGCAAATATGGAGTTTTCAAGGACGTAGAGAATTTCTAGAAGAATTTTCAAGGCAGAGTGGTTTGAGATTTCTAAGGGTTTAGTCAGTTGCACAGGCTCGTACCGGTACAGTTACGTAATCGATATAATGTGCTCTGACCTGCATGGACCACCACAAAAACTTATCACGATCCGCACCCGGTTTTCGGACGCGAGCTCGTGAGCAAGCCAGCTACGTATCGAACGGACTCCAGCACGATTCGAGTACGTATAAGCTGTCGAGGTCATAGTAACATGTCTAATCTAAACTATATCTCAATCCATAAGAATAATGTAAAACAAAAATGAACAAGTATGGGTCATGGTCTGCAGCCCATTAGCATATTGTTCGATTAGAGTCTAAGAATGATATGAGTCCATAAAGTAAGCAGAATATATAATGGTATTGAATATAAAGTACGGGATGATAATAAAGAAATATCACAAGCAAATACCTGTATCATACATCGCAATCCTCTACCATCCCGCTCTGCTAACTAACTCCATGTAGTCGCTAAACCTGAAGAGATCATCAGGTCCTCAGAGGACTAGCAAGATACATAATATACAAGCCAACATGTAACAGTAAAAAGAAGCAAGAAACAATCAAGGGTATCCAACGAGACAAAATGAACCAAGACACAAGATCTAAACACGAGGATCCTAAGACACTGGCATGCCATACTAGAAATGGCTAACAGGTCAAAGCTATAGACTGAAGTCAAGGAAAGTACTCACAATCTATAGTGTCTCAATCGCAGTCAAGGCAAGTACTCACAACCGAGACAGTAGCCAATCCTAGTATAAAATCCTATAGACCATAGTCAAGGTAAGTACTCACAATCTATAGAATGTCAAAGTCAAGTCCTACTCAAGTCATGTCAAGTCAAGTCAAGCTATAATCAAGTCGAAGAAATTGTAGTGTAGGACTAGATGACTCTATCAAGCAATACGTATGAGACTATCACAGTGTAACAGGTAGAAAATATCATAACCGAAAAGGAACAAGAAACTAGAAACATGTAAAGTAAAACCATAACAGGATGAGTGTACAAGACATGGAATAAGCAATCATGAAAGTAAGGAAAAGAACCGTAGCAAGATGATGAACATGTATATAAATTATACTGTACAAGTTGGCAAGGTATACTTGCCTGGAGGTAGCACGAAGGGCCAACAATAACCGTCAACCGGTGAGCCAAATAAGTCCAAATCTCACAACTGTCTTAGAAAGCTAAAACAGACATTGCCAACATTCTCAGAATAGTCAAATTAGCTAGGTTTACCTGTCCTTAAGTCTAATTCTGGATACAGGGAAAAAACAGTAATTTCGGGCCAAAATAGTGTCCGCCGTTAGACCCGCTTTGCACCAAAAAGTGTACCAGAGTCAATGGTCTCTAAAGTCATCAAACTACATGTCTACAGATCCGGTTTTCCGATACGAACTCAACCGTATGTCCAAAGCTGGATTTCGGCAGGCCGTGCACAAAATTGCTCGTTGAGTGGGACCGTGGGGCCCGCAAAACTACAATTTTATCAACTGTCTCAGAATTGGACCAAACTTGGCATACAGGACCATAAAAATGATACGGTCCTGTTGGCATAAGTTTTGTCTCGATCTGACGAGCGTGCACAAAGTAATTAAGAAATTTGCAAAGTGCACGATACGGTAAATTTCGATAGATACGCATCAAATTCGTCGCGCACACGCGACCAATTCGAATTCTGTCAAAGCCCACATGACCACGAAACCATTACGTAGCTTCTCGGTTTGCGACCACATTGTCCGGAATGGCGGGACGCACGTCGTATGGATGAATTTTTATGTTTTTAAAACAGGTTTTCGTCAAAGTTCGGGATTCGATTTCTCGACATGTAGTCGATGGTTTTGGCTTTTGTAAAAACTTTTGTGAAGGCCTATAGGTCGTCTAAACATGTGTTCAAGTGGAATTTATAAATAGCTGGATCGATCGGAATCGATCCTCGAATACGGGTGATTGGACTGTTAAACGTCCTATTTTGGGACAGGTTTTTGATCGACTTTGTGTCGATTTATCTAACCACATAGGGATGTAACCTACAATCTATTTAAAGGAGTTTAAATCCTTATATATTGGGAACATACCGGAGAAGACAAAACGTAAAACGATCGCATGTGGATGGAGTAACGTCCTTGCGAAGTTGCGCCTTCGACCCACGGTTGCTGCTGTGTTGTTATGTGTATTGCGCGCGGTTTCCCGCGCCTGGCCGGCCTCCAGTGGCCTGCGCGACCGCGCGCGGTGGCCCAGGGTGGGGACGGCGGCATGGGTTTGTGTCGAGGGTTAGGGTTTTGATGATTCGAGGAATAACTCTTTCGGTTTCTCGATCAGTTCGTATATATACTATGCGGGTGTGGGGGGCTTTATCCGCTCGACTAGCTAGAACTTAGGTCGGGGGCTTAGCTGGGCTTATGGGCATGGGATTTACTATTGTGGTTGAATTTTAATGGGGTTGGGTTTTCTGTTAAACCGAGAGGGTCTCGGTTGGTTTGCCGTGCGGTTTTGGTAAGCTGGGGGGGGCAGCTCAGGCCTGTGGGGACTAAACTATCGGGTTGGGGCCTGCTCGGCCAAGCTTTGCTTGGGGAAGCTGCTACAGGTTCGGGCTGATGGGCTCGTGGGCAGTCATGTGCAGAGCTTGGCTGAGTTTGTTACTACTACTCTTAAGTTGAGGTCAAACATTTTCCAAGGTTTACTTGGTTGTTTATGATTTATCCATTACCACTCAGCCTTTTAATAGTTCCATTCGGGTGTATCTATTTTGGACACAAGTATTGGTAGCATCTATACATAAAATCCAAGGGATCAAGCTTGTCAGCTACCACATAATAAGAGGTGATCAATAAGTTCTACTGTATTGCGAATATATTTATATATACAAACACTTATATACGTATATAATATCTATTTTTATATATCTATATCCGTACACACACGTATAATAAATTTATATATATATACACACACATAATTATATAATATATTTATATATATAAACAAATACACATATTTATATAATGTATTTATATATACAAACAAATACACATATTTATATAATGTATTTATATATATAAACAAATACACATATTTATATATTCATACAAATACACCCATATAATATATATATATATATATATATATATATATATATATATATATATATATATATATATATATATATTTACACACATCCATATACATATATACCTCATATATTTATATATCAATAAATACTCAATTAACAAATAATAATATCTAATAGCAATAATATATTTATTTAATCACCACTGAATAATAAAATAATACTAAAATAATTAACTGGTGGTTTGATGAATCTATACTATTCACCTTTGTCTAGGTCCAGAAAATTGTACAAACATTGTAAAATAATATTTAATAATAAAATACCAGTTTTGTATAAATATTCAAATAGTTAAAAATGTATCTCAATACCTAAAATAATTTAGGGAATATTTCTACACACATAAAATATAACTACATGGCCGTCCCTGGTCTCACTGCATGCCCACATATGCTTGGATTCGGTTCGGGCCCAGTTCGGGCTAAGTTGGTACAATCGGGTCATCTAAAATCAATATATTTAATTAATTAATAAATAGTTCATCGGTGGAGGTTAAGTCGCAACTTAATCTGGTTTTCCTAGTTAGGACACTCATATGGCTTTGTATTCCCCTACCATGGCTAAACACTAGTCAAAGCACGCTACTGCACTATCCGTGCCATGATTCCTAGCCGTCTTGTACTTCAAAACTCAACCATGATTTAAAATCATCTACCGTAATAATTAAGTAAATAATTATTTATAATATTCTAAAATCACTATTTAAATCAAATAAATAAAATAAAAAAAATATTTCAAAATTCCGGGAAGGGGAGCTACAGCTGGTGGGGGATTAGTACGTTCATCCTCGCATGTACTGATGAAAAGACCCACTTTCTAAACCGATATTTAATATTTATGTTGAATCATGCAACTTAGCTTATGATCTTGCTATATTCTCCTTAGGGTTGATTTTATGGCATATTCGAAAGCGTTAAGCATGTTATCATGGCAAGCATGTTATTCGAATTGAGTAGGCAAGCAGACGAGCAATCTCGTATTTGTTTCATGGTGCGACTTCTTACCAGCATAGACGCACTCGCCCTTGCACCGACGCAAGGTTAATACGTCCCATTCCTTCCCTGTCATGTTATAAGTGCTCTCTATGCAGGATCTTCGTGTACAGGACACATATGTGCCTGCACTTTCAGTCCATCGTTCCTTAACTATATGAAGGTCATTGGCATATCCGCGCCAGAATGGAAGTGTTTCTTATCTCTTTCATTATCTTTTCTTTTTTTCTTTCTCTTTCATCTTTCTCAAATTGGATAACCCGACGTCCTCTTCGCTTGGGTTGCTAGCCCAATAACCGAAGGATGTCGAACTTATCATTAATTGTGGCTTATCACATCAGTAGCAGATCGCAAGTCATGTCCAAAAGATGTGCACCAACAATAATTAACATCCCTTCTAGGTCGAACGGTCCCGGCGCCCCGGTATTTAACTCGTTCGAGGGAACACCCGTGCATGGGTTCTCAATCCATTCGACCATGCAACGCGCGTCTTATTCAAACAACCAAACATAGTCTTGAGTCCGTAACCCAGACTTCGTATCATCTCATATTTCTCACATTTACTTTCTATGTTCTCACATTCTATACTTCGTTTCATTGTTCAATGGCATCATGCCTCAACTCAATGTTCGTCAATCGAATGACCCGAAGGACTCGAACACTTTTTGAGGCATCAAGCCACATCTGACAGTTCCGTCACCTACATGCCACAACTGTTCTCTTTGCAATGAAGCCATCTTTTATGATTCTTGTGCATGTAGGCACGCTTTGACACGATTGTTCTCATTTCTTTGAGTCGTGCATGCGATGCACGCCTCGATACCATAATTCAATGTTCTTAGCCTTAATATTCAATGTTCGTAGCTTGTACGCTAGGGCGCTCGCCTTCATAATCTTTCAATGTGCTAGCCTTTCTAACTCGTGCACGAAGGCACGGAATGGCTCGTGCACGAAGGCACGGAATGGCTCGTACGCGAAGGCACTCGTCGAATACAGTTATCCCATGTTCTTGTGGCTTGTGCACCGAGGCGCTCGCCTTTGAGATATCAAATGTTCCATAGCGACTTGTGCATTTGATGCACGTTTCATTTCAATTGTTCTAACTAGTGTTCAACACATATTATGATTTATCTTTCGATATGACCATGCCCGTGGCGTTGATAGGTTAACTTAGCATATAATGATACATTCTTGCTTAGGCATGAAGGAGTAAAAAGAAGAGTCAGTCCTCCCACCTTAAGCCGATACACATTGTTATTTGTCGAGCCGATGCGATTCGATTTCATAACTTTATTGCACGACCAAATCTTCTAACTTAGCCATTCGAACACTTCTTGTTTTATTGAACTACTCGATCAATTCTGGCCTGCCGTGCCCAAGTCTCAGCCCGTTGCGAGGCGGTGATTTGGGTTTTGTGAACCCGTTGTGAATGAGGCAAAATGTCGACCTCTAACATTTTAGCATAAACGGATAGCCTGCACATGAAACCAAATAAAGTCAATACTTGCATCGATTCGAACTTGCGCCTTGGGTCGATTCAATTTCTTAGAATCTTCGAGCCTACTCAACGTACTTATCCTTCGGGTCTTCGCATCGATTTAACTCGATGCATTCTTGGGACAATACAACTTTTCACATCAACTTAGTTTGATGCATTGCTCGGGACAACGTAACTCTCGTATCGATTCAAATCGATATATTTCATTCGGTCAATGCGACTCTTTTGAGTCAACGTCTCAGCTTAATGCGCAGTGCGGAGCGGGGCATTACAATAGCTGTGCTGGATAATAGCACAGGTTAGGCGGGGACTTTCAACGGAGATCGCTACTTGTATTGAAAGGGCCCCGACTAGCAAAGCTATAAGTCCAGGATAGCTTGTGGTGCTAGTGACCTTTCATATAGATGAGTCGGCATATAGCGACAATCCGCGTATATGCCTTTAGATTGAGTCGAGTATTATGTGATCAATGAGTCGAGTGAATGTATGCACGATCAGAACATAATATTTAGGCCTAAGATTTGGCTGCAACGAAGACACCGTACTTCAGCACGAGATGTGGCATCGAGTATTGACTTGTTGGCATCAGAGTTGTATAAGTTGGATTCGAGTCATTTCGAGTTTAAGTCAGGAAGCACCGTAAGGCAAAGTTGGTTAAGTGACACTTAGTTCACTAATCTTGATTGAGTCAGTTGATGATTAAAGCAGCAAAGGCTGCGAGACGGCAATATGTTAAGTCACACTGAGTTGCGAGGCACGACCTCAATATGGACACACGAATAGAGTTTATGATAGGACCACGATGTTAGTACAATAGACTTATAGCATGGTTACAAGAAAATTGGGTACTATCGTGTAGTTGCGTCTCTGAGTATGGGCCGAAAGGCAAGCACGACTTGTTAAGTTGGCGTTGTTAACACGAGAATGGTCTAGGCAAGGATAAGGAAGTTATTGGTACGATAGCACGAGAATGATCTAGAGACACAAAATAGGCCGAGAGTCTATGTCCAAAAATTGAACCTAAGGCAAGAATAGAAAGATAATCATAAGGGATTATGTTGCACAAAGTAAAATGAATGTGTTAATTTTGTATCGGTGGACGAGGAGCTCACTCCACCAGTACAGTTGAGTACTGACACCCACACATTTTTTTGACATTTTGAGACGTGCGGTCGCATGGAGTCTGGACTTATACGGAACATAATGTATGGACATCGCCTATCTGAAGCATCTACTGGCTCGTCAAATTGTATTGAGAGATGAGAGAGAGCAGAGTGACTTGTACTGTGAGAAGATGAGCTTGAGTGATTGTAATCTTGGCCTCATGTCCACCTATGTAATCTTTGTTTCAATATCAATAAAGAGCTATTTGCATGACTTGTGTTGTTTCAACTTTCCGCTAGTGTTACTCAATCTTTCTGCTTGGGACTTCTGTGCGATGACCCCCTCGCTTAGCCTGTAATCGGCCGTTATGGAACCCGCCTTGCATGAGCGCAATCTTGGCTCTTAGCAAGGACGATCGGTCCTACGGGACCGAGACATGACAGCAGCTCCCCATGCATGACGAGTAGGTTCTTTTAGATTATCTAAGAAAGGTAATAGTCGCACATTTATTCTATTTCCCTGTCCATCGAAAATAGCATTGCTCAACACAAACAAAGCAAATATGCTTTAGTACAACGAAGTATCTACAAATATTGAAACTAACATATTAAAATTAACACATTATTAAAATTAACTGATAAATAAATCTTAACAGTAAATATGTACCCTTAAATCATCGACCTCGACTGGACCGTCGATAGTGTGACCTAAATCCATTAAATTACCCCGAAGCCAAGTTAACATGACAAAACTCTTTCCTTCTATGTCCGATGGTTGCATAATGCCTAGACATCTCCAGATTATTTTAGATGGATTTAACTGTGTATCAAAATATATAGGTTCACCTGTAATAGGTAATCCTAGAATATTTGTAACATCCCAATGTGTGATCATTATTTCACCAACTGGTAATTGAAAAGTGTTGCGTTGAGGCCACCAACGCTCAGCGGGACTAAAAATGAGGTGCACATCGTAGACTAAAATTTGAATTTCATCCAGATATTGAAACCCAAAGGAACACAACAGCTCCTTTTGGGGGCATTTAACTCTCATTTGTGGTATCCTTTCTGCATCCTCTAATTTTTATGCTCCCGTATTCGTGCCTCTGGAGGATAATCAGATAGCTACAAGCAAATTATATTTATTATATTTATGTAAAATAAATAAATAATAACGATAGTTACCATTTTTAAATTTACCTGCCCGTTAAAAATCATCTTAAATATACGATTGTCTCGTTCCTGTCTGATAACTTGTGTAAGGTCCCCCGGGAATACGTCCGTCATTCGGTTGAGCCATCTGTTAAATTTTTTAAAAACTACGATTAGTAATATAGATATTCATAGAAAATCTAAATTCAATTAAAAAAATAAATAATTATTTAATTTTAGTGAACAATTAGTCTTCGGAAAGAAGATGAAGAATTTGAAGAGGTTGCTACTATGTGAAGATGAAGATGAAGATGAAGATAAAGAATAAGGAAGAGGTTTTGTGAAGAACAAGGAAAGAGTAAGGGGTTTATGAAGAAGAGGGAGGGGGGTCTTCAAGAAGGGAGTGGTCTCCAAGATAGGGAGGGTGGTCTCCAATGCGGGAGGGTCTCCAAGAAAGGGGGGTCTCCAACACATATTCCCTCTCCCCCCTCACTTTTTAGCTGCTTTCCCTCCTCTCCTCTGCTGACACGGTCACTTTTCAGCTGCTTTCTCTCCTTCTCTCACGTGCTCCTGTGTTGGGACGGTAAACTGGGCCCCGTACGCCAATTGAGATGGCGTGTCTCCCCTCCAACGCGCGCCATGTTAGTTGGCGCTCTCTCGTTCTCTCTATCAGCACTCTCTCGTCCTTTCTCTCTCTCTCTCTCTCTCCTCTCTCTCTCTATATATATATATATATATATATATATATATATATATATATATATATATATATATATATATATATATATATCGGCCCCGCGTGCTAATTGGGTTAGCGCGTCTCCCCCTCCCCCCGTGCGCCAACTCAGTTGGCGCGCCTCTCTTCTCTCCAGCCCGTCACACCGCACGCCAACTCTATTGTCGTTCCTTTACCCTATTTATACTTTCCCTAAACTTATCCTCTTTTTAGCAATTAAGTGAAAATTCTTTACTGTATATGAAAATTTCTGAAATTAGAAACATTTGCTAGTTAAAAATATATTGAAAGTATATGCTACTTTCAACATTTATAATAAAAATATTTGCCAAAATAATTATTTTTTAAATTGATACCTTATACTTTAATATTATACTAACTAGTATATATGTACGTGCGTTGCACGTATTTTAATTATTTTCTAATTAATTTATATATATATTTAAAAAGAACAAAAGATACTTAAATAATAAAGTAATGTATTGGAATACCAAAAGACATATCTTGTAAGTACTTATCTACCATTGGTAGAATAGATTATTTTTTGTGTTGGAACAAATATGTAAAGGTATTTTTGGAATAAAAACTTCACAGTGAAGTCTAACTTTTGGTATTATATAGTAAAATAGATTACTATCATCAACTATTACTTATTTTAAAATCCATAGTCTCCTTTAGTCAGCCAGTAGTATCTCAGTTTCAACAAAAATAAATGATAATATTTTGACCAAATTATCCTTAATAACTTATACCCAAAATTATCCGTCCTCCATTGTGAGACTCGTCTCACAGTATCGGTATTTATATACGGATACGTATTTTGTAGTGTATTTTGTATTTTCTTGGTTTTCGTAATGCTTTAAAATTTTTTCTAACTTATAGATTTTTTCCTTGGCCGGTATGCCGCTAGTATACCAGAGTATACCGACGGCATACCATCCAGATAGATTTTCCACATTTTAGATATTTTCGATTTCAGATATTTTTATGAATAGTGTTTTCGATATTTTTGTGAATAGTGTTTTGGATATTTTGATGAATAGTATTTAGATATTTTCGTGAATAGTGTAGATGCACCATATTACCCATTGGATATTTGGTTTTGTTTTGATGGTTAGGATTGACTTAGATTTTGACATGGATCACGATCCAACGGCAAAGATTAATTTCTCCTTCTATATATACTATTTTACTTTCTCTCTCCTCTCTCTTTTCATTCTCTTCACTCTCTCTTCATTTCTTCTTCCCTTCTCTCTCCCTTGGAGATTGCCAAGAGCTTGGCCTTGAGGCTTGGGTGTGGTGTCTAACCCCCTAGGAGGAGGAGTAGAAGATTAGGCTTGGAGCTTAACCTAGGCAAGTACAACTTGCCAAATTCATGAACAATATTATTTTGTTGTCATTTTTATTTTTCTTGGTATTAAAATGCTTAGAATTGTTCTAAACTCATTTTGTTAAGAATGTTTTTCTTGTGATTCTCATCTATATGTATGTTTCTAAATTTGGTTCGAACTAGGTTTTGATTTTTCTGTAAAAATCTAATATTGATTTAGTAGAAAACTCGGTATCAAGAGTGATACCGGTGTTACCATCATGGATCTTGGTCACATATGCATATATGAGGCCCTCACCAAGCTTGTATACATAGATTTTGAGTTTGGTGGAAATCAGAACTCGTTTCGGTTCCCGAGAACCTTTTTTTTGGAGTATTTTGAGGTATTGATCTATCAAATCTTTGAATTTATGAAAACTAATACTCCCATGTTGTAGAAAATTAAATTTCATGCAATTTTGACTTTTAAAAATCTGAATTTCGATTTAAAACGAAGTTTTTATGGCCGAAACAAGTTTTGAGTTTTCAAGCATCAACTTTCTGTGACGGTTCGAAAAATCCGTCGAAAATTCGCAGAAATCCGTCAGAAAATCCGAACTTGCACCACAAAACTTGCTGTGACACTTCGAAAAATCTGTCAGAAATCCGCAGTAATCCGTCGGATAATCCGGTTAGGCTGTTTTTGTCTGTTTTTGCCCGTTTCTGCCCTTTTTGTCCGTTTTTGATATGTTCTTCGATTGTAATGATTTCTTAACATGATTAGATGATCTTGCATAGTTAGAGAATGATTGTACACCCTATATACACTTAACACTAGCACATGTTCAATCATTTTTCTATAAAATGTACTTAGCTTTAATTATTCTTTCCCACATGCCATGATATGTCTTTGATAGATTCTTTCTTACAAGCTATGATAATTATTGCCATGCTTTCTTTGTCTACTAGATAGTGACCCGTCGTGGTGCACTCTTGTACATGTCCTTTTTGCTTACATGATAGTGGCCCGTCGTGGCGCGCTCTTCTTACATGTCTCCTTTGCTTACTAGATAGTGACCCGTCGTGGTGCACTCTTGTATATGTTCTTCTTTGCTTACATGATAGTGGCCTGTCATGGCGCACTTCCTATAGTGGCTCATCGTAGCACACTCCTTGCTTCTTGTTTATTATATTTTCTTGTTGTGGCTTGTTATGGTGCACATTCTTGCTTTTGTCCAGTCTTGCATGTCTCATGTCTAGGATAGATTCTGCGGAATGCCACACTCGGAATCCGACAAAAATGTTAAGGACTAAACAACTAGCTTGATTACTTAGATCATTGAGAATTTCCCAGTTACATGTTGCCCATTTGGTCTTGGCATTATATATATATACTTGGGATTTGGAGCTATCTGTCATGATGAGCACACTTCCAGCGCACCGTCGAATATTGTACCGGGTACATTTGTCTCCTGGGCGATGTACCCATTATTATATGTCTTAGTGGTACATTTGTCTCCCGGGCGATGTACCACTACTATAGAATACATTTGTCTCCTGGGCGATGTATCCACTATTACCATTGCTCCTTTGGCTAGGACCATTCAGGTAGTAGCAGGCAGGTGCTGGACTTGGAATTCTCAAACTTGTATTTGTTAGTAATTAGGATTGTGACAACCCTAGTTAGCTAATGTATAAAGCCGTACTCATTGCTTGGCCGTGACTATTGTATGGAGTTCAGTCTAGTCTAGTTTGTCTAGGCCGTGTCCGGATTTGTTTATTTTCAGTACATCTTTGTTTATGCTTTACTTTTACCGGTAAATGATTAGATACTAAAGTTCTTTTCAGGAGAAGGGTTACAACTCCGGTCCTTGTTTGGTTTACGGGTTGTAACTTGGGTTCCAGAATAGTTTCTAAGTCATCTAATCATTTGTCGTTCTATATAGACTTAACATGCTCCAGTTACATAATATGCTCACATGCTCCAGTTATCTTACATGCTCACATGCTCCACTTACCTAACATGCTCACATGTCCCAGTTATCTTACATGCTCACATGCTCCAGTTTTCTAACATGCTCACATGTCCCGGCTACTTAACATGCTCATATGTCTAGTTTATCTTTCATGTTCACATGCTTCCTTTTCCTTACATGTACACAGTTTACATTACGTCACATGTCCTTTACTTTATGCTACATGTTGCTTTACTTATTGTCCTTCTATTCTCGGGATAAGTGCATTGGTAGTGCACGAGTCTCGATTACTACTTACTTATCTCTCTCTATCCATTGTTATGATTTGCATGTTGGTTTAGTTCATAGTTTGGCTTCCTTTGTGGTACTTGCTATTGGGGGTCTGACCCCACTGGTTTTGTTTGGCCAGATCTGATAGAGGAGCCCGGAGGATCTTCCGTACCTTCCACTCGTTGGTGATTATCCGGAGCACCAGAGTACCTTAGTAGGTTTTCTATTTCATTCTCCCACTAGTTATGTACATTATTCTTTTGTGGCGTTTAGCCTCCGAGCACGTGTTTAGCTCGTGTTTTGGACTTGACATTTACCCTACGGGCCTGAACATGATTTGCGTATTCTAGACTATAGCTAGAGCTTATCATGTATGACTATTACTCTTGCTAGTCTTCACTCTGTATTACTAGCTTCATGATCATTGATATATGATAGTTTGGGACGCTTTACTATTTTATATTCCAGTTGATCTTACTTCTTGTACATTGTTTACTGCCTGTGATTGAGATACCTAGGATTGCTTGACCTAGGATCGACTGTTGGCTTGTAGTAGTAACCCCCATCTATACAGCTTATATGTTATTTCGGAGTACTGGAGTACTTTGGTATACGTAGCTGGCCTGGTCCGTCCCTACTTGCCAGTATTCTGGTTCTGGGATGTGACATAGGTTTTAGTGGTGGCCCATGCAAGGTCTGATTTTTCAGATATGTGGGGGTTACTGATATTTAGATATCTCAGTCACAATTCTGCTTTATTGATATCCTTCGTGTTATTCTGTATCTTTGATCCTTTGACCTGATATCTGCCTTGGTCGTTGATCCTTCTTGTTCTCTCGATTTAATCCTTGTGTCCTTTAACTTTCAAGGGCACTTTTCTTAATCCTACCGATCATCTTGTTTGGGTTTTTTTTTCGATGGCTGGTTAGCAATCTTCTGTTAGGCCAATTATGTAGGATCAGTCTCAGCATTCAGGGGCAGAGTTCAGAGTTGACCCGAGGGCAGAGGTATCAGTTCAGCCTGATCAGCCAGTAGGGTCAGTCCTGCTAGAGTCTAGCTTCACCGGCTACCCCGGCAGTCCAGCAGTATATGGCTCAGGTACCGGTTCAACAGCAGCAGGTCAGAGCAGCAGTTTCGAGACGTGGGCAGGCAGAGTTTAGTATGTTAGAGCATATTTTGACTGAGGGCAGTCATGTTATAGGTATTGTCCTGTTCTTCTTCCACTCTTATTTATCTCTTGGGTTACGCATATTTGGCGAGTTTCTCGTCTCACTCTTTTGTCTTCGTATCTTGAGATACATGATATTTATCATATGTCTCGACTACGAAGATACGTCCTGGGTAGAGTCATGTCTTGGATTAAGTCATTGGTATCGGCTTATTTTGAGAATTGACTTTTATCTAAGTTGTGGAGTCAGCGTAGGCCTGCTCCTACTCAACTGACTCAGGAGACATATTTATTCATATGCCTCCATCCCTTCTTGATTGTAGTTGTGTTATTGCTTACGCATTTACTTATACTACTGTTGTCTTTATCTTACCAACATGCCATGCTTTGTTTTGATTGACATGATTTTTCAGCTCTTTGGTTTGGTTTTCATGCTTGACTAGATTTAGGAAATTCCGAAGACGGAATTTATTTTTAAGTTATGGAGAGTTGTGAGACTCTTCTCACAGTATCGGTATTTATATGCGGATACGTATTTTGTAGTGTATTTTGTATTTTCTTGGTTTTCGTAATGCTTTAAAAAATTTCTAACTTATAGATTTTTTCCTTGGCCGGCATACCGCCAGTATACCGGAGTATACCGACGGCATACCATCCAGACAGATTTTCCACATTTTAGATATTTTCGATTTCAGATATTTTCATGAATAGTATTTCCGATAATTTTGTGAATAATGTTTTGGATATTTTTATGAATAGTGTTTAGATATTTTCGTGAATAGTGTAGATGCACCCTATTATCCATTGGATATTTGGTTTTGTTTCGATGGTTAGGATTGACTTAGATTTTGACATGGATCACGATCCAACGGTTAAGATTAATTCCCCCTTCTATATATACCATTTTACTTTCTCTCTCCTATCTATTTTCATTCTCTTCACTCTCTCTTCATTTCTTCTTCCCTTCTCTCCCCCTTGGAGCTTGCCAAGAGCTTGGCCTTGAGGCCTTGGGTGTGGTGTCTAACCCCCTAGGAGGAGGAGTAGAAGATTAGGCTTGGAGCTTAACCTAGGCAAGTACATCTTGCCAAATTCATGAACAATATTGTTTTGTTGTCATTTTTGTTTTTCTTGGTATTAAAATGCTTAGAATTGTTCTAAACTCATTTTGTTAAGAATATTTTCCTTATGATTCTCAGCTATATGTATGTTTCTAAATTTGGTTCGAACTAGGTTTTGATTTTTCTGTTAAAATCTAATATTGACTTAGTAGAAAAATTGGTATCAAGAGTGATACTAGTGTTACCATCATAGATCTTGGTCACATATGCATATATGAGGCCCTCACCAAGCTTGTATACATAGATTTTGAGTTTGGTGGAAATCGGAACTCGTTTCGGTTCCTGAGAACCTTTTTTTGGAGTATTTTGAGGTATTGATCTATCAAATCTTTGAATTTATGAAAACTAATACTCCCATGTTGTAGGGAATTAAATTTCATGCGATTTTGACTTTTAAAAATTTGAATTTCGATTTAAAACAAAGTTTTTATGGCCGAAACAAGTTTTGAGTTTTCAAGAATCAACTTTCTGTGACGGTTCGGAAAATCCGTCGAAAATCTGCGGAAATCCGTCGAAAAATTCGAACTTGCACCACAAAACTTGCTGTGACACTTCGAAAAATCCGTCAGAAATCCGCAGTAATCCGTCGGATAATCCGGTTATGCTGTTTTTGTCTATTTTTGCCCGTTTCTGTCCGTTTTTGTCCGTTTTTGATATTTTCTTCGATTGTAATGATTTCTTAACATGATTGGATGATCTTGCATAGTTAGAGAATGATTGTACACCCGATATACACTTGACACTAGCACATGTTCAATCATTTTTCTATGAAATGTACTTAGCTTTAATTATTCTTTCTCACATGCCATGATATGTCTTTGATAGATTCTTTCTTACAAGCTATGATAATTATTGCCATGCTTTCTTTGTCTACTAGATAGTGATCCGTCGTGGTACACTCTTGTACATGTCCTTTTTGCTTACATGATAGTGACCCATCGTGGCGCGCTCTTCTTACATGTCTCCTTTGCTTACTAGATAGTGACCCGTCGTGGTGCACTCTTGTATATGTTCTTCTTTGCTTACATGATAGTGGCCTGTCATGACGCACTCCCTATAGTGGCTCATCGTAGCACACTCCTAGCTTCTTGTTTACTATATTTTCTTGATGTGGCTTGTTATGGTGCACATTCTTGCTTTTGTCTAGTCTTGCATGTCTCATGTCTAGGATGGATTCTACGGAATGCCACACCCGGAATCCGACAAGAAAATGTTAAGGACTAAACAACTAGCTTGATTACTTAGATTATTGAGAATTTTCCAGTTACCTATTGCCCCTTTGGTCTTGGCATTATATATATATATACTTGGGATTTGGAGCTATCTGTCATGATGAGCACACTTCCAGCGTACCGTCGAGTGTTGCACCGGGTACATTTGTCTCCTGGGCGATGTACCCATTATTATATGTCTTAGTGGTACATTTGTCTCCCGGGCGATGTACCACTACTATAGGATACATTTGTCTCCTAGGCGATGTATCCACTATTACCATTGCTCCTTTGGTTTGGACCATTCAGGTAGTAGCAGGCACCGCTGGACTTGGAATTCTCAAACTTGCATTTGTTAGTAATTAGGATTGTGACAACCCTAGTTAGCTAATGTATAAAGCCGTACTCATTGCTTGGCCGTGACTATTACATGGAGTTCAGTCTAGTCTAGTTTGTCTAGGCAGTGTCCGGATTTGTTTATTTTCAGTACATCTTTGTTTATGCTTTACTTTTACCGGTAAATGATTAGATACTAAAGTTCTTTTAAGGAGAAGGGTTACAACCCCGGTCCTTGTTTGATTTACGGGTTGTAACTTGGGTTCCAGAATAGTTCCTAAGTCATCTAATCATTTGTCGTTCTATATAAACTTAACATGCTCCAGTTACATAATATGCTCATATGCTCCAGTTATCTTACATGCTCACATGCTCCAGTTATCTAACATGCTCACATGTCCCAGTTATCTTACATGCTCACATGCTCCAGTTTCCTAACATGCTCATATGTCCCGGCTACTTAAGATGCTCATATGTCTAGTTTATCTTTCATGTTCACATGCTTTCTTTTTCTTACATGTACACAGTTTACATTACGTCACATGTCCTTTACTTTATGCTACATGTTGCTTTACTTATTGTCCTTCTATTCTCGGGATAAGTGTATTGGTAGTGCACGAGTCTCGATTAGTACTTACTTATCTCTCTCTCTATCTATTGCTATGATTTGCATGCTGGTTTAGTTCATAGTTTGGCTTCCTTTGTGGTACTTGCTATTGGGGGTCTGACACCACTGGTTTTGTTTGGCCAGATCTGATAGAGGAGCCCGGAGGATCTTCCGTACCTTCCACTCATTGGTGATTACCCGGAGCACCAGAGTACCTTAGTGGGTTTTCTATTTCATTCTTCCATTAGTTATGTACATTATTCTTTTGTGGCGTTTAGCCTCCGAGCACGTGTTTAGCTCGTGTTTTGGACTTGACATTTAGCCTACGGGCCTGAATATGATTTGCGTATTCTATACTATAGCTAGAGCTTATCATGTATGACTATTACTCTTACTAGTCTTCACTCTGTATTACTAGCTTCATGATCATTGATATATGATAGTTTGGGACGCTTTACTATTTTATATTCCAGATGATCTTACTTCTTGTACATTGTTTACTGCCTGTGATTGAGATACCTATGATTGCTTGACCTAGGATCGACTGTTGGCTTGTAGTAGTAACCCCCATCTATACAGCTTATATGTTATTTCGGAGTACTGGAGTACTTTGGTATACGTAGCTGGCCTGGTCCGTCCCTACTTGCCAGTATTCTGGTTCTGGGGCGTGACATCCATCCTTCTCTCTCTTTTATTCTCTTCCGTCTCTCTCTCGGGAGAGTAGCAGCCCTGAGGACCGCCACTCCATGCTACACCTCCTCCTCCCCTTTCCTCTCCTCTCCGGCCTCCTCCTTCGCTTCTCTCGCTTCATGAGTCGTCGCCACTGGAGTCGTTAGAGGTGGTTGCCAGGGACCAACAGCGAGGAGCGTCGCGATCGACAAGAAATATATGGGGGTCAATAGCGCATCGATCGGCATTGGCTCGACATGTGGCGACTAGGGGTGCAACTTGGGCAGGCTAAACCCGAACCCGATCGAAAAAATTCGTTAATGGGTTGGGTTATGGTTGAAGATACTCTGGTTCAGGCTCGGGTTAAAATATTTGAACCCGACCAAAAATCAAGTTGGGCTTGGGTTCATGTGTCGGATTACCCAAAGAACCCGAAACCTATATATATATATATATATATATATATATATATATATATATATATATATATATATATCGGAGCGGATTAAAAGCCCCCCTTAGAAAGCCCCCTAAAAACCCCCATCACTCTCAGCCGTCCATTTAATGTTAATATTAATGTTAATGTTAATATTAATATTAATATTAATAATAATGTTAATAATAATGTTAATATTAATATTTATTTTTATTTTTATATTAATGTTAATGTTAATATTAAAATTAATATTAATGTTAATATTAATGTTAATGTTAATATTAATTTTAATGTTAAGTTTAATGTTAATTTTAGTATTTAATGTTAATATTAACATTAATGTTAACATTAACATTAATATTAACATTAATATTAACATTAAATGGACGACTGAGAGTGAGGAGATTTTTAGGGAGTTTTTGTCACGACCCACACCCACTGTGAGGGTACGAGTGCGTAACAACGCCCAGCCTACGCCGCAGTGTCGGCGGTAGAACGCTGTTCTAGGTCACTATCTAACCAATAACTCATGCAATTATATAATGTACTTGTCAAAATCTCAACTTCGAACGGAGGACAAGTATAGATATAATGTAATCACAATCACAGTCTAAGCACGATATGATAACACAGAAGATTATAACTAAGACTAATTAACATAAATAAAACCAACAACTAAATAATATAATCTCAGACAATCTCAACTACAAAACTCAACTTATATACAACTCCAGTTCTAAAACATGAAAGCTAAAACAAGACAACTAGCTAAACTCCCGATCACTCCTGAGTGTCGGGGCCATAGGTAGCTAAGCCGTCTCCGGGTCCATAATATGTAGGGCATGCATCCTCAGGGCAATCATCTATAAAATTTTAACAGGTCCAGTCCGGACAGGAACGAGTACAACTCATCAAGAAATCCCAAGTAAATGACAGAGAACTATAAAGCAGTTATAGACAGTTTTATTGATGAACATGGTAGTTTGTATACAGGTGATGGTATAGAGAAACAGTTAAGATACAAGAAAAGTAAGGTAAGTAAAACAAGAGAAGAATCATAGCAATAACGACTGTAAATAGAAACTAGCTGAACTAGAGCAAAGCAGTTATTCTGACATGAAGTGTCATAATGGTCCTGTCATAATGACAAACTCTTTGGGAATAGGAGAAAAGCTCTGACACGATCCGAGATTGACACGTGGCTACTCCCATGCGGCTCCAGTGAAGAACAACTTCATGCGGCTGGTGAGAATCACCTTCCTGCGGCTCACCAAGAAGCCATCCCATGCGGCTCACAAGTATTATACCTATGCGGCTCACCGAGAAACTATCCCATGTGGCTCGCAAGTACTATACCTATGCGGCTCACTGAGACGCTGTCTCATACGGTTCATAGATATCATGCGGTTCTGACAGGGTCCACCATTAAGACACGTGGCAGAGATTCAATGGCCCCTATGACTTGACAGCTGGTAGCAAGGATGATTATGGGATGCAGATCAATCAGAGATTTACCAGATCCCAATGACCATATTTAACATTATCCTCATAATTAATGAGATCAGGTCTTATCATTCATGATCAAGCCAATGGGACACGTGGTGAAAAATCCAAGCTTGACACAACCAATCATGAAGATTTAGAGCAATCAGCATTAATCATTCACAGGATTCAATACTATCCCCATTTATGGCCCAGATCCTTCACGCCCAAAATTAATGGTCCCGATTGATTATACGTCAGGCCACCGCCACTTTGAGAATGGGTAATCATCCAAACCCTAATGATGCCCCCACTATTATAAATAGCAAGGTGCCATTCCCTTGTAAGATATACACGATCAGAAGGAGATAGACAAAGAGAGCTTCCCCCTAATAATCAGAGAGAAAATACACAAAGAAAGAGAGAAGTCAGAAGAGCAACACGAGGAGAGCAAGAAGAGCATTTCTTCATCAACGCCAACCATCTCTTCACAGGAGCCAAGGCTGCATACCGATCGTCCAAGGAGTAAGGCAGGGCTGCCGTCGCCTTCCCGAGCCTCTATCGTCACCCCCCAGAATCTAAAATAAACAATTGTACTTAGATTGCTGTACCTAGGTTTTCGTCCCTAGGCTTTCTTTGTACAAGCGAGTTTGTATTGTGAGTCTAAGTTCAGTCCTCCCATAAAACTGTTCTGCACTTTTACAATCAATGGCAAACACGATGGCGACTCTGCTGGAGAATAACTTCTCCACGGCTGAGGAGTTGGTGACGCAATTGGATGCAGCCAAACTTGGCTCTACACAACAAAAGATGGTCGTCCGCTTCGACCAACAGGCGTTTGAAGAGATGCTCTCCGAAGGAAGCGCTGGCCCGGTCCAGAAGCGCACCCGCAGCACGAAGGCTCGCAAAGAGTGGAGGCCAAAATCATTTGCTCCTCCCCAAGCCCTCGATGGGATATCCTCTGTTGCTCAAGACGGCGAGAAAGACTCTCCTGCGGCCCCACTTCAGACCGTAGATAGCTCTGCTGTCCCCAAGTCCGGCAGAAGAAAATACTATGATGCTGGACTTGTAGGGGCAAAGAGGAACTCTATGAGATCCGAGCCGCATAAGGGTATTAGCCGCAGGGAGAAAGCTCATGCGGCTACATCCGCCAGCCGCATAGAGAAAACTCATGCGGCCACATCTGTCAGCCGTATAGCTTATGCGGCTACAGTTGCCAACCACATGGATGAAACTCATGCGGCTAAAAAAGTCAATCGCTTGCAGAAAACTTATGCGGCCACAATTGCCAACCGCATGCGGCCAGCCTGCACGGTCGTGACTCCTAGCCGCATAAAAACAACTCATCCAACGGCAGAAGACAACCGCATGCAGACAGCCTGCACGGTACCCAATTCTAGCCGCATAGCGTCTGTTCCACGCTTCTCTCGGTCAGTCTTCGACCGTCTCTCATGCGGTCCTGACCCTGATGGTTCTCTAGATGATAAGTCAGACTCTGTGGTATTCAACTTGGACTCCTCCTATTACGCACCCGCAAGTGCTAAAAGGAGGAAGTCTAGGACAGCGCGGGCTCACCAAGCCCAGACAGCTGTCCCAACCTCTAACTATCGTGGCGTCCCGTTGATTATCACACGGGCCTCTGATGGGAAGTTGTATAGAACCGCTCGAGTCCAGCCCCCGGCGGCAGAAGGACAAAGTGGTTTCTCTGACCTGCGTGAGGCGATCCTCCACAAGCGCAAGAAAAGAGAAGGAGCCTCGACATATAAAGAGTCCTCGCTTGGACATCATTGCACCCAAATCATCGTCAACTGTTGTTGCAACAACGCGGCAGCAACGGAAGATCAGCCGTCAGTCTTCCAAAGACTACAGCATCGGAGCTCAGAAGACGAGGCACCTCCTGTTGTCTCCTATAATTCCATTCAGAAAATCCCCGCCGAGGGGAGGGGAAAGAAGACAAGCATCTCCAGCCCCAAGATATCAACCACTGCAGCTAAGAAACCATCGTCTAAACGGCTGTCCTCCACCGGAATATTCTAACACACCCGTTCAAAGACAAAATCTACTGTAATGGGAAACTCATCATCTACCTCGCTGGGGGTCGTAGGAATTGGGGGTAGCACTCCTCCGAGCATCCACAACAATCCGATGTTTCAAGGAGCCGAGCCCGGACAAACAACTCTTCCATCAGGTACAACAGACGCTGATGTCCCCAAGGACATCCACGACTCCCAAGACGAAGCAAGCTCTGAGGCTGGGGATACCGTTCCCTCCGAGTCCGAGTCCGAAGAGAACATTCCCACCTACCCCGATGACTTCTCGGTGTATGGGTATGACTCGGAGGGCACATCCTCCACCGTTTCTTCCATCACTCTTCATGTAAAGAGGGTGTTCATGACGGACAACAACCAAGGTGGTTCCAGTGATAGCCAACGCATCGACACTTTCGAGGCCATACTACAGGCCCTGGTAAAATCTGTAGATGAAATCAAGGCAGCTCTTCCAACCCTGCAAGGAGGAACACCTGGCCAAACAAGTACGGGTCCCACGGTCAATGCGGACTCGAACTCAGCGGCACCGAACCCGTGCAATAATCCTCCCGAAATAACAGCCCCTACCGCGACAGATGAGGCCCGAGAAGTAAGAAGAGAGGTTCAGGAGCTCCGAGCCATGTTCCATGCCCGAGAAAACACTCAAGACCTCAGAATACGGCAACCATACCCTGCTGAATGGAGGGATGTTCCATTTCCACCGAAATATAAGCCATTCAATATCAATCCGTATGATGGCAAGACCTCAGCAAGTCGGTACATCACTTACTTCGAGGTCACCTCCGACCATCTGCCCCATGATGATGCTATCCTCACGCGATTATTCATTGGGGCATTGGAAGGAGTCGCCTTCGACTGGTATCGCAATCTGCCAGACAACTGTATCCACTCCTTCGCCAGCTTCAAGCGCCTATTCTTGGAGAGATTCTACGAAGTAGGGCAGGACGTTACCATGTCCACCCTCATGGACGTCGTCCAAGGAGAGAAGGAGCTAACAAGGAACTACATTAAGCGATTCCGCCAAACCGCCATGAAGCTGCCCTCCGAAAATCTAGATTCCTCTTTAATTAAAATTTGCCAAAAGAGACTGCTTCCAACGATCAGTCTCTGGATGGGCGAAAGTCAATTTAAAGATTGGAAAACGTTCACCATCAGCGCCACAAGCGCCGAAGAACGATTGAAGAAGGCTCGCCAACTGGGATTGAACATCTCGGAAGAAGAAAAAAAGGGCAAACGTTCCAACAACGATAATGGGGGTAGCCCCTCCAACAACCGAGACAGCAAGGGAAAGCAGGCTATGGTGGCCGATATAGCACAAAAACCTGAGCCGAAGCCCGCAGACAAACAATGGTCGCAAATCACTTACTCCTTCGAAGACGGTTATGTCAAGCCCATCTTGGACATGCTCATACAAGGGGACAGAATTCAGCTTCCTCCACCAAGACGGGAACCGCTGCCGGCAGAGATGGAGAATCCAAAGTACTGCCATTACCATCGCTATGTCCATCATGCTACACACGATTGCTACCAGCTGAAACGGTACATCCAAACCTCATCGATTCGAACGCTCTGACCATCGATTTCGAAGAGGTAACCGTGGCGGCCAATATGGTGTCAGTACAATTCGGCAGCTTCCCTCCGACGAAAACTCAAGACGGGGTGGTCCCCATCCCTCTGGCGACGATGGAGGTTACCAATCTTCTACCTCCACGAGATCAGGCTGCTGGTCTAGTACCCCTCACCACATCACGAGGGGAGGTCATGTGGGTTCATCCAGACTTGGTATCTGAAATGACTCAACCCACCCCATCCTCCATTTATAAGAAGAAGAGTGGAAAAGTCAGGACCTGCCACACAATCTCGGCAGACATCGAGGAAGTTACAGCCGTCGTCACACGGTCTGGGACACAATCCCAACCTGTGGTTGATAATCCAGCTGAAGATCATCAACCCACTACAACTGATGCTCCGGGACCGGCTCAGCCTTCGACGACCGACAAGCCTAGGCCGAGGGAGACTCGCTTCGACAAATCCCTCCGAAAAGAGGCAGCCCAAGGGTTGGAGAAGCCCTACAACTTCGACATCTTGTCACAATTGGCCAACACACCGGCCAAGTTGTCATTATACGAGCTCCTGAGACTCTCCAAGGATGTTCGTGTGGCTTTGAGCGATGCACTCCAAAACGCCGACGCATACCTGGCTCAAGTCAACCTCACAGGAGAAAATCTGCATGCAGATCTCCAAGACAGCGCCTGCACGGGAGTAATGCCCAACATCGTCTTCACTCCACAAGATATGCTCATCAAGACCAACCTACATGATCGCCCGCTATACTATACGGGATACATCGGCGATGTGAAAGTGGATCGGATGCACATTGATCCTGGCTCTTCTATAAGCATCATCCCGAAGGGTCTGCTACATCATCTCCACATCCCAATGCATCGCCTGACGTCTACAAGCACCGCCATTAGCGGTTTCAATTCGGGCATGAGCTACCCAATCGGGAAGATTCGTCTGAAGTGTCAGATTGGCGATCTCCAATCCGAAGTCATCTGCTACGTCATAGATGCAGACACTTCTTACAACATCCTCTTAGGGCGCCCATGGATACACGATTATATGATCGTGCCTTCCACGCTACACCAATGCTTCAAATATGTCGACAAACACGGCTTCGTGAGGACGGAATTTGTTGATATCGATCCCTTTAAAGGGGTCAAATCTTACTACTCAGACTCCTGTCTATATAAAAAGTTGAAGAGGCACCTTGATGAAGAACAAGCTGGTACCAAAATGGCCACAGGATCAGAAGAACCTCTGACAATCCACCTCCAAGCTCGCAAGCCAGGCAAGTCCGCGCCCCTTACTGCCACTCTGCGGAAGGACGCGATCAGCCTCTCGGCGCAGGAGGAGCAGATGATAATCCGGCTGCCAAGGTCAGGCCAAGTGCCGAGACCCACAACGGGGCCATTGACAATCAGACTGCCGAGAGTCGGTCAACCCCAAATGGAGAAGCTGAATCTCTCCGATAGGCCACTGACGATACGCCTTCCCAAGAAGGGTCGTCACCCCGATGCGAGGTCTGACACTTCTAGCGAACCGGCCACTCCTTGTCCCACATCAAGTGCCAAACTGGGGGTCGCTAGTCTGCCAACAACGCCACGCTCTATTCCATCAACTGAACCACTGACAATCAAGCTTCCCAGGACATCCTCTCAGTCTTTATTCACACAGGGAGTAGCCGAAGAGGAACCAGAGTTAGCCAAGTATGTGGCCTCCCACACTGATGTTCCCTCCGCAGATGATGTAATCCCCCTAGAGAAGATACCTTACTTCATCAATAAAGGGTTATCTTTGAACTACACCGAGCTCAATAAGCTACATACAATGTATGCTATGGAACACGGTATAGGCACTCACCTACACACACAAGTGACAAATGTGTACACCGCGATCCAGCTTACTCCAGTAGAAGACGCTTACCGAATAATCGAGGGAGAAGATCATCCGATCATCTTCGGCCGGACGAACAACCCGTATCCCCTCACCATAGAGGAAGCCGACCTCGGGTCAGATGCCGGGAGACTTCCTCTATATCTCTATAGTCCCCAATCCAAATATCTCATACAGAAACAGGGGTATGATCTGGAGACGACGCCAGATTTGAACTACGGCACTGGGCGACGATTACCTTTGAAGCCACCAGTCCCGACGGGCAAACCACGAGACTACTATAGCAAAACTCGATGCGGGTTGGGGTATGTAACGCCTACTACAACCCCCGAGAGTTCAGATGAAGAATGCTACTGGCAGTCACATTCAACCGGGTCACCAACTTCGGACTCGGATACCAGCATCGGAGATGTGTTCAGACAAGTCATGACAGCCAATATGGCATTCGCCGATGCTTACGAAGAAGACGAAGACATCTCCGAAATCCTCGAGCTAGAGCCGTGGGCCCAACTATTCGACGCACAATAGGAAAAGCGGTTCGAACTGAGAGAACCTCCTACTGAAGATGAGGTTATACAAGTTGACCTCGGCAGCGAATCTTCTCCACAACCAATCTTCGTCAGTAAAAGCCTAGCAGACGAAGAACGGGAGTCACTGCTAGAACTTGTCAGAGAATACATTGATGTGTTCGCCTGGAGCTATGAAGACATGCCAGGGTTAAATCCCGACATTACTCTTCACAAACTCAACATTCGGCCAGATGCAAAGCCAGTCAAACAACAACAACGACGCTTCCGCCCAGGCATCATGGATGCAATCGAAGCCGAAGTCAACAAACTGATAGCCAGCGACTTCATTCGTGAGGAGCAACATCCAGACTGGGTCGCCAATATAGTACCCGTCCTCAAGAAGAATAGAAAGATTCGAATCTGCATCGACTTCCGCAATCTGAATGAGGCGTGCCCCAAAGATGAATTCTCCCTTCCTATCACAGACATCATGATCGACAATACCTGCGGCTTCGAACGTATGTCATTCATGGATGGCTTCTCGGGGTACAACCAAATCAAAATATCTCCTAATAACGAAAAGCATACATCATTCCGAACGCCAATTGGCACGTACTGCTACACAGTCATGCCTTTCGGTTTGAAGAATGCCGGCGCCACCTATCAAAGAGCCATGAGCATCATCTTCAGAGACCACTTACGCAAGACAGTGGAGTGCTACATTGACGATATAGCCGTTAAGAGCCGCTGCAGAGGAGACCATCTGCAGGATCTAAGGACGGTATTCGACCTAATGCGAGCGCACAATTTGAAAATGAACCCTACGAAGTCCTTTCTGGGCGTATCCAGCGGGAAGTTCTTAGGCTTCATCATCACTGCAAAGGGTATCCATGTAGACCCTGAGAAGACAAAAGCAATCATGGAGAGGGGTCCCCTAAAAAATCTCCGCGAACTCAGAGGCCTCCAAGGGAGGCTAGCCTACATCAGGAGGTTCATTTCCAATCTCTCCGGGCGATACCGACCGTTCACGCACCTCATAAAGAAAGGAGTCTCATTCGTATGGGACGAGGAATGTCAGCGTGCTTTCGACAGCATCAAAGAATATTTGTCAAATCCTCCAGTTTTGGTGGCCCTGGTTCCTGGAAAATCATTCCTGCTCTATGTACGAGCAATGGAACACTCCCTCGGGGCTGCTGGCACAGAACAACGATGCAGGCCATGAACAGGCCATATATTACCTCAGCCGAATGATGATTGGACCAGAGCACCGATACACCGCTGTGGAGAAGGAATGCCTCGCCCTGGTATTCGCCATTCAGAAAATACGACACTATGTCACCGGACAAACAATACATGTGATCTCACGAGTCAACCCTCTCAGGGTCCTCATGACCAAACCAGGGGCACTCAGCTCTCGCCTCGCTACATGGGCAATATTGCTGTCCCCTTATCATATGATCTTCGTCCCACAAAAGGCAGTCAAAGGTCAAGCCCTGGCAGACTTCTTAGCAGCCCACCCGGGCTCAGAGTCTTCCAGAATATATGAAGAGATCCCAAACGAGGTCGTCGACTTGCATGCAACCTCTCACGATAATATGGCGAATGTTCTTCGACGGTGCTTCGAGGACCGGACCTAAAGATAATATAGTCGTCGGAGTCGGGGTAGTGCTAGTCTCCCCTACCGAATTGGTGATCAACCGTGCTTATTCCCTCACAGAGCCATGCTCTAACAATGTGGCCGAGTACAACGCTCTGGTCATTGGCCTCCAACTTGCAAGAGAGCTGGGGGTAGAATACCTTGAATACGACGATTCCCAACTAATCGTCAATCAGATCCGGGGCTCATACGAGGTCCGCCACGAAGACATGATCCCCTATCACTAAATAGCGATTGACATCATCTCATCGTTCGAGGGGTTCTTCATCGAACACGTTCCCAAACTCCGAAATATCGAAGCCGATGCCCTAGCTGGTCTTGCCGCTTCCCTTGCAGTTCCGAATTATGATCGCCAATCAGTGGATGTGATAGGCCACGAACTGGTCTGTCCCAAGAACAATGTTCAATTCGTGGCAAGTTATTCCGCCCAGACGATCGATGATGCCACAGATTGGAGACAACCATTCATCGACTTCGTCGTCTACGACATCCTGCTCGAGGACCCAAAGGAAGCCACTTCCATCAGACGGCGTTCTCTCATATTCTTCTATGATACAGAGACAAAAATGTTGTATCGCCGCTCCTACGACGGATTACTGCTTCGGTGTCTGTCAAACGCAGAAGCCAAAGAAGCCGTCCGAAAGCTCATGATGGTGTCTGCGGGGCCTACCAGCCCGGTCCTAAATTGTAGG
This sequence comes from Iris pallida, assembly GCA_029216955.1. Taxonomy (NCBI): domain Eukaryota; kingdom Viridiplantae; phylum Streptophyta; class Magnoliopsida; order Asparagales; family Iridaceae; genus Iris; species Iris pallida. Next base: position 38,428,037 of record JANAVB010030220.1, read on the forward strand.
ACCGTTTTCGACAAATAGGCTACTATTGGCCCACAATGGTTGCAGACGCGATAGATTATGCACGAAAGTGCAAAGCCTGCCAAATCCATGCCGACTTTATCTACCAACCATCTGAATTCCTACATCCGACAGTGGCGTCCTGGCCATTCGAAGCATGAGAAATGGATATCATTGGTCCAATCACCCTACCTTCCTCCCGAGGACATCGCTTCATACTCGCGATCACTGATTACTTCTCCAAATGGGCGGAAGCTGTCCCACTCGCAGAAGTTAAGACTTCAAACGTGATCAGTTTCCTTAAGCATCACGTTATCTACCATTTTGGACTGCCGCGAAGGATCATCCATGATAATGGTCCGCAGTTTGTAAGCCACGCTTTCTATCGGTTCTGCGATAAGCACCGTATTCAGAATGTCGCTTCGATACCATACAACCCGGCAGCAAACGGGTTGGCAGAGGCATTCAACAAATAATCATCAAGCTCCTCAAGAAGTTTGTCTCCTCCAACAAACGCGACTGGAACGAGAAGCTTGGTGAGTGTTTATGGGCGTACCGTACTACAGTCCGAACAGCCACCGAGAATACACCGTTCTCCCTAATATACGGGAGCGAGGCAGTTCTCCCATTAGAGACTCAGATCCCCTCACTTCGCGTCGCCCTCACACATCAGTTGACGACGGATGATAACTACCGACGCCGACTACAAGAGTTAGAGGCCTTAGATGAAAAGCCCTCCTGGCTCAGCAAAGAATCGAGCTATACCAAGCACGCATCTCTGGAGCCTTCAACAAGAAGGTTAAAATCAGAACATTCCAGGTGGGCGATCTCGTCCTGGCAGTCCGGAGGCCGATGGTCATGACTCACAAGACCGCCGGCAAGTTCCAGCCAAAGTGGGAAGGCCCATTTATCATTGAGACAGTATTCTCCAACGGTGCTTACCGCCTCGCAAAACAAAATGGAGACTTGCTCATGTTGCCCGTCAACGGCAAGTTCCTGAAGAAATATTATGTCTAAACGACATTCTCTCCAAGATCTTCGAGTCATGTACCCGCTGGTACCGCTGAACTCACATCCATAACATTTCAGATTATCGAGTCATGTACCCGCTGGTGCCGCTGCACTCACACTTTTCAATATTCTAAATTACCGAGTCATGTACCCGCTGGTGCCTCTAAACTCACATTCCGGTCACTCTTTCAGATAGTAAGTCACGTATGATTATACCTCTGAACTTTCTTCCTGGAAGAGATCCTCCCTCATGATCCACTACCCCGCTCCCAGTGCACAAAAAGGGTAATCGATCCACAAATTTCCGAAACGGCCATGTCCTCATTACCTTGAGTCATTTTCACTTCCACCAAAAACAAACCGCCCCCTCGCATAGAACTTCCACGTTCTCCTACCTCTGAGTCGTTCTATGTACCCCCTCTTCATTGAGCCCACTCCTGCCATGTCCTCATTACCTCTGAGTGGGAAGGCTCCGTCGAAGAAACCTTCATGCTTGCCATGTCCACATTACCTCTGAGAAGTATGTCGGTCCCCTTTCAACCTATTATCTGTACCCACAACCGGAGTACGACAAGGATAATAGGTCCACAAATGTCCTCTATTGACCACAAATGTCCTCTGTTGACCACAAATGTCCTCCGTTGGCCATAAATGTCCGCTATTGACCACGAATATCTTCCGTGAAGTCTCCCCTGCCATGTTCTCATTACCTCTGAGCAGGAAGATTCCACGGTAAAACCCTCATGTTTGCCATGTTCTCATAACCTCTGAGCAAATATATTGGTTTCCTTTCATCCCATTATCCGTATCCTGAACCAGGGTACGCCAAGGATAATAGGTCCACAAATATCCTTTGCTAAGCTTCTTAGCATAAATCCACCATCTCACTATGCCCCGGGAGCCCAGCTGTCTACGGCATTCTTTTTCCAATACCGAGAGCACCCATGACCACTTTGCCATGGCTGTTCCGGATATCCTGACCAAACTTGTTATCCGTACCTAAAACCAAGGTACGCCTAGGGTAACAGGTCCAAAATCCCCAGCAAGTCCAATTCCACAAACGCCACAAGTACAAGAAAGAGAAGATGAGTTGAAACATGCTCATTTATTCAAAACTTAAAGTGCTACATCATTTGGGATCACATCCCTTACAAAAAAAAAGAAAAAAGAGAAGCAAAAGAAAACAGAAAGCTGATCACTGCTCCGGGGCACATAACGCCCTGAGACGGTCCGTCAGCAAGGCAACCGACCGCTCAAACCTATGGGTAGCTCGATGCTCCGCCTCTTGGGTCAGCACCGCCTCGTCCTCCAGTTGAGCATGGGCTTGCCAGTTATCCTCGAATCTCTTAAAGGCCCGCTCCAGGTTAACAGAAGATCGGGAAACCTTCTCGGCCTCCCGAACGATTGACTCCTGTTCCGTCTGAGCAGCCTTCAGCTCTGACTCTAAGAAGGCCAACTCCTTCTGGAGTGCAGAATCCGCTCCTTCGTGTCAGCAATTCCATGAGAAGCAGACTCTTCCCTAGCACGACAAGCCTGACTCTGACACCCAGCCTGTCATACGAAGCGGAGAACTTGTCAAGGTCTCCCTGTACAACGGGCTCGGTAGTATCTCGAGCGAGCTTGATCCTATCCCGAGCAGCAACGAGGAAGCCCCGCTCCCGCTCAATCGCAGCAGGCAAGCCCGCCTGCCGTATCGCCAGCAATTGGGTCACAAGCTGATCAGCCTCTGCCAATTTAGGCTCTAGGAGTGCAGCCAACCCCACCCCGCCAGGAAGAGACTTCAAAGTTGCAACCTGACCACGAGCGCACCGCAGAGACAAAGTAAAAGGGGTCCCCCGTTCTACCGCAGCATCTACGCCCCTCTTTAAATGGCGATAAAAGCTGTCGACCACATCCTGTGTCACCGTCCAGAGCCTCCGAGGAAGCGGTGTCAACGGAAGTGTGGCCGGCAACGCTGAAGAAGACACAACAGAATCTGCCGCTCCTGCCACAAGAGAAACAAACTCCGTATGGAAGGACGCATGAACAGCGGCCAACTCCTTTCAGCGGCCCGCAGAACTTGAATGCTCGGCAGGGTCGAGAGGTCAATCTCCGGAGCCGTATGATCAGCAGAGGACGAGGTGGAAACCATCGCCAGCTCCATTCCCATCTGCCCGGGGTTGGCGGGAGGCCCCTCGACATGAGACGGCGAAGGAGAGGGAACGCTCCTTTCTCCCAAATACGGCAGGCCGAGCCTTCCCAAGAACATCCGCGGTGGAAAGTAAAGGGTCAGGACCTGTAGGGCCAAGGCAACCATGAATCGATTTGACTCGGAGGATATGTTGATAGAGCAAATAAGCCCCCTCACTAGTCAATATTTGGCTTATCTTACCAGTGGAGGAGTGTGGAGGCTGAGGTTCGCCTACAGCCACCGCAGCCTCTTCACCAACAGTCTCGAGTCAGGTATAATAGGCTCCTCCGCCCCTGCACCCTCGGAAGGGATGCAACGAGATCGGCGTCGCCTTGCTGAAGTTCAGCATCTCGAGACGGGCCCGAGGAAACCTTCATAACCCCGGGCCGAGGCCTCAGCAACCTGGGAGCTTCCAGCCGCCGCTGAGAGAGCCCCCGCAGAAAGGACCGCGACACATGTCGCTAATCAAAGCAGCAAGGGCCGGATCAACTCCTCCAGGGGCAGTAGACGGTTCAGGAGAGGCGGTTCATCAGACGTCTACAAAAAAAGTGATTAAGTCATATCTCCAAGAGAAAAGAAAACTACAACAAAAGATGGCTCCGACTTGGTCTTACCTCCGGAACAGCGTCTGTACCTTCACCCCTCTTGGTAATAAGTAATCCACGAGACCTAACGGCAGCTCTTTCACGAAAAGGTCGCTCTGCTGTCAGAAGACTCGCGTCTGACTCGTTTACGTGAGGGACCAGACACAGCTGGAGGCTGTTCTTCCCTCACTACTTCTCTTGTGTAGTAAGCAACGGATCTTCCGCCAGTTCATCGGGTGTGGGAAGCGGTTGATCCGTTACTTCTTCACCCCCACCAGAAAGGGAGTCTTCGCTATCATGATCCTCCTCCTCCTCAGCCGACTCGGAAGGTTCTGATTCAGGGAGGGAGTCTGGAGCGCTAGTTGCTTTCTAGCCTTAGCCCCCTTGGGCTTCTCCTCTAAACCGGTACCCACGATGAAACTGGTACTCGGATCGAAATTAACAGGAGGCTTGTTCGCCATAACATGATACAAAGCAGCCACGTATAAAATTTCTCTCGGCGCCTTAGCATCGGGGACCGAGAAGCTGGCCCGTATGATAAGCGTCATAATAATTCCACGCCCTGACACCATCAAGAACGCTACCTTCAAAGCCCAAACAAGGGTTGGGACAATCAAGGAATAACTGGCTATAACCAAATTGACGGGAAAACCTACTATGTAGGTAAGGCTCCAAGTACACATTATCGCGGTTGCGATAAACCAGATGCGCGGGGCGGATGTTGCGCAACCAGGTGAGCATATTCGGAGACAGAAAGTGAGAAGGTCCGGTACCATCAAGGTATACCTTCCTCACTTCCTCATCAGAAAAATGAGGAACAGACACAAAAAAGTCACACCCATCCACCCTCGCCAGCGCCCTCCGACAAGCTGGCATAGTTTGTATTCCCAAGACCGGCGATGGCATTTGAAAAGGAAAGCGTCTTCATCTGTAGCATCTTCCGCTATTCCAGGTCCCATCAAAGACTTGTAGTGCATCGCCAACCACCCCATCAAATAGTGGAAAGGCAGTTCTACGTGCTCAAAATCCCGCGTCTTCTTGCACGTAATAACCTTGGACGAGAATGTTAAGACCATGGTGTATGCTGCACACCATAGCAGAAAAGGGCCAGTCTAACTCCAAATACCAGTTTAACGGCAGGGAGAATGTGGCGACCGATCCTCTCGATAGAACCTGCTCCCCCCGAGACCACGCAGTTCCGTAGCCATATCATTAAAAATCCAGCCAGAAGCGCTTCTCTGACATCGGCCTGGTGCCATAGTAAAAAGCTGAGAGAGTCAGATTGACTCCGAATATGTCGCTCTTGGACCGCGACTTCTTGACGCCCGACATCAGGTCCTTTATCTCTCCCTGGGTTCGAGGGGTTCGAGGAGTAACCCCGCCAGAAGGATCAACTTTAAAAAGATAATTGACCCAGGATGTAGTGTGGGGAGCGGTCCCTTCTGAGCTATCCTCCTTTTTTATAGCCATCTGGTGACAAGCACTATGATGGCACAGCAACTCCTGATACACCGCAACAAAACCTGGGAATCGCCGGTTCAAGTCCTCGAACTCCTCATTCGACGGGGTATACACCTCAAAAGGCTCGTTCCCCCGGAAGTTTGGAGACAGTATACATCTCATGGAGAGCAAGCCCCAACTCTCCTCCGGGCGCAAAGAACGTACCCGTTCGCCGATTATACATCTCCAAGAGCGCCGCGAACAATGGTTTATTGATAGGAAGCCCGTGACAAGTGCCCCGAATGGCATGATAAAGTCCCACCTCCCGCAGGAATGTTCCATAGGTCTGCAGAACCCAAGTGGTCAACTGGGCCCACGAAAGGTGGGTTTATCCAGTTCAGCAATGCCAGTCTGCCAACGGGATAAGATTTCTTGCGAGCGAGCCGATTCAGGAAGGTATCAGCTTGAGTGAGTGTGAAGTTGGGACCGTATACATTCATGAAAGAGCCCGGGGCTAGACCCATCATGTACCGGAGGACGGAATCCTTACCCGCGTACGCTGACCGCATGTTCGGGTTATAATGGATGTTGCCCATCAACATCCCTGATTGGGTAGGAGTTAAGTTACACACCATCTTCCTGTCCAGCAACCATATTGAACCACGACAGAGGATAATGACGTTCCATGAGAGGAATATGGATCGCCATCCCATCCAAAAAAATCCCAGTTCTCAAATCTCTAATACTCGGGGATTCTTTATGATTAAAGCATCTCCAAAGAGGAATAAGGCTTCAGGTATAATCCATCCAGCTTCCCAGTATTCATCATGGAACGGAGGTAATGGAGGGTCTGATTCTCGATGGCGTTCAACCTCTCCGAAGGCTCATCAGCAGGGAATTGATTCAACACATGCTTAATTAAGTCGTCAAGACGCACGCCCAAGGCGAACTGATTTGAGCCCACTATAAGTTCTCCCCAGGATTTACTGGCAGATTCACTGAAGAAAGACAAAAGAGACAAGTCAAAAAGATAGCCGAAACAAATTACTTGATGCTTATGCGGCTTAAGCATAGCCTCATGGCTCAGTTTGAAAGAGCACATGCGGTTCAGTTCGAATAAGCTTATGCGGTTCGGCTCGAAATGGGCTTATGCGGCTCAGTACGGATGAGCTTATGCGGTTCGTTCGAAAGGAGCATATGCGGATACGGTCCAAATTCGAATAAGCTTATATGGTTCGCTCTTATGCGGTCCAGTACGGATGAGCTTATGCGGTCTAGTTCAAATGATCTTATGCGGTTCAGTTCAAATAAGCTTATGCGGCTCAGTTTGAAAGAGCTCATGCGGTCCAAGTCCAGATAAGCTTATGCGGCCCTGATGATGAAGTAGTTATGCGGCTGCAACAAACTTTCATGCTCAGGCCTGGGTCATATCCATGTGGCCCGAACATGAGTCGGACACGCAGCATACTTGGAAATATAGGCTCGCGCATAAGATATGCGGCGTAGCCATGACAGTTCATGTTGATGGTCCTACCAGCAATAGGCGGGTGAATGTCGGGGTGTAAAACAGGCACGCCAGCCGGAGGAGCCGCCACGTTCGCCGCCGTCGATGAAGACGCGCCTTCTTGCCCTTCGCTGCCGCAGACGATGACGCGGCCTTCTTGCCCGTAGCAGCGGTAGTCTTCTTGGGAGCCATTGGCAATCTTTGATGAGAGAAGACGAAGAGGAAGTCGGCAACAAGGAGTACGAGCAAAGGGGAGAAGGTAAAGAAACCCTCAAAGAACAAAATCACTCCTATTTATAGGCGAAGGAGGCTTGAAAAATCAAACAAACGCCTCGATCCACGCACCACCTAAAAGAATAAAGGAAAAATGCTTCGGTCAAAACAAAACTGACCCTTGGGATCCTCCCCAAGAGGCGGTGAATCAAGGCATTTAATAGAAGATTTGCACACGTGGTTGGGACACGTGGCAAAAGTCTATACGGCCTAACAGTTCATGCGCCAGACAAATCCATGCGGCTGAATCATCTATGCGGTCAGCAAAGGCCATGCTTCTTATTCAAAGTATTTCAATTTTGCAAATTGAAAACTTTGAAGGGGGTCTTGTAGAAGCATAAAAATATCAGAATGATGATCTATGCGGCTCGGAACAGGAGAACCCCATGCGGCTCATACAGGAGCAGTCCCATGCGGTCAGAGAGACTCTTAGTCTCATGCGGCTCGGGGCAGGAGAGTCCATACGGCTTACATAGGGACAGTCCTATGCGGTTCAAAGCCCCCTAGCTGCATGCGGTTCAGAAGTACATGCGGCTCACATACGACCAACAGAGATATGCGGCTCGATCAACACCAGTGTCCCCATGGGACCCCTTCACACAGCTGGCCATCGAGTAAAGGCCCTATTCAAGGCTCTGCCATGATTTGACAGCTGACGGCTCTGACATGAAGTGTCATAATGGTCCTGTCATAATGACAGACTCTTTGGGAATAGGAGAAAATCTCTGACACGATCCGAGATTGACACGTGGCTACTCCCATGCGGCTCCAGTGAAGAACAGCTTCATGCGGCTGGTGAGAATCACCTTCCTGCGGCTCACCAAGAAGCCATCCCATGCGGCTCGCAAGTATTATACCTATGCGGCACCGAAAAACTATCCCATGCGGCTCGCAAGTACTATACCTATGCAGCTCACTAGACGCTGTCTCATACGGTTCATGGATATCATACGGTTCTGACAGGGTCCACCATTAAGACACGTGGCAGAGATTCAATGGCCCCACGACTTGACAGCTGGTAGCAAGGATGATTATAGGATGCAGATTAATCAGAGGTTTACCAGATCCCAATGACCATATTTAACGTTATCCTCATAATTAATGAGATCAGGTCATATCATTCATGATCAAGCCAATGGGACACGTGGTGAAAAATCCAAGCTTGACATAACCAATCATGAAGATTTAAAGCAATCAGCATTAATCATTCACAGGATTCAATACTATCCCCATTTATGGCCAGATCCTTCACGCCCAAAATTAATGGTCCCGATTGATTATACGTCAGGTCGCCGCCACTTTGAGAATGGGTAATCATCCAAACCCTAATGATGCCCCCACTATTATAAATAGCAAGGTGCCATTCCCTTGTAAGATATACACGATCAGAAGGAGATAGACAAAGAGAGCTTCCCCCTAATAATCAGAAAGAAAATACACAAAGAAAGAGAGAAGTCAGAAGAGCAACACGAGGAGAGCAAGAAGAGCATTTCTTCATCAACGCCAACCATCTCTTCACAGGAGCCAAGGTTGCATACCGATCGTCCAAGGAGTAAGACAGGGCTGTCGTCGCCTTCCCGAGCCTCTATCATCACCCCCTAGAATCTAAATAAACAATTGTACTTAGATTGCTGTACCTAGGTTTTCGTCCCTAGGCTTTCTTTGTACAAGCGAGTTTGTATTGTGAGTCTAAGTTCAGTCCTCCTATAAAACTGTTCTGCACTTTTACAATCAATGGTAAACAGATCCAAGTCAAACTTGGTCAACTCTGGGTCAATCCAAGTCAACCCAGGTCAAGCTAAACATACCCTCAAGTTATTACCTACCTATCACTTTACATTACCTATTATCCATCCATACATCACTTATATATATAAAACATATACTACATTTCATACATGCATATCCCTATAATACATGTGTTACCCCACTCTAGTACAACTCCATCATAATTGAACTTAGGCTAACCTGCTACTAACATTCCCCTGATCTCTCACTCTCTGGCTCAATCCCACACTATTACCAAGTGTGGCACCAAGCCCACCTGGGCTATATCCATGTTACCTTATCCCCCATGGGCAAGTGGTCCCAAGGTAATGTTTCAAGTCCCTGCACACTAGTGCAAGGCACTCTCTAGCAAGGCAAAGGCTCTACACCCTCTAGTCCAATCTTTCCTGAGTCTATAAACCCTTATATTACAATACCCTTCTATTTATTGACTGCTTATGAGTTCCTGATATGCTTTCTTTTCCCAAACCAACATCATACACCTCACAATGGTTCACCCTCTCCCAACTCAAGCCAAATCCTTCCACTACCCTAACTCTTATTCCAAATACATACATATATATGACATACAAAGAGAGGTAGAATCTTAGTAATCAATCTAATACCCATCAAACCTGCTCTCCCTTACTCTCCTAAACCTCTCACTTATAACATCTAACATATATTGTTTACATATAACTACATAGATACCAATTCAACTCTCAACACCCAAAATCAAACTAAACAATTAAACCAATGTTCAACATCTACCTAAACTCATTCTGAAAATCCTATTTTCAAACACAAGGCTTCGCTATTGAACCCAAAACCTTACTGCAGGTTCAAACTCCCTGCAGGCCATCCCCCATAGTAGCTACTGCTACTAAGCCACAATCTAGGCAGCAGGTTGCTACCACTACTGCTAATTAGCGACGCCTCAGGACGTCGCTAAATAGGGAAAATACGTCGCTAATATAGATTAGCGACGTATTTAGCGACGTTTGTACGTAGTCGCGATTAACCTAGTCGCTAAACAACAAAACGTCGCAATACGTCGCTATTGCGACGACACTCAGCGACGCGGACACGTCGCTAATTTAGCGACTACCAGCGACGTAAAACGTCATCATTTACCGACGCAACCTAGCGACGTTGAGCGACTTGACATACATCGATGGTGACCTGGCTTGAGAGCCAAATGGCGACGTTCTGCGACTTTGCTACGTTACTATAGTACCGACATATAGCAAATTTAGCGACGTCTTACGTAGCGACGTTTAGTGACGATCAGCGACGGTACTCATCACAGTTAGCGACGTTGTGATACTTACTTAGCGACGTTGCCGTCGTCGCTGGACGTCGCTGAGAGTCGCTGAACATCGCTAATCTTGAAAAAAATAATAAAAATACAGCATTTGCAGCATCCTCTACACCATTTGTTACAACAACGACGGTGTGTATCACGACACAGTATCAAACAACACAGATACACACAATCACGAACACGTTTGAAACACAATCTCATCAATCAACACAGATATATGAAAATTTGTAACAACATTGTCAAACATAATGGTCCACAACTTAATTGCCAAGTATGGGAACGAATGGCTCAGAACACAACCCAAAATTTATTCTAGCATACATTAGTGTGAATCATCTATGTTTTGTACATATGGTGTAGTATATGTTCTTATCGTATCTAGTATCTGAAGAATGTAACAGAATCAAGATGAACTCACATAATATAATACTAAGACATATACTACTACTATAAGATATAGTGATAGGTTGTCGTATCATCATTGCCGAGGAATGAGGGTCGGAGGAAAAATACCGCTCGAGTGAGCCAAAGGCATACAGCCACTTCCCTCCCTCTCTCACGCTATAAACGTCACAACTTTTCCACCTCAAGTTCTGATCAAGCATCTTCCTTCTCCTCTCCTCCACCATGGCTCTGGACCCATTTGCTCCTTCCTACTTCCCTTTTTCTTATTTGACTCTCTCAGCCACATATGATATCCACCTCAAGTGTAGAGTCGGGGGAGAAGAAGTAGGCAGGAAGATAAGGGGAAGCAGCACAGCCGATGGCATGACCCGGAGAAAGTACAGAGGTTTTCTTCAACATCCGTATAGGAGAACTATAAGGATATATCTTTTCACAACATATCACCTTGTCAAAGACCCTTAATGTGACAACCATGTTACCGCGGTGTCGGAAGACAAACATGTCATAATTTTCTAAGCCGTGTGTTTTGACATAATCCTCCAAATTCTTTCATGCTATGTAGTAATGCAAGATTACTACATAGAAAAAAGATTTGGGAGGATTATGTCAAAATACACGGCTTAAAAATTATGACATGTTAGTCTTCCGACACCGTGGTAACATAATATTCACATTAAGGGACTTTGACAAGATGACATATTGTGAAAAGATATATCTTATAGTTCTCCTACGGATTTGAAGAAAACATCTGTACTTCCTCCGGGTCATGCCGCCGGCTGTGCTGCTTCCCCCTCCTCTTCCTGCCCACTTCTTCTCCCCGACTCTACACTTGAGATGGATATCATATGTGGCTGAGAGAGTCAAATAAGAAGAAGGGAAGTAGGGAGGAGCAGATGGGTCCAGAGCCATGGTGGAGGAGAGGAGAAGAAATGCTGAATCAGCATTGTCTTTCGGATCGTCCTTATCAAGGCTGTCACCCCCACATTCCTGAATAAGGCTAATAGTCATTTATAATATTTCACTATTTTATTTATATTATTTAAATATTATTTTCAGTGTTTTATATTATTTAAATAGGTATTTTATCGATAGAGTTTTTATTTATAAAGTTTAATATATTTATTATATATTATAATATATTTAATATATATATATATATAGATATAATATATATATATATATATATATATATAAACAAAAACTAAATATTTTAGTATATATATATATAATATATATTATATATTATATCTATATATATATATATATATTTTAAAAATATATATTTATATATATATATATATATATATATATATATATATATATATGGATAAATATTATAGGTTTATTTTATATAAATAAATATATACGTATACGTGTATAAATATAATATATGAATATATGTATATATGTATGTATGTATGTATGTATGTATGTATGTATGTATGTATGTATGTATGTATGTATGTGTGTGTATAAATATATAAAAGAAAAAATATATATATATAATATATACATAATATCTTAAGAAAGAAAGAAAAGAAAAAGAAAAGAATAAAAAAAAACATAACAAACAAAAACACACACGCACACGTTAGAAAATAGCAGCAGCATTATGCTGCTAAAGCATATCGCCCCCTTTATACTTCCAACCCGAGCGGCCCCATGGTTCCTTTATTAACCCCAGTATAATATTGTATATATATAGATATATATATATTTAGAGAGGAGAGAGGAGAATTTCACAGAACTCAAACCCTAGCCGTCACCTCCAACCCAACGTGCACCCCGACGTCGCGCGGCGACCAGTCCGTGGCCGTCCATCGCCGGAAAACGTGCAACGAGCATCCCACCCACGAGCGGAAACTGTCGGCGAAGGGCCAACTTCGGAAGTAGATTTCTCTTTTCTCGCTCCGTCGTTTTGCGAACCACTTGGTCAGGTATGATCCCAACATATACCCCTTTAATTTGCCTCAAATAGTTCGTTCCGATTCGTACCATGTGCGACGAAAAACGAGTTCCAAAATCGAGAAAAAACTCGATTTTCTGGGTTTAGAAACTATCCCGAAATCCTAACTTTGTGGTCGATTTGCGACCAGCCTGTTGTGTTTTTTAAAATTGGTTTGAAGAGACTTGGAGACAACCTATAGGGCTTTAAAACCCTTTTGTAAAACTGAATTTCATGCACTGTACAGAAAGTTATTGATTTGTGAAGTTGGAGAAAAAACTGATTTTCAAAAGTGGATTTTTATAAAAATTGTCCCGATACGCCGTCCGTCCCGTCAATCCGGACGACGTGGTCACAAACCGAAAGCATCAAAAGGTGCGTATCAACTTCGTGGTCGTGTGGGCTTTGACGGAATTCAAATTGGTCGCGTGTGCGCGACGAATTTGATGCGTATCCGCCAAAAAATTTACCGTATCGGCCTTTTGCATATTTGTCAATTACTTTGTGCACACTCATCAAATCGCGAAAAACTTGCGCCATTGGACTCGAAATATTTTTCTGGTCCTGTATGACAAGTTTGGTCCGATTCTGAGATCGTTGATCGGAATGCCATTTTGGCGGGCCCACAATCCCACTCAACGGGTGATTTTATGCGCAGCCCACCGGAATCCAAAATTGGACATACCGTTGGGTTCGTCTCGTCAAACTGGACCTGTAGAAATATAGATTGATGACTTTAGAGACCGTATATTCTGGCACATTTTTCGGTGCAAAGTGGATCCAACGGTTGACACCATTTTGACCCAAATTACCGTTTTGCCCCTGTGTCCAGAATTGGACTTATGGGTAGGCGTTTCTAGCTAATTTGACCATTCTGAGAACGTTGGTAATGTCTGTTTCAGCATTAGGAGACAGTTGTGCGAGTTGACCATTCGTGGCTCATTGAGTGGGTTATAGTTTCGATTTTCTCAGCTCAGGACGACAGGCGAGTACATTCTCTGATAGTTTTTATTGTCTTGATATCTACTATATCCGATTCAGTTGTAGTATACTTGATTCTGGACACGAGGATACACGGACTAGTATACGTTAATCTCGTCATGAGATGTCATTCCTGGTTTACCTGGTATATGAGTACATTGTTCGATATTGTTTCCTGTACTTATATAGACACCGATTTGGGAGTGGGCTGGCCCCTGCTCTTTGAATCCCGTTCATGACCTGTCATGTCTGGATTTATTATACTACTCGGGGATGGAGGAGTTATTAGAGGTTATGTGATCATTACCCTTACTTGTTTATTACTTGCGCATAGCTCCACCCTCACCACACGTAGGGTGTAGCCTGACCTTATACTACTTGTGCATAGCTTTCTATTTTGGCCGACCTAATCCCTACATTATTACTACTTGTGCATAGCCGGTCAAATGGAACAGCCTGATCTTGACCCAAGCCGATCACATAACGCTCTAATATCTCATGGCACTTTATTTTTATATTTACATCATACCTCAGATTACTTTCCATTGTTTATATTCCAGTTTCATCTATTATATCTCACACTTGACATGATATAGTTCTCTTGTACCGTTTTACTTTCAGTCTTGATATTCCATCTTGTATTTCATTATGATTGTCTCTTATAGTATTTGTCAATTCACATGGAACTGCTATTGGCGTTTGTACTTGCTCATATCCTGACAGAATAACCCCTATTATTTTTAGAGGATTTAGATGAGATTGCTTGACCAACTACTACGGGTTTGGCATAGATGGAGCCTACGACCAGGACATGCATGTGGACCCGGTGCTCGTAGAGGACGCACAGCCAGTAGTGACCTAGTTCATCTAGATTTTACCTTGATTACATTCCAGTTTGATACTTTGAGACTTGTAGTATTTATTTTGGGATATTGTTTTATGTCTTGGTCTGTGAACTTGTGATTGTGGCTCGACACTATTTCAGACTATTTATCTCATCTTTATCTTTATCTTTATTATCGTGTTTATCTTTTTAGAATTATGTGATTGAGTTGTGGTTATATTCCTCCGTGCGGAGATGATAGGTTATATCATTGTGTTTTAGAGTCTAATATTCTAGATGACCTTTACAGCGTTCTACCGCCGATACTGCAGCGTAGGCTGGACGTACCCACGTGCTCGTGCCCCTAAACAGGGTGCGGGTTGTGACACGTTTTTATGGTGGCCCATGCAGGTCAGAGTCGCAACTAGTGCAATTTCGTAATGGTACTCGACTTAGAGTACTAATTACGAGCCTGCTCCTAGGATATAGGTTTTAGGTTATGATAGGAGTTATTCAATCACATATTAGGAAAATTTTAATCTTTTGATTACCATGACAAACTCTTCTTGCGTTTCGAAATAAATTGTCCTTCTTTGATGATATCCTATCTTGTGACATATTGATCTCTTTGCTTAGGACTTTTGAGACATTTCTAGGACGACCCTTGAGAATCTTAGTTGAACGTCAATTTCAAATCCTTTCCTCTTGTTTCTGTTCACCCTTGCTCCTTGTTATTGAATTTGATTTTGATGGATCATCGTTGATTTTGATATTCATATCGAGATGAATTTTATGGCCTGAGTTACGGTATCTTCTGATAACATATGTTGACAGGAATAATCGGGAAGGTAAAACGTCTACTTAGTTATGAAACCTGGAGTTTATCGCAGCTATATTAGCCGACGTGGAGGAAACGTAGATACCTGACTTCGGATGTACATATCTTGGTCATGAGATTTGAGATTCCTCGCAGCTATACTAGTCGACGCGGCGAGGATTCCAGACGATATGATTATAGAGGTATATACCTAGTTATGGAATCTACCGTTTATCGCAGCCTTGCTTACTGGCGTGGCGAGGATTCTGAGTATCATGATTTAGGACAGACGTGTATGATTATCAGATTATATCTTGAGAAGGCTCCTAACATGTTATCTCTATCATTTCACCTCTATTATTATAAATTCTGTTCCAGCCTCAATTAGCTTAGGAGTAAGGATACTTTCGGTTCTTTAGTCCAGGTCCTTGTAGATTCTTATTTCATTTTAGGGTCTTCGTGGTATGATGGCTTGGTGACTTGCAATTAGTTTGTGTCCTTGAGTATTGTGTTAATAGTTTAGAGCATGGTTAGGAAGTAATGTATAATTTTTTTTCTTTTTTTTTTGATAATTAAATATAGATGAGAACCCTAGAGTGATTAATGGGTGTTAAGGTAGGAGTTGCACCAGGTGCCAGAATATGAGGAGTACCCTAGTAGCAAGAGTCGAAGTATCTCAAGTGTTATAGAAGTTTATGCACCAACAGTTTAGTGACTAGTTGGAGGAGAGACATGAGCAACCTAGTATAAGGGTACCATCCAAGTATCATATAGATGAGTTAGTGCCTTGTGTAGACGGCGTCAAGACTTGGGTAGACACCCTAGAGAGAGTATCCTAGATAGACGAATGTTCTTCCGTGACTTTGATTTCTGGAGCGTCAGAGATGTCAATTTCTGGAAACTTCCTTCATGAGTTCGTAGTAGACAAGATTATCTTCATTTTGATATATCATGGCCCACTCAAACTCGTTCTCTTGTACTATCTTTGTATCGCACAACTTTGAGATCAATTTAGGCCATTGACCATTCCCACTTTTATTTATGATTATCATATGCACATTGCCATGACTTTTAATATAGGAGCACAAAACTAGTTGTTTTCTCAAAACCAACTTTATATGCATGATCTAGACAAGACACCATACCCCCCATGACCTTCGTATCCCACTCAGGCACACCATCTTGTGCTTCATTTTATCACACAACTTTTCTAACACAAGACCCAATCTTGATTCACCCCACGAAGTCACTTTTAATTTTTG
Source organism: Iris pallida (assembly GCA_029216955.1). Lineage (NCBI taxonomy): Eukaryota > Viridiplantae > Streptophyta > Magnoliopsida > Asparagales > Iridaceae > Iris > Iris pallida. Next base: position 38,444,340 of record JANAVB010030220.1, read on the forward strand.
ACTCGAATTGAGGGCACCATTTCGACCCAAACTTGTTGACCCAAAATATGGATACGACCCACATTAAGCCTACTATCCACATGACACTTGTGTCCTATTCAACTGAGCCCCGCATGCTACTTATTTATCCGTATTCATTTGAGGAAGATAATAGAAGGTAGTATCCCATAAGTGTAGTATAGTATCATGGATAGAGTATGCCAGTAAGTTGAGATCTTCACAGATCACAAGAGCTTGAAGTACGTGTTCATCCAGAAGGAATTGAACATGAGGTAGAGGAGCTGGCTTGAGCTGATATCTCTTTGCAGTACCATCTAGGGAAGGCCAACGTAGTTGCAGATGCCTTGAGCGGGTATCCAGTCGCTATGTATTTGACGACAGATCATCATCTATTGGCCGATTTGGATAGTTTGGGTATCGAGGTGATCGTTCCGGGGATAGAGGTTCAGATGTGGGGTTTACAGATTCAGTCTGCATTGATGGACAGAGTCAGATCATCACAGTTTGATGATGTGACCTTGAGGAGCATCAGGGAGCAGTGCAGGCCGGATTGCTAGATGATTTCTCTATAGCCGAAGATGGGTCGCTGAGGCACGGTACTAGATTGTGCATTCCGAGTGGAGAGCTTCGGGAGGAGATTCTGCAGGAAGCGCATCGTTCCCAGTACTCTATGTATCCTGGAGCCAACAAGATGTACAGAGACCTGAGGGAACATGTATGGTGGTACGGCATGAAACGAGATGTAGCTCAGTTTGTATCTCGATGCTTAGTGTGCTAGCAGGTGAAAGCCGAGAGACAGAGGCCAGGTGGTCTGCTTCAGCCACTACCCATTTCAGAGTGGAAGTGGGAGCACATCACTATGGACTTTGTATCTGGACTTCCACGATCTTCAGGAGGAAAAGACGCGATTTGGGTCATCGTTGATAGATTGACCAAATCGGTCCACTTTTTACCTTTCAAGGTGGGACTATCTACGGAGAAGCTGGCAGAGATGTATGTGCGACAGATAGTCAGATTGCATGGAGTTCCGGTAAGCATCGTCTCGGATCGGGATAGTCGTTTCACTTTTCACTTTTGGAGGAGTTTGCATACTAGCTTGGGCACCCAGCTCAAGTTCAGTACCGCGTATCACCCCCAGACAGACGGGCAGTCAGAGAGGACCATCCAGACACTCGAGGATATATTTCGCACTTGTGTGTTAGATTTCGGGGGATCTTGGGAGGACCATCTTCACCTGGTAGAGTTTGCTTACAACAACAGCTATCAGGCCAATATAGAGATGTCACCATTTGAGGCTCTATACGGATGGAGATGTCGCACTCCATTGTCATGGGACTGTCGTGAGAGAGTTTTGCTTGGCTCGGAGATGGTGGTGGATGCAACAGAGAAGGTTAAGTTGATCAGGGATAGACTTCGGGTGGCTCAGGATAGACAGCGGTATTGGGCCGATAACCATCGGAGACCGTTAGAGTTCGAGGTTAGTATCAGTTTTCTGTTTGTGCTTGTTGGTGATTGTTTGCTTTAGGATCTTGTATTGAGTCTTATCTTGTGTCTAGGTTGGCGATATGGTGTTCCTGAGGATTTCTCCGACACGGGGCACGATTCGTTTTGGCCGAGGCGGGAAGCTTAGTCCGCGCTTCATCGGACCTTTCACTATTCTTGGAAGGGTCGGTGCAGTGGCCTATCGACTAGACTTGTCGCCTACGCTCGAGGGAGTCCATAACGTGTTCCATGTGTCGCAGTTGAGGCGGTACGTGGCAGACCCTAGTCACGTATTGGATCACTCCGAGTTAGAGGTGGGGCCCACTCTCCGCTATCCAGAGCAGCCTGTGGAGATTCTGGATCGTCGTGAGAAGGTGCTCCGGAACCAAGTTATTCCTTTGGTTCGTGTTGCATGGAGGCATCACTCTCCAGGTGAGTCTACCTGGGAGAGAGATGACGAGATGCGGGCGTTACCCTTATCTCTTCGAGCCTTGAGGTATTTTTCTTTGTTCATGCTACTGTTATTGTGCTAGTTTGCTCTAATTTCGAGGACAAAAATTTTTTTAGGAGGGTAGATTTGTCACCCCCACATTCCTGAATAAGGCTAATATAGTCATTATAATATTTCACTATTTTATTTATATTATTTAAATATTATTTTCAGTGTTTTTATATTATTTAAATAGGTATTTTATCGATAGAGTTTTTATTTATAAAGTTTAATATATTTATATATATATATATATATATATATATATATATATATATATATACATATATATAGTTTTTGTTTATAAATAAATTCTGATTTTATTTATATATATATTGGGAAATATTTCATTTATTCGAATATATATTATATATATATGTATATGGGTAAATATTATAGGTTTATTTTATATAAATAAATATATACGTATACGTGTATATATATATATATGAATATATGTATATATATTTGTATGTATGTATGTATGTATGTATGTATGTATGTATGTATGCATGTATTTATGTGTGTGCATATATATATATATATATCTATATATATATATATATATATATATATATATATATATATATATAATAGCTTAAGAAAGAAAGAAAAGAAAAAGAAAAGAATAATAAAAAAAATAATAACAAACAAAAACACCACACGCACACGTTAGAAAATAGCAGCAGCATTATGCTGCTAAAGCATATCGCCCCCTTTATACTTCCAACCCGAGCGGCCCCATGGTTCCTTTATTAACCCGACAGTATATATTGTATAATATATATATAATATATATATATATATATATATATATATATATTATATATATTTAGAGAGAGAGAGAGGAGAATTTCACAAAACTCAAACCCTAGCCGTCACCTCCAACCCAACGTGCACCCCGACGTCGCCGGCGACCAGTCCGTGGCCGTCCATCGCCGGGAAACGTGCAACGAGCATCCCACCCGCGAGCGGAAACTGTCGGCGAAGGGCCAACTTCGGAAGTAGATTTCTCCTTCCTTGCTCCGTCGTTTTGCGAACCACTTGGTCAGGTACGATCCAACATATACCCCTTTAATTTGCCTCAAATAGTTCGTGCCGATTCGCACCATGTGCCACGAAAAACGAGTTCCAAAATCGAGAAAAAACTCAATTTTTTGGGTTTAGAAACTGTCCCGAAACCCCAACTTTGTGGTCGATTTGCGACCAGCCTGTTGTGTTTTTTTTAAAATCGGTTTGAAGAGACTTGGAGACAACCTATAGGGCTTTAAAACCCTTTTTGTAAAACTGAATTTCATGCAATGTACAGAAAGTTATTGATTTGTGAAGTTGGAGAAAAAACTGATTTTCAAAAGTGGATTTTTATAAAAATTGTCCCGATACGCCGTCCGTCCCGTCAATTCGGACGACGTGGTCACGAACCGAAAGCATCGAAAGATGCGTATCAACTTCGTGGTCGTGTAGACTTTGACGGAATTCAAATTGGTCGCGTGTGCGCGACGAATTTGATGCGTATCCGTCAAAAAATTCACCGTATCGACCTTTTGCATATTTGTCAATTACTTTGTGCACACCCATCAAATCGTGACAAAACTTGCGCCATTGGACTCAAAATATTTTTTTGGTCCTGTATACCAAGTTTGGTCCGATTTTGAGACCGTTGATCGGGACGCCATTTTGGCGGGCCCACAATCCCACTCAACGGGTGATTTTGTGCGCAGCCCACCGGAATCAAAAATTGGACATACCATTGGGTTCGTTTCGTCAAATCGGACCTGTAGACATATAGATTGATGACTTTAGAGACCATATATTCTGGTACATTTTTCGGTGCAAAGTGGGTCCAAAGACGGACACCATTTTGACCCGAAATTATCGTTTTGCCCCTGTGTCCAGAATTGGACTTATGGGTAGACGTTTCTAGCTAATTTGACCATTCTGAGAACGTTGGTAATGTCTGTTTCAGCATTAGGAGACAGTTGTGTGAGTTGACCTTTCGTGGCTCATTGAGTGGGTTGTAGTTTCAATTTTCTCAGCTCAGGACGACAGGCGAGTACATTCTCTGATAGTTTTCATTGTCTTGATATCTACTACATCCGATTCAGTTGTAGTATTATACTTGATTCTGGACACGAGGATACACGGACTAGTATACGTGAATCTCGTCATGAGATGTCATTCCTGGTTTACCTGGTATATGAGTACATTGTTCGATATTGTTTCCTGTACTTGTATAGACACCGATTTGGGAGTGGGCTGCCCCCCTGCTCTTTGAATCCCATGTCATGACCTGTCATGTCTGGATTCATTATACTACTCGGGGATGGGGGAGTTATTAGAGGTTATGTGATCATTACCCTTACTTGTTTATTACTTGCGCATAGCTCCACCCTTACCACACGTAGGGTGTAGCCTGACCTTATACTACTTGTGCATAGCTTTCTATTTTGGCCGGACTGATCCCTACATTATTACTACTTGTACATAGCCGGTCAAATGGAACAGCCTGATCTTGACCCAAGCCGATCACATAACGCTCTAATATCTCGTGGCACTTTATTTTTATGTTTACATCATACCTCATATTACTTTCCATTGTTTATATTCCAGTTTCATCTATTATATCTCATACTTGACATGATATATAGTTCTCTTGTACCGTTTTACTTTCAGTCTTGATATTCCATCTTGTATTTCATTATGATTGTCTCTTATAGTATTTGTCAATTCACATGGAACTGCTATTGGCGTTTGTACTTGCTCATATCCTGACAGGATAACCTCCGTTGTTTTTTAGAGGATTTAGATACAGATTGCTCGACCTACTACGGGTTTGGCATAGATGGAGCCTACGACCAGGACATGCCTGTGGACCCGGTGCTCTAGAGGACGCACCGCCAGTAGTGACCTAGTTCATCTAGATTTTGCCTTGATTACATTCCAGTTTGATACTTTGAGACTTGTAGTATTTATTTTGGGATATTATTTTATGTCTTGGTCTCTGAACTTGTGATTGTGGTTCGACACTGTTTCAGACTATTTATCTCATCTTTATCTTTATCTTTATCATCGTGTTTATCTTCCTTAGAATTATGTGATTGAGTTGTGGTTTTATTCCTCCGTGCGGAGATGACAGGTTATCATTGTGTTTTAGAGTCTATATATTCTAGATGACCTTTACAGCGTTCTACCGCCGATACTACGGCGTAGGCTGGACGTACCCACGTTCGTGCCCCTAAACAGGGTACGGGTCGTGACAAAGGCATAACGGGCTGCTCAGCGTGCCCAATTTCTTCAACTTCTCGCTGGCTGCAGAGTCAAAATGGGAACGGGTCCTCTTTGCCGGCCCGGAGCTCTGACTCGCACTCGTCGCCTCGCTACCGGTTTTCTCTCCTCCTCTGACGCGGGTCATAAGAAAAGAAATTTTGTACCTCTTTTCACATAAATATCATTGCCGCCTTGTACTCGAGCCTCCTCGTCTGTGACGCTATCCAACTTCTCGGTGCCTACATTGTCACTTGAATCTCCCCTTCGACTCGTATCGTCCTCTTTTCGCCTGTCTTTTCGCTCCCTGTCTTGCAATCATCTGCTATCACCGCCGACTCATTCGACTCCTTCTCCGAGTCTTCCTCCTCCTCCTCCTCCTCCTCGAAGTCATCGAGAAGGAGTCGAATGAGTCGACGGTGATAGCAGATGATTGCAAGACAGGGAGCGAAAAGACAAGCGAAGAAGAGGACGATACGAGTCGAATGGGAGATTCAAGTGACAATGTAGGCACCGAGAAGTTGGATAGCGTCACAGACGAGGAGGCTTGAGTACAAGGCGGCAATGATGTTTATGTGAAGAAGAGGTACGAAATTTCTTTTCTTATGACCCACGTCAGAGGAGAGAAAACCGGTAGCGAGGCGACGAGTGCGAGTCAGAGCTTCGGGCCGACCAAGAGGACCCGTTCCCATTTCGACTCTGCAGCCAGTGAGAAATTGAAGAAGCTGGGCACGCTGAGCAGCCCGTTATGCCTTGATGACGATCCGGAAGACAATGCTGATTCAGTTTTGCCTTCCTTGGATGGTATTGATTATGTAGATCCGTGTATAAAAGAGGAAGAGATTGGGAGTAAAGTGGACCCGGAGGGAAATGAGAGATTGGAAGCTGGGTCAATATCCAAGAAGCGAAAGAGAGTCGAGGATTCTGATTTTGATGGCATAGAGGAAGAGGTTCGCAACATAACGAGAGGGACAGGGAAGGGGGCAGATGAAGGATGGCTCAGAACACAACCCAAAATTCATTCTAGCATACATTAGTGTGAATCATCTATGTTCTGTACATATGTGTAGTATATGTTCTTATCGTATCTAGTATCTGAAGTATAACAGAATCAAGATGAACTCACATAATGTAATACTAAAACATTATCTACTACTATATAGATATAGTGATAGGTTGTCGTATCATTATTGCCGAGGGATGAGGGTCGGAGGACAGTCAACTTTATCTACGGCTATATAGTTTCTGCCTCGCCAGTCGAATGGCTGCAGGGACCATGTCGTACCATAGATTAATGCAAATGGAGCTGGAGCCAAAATACAGAAACCAAAATACAAAATACAGAATCAAATCCCTGGGTTCGCCGAAAATACAAAACACAGTTCTAATTCATATGTATTTTAAGTGTGAGAACGGATGGCTCAGAACACAACCCAACCGGAGAGGATACTTTGAAAGATCCATCTGAGTAGGACGTTTACTCTGAGAGATCACCTTTACAAGAATGATATCAGTAGTGGGATTGAGTGTGTACGTCCTACTCAGATGGGTCTCTCACCGTTGCTATTTTTTCTGACAGCATGGTGGATGTGCTCCGTCAACAGATTCTTGCTCCGAGCCAAAACTTTGCCCCGGAGCTCAAGTGGACATCCTTCGTGTAGAGCTCGAGTGAGAGGTTTCTGACAGCATGGTGGTCTCCTTTGTTAAAGTATCCGTGCTCGTCCCACAACCAATGTGTGATGAGCACGGATACATTGACAAAGGAGATCACCATGCTGTCAGGAACACCTCACTCGAGCTCTACACGAAGGATGTCCACTTGAGCTCCGGGCAAAGTTTTGGCTCGGAGCAAGAATCTGTTGACGGAGCACATCCACCATGCTGTCAGAAAAAAATAGTAACAGTGAGAGACCCATCTGAGTAGGACGTACACACTCAATCACACTACTGATATCATACTTCTAAAGGTGATCTCTCAGAGTATACGTCCTACTCAGATGGATCTCTCAGAGTATCCTCTCTGTTTGGTTGTCGTATCATCATTGCCGAGGGATGAGGGTCGTACTACTAATACAATCCAGAGATTGACACAGTACTAATTCATATATGTAGTCCAATACAAATAGTCTAATATAAAAACAACCCAATACAAATAGTCCAATACAAATAAGTACTAATAGCTAATGAGAACCACGCAGCTCACGCAAACGCTCAGTGATACGATCACGCAACCACCTCGAAAAAGCGAGATCTTTGGCGTGAGGAGAGATGTCGTCCCTTGCAAGTGTTGCATGAATAGAACTTCCGGTCTCACTAGCTACCGGTGCTGGATGAATAGAACTCCCGGTCTTACTAGCAACCGGTGCCACTTCCTCCTTAACTGTAGGAGGAGCCACCTCAGCATTTACTGTTTTCCTCAAACGACGTGCCGCTCCTCGGGTCATGGGTGCCATCTGGTAAGATCGATATTCATAAATAATATAATTGTAACATAAGCAAGCTAACTAAAGGAACCATCATATAATTTGAGTACATTTTCGAAAGCAGATAAAGTACAAAAAATTCAATTTTTTGCCAAGTGTGAGAACGGATGGCTCAGAACACAACCCAAGGTTTATTCTAGCATACATTAGTGTGAATCATCTATGTTCTGTACATATGGTGTAGTATATGTTCTTATCGTATCTAGTATCTGAAGAATATAACAGAATCAAGATAAACTCACATAATGTAATACTAAGACATCATCTACTACTATATAAGATATAGTGATAGGTTGTCGTATCATCATTGCCGAGGGATGAGGGTCGGAGGACAGTCAACTTTATCTACGGCTACATAGTTTCTGCCTCGCCAGTCGAATGGCTGCAGGGACTATGTCCTGATCACGATGTCGTACCGTTGATTAATGCAAAGTCCTTATAGCAAATATCGTACATAGATTTCTACCTCGCCAGTCTAAAGGCCGTAGGGACAGTGTCTGACTTGGTGTATCTCACCATTTTTCCAAACCTATACACACCCTTGCCCAAACCATTTGTTTCAGTAGGTAAAATATTCCAGGTTACTCAAGTAACCTGTCGTGCAACATTTGGTGTCAACAACATTCCTTGTTAATTGTAACATGCATACTATCATATCCCAACTCTGCCAAAACCTGACCAACATACCCTACACTAATTATTCTATATTTCAGTAATGTCAGTGAGCTAAATCATACTCAACTATCGAGAATACTTAGGAGAAAACTCATTCACAGGATTGGTATCCATCCTTCGTGACATAGCTAAAATTTTATAGGGCTTGATAATAATTATTAGTCAATTTATTCATCATTTCAAAACCCTAAAAATGTCCAAAAAACTCCCAGTATCAGTAAATAGGGCTCGAACCCTAAATTAGAATTCAAATCCAAGCAAAACATCAAATTGACAGTTGATATGCCCAAAAAACTCCCAGTATCAGTATATAGGTGTCACACTGTGAGTCTCGTGTCCACACAGTGGGACACGACGTATCCAAACCAACAAAATAGGTGTCACACGAACTAGAAGTGAGTCCACGCTCTCATGTCCCCCGCAGCGAGTCCACTGTGAGTCTCGTGTCCCAGCAGCGAGTCCACGCTTGTAGTGCCCCAAAATTTGTGATACGTATTTTATACGTGTTCGTATTTCTGACCCGTATTTCTCTTTTCCTTGATTAGTTAGTTGTGGTTTAATTGTCATTTATCGTTCATGGATTAATTCTGATTAATAGAGGTTGGTTTTATTTGGATAGGAGGAGGATTGGGTTGGCTCGATTTGGCCTGGCTTGGTTCGGGTTGGGCTTGGATTGGTTTGGGTTGGTTTGGGCTAGCATGAACCCCTACCTACCACCACCATCCCCATTTATTAACCCTTTCTTCCTTCTCTCTTCTCATTACTTTTCTTCTTCCTCCATTAACTTCCTCACCTACCAGGAAGGTCTAGGCAAGTACATCTTGCTTTATGAGGAACACAAATTTTATTGTTCTATTCTCTTCTTTGCAGCATTCTAACACTCTTTAGTACTTGGCATTTTCAATTTCCATGGCTAGATTCTTGTAGATTTAAGTTTATGTTATTTTCGGATTTCTTGGGTTTTGATCTACTTAATCCTGTTATTTCTGAGTTTTGATGGTTCCATGTTGTAGAGAATTTTATTCTACCCCATTTTGACCTATGGAAGTTCAGATTTGGACTCCGGATGAAAGTTTCATGGAGCTTGGAGCATGGACTCTTGGCGTTCTTCTTCTTGGAAGTTTGGAGAAGAAGAACAGTGCTAGACTCGACTGCATGAATACTTCATGCGGCTAGTGATTCCGAGCCGCATGAGCCTTCATACGACAGTCCTGGCCGCAGGGGCTTGACTTGACCGCATGAACATTTTATGCGGCAAGTGCTCTCTCAGCCGCATGAACTTTTTCCCCGCGAGCCGCATAGACCAGTTACTCGCTGGCCGCATGAGGACTCGAGTCCTTCCTAGCCGCATAAGGCTTGCTTGAGTACTTGACCGCATGAATCTTCATGCGGCAAGTAATTGAGCCGCATAGCCTTGAGCCGCATAAGATTTCTCATCCCGCTGGCCGCATAAGACTTGACCCGGATTCAGCCGCATAGCCTTGCTCAGACTCCGGCCGCATGGCGATTGCTCCCTTCGCAGTCGCATAAGCTGACTCTCCTTCGTCCGCATGAACCCGCCTTTCCAGCCGCATGCGCCTTGGGCTCCCTAAGCCGCATGAGCGTACAGTCAGGGGCGGATCCAGAAATATATACTAGGGTGGGCTAGAGCAGCTTGGGGTGGGCTGGGTGCAGGCTAACACCCACAAAAAAATCAGAAAAAAATAAACTATATAGAAAAAAGAAGGAAAATTTTTTTGGGGGGTGGGCTCCAGCCCACCCCACCATCTACTTAGATCCGCCCCTGCGTGCAGTCCCAGCCGCATGAACCTGTATTGACCCAGTCACATGGACTCGCTCCCCTTGAGCCGCGATGGACGTCATGTGCCCTGTCTTGTTATATTATTATTATTATTATCATTATTATATATATATTTTACCCACATTTTATATCCTTATGCCTTTTGTCCTGAACTTGAAAATCATGAATTCATTTGATATGTTTGGAATTGATAATTGAGCATGACGTGATAGTGACCCATAGTGGTGCACTCCTGACATGATAACCTGACATGACCTGATAGTGGCCCGTCGTGGCGCACTCCTGACTAGCACACTTGATATGATAACCTGACATGATTATCTCGAATAGCTGTTGCGACGGCTACCTGACATGACATGACATGTATAATTAATCCTGACACCGTGGTTGTTTGCATTGATTGTGCCTGTATAAACTACGAGTCCGGTTGTGTCTTACATCACGTCTAGGGCATGATCCCTGAGTACCACGGTCAGGGATTCATACTGAATCTGGCTAGGTTAATGACTAGATTGATCAAATAGTTTATGGAGAATTTTCCAGTTACCTGTTGCCCCTTTGGTCCCGGCCTTATATATATATATACATGGGATTTGTTGCTATCCGTCGAGATGAGCGCACTTCCAGCCCGCCGTCGAGTGTGGTACCTTAGGACACATGTATCTTACTACAGTGTGTCTGCTATATCCTGCTATCTTTTTCTTTTCTTGCTGGGATCACTCAGGTAGTAAAAAACAGGTAATCGGACTTGGAATTATCATTTGCATCTTGCTAGTAACTAGGCCTGTGATAACCCTAGTTAGTTAAAGTAGCAAGTCGTACTTACTGCTTGGCCATGATTGATTGTATGAGAATAATCTGTCTAGTCTTGTCTTGATCCTGTACAAGATTGTTACATGTCTCGATTTCTTATATTTACCTTGCCGATAAATGGTGGAAGAAGCCAAGTTCCGTTCAAACGAAGGGTTACAACCCCGGTCCTTGTTTGGTTTACGGGTTGTAACCTGGTTATCTGAATAGTCCCATGGTTATCTCATCGTATATCATCATGTCATGCTTTTTCATATGTTCTGTCTTTTATTGATTCGGTACAAGATTGTCTTTTATATTCATCTGTCATGCTTTTTCTTAAATTACTGTCTCTTATTAAGTAATTATATTTTTTTGCTAATTGCTGGTTTTAGTTCCTAAGTGAAGCCTCCTTTGTGGCACTTGCTCTTTCTAGGGTCTGACCCCAGCTGGTTTTGTATGGCCAGATGCCGGAGCAGCAGCAAAGGATCTACCTGTTTTCCAGCCAGATGGTGACCACTAGAGGGAATTCTGGCAACGAGTGGGTTTCTTTTGTTCTCCCACTGTAATTGTACATTATTCTTTGAGGCATTTAGCCGACGAGCACTTGTTAGCTCGATGCACTTACTTACTGTCTGCCTACGGGCTGTAATCATGATCGGCAACTCAAGGTTGATCATGTATGACTTAACTCTTGCTAGTCCTTACATTTTGTACGACTAGCTTCATGATCATCTGGATATGTAATGTTTGGGACACCTTACAATTGTATATTTGGTGATCTGATATCTTGTTACTATCATTACTTGTCGAGATTGAGACACTAGGCTTGTTATTGACCCTAAGAGACTGATGGCTTGTAGATAAACCCTCATATTTCTAGACAGCCGTGACCGTATAGTGAGATGGATTCCATTTCATTATACGTAGCTGGCTATGTCTGCCCCCGCTCTCCAATATTCTGGTTCTGGGGCGTGACAACGCTCTCGTGGACACGAACTAGAAGCGAGAGAGAGAGAGAGCTAGAAGACGAGAAGAAACTGGGAAGCGGGGACAGGGGATCACCTGAGGAGGAGGAGAAGGAGGAGGCCGGAGGAGGGAGATCGCCGGAGGAGCGCCGCGGAGGAGGAGGTCGGAGGAGGGAAATCGCCGGAGGAGCGTCGCGGAGGAGGAGCGCGCGGAAAATTGGTGGGAAAAATTTGTGAATGATCGAAAAGGAAACCCTCGCCGCCTATATGAAACATTTAGCGACGTCCTTCTCTTCCGTCGCTAAACGTCGTTGATATTTAATAAACGGCGACGCTACTTAAAATGCGTCGCTATACGTCGCTATATCAGCGACGTGTACCGACGAAATTGCGACGCAGATTCCCATTTAACAAATTGTAGCCGCTAGACGTCGCTTTTAGTCGCTGTTGGCGACAAACAGCAACGTCTTTGATAAACGTCGCTAAACCCACAAATATTAGCGACATTTTATCTTGGAGTCGCTAAATACGTCGCTGATATGACTTATTTTGGTAGTGATAATGCATGCCCCCTTGCTTGCTACTGCTGCTACCAATGTATTCAGCACATGCAGTGCATTGCTGCTGCCCTACTGCATATGCCAGGCCAAGCCAAAGCTACATGCTGCCATGCAAATGCAAGCCAAGGCAAGGTAAAGCTACTACTCTGCAAATGCAAAGCCAGGCCAAATGCTAAGCCAACTCGAGCCAACCAAAACTAATATTCTGCTACCAACCCCCAACTGAAACACACAATTCACATGAACTCCACATACATATACACATATATATGTAACTATATGCATACAATATCTAAATATCTAATCTCATATGTATATTGATAAATATCATTGCAATCAACCGATCAACCAAAACAGTGACACATGACAGCTATCAGCTTAAGCAATTCGAAACCATGCAACCCCTAGCTAATCTTGAACCCGACATTTAAACCATCTAATACATATGTGTGAGAGTGTACAGGTATTTGAAAACAAGTGTGTGACAGGAACCACCATGTTCTCAGGAATAAAAAAAATAGTGAATGAGTGGGGGTGTTTCAGTGACTGGAAGGATGAACACATTTCGATTTCTCAGTTAACCCAAATCAATATCCCAATGATTCACATAAATACATGTCTACACACTATCAAATTATCATTAATTAGTAATTTCAAAATCCCAAAACCCAATTTGAACCAAAACTGAAACCCAATATAATGTGTTAGATGTGTATGAGTGTGTGTGTGTCTAAATGTGAGGAATTTCACAGGAACTCAGCTTCAAATACCAAATCAGTACACTAGCCTTTCCCCCAATCACTCAATCATGAAATCAACATCAACATACATATATACTTATAAATTTATATTTAAAAAGAAGTTAAAAATGAATTCAAACTCGAAAATATGAACAAAGTAGCTGAGTATCAGAGAATACATGAAAACCTAACTTTCAAAATCAAAAAAATATAATTTACATCAATTTAATGGCCAAGGTAGTGTCGTGCACATGTTGGGGTGTTGTACAGGTCGTCTCGTGTCCACATAAGTCGACACAAAGTGTCCAAATACTAAAAACCATGTTTTAGAAAAAATCAGTGTCAGTAGCCTCGTGCAGAGGTGCAGTGCAAGCTAGGACACGACACACGACACCATAGGGCTCGTGCTCGTGTCCTGGGGTGCGCCAAGGATAGGGCTAGAGTCCCATCACCCTGCACCGTGTCCACGACATGCGTGTCCTGAGCACGAGATACGTATCAGTGGGTCGAATGCACGCGTGTACAGCTCGCGCGCGCGGCCAGTGCAGCCAATGCGAGTCGGTTTTCTCCGTGTACACTAAACGAGAACCTATAAAACTTTGTAGGAGTCGTGTCAGTCACTAGGGGGACGTGTCCACCAAATTTTGTGACCTGAGTCGCCGTGTCGTGTCCGCAATGGCACCCGAGCAGCAGGACAGCACACCGGGGCCTCGTGCGTGCGTGTGTGTCTAAATATGGACACGAACGTGTCTAAAAATGTGCTCAGTAGGACACGAATATGAAGTACACATATAGATCTAGGAATTCAATCAAAAAGATTTGGAAAAAACAGAAAGAAAATCCCTCTTAGGCATTTCATCAAACACCTAGGATACACTACGACACGTGTCCGATACGGACACCAAACGGACACAAAATCTACCCAATTTCGAGGTACAGCTAGGGGACACCTAAACCTAGCCTAATATGCAAAAAAATCAAAATAATAATGCAATTTAAAGGGTTTTACCTATAGGTGCAAATTTTATGGAAAAGCTCCAAATGGGGGGTGTTCTTCTTGATGGCCAAATGCTCCAAATGAGCCCAAAACTGAGATTAACCTCCAAAAATATTAAATATACAGAAATTAGAACCTATTGCAAAAGACTAGGATTAAAAAGGAATTAAAATAGATTTATGGAGATTTTTGGAAGGGAAAAAAATACCTCTTTCTCCAAGTGTTGGAATGAAATAAAAGAGGCAAGCCCTAATGAATAAGTGTTTAAATAGGGTGGGGATCCCTATGTGGCTGGTCATTTAGGGTTTGGTTAGGGTTAGGGTTTACTAAATGGCCCATGGACTTAAGTCATGATCAATCAAATCATTAAGCCATAAGTCATTTCATGAAACCACAAGCCATGACTTAATTCACTTAAACTAATCCTCCTAATCCAAAATTAGTTTCTAATGACTAAAAGTTGGTTAACCTAAGTTAGACTAGGGTCACCATGGCTAGGGTTAGCTTCTAGGCTAGTCCACTAGGTCTCAACAAGTCAAGGTCAACTAGAATTCACTAATTCAATAAATCATCAATTAATTCAAATAAGTCAAAATGACCAAATTATCCCTAGGCTAAAAATAAAAATTAAATCATCCTAATGACATCGTTAGGCTCTAGGTCATGCAGTCTCTACGGTTTCACTAGCTGCACACCAAAATCACAAGTCATGACTTAAGGCAGTTTTTAAATAGTTTAAAATTATTAAAAATCACCAAAAATCATAATGTGAAATAATTATCAATAAATAATAATTATAATTACAAAATTTTAAAAATACCCTTATCTGAAAAACTGGATGTTACAGTTTTCTAAGGGAGGCTTTTGATCCGCTTCCTATATTTATATATATATATATATATATATATATATATATATATATATATATATATATATATAGGAAGCGGAAATATATATATATATATATATATATATATATATATATATATATATATATATATATATATGATGCCGTTATTGGCACTCCTAAAATGTTATCCTCCTGCATTACTCCCTCCATGCATGCATAAATTTAATGCAAGCATATATTTGGAATTTAGATGATAGAAAATTAAAGAGGAGTGCATGATGAGGACATTTTAGGAGTGTCAATAACAATACCATATATATATATATATATATATATATATATATATATATATATATATATATATATATACTTCTTAAATAAAAAGTTTAAATCCTAAAATATTTTACCCAAACTCTTAACTCCTTGTCATAAATCTCATCTCAGTTTTATTTGTAATGATTGAGACTTGATTGCTATTTGATTATATATTTAATATTACTCTTGTGTAAAATTATTTCAAATATCATATTAGAGCCTGATAAACCCGATGGACCCAACCCAACCCGATCCTCCGGGCTTGGTCTTGGGCTTCATATGTTGAACCCGAGGTCGGGTCGGACTAGGCTTATGATTCATCGGGTTGGGCTCGGGTTGACCTCAAGGCTGACCTAATCCGCCGGAGTTGCACCCCTAGTGGCGACGAGACGAGAGATGGGTCTCAGCAGTCTCTCTGCTCCGGTGGGTTGGGAGTTCAGATCGAGTTCATAATGGTACTACTAGCAATCCCAGCTTGAAATTAGTGAACCAGAAGTCCTTACAGACTGCTGAAGCCCCACCTCCTCCAAGACCCAGGAGGCTTCCTCCTCGTCCCCGTCAACGTATTAAGGAGTCCAAGACCTTACCTCCGTTGCCGCCTCCTTCGACTAACCAGGAGGACGACCAGTCCCCGCAGAGGCAACCCTTTTGGGACTCCGGCTCCCAGGCCTGTCCGAGTTCAGGGTTTACAAGCAGACTTCTTCGTGTTCGGAATACGATGTGACCCGAACGGGAGTTGGCCCATGAGGTACAATATTTAATTGGGCCTATATGCCTTAAAAGAGAATTCTCATGTAAGTTCTGAACCAATCCCAATTATCTACACCACATGATCCCACCTACTAATCGATGTGGGACTAAATTACCAACTCCATTGTCACCCCCCCTTTTGAGCCCGCTTCCGGAAACGAGATACAACCCAACACTTCGAGAGCCTCTTCATCAGGAGGGAAGATGGAGACGTTGGAATCTTTGATCCGTGCCGACGCTAGAAAGTTGAATAGCTTTAGGATACTCGAAGGGTATGAGCTGCTGGCGTGTGGTTGGGGAGAGAAAACAGGAGGAGAGGGAGAGTAAAATTGAGACAGATAGTACGAAGAGAATGGAAGTATTTTTGTCATTTAAGATTTTTAGTTAATACTGTTAGAGTATTAAGTTGTACAATTATAATTGATGTATAATTTGTCTAATATGAAAGTATATGGTATCAAGTTGAACAACTTGAATGGTTGAAGATATCAAGTCAAAATTTAGTCTATAATAATAAGGGTAAAGTGCAAAAAACCCCTCGTTAAATATGTGCCTTTTGCACTAAAAGACCTTTTAGAATTTTTTGTCAGTTTTACCCCTCCTTAGATTATATATCCGCTCGATTAGGCCCCTCCAGCCAAATTTTAAAAAATTTATACCAAAAATACCCCCTCCCCCCCCCCCCCTCCGCGGCGCCGGCGAGCCCCCAACCCCCCCCCACCCCCCCGATCGCCGGCGATCGCCCAGCCCCCCCCCCCCCCCCCCCGACCACCCCCCGCCGGCGATCCCCCAGCCCCCCTGACCCCCCCGATCCCCCCCCTCGTCGGCGAGCCCCCAGCCCCACCCTCCTCGCCGGCGAGCGCTCCCCCGACCCACCCCCCCTCCTCCTCTCTCGCCGGCCTCGACCCCCCCCCCCCCCCTCCTCCTCCTTCGCCGGCCCCGACCCCCCCCGCTCCCTCGTCGGCCCCGACCCCCGGCTCCCTCGCCGGCCCCGACTCCCCCGCTCCCTCGCCGGCCCCGACCCCCCCCCCCCCTCCCCCCCCTCCGCCTCCGTCGCCGCGAACACAGCCGAAGAAGGAGGGGGGGGGGGGGGGGGGGGGGGGGGGGAGGGAGGTGTAAAATTGTCATTTGGGGGCAAAATGAGCATATTTCATACTTTTTGGTATTTTAAGAGTATGGGGTCTTTTAGTGCAAAAGGCACATATTTACGAGAGATTTTTTGCACTTACCCATAATAATAATAATAATATGAATATGAATGGTCAAAAAGATAATTTAACTCTGGTATATATTTCGGAGATGTAAGGATGTTTAAGAGTGGGATCCCTCGCCTCATACATGAGGGGATGAACATCTCGGATGACCGAATAGGAAAGCATCCCATGTTCCAGATCTTGCTTTGACCGTATTGTTCAAAATCTCACTCGAAAATGGAGATTTATTTCTTTTAACCTGAATGTTCCAAATTTCAGCATCTAGTAGGGATTATTACTTAAATAATTTTATTTTTTCTTTCATTATTGATATAATTCTTTAGGGGTAAAATAGTCATATGTTATGCATGACTATTAAATGTAACATTGACCAACGGAGAGTTGAACAAGGACATTCAGATGCAAATTATACTTGATACGAAGAATTGAGATCCGATCGAACTTATCATATTATAATATCACTTTCAGTTTGGTCATCTTACACTGCTCTCCCTATAGAAAAATGAAAATTTATATTTATAAAGGTAGTAGAAAATATTAATATAAAAATGGATGAAAATTAGTCCTAGAAAAAAATATTATCCTAAAAAAATTTGTACGACACTCACAAAGGCTGGCTAAAATATATAGTTTCTACGCTGGCTCGCTCATTGATCAGTGACGATGTAGACCAGTCTCCTATGCTCAACCGTGATCCTAATGTTAGCATGTTTCTAATCTAATTTTGATAGTCGTGCTTTAATTATTCATTAAGAATTGGATGTAGCAACAAAGAGAAGCTTGAAATTGGACACTATACAGTCGAGAAACTATTAGAGAACAATGATAGGTTGGCAATTGGAAGAAGCACGGACTACGACAAATGGGTTCAATGGCCATTGTTGACGTATATATTGGTGGAGGTTCAACGGGGGCAAAAGGAAAACTTTATAAAGTTGACCAGTTGTTGACCAAGTACTTGGATGTTGACAAATTGATTAGTTGTTGACTAGTAGTTGATCATTGACTATGTTGACTTAGTTTGACTGGAGATAGGATTAGAAGCAAGTTGTTGTTGTGTTTGTTTGATCATGTTGATTATTTAGTAATTAGAGACCTTGTTTGTTTTTAGGTCGGAGATATGGTTTTTCTGAGGATATCTCCGACTCGTTGTACCATACGTTTTGGTGGAGGTGGGAAGCTTAGCCCGCGCTTCATCGGACCTTTCGTGATCAGCGGGAGAGTCGGTGACGTGGCATACAGGCTAGACTTTCCACCTGCACTAGTGGGTGTCCACAACGTATTCCACGTATCACAGTTGAGACGGTACGTGGCTGACCCTAGCCATGTACTTGATCATTCGGAGATTGAGCTTGGACCTACTCTCAGTTATCCAGAGTAGCCTGTGGAGATTCTGGATCGCCGAGAGAAGGTACTGAGAAACCAGGTGATACCCTTGGTTCGTGTCCCATGGAGGCATCATTCTCCAAAAGAGTCTACCTGGGAGCGGGAGGATGAGATGCGCGAGCGATACCCGTATCTTTTGGACCGTGAGGTATGATTGTCTATCCTTCTCATCAGTTTAGTTTCGCCTTTTAATTTCGAGGACAAAATTATTTTAAGGAGGGTAGATTTGTCACTACCACATTTTTAGCTTGAGGGTATTTTGGTCATTTGGTAATTTTTTGAATTTTATTTGATTTATTGAATTGGTGATTGATATCTGTGACTTTGACTAATTGAGACTTTGTAGACTGACCTAGAACCTAACCCTAGCTATGGTGACTTAATAGGCAATGGTGTGACCCTAGTCTAACTTAAGTTAACCTCCATTCGGAGTGTATATACTTTACAGGTACCTTATATTGTTAGATAATTGACCTAGGACAGCATTCTACCGCCGACACTGCGGCGTAGGCTGGACGTACCCACTTCTCGTGCCCTTACTCTAGGGTGCGGATCGTGACACGTTTTTAGCCTATACAGGTCTCGAACCTGTGACATTGGCGTTATCAGCACCCTAGCTATAACACTATGTACATGTACACATAGACACACATGCCACATTGACACACACTGAGAACTGTTCATGACACACACACATTTCCTATCTAACTAAGCTGTCATTTTGACACACATCTAGCCATGGCATATATCACACAGACACATTATTCCCACTATCACTCTATATATATATATATATATATATATATATATATATATATATATATATATATATATATGCTTGATATAATAATGTGGTATATATATATCTATTCTACTATATAATAGAAAAACTTAGATGGTGAAACTTTTGAATTCCGAAAATACCCTTACATACTTATACTAATTAAAAATTGTTCATTAATTTTAATAAGGACAACTTAGTAATTAGGAAGACTACCATTTGGTCTTCCTAAAAAGTCTTCCTAAACTAATTAAGAAATGTTAAAATACGTGCAAACCGTGCACATATGCTAGTGTATATATATATATATATATATATATATATATATATATATATATGTGTGAATTATTAAATTAATTGGGTGTATATACAATATGTAATCGGTACTTTAGAAAAATTTTATCAACAAGAAGAAAAAAATGATTCACAAAGAACAAGAAAACAGAAGAGACATTCCATTGCCAGTTGTGACAGGTTGTGCAAGTCTTAGCTGGAAACATTCCTTGCAAGATGTATGCCTTATCCAAACTCTGACAAAAACTCAACAAGTATATTTCCCTTGCATTGACAGATAATACATTACAACAAAGACATGTTTAGAAAAAATAAGTGAAAAATCATATTTCAAGAAGCTACATGACATAAGCATGAACTCCTTATTTAGTGGGAATTCTTTTTTTTTTTTTTTACTCTCGGCAATTTTGCCTTATTTCAACTGAAGCCAGGCAGGTGGGGAAAAGAAGGAGCTACCTGCACCTGCCTCGGCTCCCAAATTATCTAGCAACGAACACCACAATAATAAATATTATGTACATTTATACCAAAATATACCCAAGGAGTGGAGCTGCTAATTTTAGTGTTGCCTCCTGCAGCAACATCAGTGACAACCAAGCATTTATCCCAAAATGTGCCAGTGATGATCTGGTGATATATGTTCCTTGATCCTCTCGAGCTTCTTGAGAATCTCCAGGAAAGATGGTCTCTGGTTCATGTCAGCAGCCCAACATAGCTCTGTCAAGCTGCAAGAAACCAAAAACCCAAGCAAATCATGTCACAATGCATTCCGCAAATTTACATGCTCAGAGAGCTTAAAAAAAGTAGGAAAAGATATATACATTAGATGGCTATTAATATTTAACTGTTCCGTAGCATTGCAAATACAACCATGCATATAAATGAAGGAAATGTGAATTTTAGTTTGCTCTCATATGAAAGCTAACAAGATATACTGGGTAAACTCTACTTACTCTCTCAATTCTGGAAGATATCCTTTTGCACGAAATGATGGCCGGCGTCCTTCTGCTACACATTTGGCAGCTTCATATGGTTCATAGTTAGCCAAAGGAGGATCTCCTTCAAGCATCTGCAGCAAACATCATGGACTCTTCACCAAGCAAGGAAAATTGGTAACTTTAACTAGTCAGCTATTATCAGTATTCAAATTACCTCATACAATATCATTGCAAAGGAGAAAACATCAACTTTCTTATCATATTTCCTATGCTTGAATACTTCTGGTGCCATATATCGATCTTTCATTCTCATAAACAAAAGCATAAATCAGTTGGAACTTAAGTATTATATTTCTCTTGATAAAATGGATTAGGAATCAGCACTCACAACTTCCAGTTTCTCCGGTCATCTTGTACACATCATGAGAATGCTGCACTCTTATGAGCTTGCTCAATCCGAAGTCTCCAACCTTTAAGTGGTCAGCGTTGGAGTTCACTAGAAGGACATTCCTAAAAGTAATCCAGAACAAATGAGTTCCATATTTTATCAAATCAGGGCCAAGAACCACAAATAGAGTTTACCTTGGCTTTAAATCCCGATGAATTATAACGTTTGGTTCATTATGAAGATATGCCATGCCCCTGTGCACAAATATAAACCAAATAAGTGACCTACATAAGCAAGAATAATACTAATAGTACTGATAATCTGAAGCTTCAACAAACGGTTACAATTGAATCAAATTCCAGAATTGCAGCAGACAGAAGAAAAAGAAAACAGATGAAGCGGTTAAGTAGTACTAAGAGGCAAGCATTTTGGAGTCATCGTATAATTAACTTATAAAGAAATGTAGTTTTAGTTTATGCTGGTGACAAAATAGGGCTTTGCATTTATTGGGTTCAAACCGAAAAGCCAACCAAACAGATCGAAATCAGTCTAGCTGGTTTGGTTTTAGTCAATTCGGGTTGGTGTTCATTCTAGATGTAACAAACCTTTTGCAGTTATCTGAGTTGGTAGCCAGATGGACTTTGCCTGGCCATGTAGAGAGTACCAGAACCTAAACATGTGCATCCTTGGGCTAAAAAAAAACCAAATAGATCGAATTTGGTCTATCTTGTTCAGTTTATCTGTTTCGGTTCCACTTTTCATTTTAGATCTAATAAGCCTTTTGTTTTTTTTTCACAGTTTTTGGAGTTGGTAATCAAACGGACTAAATTGCCTGATCATGCACAAACTAAATGACCAAACCATGCTCCCTAATTCATGGCCTATATTAACTCAAGCACAAGGCAGCATAACACTCCCATCTCACATGTTATTTCCAAGGAGAAAACACACGCTATTCTATCTCTGATGTACACTGCACCAAACATACACAACACACACACACACACACACACACACCACACACACACACAGGGTGGAGGATTCTGACAACGAGAATGGCTGAAGAACGTGGAGAAGGTATGACGAACTCAAATGCTAGTTACGCCACAATCATTGTCCCACCTCCTGGAGGACCATATTGGAGCAAGCTTGATGGAGAAAGCACCACCAGCTCACCTCCAGAAAGCTCGACAACGACACATATGTAATATAGGCAGGGTTCCGCTTTCTTTCTTGTGCACATGAATTGGTGCAGTTCCATCAACATCAAAGTGTTCTCTTTATGCTGCACCAAATTAACGGAACAGCCTTACACATGCAGATTGGACTTCCACAAAATCAGGACACCGATGGGAAGAAATATTGCTGTGTGTGCGTTTTTTTGTTATGTCTTCATCCTTTAGGTCACAAAAGAGATGGGAAAATGTGTTATAGACAGTCAGATCTTGTCTGTATAAAAAAATTGTTAAGCTATGAGTCCTGGTCAAGCCTGCATTTTCTTCTGTTGTGCAATCTGTTCCGTCTCTCAACTTTCTGGATACTCTGTACTAAGAAATCTACCTCAGGTTTCAGTTTTTACACATCCTCCAACCATGTAAAGATATTCAAGGCCGACAACTGATACTAAAATTTGGGGTTATAAAGTTGTAAATTAATTTCCTCCTGCATGCCACTGTATCATAATCCCCACCCTCCATTCCATCCCCTCCCCACCTGTGGGAAACATTTGCATTGAGATCCACAAGCAACTAATGCTTTTTAACAGGTTAGCATTCATGTACCAAGGAAAAAGGGGAAGGGATTCAAGGTAGGTCAATAATTAGCAGCACACCATTTGCTTGTAGAACAATTTTAAAATTCTATTGTAGAATAGAAGCCTATCATTCAACACCTTTGTGTAGGCTATTTTTAATCTAGGGGAACTTGGAGGGTTATTCCTTCGTTGCATGAGTTTGGATTACATGACTAGAATGGGTAAGTCTACCTACCTACCAAATAGCCTTCAAGGTTTCATGGCAGTTCCTTATACTCGTAGCTTCCTTGGCCAAGAATTTGATACACCTCATACAGGTTTAATTCTAGGCTGAGTCGTTGACAGCCAGTCAAAAAGCCACATGGAGATTTGTCAATGTGAGATCGTGCTCCACAGGCCGACAGATGAAGATGAGTCCATCCGATAAATACAAACAAATTAAAACAGCTTCTTGTCTGGATTTCCTCATTTCCATCCTTTTGTGTCAAACAAACAGCTTCTTACCAAACAAATCAATAGAAAAATTAAACATAAATGGAAGTTTAATATTTAATATTGTTAAAGCAACTTGATGCTATAGTTATGATTGTGCCTCGAGAAAAGGCTAACAAAGACACCAATTAAATAGGACCTAACTTCAGTATTATTTTAAACGGCAGTGCTACGTTGCCCGCGGGTTTGGACCGCAGTCCTGGCCCGCGGGGCACGTGTCGCATGCCTATTGGCGGGGGGCGGGGTGGGCCCGGGTGGTGCCGGGGGGGGGGGGGGGGGGGTGTGACAGAATTTCCGTATTTTAAATCTCAAGGATAATTTTGTCAGTCTCCCCAATTTAAATTCAAAGTTTAGATTTTTTTTTTACAGCCATTTTAGAGTTAACACCACTCTCCTAACATGATGAGCCCTGCATATCAAGAGCATCTCATACCATCTACAAAGTGCCAATAGATACATCCTGTATAAAAATTATACCAACTTGCAGGAATGAGTATTACCAACCACATAATCACCAGGATATGAAATAGGAAACAGTAGTTGAACTGCATCTTACCTGGCAATATCTAGTGCAAAATTAATAGCTGTAGTTGAATTAAGTGAACCCTTCTCCTTTAGGAATTGATGAAGGTCACCCTTAAACAGAACAAACACAAAAAGTTAGTTCATAATAGTTAGTGATAATTTTAAAGATCTCTCTTTCGACATTCAACTACATTTCAACAAAGAAGAACATTCATACTCCACGCAAAAATTCAGTGATTAGCATCAAAGGTTTTCTCTCTGTTACTGCTCCAAGAAATTGGACAATGTTGGGATGACGCAGCTTCACTAACAAGTTTACCTCATGCCTGAAGTCCTGGCTGAATCAAGAAAACATGTAACGAGTTAGG
Organism: Iris pallida; assembly: GCA_029216955.1. Taxonomy (NCBI): domain Eukaryota; kingdom Viridiplantae; phylum Streptophyta; class Magnoliopsida; order Asparagales; family Iridaceae; genus Iris; species Iris pallida. The sequence continues at coordinate 38,468,643 of JANAVB010030220.1, forward strand.
ACTTATATTCGTAAATAGATTAAAACTTCTGATATAACTGGTCAAACCAATTTATTTCTCTAAATAATGTTCTTCAGAAACCTCATGATTTAAGTGTAAAAGAAAAGAAAATTTACATAGAATAAGATCAGTAGGCAAAAGTGAACCAACAAAAAGGTTAAGCCACCTTCGCATAAATGCAAACTTCATCACTAGGTAACACAAAAATCAGAAACTAAGGACAAAATGATATTTGGTAAGTAAAAATTAAATAGTATGAATGGATATTGGAGCATTTACTACATGAAACCACTAAAAAATTGGTTTAGATATTATGAAGCTCTACATAATGCTTTGCGGAAGCCTGAAGGTGATTAAATATTAGAGAGGACTAATAAGTTCCACCATATTCATATTCAAATCAAGATTTTAAACATGTATACAAGAAGTGGGTGCCATCCAAAGGTTATAGCGCCTTTTGCCTTTGACTACACTAGGAGTAATGTTCTTTTTTTTTAGATGCCCGGCATAACGCTCAGGACTTTGTGCACGCTGGATCGCATGCCTTTTGGGCCCACTGCAACCAACTCCTACCATTTTTTTAAATGGAAGGAATAATACGCTCCCGTGGCTCGGTCCACCGATCTTCAGCCACCCACCAGGGCTCTTATGCCTCTCCCCGGTAACCATAAGGGTCACTCGAGTTCGGCAACTAGGAGTAATGTGATTGTATATAATTACTCAAACAGTTGGAATTGTTTCAAGTTTGCCTGAAATACAGACTAAGTATAGGCATCCAATCTTAACCCTAACAGCTACATCTAATCTTAGGCCTCCATCTAACACTAATTTCCATCCTAGCCCTTCAACTTCCATCTTCGACTTTCTACCCATCCATCCTAGCCCTTCATCTTCTACTTTCCACCAGCCCTTCATCTTCTACTTTCCACCACATCCATCCTAACCACATGGTCCAGTAACCACATGGTCCACATCCGTCCTAACCGTAATCCATCACAATCACCACCACCAATACAAGCCTACCATAGACCACTCCTACCTCTACACCCGGACTTTGCTGCTTACACAACAACCCCCGAGCTATGCCTCTCTCTGACTCAACAGTAGCACCAACAACTTTAACTTCACCCCAATCTTTCATGATGCAAAATAAAACCCTTGTACTTACAAGGTCAAAATTCTCTCATTTGGAAATATATTTTGGAAGAATGTAATTATCCATGATCGCTCCCACTGGGATTAGAACATCGTCCACTCGGGTCTTATGTCTCCACACTAGCCACTTGTCTCTCTCTCTCTCTCTCTCTCTATATAATATATATATATATATATATATATAATATATATATATATATATATATATATAATTATATAGGAAGAATGGCTCCTGCACGCGTCCTCCAGCGATCGGGCTAGGGTTCCAGGTGGGCCGCCCCCGCGGCCGCCGGACCCCCTGGCCGGCGGATCCTCGACGGCGAGCAAGTCGAGTGGCCCCCCCTCCGGCGCTGGGGGGGGGGGGGGAGCCAGAACGGGGGGGTCAGGCGGACCCCCCACGCGCGTGCGTGCGCTGTGCACCCCCCGGCGGCTGGAGGGGGGCGGGAGCACGGGGGGGGGGGGGGGGGGTCGGGCGGACCCCCGGTGGTGTCGACGACCCCCCAGGTGGGGGGGGGGGGGGCGGGCTCTTCGGGGAAGGGTCGGACCTCCCGGGGAAGGGGTCGAATGCATTGGATCCGAAGTTCGTTTTCGGAGCGGGGTCCGGATCCCTGGGAGCCAGTCGGAGGGAGGAGGTGCGACGGTTACGCGCCGGCGGGTGGCGAAAACGGGGGGAAGACGAGTGGCGGACAGGGTCAGGCTCGGGATCGCCATCCCGAAACTCGTCAGAACGGGTCAGAGTCTCGACCCAGCCGGGGTTCTGGGGTGTCTGCTGGGCGATCGATGGGCTGGCGGCGAAGGCGACCGCGCGGCTAAGGGAGTAAGGTTGTGATCTGGATGTTCAGGGACCTGGGACTTCCCGTCCGGTGATTGCCCAAAGGCCTATCGGGGCCCCCTCGGCCTGCTGGACGGTCCTGGGCCGAGATCTGCAAACCGGTGGGACCGAAATCTCCCACATCGATGGAGTACGTCCCCGATCAAGGTTGGGAGGGGTTATCGGGCGTGTTTCCTGCGGAGGAGATCCAGCAGGTGACAGCTTACTGGAAAAACACTCTCGTCCTGTATGTCTTGGGCAATAAGCCTTTCTATGGGCAGATCCGGGGCTATGCAGCGCGAGTCTGGAAGCCGAAGGGGAGTATGGAGTTCTATGCTCGTGAGAACGGCTTCTATTATGTGAAGTTCGGGCTGGCGGAGGATGTCGCTAGGATCCTCCAAGGTGGCCCCTGGATTTGACGGCCGACTGATCATTCTCAAGGAGTGGACTCCAGAGCTGCGATGCGAGAGGGAGGTTCTGAATGCCATCCCAGTATGGATCCGATTCCCTAGTTCCCGGTTGGGTTTTGGAGCATTCCCTGTTGATGCGTCTTGCTAGTCTGGTGGGCACCCCGATCAAGGCGGATGAGGCTACTACCTTTCGGACGAGGTTGATGTACGCGAGGATCTTTGTGAGATTCGGGCAGGGGGGCTCCCGAAGATGGTGGAGTATGAACTCCCTTCTGGGGAGGTGCTTACCCAGAAGGTGGAGTATGAATGGGTTCCGCCTACCTGTTCTCGTGTTCCTGTTTCGGACATCTGGCCAGTGCTTGCTTAGAGGCTGGCACTCCGGTGGAGCCTTGTATCCCTCCTCGTGAGGTACCCGATGCCCCATGTGATATGGATTTCAGAGATGATAGCGGAGCGGTGGTCGTGGAGGAGGAGGTTACTAATCAGGGGAGTGATGTCGGTTTGAGCCTCGTTGTATCTACCCAACTTGTTCCTACGGGTGGGATGGTATCCACTGGCCAGGGGCCGAGTAGTATAGTTACCAGAAGCATGGTGGCGACGGAGACTGAGGCACGTGGAGAGGCGGTTCGTCTGGAGGGCAGGTTTACTGTAGGAAGACGTGCGGTCGGCCTGCTACGTGATGGGCCCTCCATGATGGAGGACCGTACCACAGACAGAGAGGAGTGGTGTGTGTCGCCAATCCTGCCTGGACGTTGGTGTTATCTCAGGACGTTCCCCATCAGACGGTTCCGTGGCATGGATGAGGATCCTTTAGCGACGGATGCGGCACCTTCCCCAGGTGCCGTTCCGGGAGTTTCTCAGGGGCCCCTACCTCTCATTAATTAATGGCCATTATCGCCTGGAATGTGAGGGGGCGTGTTCGCTAGGGAGGTGGAGAGAGATATGTGGGGTGCTCAATAGAGAGAAGTGTGACATTTCTGTTATTTTAGAATCCAAGATCAAAGGGGAGAAGACCCTTACTCGGCGGACCCCTTCTCATTGGGCCCAGCTGCACAACCTGGCCCTTTGTGACATGGCCAGGATTTGGGTTCGCTGGAACTCGAAGAGTTGGGATGGTGACTTGATATTGATGACGGAGCAGTTGATTGCCATCACCTTCGTGAACAAGGGTGGCTTCCGGTTCTTATTGGGGGCGGTCTACGGCCACAATGATAGAAGGAGAAGGGATCTCTTTGGAGGGACATCTCTCGTGTTCCGATGTTGCTGCTCGTCGTGTCTCCCTCTGCTCTTGATCGGGACTTCAACGCTCTTATGCATCACGGGGAGAAGCTGGGTGGTCGTCCGGTTCCAGATTCTATCCTTTATGATTTTCAGAGATGCCTCCTGATTGCGGGGCTGCGGGAGCTGTCTCGATCAGGCTTCATCTGGACTTGGCACAACAAAGCAACTCACAACAGGGTTGCTTGTCAGCTTGATCGGCTCTGGGCAACGGGGAGTGGTTCCGGCACTTCCCCAACACTTCGGCTGAGGGTCTGGCAGCTGGAACTAGCGATCACTCTCCTATCCGGGTTGGCTTCATGGCTCGGTCTATTGGGAAGTCTCGCCCATTCAGATATAACAACAGTTGGTATCTTTCTGAGGGCTACCTGGAGGCTGTTACGGATGGGCTTTCTAGCGGACAAGAGGGGACGGCCCAATTCCGCTTGGTTCGTCGTCTTAAGGCCACGAAGAGAGCCCTTAGGAGTTGGGTGAAGGGGTTGCCCAAGTCCACCTTAGAAGATAAGGAGGTGGAGTTGCGGACCCTGCAGCAAGATATGCAAGCTGACATGCTAAATGGGGACCTGGCTGCTAGAGAGAAGGACCTGGTCGGTGAAGTCAACATCCTGAGGCTGCAGAAGGAGATTAGCTCGGCCCAGAGAGCCAAATGTTCCTGGCTGAAGGATGGCGACCGATGCTCCAAGTTCTTTTACGATGTTATCCGGACCCGGCAGAATATGAATCGCATCTCCCAGCTGCTTGATGCTGATGGCACTCTGGTGGGGACGCCGGCTGAGATCCAGGGCGAGGCTGTCTGGTACTACTCTGAGTTATATTTCCAGACTGACTACCTTTCCGTGTTCCCAGAGGTTGTTACGAAGAGATTGGTGACCCCATTTGGGAATAGCATTCTTCTGGCTCCTGTCACTTTGGAGGAGGTGGAATCTATTGTCAAGGCGGCGGACCCCAACAAAGCTCCTGGTCCGGATGGCTTCAGCAGTGGTTTCTTTAAACGCCATTGGAATATTCTGAAGCATCAGGTCGTGGAGGTGGTCCAGGAATTCTTCACCAAAAGGAAGCTTCTGAAAGAGCTTAATCACACTTTTCTGACCTTAGTGCCGAAGAAGGAGGGAGCGACTGCTTTGGCGGATTTCAGACCCATTGCGTGTTGTAATTATCTTTATAAGATAATTACGCACCTTATGTGCCGGCGGATGGAGAGGATCATGCAGGACTTGGTATCCCCGAATCAGGCTACGTTCATAAAGGGAGGTCGATCGCTGAGCACAGCCTCCTGGCCCATGAGATGGTGAGGGGATTCAGCAGACCGGGAGGGGAGAAAGCCTGTGTCAAACTGGACCTGAGGAAGGCATATGACATGGTCAATCGTGACTTCCTCTGTCATCTGATGTCTGCCATGGGATTCGCAGATCACTGGGTTGAGATGATCAGGGAGTGCATTACGTCCCTACTTTCTCTGTTCTCATCCATGGTATTCCTTATGGGTACTTTCAGAGCAACCGTGGTATCAGGCAAGGTGACCCATTGTCCCCTTACCTGTTCACGTTAGTTATGGAGTACTTTACTTGTTTGATGGATCGGGCAGTGCACCGTGGACGGCTGGTACCTATGTTTCGGAGGATGGTTCCCCCAGTTTCTTACCTTATTTATGCTGATGACCTGCTAGTCTTCATCCAGCCTTCGCCGGAGGGGCTTCAGACGCTTTCGACTATTATGGAAGACTTGCAGGCATTTTCGGGTCTCCAGTTGAACAGGGATAAAAGTAGGGTCTACTTCAGCTCCCTGTGCACCCGGAAGGAGGAGAGGGCTGAGGTGCTGGGTATTGCAAGGAGTGATCTTCCGGTGCGGTACCTAGGGGTGCCTCTCACAGTTAATTATGCTCGGGATCAGGATTGCACGAGTCTGGTGGAGTATGTCCAGAGGCGAGTTGAGGGTTGACAAGCAGCAGGTCTGTCATTTGGCGGGCGCATCGAGTTGGTCAGATCGGTGATCTCGGCTGTGGCTCACTTTTGGCTGCAGTCCATCCTCCTTCCTGTGGCCACTATCCGGCGTGTGGAGCGATTATGTGCCGACTTCATCTGGAGGGGGGGTATGCATGCGATCTCCTGGGACCAGCTTTGTCGTCCCAGGAAGGAGGGAGGAGTGGGGCTCCGCCCGCTGCTGGAGATCAGGGAGGCCTCTACGCTTAAGCTGGCATGGAGATTTATCAGTAGGGGATCTCTCTGGGCGGACTGGATGCACAGTAGATACGTGAAGCAGGATAGTTTTTGGACGTGCGCTACTGACAACAACTACTCAGTCACGTTCAAGAATATCTTGAGACACAGGGGGGTGCTCAAGTCTGCTATCCGGAGGGTCATGAAGGACGGGTCGGGCACGGACCTCTGGCTAGACCCTTGGATTGATCGGCGGTCATTGTTGGACATCAGAGGAGCCCCGACTCATCAGGAGGACAGACGGGGTCTGACTTGCAGGCGCATCATTCGTGATGGGGAGTGGCGACCTGATTTGTATCGGTTCACTGAGGAGCTAGGCGGGAGCATTTCATCTATTGCCATTGATCCGTCGCTGCCTGCGGATCGGTGGATTTGGGAGCCGACAGGAGCGCCTGGCGGGACGGGGGAGTTCCAATTCCGTAGCTGCTACAACCTTATCCGGCGAGCTTTCTCGTTGTGTTCTGATTACGAGTTCGTCTGGTGCAAGGGTCTGGCCAGGAAGATGCAGTTGTGTGTCTACAAGCTTCTACTGGGCCGCCTCTTGACTAGAGATCGCCTGAGGTCGTTTAGGGTGCCGGTTCCTGATCCCAATTGTGTGCTGTGCGGTTTGGAACCTGAATCTATTAAGCATATCTTCTTCGAGTGCACGCTGGCTTGGCAGATATGGTCGGAGCAGATTCGGGTATTTGGAGTGAGTGCCTCCGGAAAGTGTGTGGGGGACATCATCAAGGAGATCCGAGATAGCCGGGGTAGGGGCAGGACTGGTTCCGAACAGCCAGAGTTCGTCTGGCTGCTGCGGTTTGGCACGTATGGCGGGAGCGAAACCGTCGGATATTTGAGGGGCTGATCACCCCCCCAGTTGGTATTCTCCACAACATTGAGTATGATGTAAAGGCTATGGAGAATTGATGAGAGTTGAGTGGGAGTCCCACTCTGTTTGTATGTTGTAAGATTATGGCTTTTCATTTGGAATAAAATTCACCTTTTTTCCAAAATATATATATATATATATATATATATATATATATATATGTATATGACCTCTAGCCTAGTGGTTAAGAGAGATGCATGCGGCCCAAGTGGTCAGGAGTTTGAGCCCCAGTGGAGGCTCGCCTCCACTGGGGCTCAAACTCCTGACCACTTGGGCCGCATGCATCTCTCTTAACCACTAGGCTAGAGGTCATATACATATATATATATATATATATATATATATATATATATATATATATAATTTTGAGGTGTCCTTTCTCCAAGTCCGGTCGTGGCCCAAAGTCACACAGCCGCCCAGGAGGAGATTCGAACCCGAGACCTATGCTCGGGTGGCCCCCCCGCACTACCACTAGGCTAGTGCCTTAGGGACTTGCATATATATATATATATAAATATATATATATATATATATATATATATATATATATATATATATATATAATATCGAGACTTTTTATCACATTCTATATCTCAGTATATGCACATCAATCTACGATTATTGCGTCTGATGCACCTTACATCCACCGCACCGGGCTGATCTCCATCGCATACTCTACTTGGGTTGACTGTCGGTACCCCATTCCTCTTGTCTAGGTAGAATGCTCCTCCAAGTTCAGCTCTCACTCAACTGCTACCTTGATATCTCGAATCATCACCCTTTAATATTAAGCATATGCTCGCCGAGAGGGATTTGAACCTCCCACCCGATTTCCAGAGACTTTGTGTGTGTGTGTGTGTATATATATATATATATATATATATATATATATATATATGGGGGTGTAGCCCGTTGGGTGCACCGGGAGGTCCCGTGGGGACAGACACGGTTTGAAGTAGAATTGTATGCTATCGATAAGAGAAGTATATGTTTAATGATATCAAGATGCTACTGTGTTTGCGTAAGTAGAATTGTTCACATGTTCCTTATCGACTGCTAATATCATCGAATCGTATAGAAAGTACATGTTGCTTGAAAGAATGGATATGAAACAAAAAAAAGATGGAAATGTTTGCTTATCGATAAACTGTGCATCATAGATATTTTATCTGATAGATTGCATTAATGCATAGGTCTGGACAACTTGTGCACAAGGTATAGTCTCTCGACCGGTTCCTGGGGTACTAGGAGCCGCTTGTCCATGGAGGGATTGAACACCCTGAGGTAAAAAAGATCTCGTGATTAGGGGGTGTCGTGTCTATTAGTGAGATGGCCTAGAACGTCCCAACTGATAATCATGTGGAGTGACCCATGGACCGTCATATAGACATGTGTCGATTAGTGAAAAGCAGAACCCTGAGCCGCACCTACTAGTATGTGTGTATATCAGTGTAGAGCTGAACCTTGAGTCACAGCTGCTGGTGTATGTATGTATTAGTGCAGAGCTGAACCTTGAGTCACAGCTGCTAGTCGATGTGCATGCATCGATAAAGATTATTTTCAGCATAACCATGCAGAGACAAAGAGGAAACACATTGTATATTCAGTTTAATTATGTACACATTCGGTTTATCTTAATCCTTGTCTTGTGCAGGGATAGATCGTCGACTTTGGATAAGAATCACAGAAAGGTTATATATGTTTTGTGTGTTACGTTTCCTTGCATGATCTGCTCCTATGAAATTTGTTCACATAAAAGTATTGTCCTGAGAATAGATATAGAACTGAACTACTGATAAGCTGCTAATTGTTACATAGAGAAAGAATGAGAAATACATGGTATATTTCTGCTATAGTCCCTAATGAAATGTTATGGCTCATGAGACACGCTACGCACATCAAGATAGATAAAATTGTTATCGCACATGGAATTGACTCGATAGTTGGTTTGAATGAAAGAAATAAAATGCTGCTTTTCGAAAGAGTTTTCAAAAGAAGTAATCTGACTCTGTACTGCATGAAATGAACATAGGTAAAAGTAGCAAGATCATTGTCACAAGAAATGTTTTCTCACTAAATTACTTAGTGATTGTTTCAGACAGTATAACTTGTCTTTTTACCAATACGTTAATGTACTGACCTACCACCAGCTTACCTACAGGTACAAGATGTTCGAAATGAATGATCCGAAGCGATAGCTAGATCCTCATCCTTGGGAGCCGTAAATTAGAAGAAGAATGTGCAAAAGAGATGATTTTCTATATAAATGGATGTAATGTATGGAACGAGATCATTGTAATTCTGTATGTTTCAAGAGAGATGTAAGCCAAGTATAGCGTGTATCAAAGAGCTATTGAGAGCTTGTAATCGTTTCAAATAGACCAATAGAGAGTATGTTTCTGTTATCATTGTGTTTAGTTTTTCTGCAATATTGTCCGTTGCTGCTTCAATTTGTGCATTTATGTTCTGCTGCACTGTTGTCGATATTTGTCTATCTTGTTATTGTATATGGCGTGACCTTGTGCAAGCGCAACTTAGGCTTGCATGGCATCACATCCAGCAAGGACGATCGGTTCCGCAGAGATCAAAGCGAGGACGAAAGATCCTGCGGGATCGGGACGTGATATATCCTACTTCAACCAGGTAATACTGCACTTAGAACCTAGTTATTTGACTCAAACGGAGATAGATTGCACCTTAATAGCCAAAATGTGTGCGCCTTATTAAGGGTGCCTCGCCTGAAGGGTTATAAGGTGTTATGTCTCATTTGTCACCTTATGTCTCATTTGTGCTTCGCCTTTGTGCCTAAGTGTGCGCCCTGCAACACCGGTTACTATATCACTCCAATTGGCATGACAATCATATCACTCCAATTAGAAAAAGAAGAAAGACTGAAAACAAATATTTAGACTTCTTATCAATATATTGCTTAGAAACATGATACTTAACGTATATACGTATATCTTAATTTTGTATCATAGTATGTGACTTCCATTTACTTTACCAGCTGCATCTCTGCATGTACATGTGGATTTAAAGACGAAAAGTTCATGATGATGAATGAAGACTCTTTTGAGGTGTTCTTAAATCTTAACTTTCTCTGACATTCTACTTCTTCAAGACTCTTTATCCATGATCTAACTCCGAACTTTTACAATTCGTTTTTTCTACCCCTCAATTTATACCAAAGCAATCTAGTACCTCCAAATTACTTTTGTTGCGCACCAAATAAGTTCATACTAAAGGCTTACTCTCTATCGTTGATTTTAATTAGTGACATTGCCATCACCACTAATCAATATACCATAGGCATTCTTACTGGCATCACCTGGAAAGCATGGAAACTCCAAAAATCCATGTTGTGTCTGTAACGTGTTGGACACTCGAAGACACTCCAAAATATACTATGACATACAAATATAGGTGTCTAATCTGCACCACCATGTCCGAAATGTGTCATGTCGTATCCGTGTATGTGCAACATAGGGCATTACCATAAGACCAGAACTTCTAATTGAAATGTCACTAGCACTTCTAATGAAATGTCATTAGTGACGTTGCTACTCTGGTGCTTCCTACATCAACACCTCCTACCACGTCAGTGTTTGTTTCTCACCTATTATTCATCTCTGCCACCACATGCTAAAAGCTAAGTAGCACGGACATTCCAAAATTTATGTCATGTGACATGTCTCGTGTTAGACACACGTATCAAACATGCCACAGATAATCCGAAATACACTAGGACACACCAAAATAGGTGTCAAATCCGTGTCGTCGTGTTTGAAACATGTCATGCCGAATCCGTGTAGTGCAAAATAGGCTCATAGAGACCCTTTTCTTAGACCACAAGAAAGGAAAGACTAATGAAAGTGAAGGAAATAAGGTATTCAGAAAGAGCAACACGCCATTGAGGATGAAAGAGAAGCCAAAGATAGAGAAATTGCTAAGGAAACAAAAATTCTAAAGGAATATTCTCTATGTTGCAAGGTAACAAAGAGAATTCTTAGCTAGATTAAAGGAGCGGTAACAAAACAAAGTATCTACAAGTTATGGCTATTTAGTTAGTTAATGGGTCGTTTTTTTCGAGATTAATAGAGGAGATGATTGTTGGTTGTGACGTGCTTGGGAGGCGATCGTTGAAGATGTTGCCGGCGGCAATGAGTTGGCACCAAGGATTCTGCTTCAAGGAGCTGACATCAATGAGATTCTCAAGAGAGAGAAAGAAATAGAAGTCGTACGTGTTCGACTGACTATAGAAAGATATCATAGAGTTATGGCTATTTAGCTAGTTAATGGGTCAAATCCTAGTTGGGTTAGAGTTGGCTTCAGGTAAAACTCTAGAAAATCTCACGAGTCAGGTTAGAATTTAGGTTTATGTCATATTCTAAAAATAAATCCCAAAATAGCTCTCTTTTTTCTTTCCAGGTGCGCGCCTCGCGGCTCGTCTAAGGCGTGCACCTGGGAGGCGCTTTTGTTACTGTGTTGCATTGTGGATGAAGCAAGGAACCTATGTTTGCTTCGTGCCTAGGTGAACTTTTAATAAATATGATGCATAGAATTAAAGCAGGACTAGAAACTGCCGACGCTATTGTGTAGGCTTAAAATGACAAATGTGTCGGATACTGGTCCATTCACCCTCCAAATCTCACCCGATTATATATAAGTGGATAAAGGAGAATGTCATATTCCTTCTAGTAGAAAAAATGCACTGTTTAACTTTAGAAATAAGTATATGTATAGATGGTTGAATTAAAAAAGTGTTTCCACGGTGCTTTTTACTTGTTTGATACAGTAAAAGTTAAGGCATTCAAAAATTTTTAAGAACCAATAAGACTAGGCTTTATGGATCAAATGTTAAGCTATTAAGAAACGTATTTAAAAGATGAATGTTGCTAAAATGAGAACGTTGGGATAGACATTGTGTTGCACAGACACGGATACGACACAGTGACACGGACATGACACCTATTTTGCTCTGCCCTTGTGCACTTTGGAGAGTCTGGAGTTTCCTATAAGTGTCCATGAAGTGTCCAATACGCGTCCGACACAATTAGCCTCACAGTTCTGGAGTGTCCTTGCTTCCTAGGATAGATGACAAACAACACATGATAGTACAAGGAATGAATGCATTGCTGTAGTTGGGGTGGTGCCAATTGAGGACAAGATGAGATAAAATCATTTAAGGTGGTTTAGTCATGTGCATTAGAGGCCAATAGTTGCACCAGTTAGGAGTGGAGGATCTTAGTTAAAAGAGTTGCTAGAATAGGGATTGGTCTAAATGAACTTGGATTGAGTCTACAAAAATGGATAAGGGGATTGCAGAAGTTAGAGGGAAAGCATCCCTTACCACTTACCAGAGAAGCGTAGAAAGGAAGAAATGGATTTGTCTGGTGAACCCCAATAATCTGGGATCAAGGCTTCATCTATTGTGCAATAAGAACTCAGTTAGACATAGCCTGTATCCTATATAAAGTAATAGCAAGCAGTCATGTCCGATACAACTAAAGGTTGAAGTAAAAGGTAACATACAGACAACAAACTATCACCAATTTATCATCTGCTACAACGTAGAGGATTGATGTAAAGTTGATGGCTTAAACTTTGATCCACGAATCCATTTTGAGCCCTTCTCAACTTAGAGGTGCTCCACAGATTACTCCACATTGATGGGAAAAGGTCTGTGTGACAATTATGTGATGACTAGTGATATTTGAAACAGTTTTTGACAAAAAAGAAGAAGATAGGACTTCAATAATTTGAATGCTAGTGCAATTACCATTAAACTTATGAGTATGAAACTGAACTATTATCCACATAGCATCGCCATTACTAGTAATGAGCTGAACCAAGCCGAGCTTCACGTGTTTCAACCTTAACTAGGCACCGAGCAACTTCATCTTGGATAGGTTAAGCTTGTTTAAATTAAATATGGATTCAAGTTCCAATCTAGATCAAAATTTGCTTGTACTGAATTCATCTTAGACTATAACTACATTCATAAATGTATTTTGTTTAATTCCTCCTTTCAAGTTCATTCACCTTGAGTACCACAAGAATCTGATAGCTCTCACATTTCTCGAACAAAATCCAATACACACATACTCACCATGAGCTCATCAAGCTTAACTGAGTCGAGCTTCCCTAGGATTTATCTTAGTTTGTTTACTAATCTAGCTCAAAAGTAGGCTCTAGCTTGACTTGATTAGCGACATAATCAACATGAGTGATCCGTCATAACGATTCAACCCGAGTTGGTCTAGTTGTTTATGAAGTGCTCAAATTTACAGCCCTACTTAAGGAATGTTTCAATGATGAGATATCAAGAATCTATTTGACCAGTTTAAAGCATCTCAAGCATAATTAAGTGAAGATCTTACGTCACTAATCTATCATCTGACAAAGATGGAAGAATGCGTTTGACTGCCACTGGTGTTCCACGCCATTGTGCTCTTAAAATCTCACCAAATGAACCCTGCAACCATATGCTACTCTTGTCAATTCATAGAATTTGAATATCGAACAACCCACTAAAGATAATAATTCTACCAGAATTATTTAAAGATGATGTACATTGCTCCTTGTGGTCAATTTACTGTAGTTTTAACTAGGGCTGCAACTTAGAGCATATGGCTATGAAACAAACAGTGTAAATCTGAAATGGGTGGATATGACAGTGTCCAAATACAACATCTTATTATTGCAGTTTCTTGAAACTATTTGAGCGTATACCCACTTCTCATGGTGCTTTACTTTTATCAAGCAAATGAAGTAGTTGAATAAAATGCTCGCTAGTGGGCACTATTTGCAAGCTGTCAAATTTAGCATGTAAAGTATATCTACGAGATGTAATATACACATTTCTTAGGCAACAGTATATAAAAGGATTCTCTTGAAACCATAAAGAAACACTTGGTGGTTTCAAATGCACTTGTAGATCTGAAAACACATCCCACGATAGTTTCTGAAAATGTGTCCATGAAATTCAACTATTCCTTGAGTATATAACTTTCATAATGATATTTCCAAATAAAAAAAGTATTAGTAATGGTATTGCAAAATGCAAACGTGAGATGTTTCAGAAACCACTCTAGTCAGAGTCAGATAAAAGTTCTTATTATTGCCCAAAACATTCACACAATGTATTTGGGTATCTAAAAAATCTAACACCTGAACACAAATTTTTACCCAGTTTATACTAACATGAATTACCAATATAAACTATAATAAGTAAATAATCAAAATTTACACTATCACCATCAAAATTTCATCACATGATGTTGAAAGGATTTGGTGACTTTTAGACAAATTATTTAAGAAAATAATAACTCGTTGATAGTGAACTATTTCTTGTTAGGGTTGGAGAAAATAATCGATATGAATCTTGATTGATGAATAACTTGATTAAGATGAGGGATCTAAATATTTGATTCAACAATAAAATAGCATGACAAGATAAAGCAGAGTGGAGTTGATGTAATTATTGTGATTGACTATCATGCAAGAGAGTAAGGTTTGATTACTCAGAAACCCAAGGTTCGGTGTGGGATTTGGGGCTCGGGAGGCATGTTTCTGTAGCCTGAGATTTTTTGGATGATTTTCCAATCACTACAAATAAAAAACCTCAAACAAGGACTAACAAAAAAATTGTAAGACCCAGCTCAAGTAGCCTTTCTACTAACACGGTAACGGGAAACCCTGGAAACCACAACATGTTCTCCAAATATATCTTGAGACTACTTCCAAAAGGTTAGTTTGTGGGAATGCATCCAATTGTACTAACGAGGAGAAGACTTGGTAACAATTGCATACAAATACAGACCTTGCCAATAATAGTTGAGGTTGAGAAGTCCAACTCGGAGGGTTCAATTTCCCAATCGCACTTATTAGGAAGTGGTGGTGGAACTGGCTTTGGTTCGAAATGGCTACCATTTTGTCCCTGCATTATATGTAAGAATTTTCTTTAAATCAAACAATACGAGAAAAAAACAGTTGGAATCAATAAACTTAAATATTGCTATCAGATATAACATAATCCTCAAAATGTATCATATTAGAATCCAAATATTGAAGAAATGGAAACCAGAAATAAACAAAGGCCTGATGGAAAAAAAGAGATTTTGATAATTATCAACAATAACTGACTAATTTGTAGTATACTGTGAAAATGGCTCAACAAGGACACAACAAGATCTTCATTCACAAGTTTTGAAGCGATAAATGAAATTTGGATTAGTTCCAGAGAGAGGAGAAAGACCGAACTAGCAGAAAGATACAATGTTAGGACTTGTAACTCGGCCTATATTCGATCATATGCTTTACAGTATATGTGGTATTGAGGTCAAGTGCATAAACTACAGATCTCCCTATAATGTTTTCAAGCAATATTTGAATGTATTTCCTATTACCTACATTACTGGAATGTTGTATATTTGAATTATAAATGGTCATAGCATATTTTAGATATTAAGCATGTACACTAAGAATCTCCAGTATAATGTGAAAGTATAAAATTATCATGCAATAATTGCAGTTTTATGTTGCCCATATTACTAGACACATTGTGTAATTCCAAATTGTTTAATGCTTGAATTAGATATGGCGTTACAATAACCCATTTCAACTGAACTTTGATGTTAGAGAGCATTGCTTGGCGCGATGATAAGGGTTGTTACTTGCAATGTGGGTAAACTGAGGGTAAGGCTGACACATCTTGACCCTCCCTAGACCTGCTTAGTGAGAGCCTCACGAGACAAAGATGGGCGCTTTTTCATGTCATTAAAATCGTAATTCCTAAGTGATAAAATGGACTTCTTTTGTCACAGTTTCATTAGATGCGAGTCATGCGACTGTCTGTTTGTAATTGCATTATTATGTGGAATCTTAGGGAGGTTTCTATTCTATTTTTCTGTGAAATCTCAAATATAGTAGTCATTTATCCACAACAAGGGCACAAGCCAACAAACTTTGAGTATGAATGGTGAGAACATAATTTTTGAGCAACATACATTTTGTATGGATCATACATGTATGCTTCATTGCATGGATTAAAGTTACATTTACATCCCATGTCCTTCTAATCTATAGGCACCTTATACATTTTTTTAAGGATATCTACAAGGTTTGGCAAGCTTGGCACATAAGGAAGAGATCGAGCCTAGATTGCATGAATACTCCTATGGAGAACCGTATTTGTGTCCTATATGTATGTAACATATCCTATCCAATACTTCCTCGACGCTCATGTTGGATAACGATCGCTCATATCTACGCTACAAACTAATCTCATTAAAGCAGTGTGAGCAACAAGGTGGCAAGGCAACAAGGACCAAAAGGCATAGGAGGGTCCTCAAGATTAAAATAGGAGTGTATAATAGGTAAGATGAGACAAGCTTGTGGTTTATGACTTGGACTTTGTGTTGATATTGAAGTCTTAATCTTGTGGAAGCATTTAATTACCCATGTGGTGGGAGAATTAAATGGCTCACCCAGAGCGGGCCGAGTCGGGCCAGGCATGCTGGAGAAGGACGGGCGGGGTGTGGGTCGGGTTGTTGCCTTCGGACGATTTGTGCCTTCGGACGATTTGTGCCTTCAGGCGGGTTGGTGCCCTCCGGACCGGGTTGTGGACCATTAGGTGACCAAAAATTGTAATAAATAATTACCATTATATATATATATATATATATATATATATATATATATATATATCAAAGTCAGATATAGAGATTAGATTAAAAGGGAAGGGAATTGAGTGGGCAACCACGAAAGGCTAATATTCGTTTCATCTACTTTAGTATTTATTAAATTATTAGTAGCATCTGTAACTTTAAGTTATCACGTTTGAAAGTTGGCCAGCTTCCAAATCAAAATTGTCCTGGTTCGGGAAGGAATGACTTTTCCATCTTCTTTTACACAACTTATTTGTCTATTTATGTTCTCGTCTACGTAAGGTGCTTAATGTACCATATAGATGAATGCAATTCCCTATAGCAAATTGTATAATCGTAACTCTTCATCTAGACATCTAGACTCTTCTTAGTGCAAGGAACTTAGAGGGTGCTCCTTGGTCATTGAATATGCTTAAACTGCATAATGCATACCAAAAAGGTAGGTCTAATTGATCTTCAGGTTTTATGGCAAGGCCCTCTCTTGTTCACATCTACCTCAGTTCTGAATTTGGCCCAAGCACAGAAGGTGACTTGCGGTTTATAGCCAGTCATAAACAATAGTTGTCATTTCCTTTTTGGACTCCTGCATGCTCAATACCTAATCACTTTCTGACGAGAGAAGCCTTCGATGATGAGATAGCGAAGTAAAAAATGTTTACAACATTATAAGACAAACAATGTACATTAAGTCAATTAAATATATAAAACAATATGTTATATAGTTACTATTAGTTGAAAAGTGGAGATATTAAGTAGTTTGTCAGCACCTTCTTACAAGACAAATATCAAATGCCTCTACTTCTCGTAGCTGCCCTAAACTAGTCTCCTTATCTATCCAAGGACAAGTGGAGCAGAGATGTAGGCCCAACATATTGGAATATAATCTACCTCTACATATTTGGTAAGTAGTATTGGAGCTAAGTATAGGGTCTTCACATATCAAATTATATAAGATGTGCCGCTTGAATGCTAGGTGGTTGAGCACCCACGCAGGTCATCGAGGTGGCTAGATGACATATTGATATTGGACAATTTTCTTTAGCGACTCATTAAAGTCAGATTACAAGCAACTTCAAGAGAAGTACAGCTGCATTCATGCATAGACCAAGAGCTGCCATGGATATTGTACTTCATCAGGCATACTTAATAATTCGTCTAGTCCATCATAAACTATATTCAGTAGTTGCTAAAATATCACCATCACATTTTACTATTTAGGTATATTCACTGCATTATTAAGGCTCTGTATGATCCAAAAATGAAGTCTTCCATCTTATGCATTCTAGGATTGATCATTCCCTACTCTACCTTAGAATTTATCTTGAAGATATATAGTAAAGGCTTCTTCTGAAATAAACTTCAACATAATTCTTGAACATTCATGATCTCAAGGTCCAGATGTCGGTACTTGTGAAAATGATATGGTGGTTTCCTAGGAACTTGGAAGCATGAACACTCCAAAATTAGTGTAGTGCCCATGTGGAACACAAGAGAGAGACCAAAATGTACATGAAAGTCCACTTACAGTGTCCAAATTTATGTTCTCAAAGTCTAGAAGTTGATACTTGTGAAAATGATATTGTGGTTTCCTTGGAAGCACGAACAATCAAAAATTAGCAGTGCCCATGTGGAACAATACATTGACACACCAAAATGTATATGACATGTCCATGTCACCGTGTTCGTATCTTGTGTCCATGCCTGTTGATTTTGTATGTCCTGGAACCTGTTACTTGTGAACATTAAGGGCCCGTGTAGCAACCAAAAACTATCGAAGAAACTAGAAAAGTAGTAGAAAGTCCTGGTAGTTTCCATTTAATGTGTTGTTTGGTTCTTGGAAAGTAAGTTTAGAAACTTGAGGACACGTCAGCAAATTTGGAAAGTAGGTGCCCAATTAGTTTCCATCTCATGGAATAAAGTGTAAACTCAAGGAAACTAGAGGGTCAACATTTATCAGTACTTTTTATTTGAGAAAGTGATGAAAGCTAATTAATATGGTCGTCAAGTACATTATTTTAATAGTGACCAGTTTCTAGCAAACAAACAACTTGTTTGATTCGGAGACTTACTTTTCATTAGTTTCTAGAAATTCAAAAGAAAGTAACCTTATAGCTTTTCAAATAGTTTCCGATCGCCAAACATGCCCTAAGCGTGTTTTTAGATGCACGGTAAATCACAAACTTTATGATGTTGATCGAATTTTGAAAAAGATACTTCATTATATTGGTGATTGGTGTTTGGATAGACATCCAAAATCTTAAAATCCCTAAAATTATTGAACAATTCTACTCTTAGTAGAACTTATAATATCTTGATTTTGTTCTTCTTGTCTATAATGTTATCTCAATCTGAATCTATGACAATACAGAGAACAACTACTCCGAAAATTGATTTTCCAGTTATTTGCAAGTCTGGAGGATACAATATTATGATATTTACCATGAAAATATCCAACTCCACCCTGACTCAATAAGACGATCTTCGTAGCCTATTTACCTGTTGAGCCTCCAGAAATCATTATAATCAGGAAACTTTTTTCCATCCTCCAACCTGCCTTCTTTGCCCTCCCATTAAACCTTAAAAGCCATAAAAGTGCTCTTAAATCCTTGAAACAAATCAACAATAAAACTCTATTTTAGGACTGTGAACCTGCTAGGGTTTTACTGGAACCTGCCTCGAAAGAATGTGAGCAAGCTGAGTGACAAGGACTTGCCCCTCAAGAAGAAAAGTTAGGATAGTTAAATATACTACATATTCTTCACTAGATGTATATAGCATTCTGTATTCTCTCTCCTTCTCGTATCTATCCTATTTACTGGTAATTGTAACAAGGAAAAACAAAAGGGAAAAAAACTCTATTGCATAGAGAAGTGCCAGTCAATCAGTTCCCATGACAACATTCACAGGTATAATCACAAATTGCTTATAGCTAAGAAATGTTGCACATTTGTCACAGTAGTAAAGCAAGCAGTAATTTTTGCCAAATAATACATGCATATAAGAACAAACAAAATTTACTATCAAATCATCATGCAGTAGTGGAGTCAGTCTACGACAATAAATAACATGTATGACTTTTCAGTATTACTACAAAAGAATCATAATATTAAGAAACATTTCTGAAGGTGCAATCATAAAGCATGTTCAACAATCAAACATTGTGAAGAAACTTACAAAGGACAATCCCCCATATGATTTTAACAGCTCGATCATTTTATATTTTTTAGCTCCTTCTGCATCAGCCAGTGGCTGCAAAGTGGAAATTCAAGTTGATTATCAGATTATCTATGTAGTGCCCTTGCAACTAAGGTAGAGCCTTCATGATAAAAAAAAATTATGAAATAAAAAGTCAAGCTCTCCTACATCAATTTTTTTTTGCAACTAATATTGTTTCTATGATACAAAATATGAAATAAAAGAAATGAATCTCTCTTACAACAAATAGTATGATTTGAGTCATTTTTTCAAGTAATGAACATCAGACATTATGGTTCACTATATATTAAAGGTAACCATTTCAAGATGAGTATTACAACACTTGAACTAATAATAGAAGTGTTTGGTATTATTATTATAAAAGCTAAACAAGGTGCACAAGATTAAAGATTATGCTGACAAGTAGGCGCTTGTTCAGCCATTGTAAATGCACATTATCATTCTTTTTCCCATATTTCCAATGCAAAACTTTAGCATTAATTCATACTTAGTGTGCCACAAAATTTTGAATTAACTTTTTGCATGGAAAGAACGAAAAAGGTAATGAAAGTATGAGTTAATGCTAACTTTTGAATTGGCAATATTATAAAAACAAAAGAATAAAATGACCAACTTGTACCTCCTCGTCTAGACTCTTTCCTTATCTAGGGGATCATTGAGGGTGCTTCAACGTTGCATGATCTTAAACTCCATTACCAAAAAGAGAGATTTGCATACCTAGCAAATAGTCTTCTACCTTAGTAGGAAGACCTTCTCTTGCATTTTTAGCTCTTGGCTAAGAATTAGGCACAAGATTGATGGTTAAATTCGAACCGAGAGTCGATCATAAAAACTATCAATTATATTGTGAAGCTTTGTACACTCTATAGCAGACCATTCTAATGGGTAGAAAGCTTGGATGATAACGATGGCGATGAAATGAATGCCCTCAGGGCACTCCTCTATTAAGTTATTGTTACAGTATCTATATGTTTCTCAAAAAGTAGCTATTTTTATTTCATGCCCTTTTGCTTTTACCACTATGTTTCCTTACCGACAAACAAAGTGATGCCTTTATCATTTTTCTCTCTCGTATTGTCCTCAATTCGCGACACATTTAGAAGGGGGGGGGGGGGGGGGGGGGGGGGGGGGGGGGGGGGGGGGGGGGGGGGTTGGATGAAGGTTTTGTATTCCTAGGTATCAACTTCCCATTCCTTTCCCATGGTAAAGGAGTTCAACATTCCTATACCAGTTTGGTTAGGTTGATGGTTAGGTTGGGACTATGTAGTCCAAAAAAAATTAATTTTTCCATTCCCATGTTTGGTTCAGACAGGAATAGTAATCTAATTTGTTTAGTTTTCCAAAAATATCCTTTCATTAATCTCATTATGTATTATTAACTAAATTCAATTGATGTCATTGAGGGTATTACCGTCAAAATAAATTGTCCACAACCAACATTCCAAGGAAAGCAAAAATTTCCCAAGGTTTTGCTTTCCTACATATGTGGGAATCTAAACCCACCCCCACCATGTTCCCTCCCAATTTCCAACCCCACACCTACCAAACATGGGTAAGGAATCCAAAACACATTCCACCCATGTTTGGTTAGGTTGGGAAATATGTGGTCCAAAAAAACCTGGGTAAGGAATCCAAAACACATTCCACCCATTTTTGGTTAGGTTGGAAATATGTGGTCCAAAAAATTTAAAAAATTCATACCCTGTTTGGTTCAACAGAGATAGGAATCTTAATTTGTTTATTTTACTAAATACCCTTTTATTAATTTCATGATGCTACTATTACCTAAATTCACATGTTTGGGATAGAAGTTGGAATTTTGAAAATAAAGGGAGGGTACTACCGTCCAAACAAAATATCCAAACAACATTCCTAGTAAAGCAAAACTTGGGAATAGTTTTTCCAAATCAATAGGAATATGAAAGTCCCTTGTATTCCCCCCTAATTTCCAATCCTAGACATACCAAACATGGATAAGATCAATGGGAATATGAAGCCCCTCGTATTCCCCCCTAATTTCCAATCCTATACATATCAACATGGGTAAAGAATTCAAAACCTCCAATCCTAGACATACCAAACATGGGTAAGGAATTTAAATTGGTGACAATAATTACGCAGCATGTCTATACAAAGAAACAAAAGGGTTAGGGATTGTTTACAGTGTTCTTCCATCGGTCCTGGGCGTTGACGTCCGCCCCGTAGTCGAGGAGGCACTTGGCGACGTCGATCCATCCGTGGAGGGAGGCGACGTGGAGCGGGGTCCTGCTGTCGTAGTCGTGGGCGTGGACGAGGTCCCTGTCCTCCTCCAGGAGCTTCTTCACAGCCGAGGGGTCGTTCTGGTGGGTGTGCCACAGTATCAGCGACGTCCTGCTCACCTTCTTCCGCGTCGCCGTCGACGCCGCCGCCGACTTGCCGGAAGATCCTCCCTCCTCTGCGCTCGACGACATGATTGATTGCTTGATTGGAGGGTTTGATTGGATGGTTTCTTCTTTCTTCCTCCTTTTTGCTGGAAGTCTTTCTTTCTTGATCTGATGATAGAGAGGGAGACGCGGTTATACACATTTGTTTATATTATTGGGGTATTTGTAGAAAACTACCTACTCATTTTACTTTTTAGTCATTTCTTTTGGTTAATTTGCATTCAAATACCTCCACCTGAGACCTTCAACTTTCCCTATTGATCTCTGCCCTATGCGCACGTCACTAGACTAAAATAGTTAACTCGAATATAAAGATGAGATCCGAACGCAGTCAACTGTAAACTCACATTCTCATATCATATCTGACGCCGGCCTAAGTACGGATATTCATCCTCTTTCCAACTGAAAAATACAATATTTTTGTCATAGTGTAAAATTAGAGCAGATTTTCTGTTTTTTTATTTATCAAATATGTCCCATTTCTTATAAAATTATGGGCTTTACTTATTTTTTAAAACATAACACCCACAATCGATAGGATCCACATTTTAAGTAGAGGAGACGTATTTCGTACACAAATTTGAAAACAACGGATCTATATGCTCCCTGTGCAAATGGTACTCAATGGAACAAAATCTACTAAAAGCTCCCATGTTATTTGTCAAGCATGTCCACGAGTCGATGAAACATGATCGCATGTACAGATACTTAGACTACCTTGTCAAATAGATGAGATCCAACTATCCAAACATAAATCAACTCTCGTCATATTTCATCCGATAAGTGATGACGCTTCACAATTCAAGTTGGAGATCTTCTACCCTCTTTAGTCCACTTAGACTGGAAGAAGAACTGTTGCCGCATTAAATCTATAGCCGACATGTAATAAGCTAGATGAGATGAACCAAAAAATGCAACGATTGAAGCACGATATTGTTGAAACCTAGATATGATATACAACAAATTTAGATGCGCACAATATGAGTCATCCTAACAATAATAGGATTATAATTTGAACGAGGTACTCATAAGTCTTGTACCGACATGATTTTTGTTGGAGTTTGGCCTTTGTTTTGGAATTTTAGTCCCACATCGGCTAGGCCAAAGGAGTTGTATCTCTATATATTAGTTATGCTCTTTAGAGATGCACATGTGGTGTGAAGGTGCACATGGGTGTGCCATGGGGGTATTTTTCTAATGAAAAAAAGGCTAAATCAACAATGAAATCATTCCTTTTACTCTTAGAAAATTATTTCCATTGGAGATAAGCCCGTAGGGGCCTAGCGACTCGGATTCGGACTCGGGCTCATGGGCTCATGGACTCATGAGGCGTAATGTGGCGTAATGTTGGTGCACTTTGCATTAAGTTGCGCTCGTTGCGCGAGCCTCTTGGCAGCCGATTGCGCGAGTAGCGCACGTTGCGAGAGTAGCGCAGTGTGCGCATTGTGCAGCTTACGCAGGTTGCGCACGGTACATGTGGCACAGTATGGCGCAAGTGGTGTGCGCGCAGTGAGCTAGTTGCGCGGGTGGCGCAAGTTGCGTGCGCTGTGCGCAAGTTGACTCAGGTCGTGTCTATACACGATTTGAGCGGTTACAGCACGTTCGGAACGGTTTTTTCCACGTCCCGAACGTTCTGCTAATTGGGCAGTTACTGCGCGGGCTTATATAAGGCTCTCTTTTCTCTCACAGTGTAAGGACAACTAATAGAACATAGAGTACATAAGTGTTCTTAACACAAGTACAGAGTTCAGAATTCCTTACGAATTCTTACAGACTGTCACCCCAGAACCAGAATACTGGAGAGCGAGGGCGCACATAGCCAGCTACGTATATTGAAGTACAACCACCTCGTTATACGGTCATGGCTGTCTAGATACATGAGGGTTTAACTACAAGTCAACAGTCTCCTATGGTCATAAAAAGCCTATTGTCTCAATCTCAAGCAAGTAAGTAAATGTTACAAGATGTAAGATCACTAAATATACAATAGTAAGGCGTCCCAAACATTATATATTTAGCTGATCATGAAGCTAGTCATTACCGAATGTGAGGACTAGTAAGAGTTTTGTCATACATGATCAACCCTAGGATCTGTCAATCATGTTACAGCCCGTAGGCAGACAGTAAGTAAAGTGCATCGAGCTAAACATGTGCTCGTCGGCTAAACGCCTCAAAAAAATATTTTACAATAAAGGGGAGAGCCAAAAAACCCACTCGTTGTCCTGGTTACGCCTAGTGGTCACCATCGGGCTGGAAAGTCGGTAGATCCTCTGGAACTGCTGAAATTTGGTCATACAAAATCAGCTGGGTTAGATCCCAGAAAGAGCAAGTGCCACAAAGGAAGCTTCACTTAGCAACTAAAACCAGCAATTAGCACAAGAATATATAAGTAGTAAGAACTGGAATATAGAAAAAATTAGGATGATATACGACGAGATGACCATGAAACTATTCAGATAACCAGGTTACAACCCGTAAACCAAACAAGGACCGAGGTTGTAACCCTTTATCTAAATGGAACTTGGTTTCCACCATTTATCGGCAAGATAATATAAGAAAATAGGTCATGTAACAATCTTGTACAGGATCAAGACAAGACTAGACTGATTATGCCTCATCCAACAATCACGGCCAAGCAATAACTACGGCTTGATACTTTAACTAACTAGGGTTATATAGGCCTAGTTACTAGCAAGATGCAGCGAGATTGTTCCATAGCCACAAGCCTGCAGACCATCCAGGTTACCCAGGTCGAATATTTGTTCAAGAGGCGGTGCAACACTGACAGTGTACTGGAAATGTGTCATACTCGTCGGTAGGCTATAAATCCACAAGCGCGTCCAGGTAACGGGATAGCCTGTAGCTGAAAAATCTCTTCATGACTACTGTGTTGTTCTAGTTATTAGCCTTAGTCAAAATTTAGTAGGTACCCCTGACCGTGGTACCCAGGGGCCCTGTCCTAGACATGATACAAGATAAGACTGGTTCATTTATACAAGCACAATCGTCCACGGTGTTCGGGTCATTCATACTTGTCATGTCATGTTAGCCGTCGCAACAAATATCAAGGTATCATGTCAGGTTTTCTTGTCAAGAGTGCGCCACGGCGGGCCACTATCATGTCATATTATTTGTCAAGAGTGTACCCCTACGGGTCATTGTATATTCATGGTACATGTGTAGGATAATATAGTACAAGCATTTACCAAAAGGAACAACGACACTGAGGGCCACAAGATATGGGTAATTAATAACAATTAAATCATAAAATGCAAAGCTATGGAAAGCCATGCGGCTCGGACATATGCGGCCAGGAAAAAGGAGTGTATGGGCTCAGGGCGGTTCAGGGTGCATGCGGCTCAGGAGAACAGCCCATGCGGCCAGGGAAAGGGAGTGTATGCGGCTGGGTTGGTCAGGGCACATGCGGCCGAAAGGGGGAAAGCTTATGCGGCTTGGGAGAATTCGAGTTCATGCGGCTAAGAAGGGGGCAGGAGCTTATGCGGCTGGGAATGGAAGGGGGTCTTATGCGGCTGGAATAAGCGGAGTCCCATGCGGCCAGGGAGGGAAGTCCATGCGGCTCAGGAGAAGTAAGCTATGCGGCTGGGAGATTGCGCAGCGGCTGGTTAGGGACTAGTTCATGCGGTTAATGCTCAAGTGGGGTCACATGCGGCCGACAAGAGACTGGTCTTATGCGGCTAAGGATAATGAGTTCATGCGGCAGCGGGAAGCTTATGAGGCTGAAAGAGGACTTGCCGCATGAAAATCCATGCGGCTAAGGCTGCCATGCGGCTCGGAACTATCTTCTCCTCTGCTTGTCGAGAAGAAGAGCCATGAAGCCCATAGTTTTAAAGCTCCATAAACCCTTCATCCGAGGTCGGAATCCAGACTTCCATAGGTCAAAATGGGACAGAACGAAATTCTCTACAACATGGAACCATCAAAACTTGAAAATAACAATGTTAAGTAGATCAAAACCCAAAAATCTAAAAATGTAATAAACTTAGATCTACACAAATTGAACCGTGAAAATTAGAAATGCCAAGTATTAAAGTATTTAGAATGCTATGAAGAAGAGAATGGAACAATAAAACTTGAGTTCCTCAATGAAGTAAGATGCACTTGCCTAAGCTCTTCCTCTCTCTCAGGTAGGTGAGGAGTAATGGTGGGAAAGAAGAAGAATAAATGAGGAGAGAAAAAGGAGTGGGTTAAAAATGATAATGGTGGTGGTAGGTAGGTGGGTTGGTTCGCAACCGAACGAAGCCGAACCGAACCAAGATGAACCATAACCAAGCAAAAAAAAGATACCAAATAAACCAAGTAAGGAGACATGCAATACGAGCCAAAATACGTACACGTATACCAAGATACGTAATACAAACCACAGGCATTATAACTCTACCCATCTTAAAAGAATTAGTCCTCAAAATTTGATTAAGAGGCTAGAGGTACAAGGATAAGCTATATTAATCACAGGCAAGCTATACTAGGCAATCAATTAATCAATCATTCAAGCAAGGAATCGAAGGCATAAGGAAGACATTATACCTCAGGAGTCAAAAGGTCAGGATATCGCGATCGGATATCATCCTCACGCTCCCATGTTGACTCACCCAAAGAGTGATGACCCCAAGCAACCGGACTAACTTGATAGTCTTGTTCTTGAGCATCTTCTCTCTCCGGTCCAATATAGACACGGGCCTCTCCTCATACGAAAGGTTGGTACCAACAACTAATTCCGAATGATCCAGGATATGGCTCAGGTCTGGGATATACCGTCGTAGTTGGGATACATGGAACACGTCATGTACCTCACATAATGACGACGGGAGAGCGAAACGATAGAATACATCACCTACTCGCTCCACAATATCGAACGGTCCTATATACTAGGACTAAGCTTTCCCCGTACGTCGAAACGAATGACGTCACGGTTAGGCAACATTCTCAGGAATACATGGGTGCCGACCGAAAACTCAAGAGGGCGCCGATGAGAATCGGCCCAATGATGCTGGCGATCTTGGGCAACTCGAGATGATCCCTGACTCTTCTGACCACTTCAACTGTCTGGGCAATCATTTCGGACCGAACATCTGCCTCTCTCCAACATCATCCCAGGCTAGCGGGGATCTGCACTTCTACCATACAGTGCCTCGAACGGTGCCATCTGGATACTGGCCTACAAACTGTTGTTGTACGAGAATTCTACCAGGTGCAGGTGATCTTTCCACGAACCACCAAAGTTGAGTGTACAAGATCTCAACATATCTTCAAGAGTTTAGATTATACGTTCTGACTGACCATCTGTCTGCGGATGATAAGCTGAGTTGAGCTGAAGGTGAGTTCCCAAACTCTCCTGCAGGCTACGCCAAAAGTGCGACGTAAATCTTGAATCTCGGTCCGAGGTGATACTGATGGCACACCGTGAAGCCTGACGATCTGCCTGAGATACATCTCTGCTAGCTGAGCCGTCGACTGACTAACTCTGAACGAAAGAAAGTGAGCCACCTTCGTGAGCCTGTCAACTATAACCCAAATAACATTTCGACCAGCTAGGGATCTAGGTAATCTAGTCACGAAATCCATGGTCATACGCTCCCACTTTCATTCTGGAATTGGCAAGGGCTGAAGAAGTGCTACTGGCCTCTGATGTTCAGTTTTAACCTATTGGCAAACCAAACATCGTGAGACAAACCGGGCTATCTCCTCCTTATGCCATTCCACCAAAAGTGCTGACGAATATCACGGTACATCTTCGTACTACCAGGATGAATAGAATACTGAGAACTGTGAGCTTCTGCCATGATCTCCTGTCTGATATCTTCACTGGGTACATAAAGACGATTACCATGTCGAATTGTACCGTCCTCGTGGATGTATAACTCTGGTCTTCGTCCTGCCTCACACTCTGCTTGAGTCGCTAAAGCTTGGAATCTGCTGACTGCGCCATCCGAATCCTCTCGACTATAGTGGACTGAACCATGATGGCCATCAATGCCACACTGGAAGGGAGAACAACTTTTATATCCATCTTCTGAAGATCTGCTAACAGCTCTGGTTGTGCTGTTAGGAAATAAACTTCGGCTCTCCTGCTCAACGCATCTGCTACAACGTTAGCCTTCCCAGGATGATATTGCAAGTCGACAACATAATCCACAAGTAGCTCCAGCCATCTCCTCTGACGCATGTTAAGATCCTTCTGGATGAAAACATACTTCAGGTTTTGTGATCGGTAAAAATCTTCACCTTATCTTCGTACAAGTAGTGCCTCCACAACTTAAGTATAAACACTACTGCTGCCAGCTCCAGGTCATGGGTTGGGTAATTCCTCTTATGATCATGAAGTTGAAGTGACGCATAAGCTATTACCTTCCCATGCTGCATCAGAACACATCCTAAGCCTCTGCCTGAAGCATCACAATACACGGAGAATCCTCCCGGTCCCATCTAGAAGCGTAAGAATGGGGGCCGTCATCAAGCCTCGCTTCAACTTCTCAATAAAAATCCTGGCATTCTACTGTCCAAGAAAACTGTACATTCTTGCGGGTCAACTGGGTCAATGGTGCTGAAATTCGAGCAAAGTCTGAAACAAATCGCCGATAGTAGCCGGCCAACCCAAGAAAACTATAAACTTCTGCAACTGTGCTGGGTACCGGCCATGTCTCAATGGCCAATCTTTTGGGGATCCACTTCTACTCCTCCTTTGGTGATGATATGATCCAAGTACGAAATGCGATCGAGCCAGAACTCGTATTTCCTGAACTTGGCATACGACTGATGCTCCCTGAGAATCTGAAGAACCACTCGGAGATGCTGCTCATGCTCCGCTTCACTCTTGCTGTAGACCAGGATGTCGTCTAGGAACACAATCACAAACTGATCCAAGTAGGGCATGAAGATGTGATTCATGAGGTCCATAAATACAGTCGGCACATTGGTTGCTCCAAATAGCATAACAAGGAACTCCTAATGCCCATATCTCGATCAAAAAGCTGTCTTCGGGATGTCCTACTCTCTGACTCTGATCTGATGATATCCTGAGCGCAAGTCGATCTTCGAGAATACTGCTGCCCCTTTGAGTGGATCAAACAAGTCATCTATTATCGGGAGAGGGTATCTGTTCTTTATTGTTACTGAGTTCAAGGTACGATAATCTACACATAACCTGGACGTATCATCCTTCTTTTTCACAAGAAGCATCGGGGCTCCCCAAGGTGATTCACTTGCACGAATGAATCCCTTGGTCCTGAGTTCTTCAATTATCTTGTACAATATCTCTAACTCTGATGGTGCCATCCTATAGACTCTCTCTGATACTAGGGCTGTTCCGGGGATCAAGTCTATGGTGAACTCGATCTCTCTCTCTGGCGCCATTCCTGAAAGCTCTTCTGGGAAAACATTCGGAAACTCCTCGACTATCCGGGGTAACTGTACTGCTGCTACTGCCATCCGCAATACTGGAGGAGAAGGTTCAACTTCGCCTCGGGAGAAGAAAAATTCTAGCTTGTCTGGAATGCTAAAATAATCCTGCCAATGTGGCAGTCTATTCTAGCATACTGGTTCCTCAACCAATCCATCCCTAAGACCACATCATAATCGGCCACCGGAAACTCTATCAATCTAGCAGAGAATTTCCTACCGCTAACTACGATCTGACATGAGAAAAACACTCTATCTACTCCCACGAGTCCGTTACCAGTAAGTATATTGAGCCTTACTGATAATGACTCGGGCTCCAGTCCTATCCGTGTCGCAAATCGTGCAGACATAAATGAATGTGATGCACCAGAATCAAATAAAGCTGAAGCTGGAAAGGAGTTGACGAGAATAGTACATGCCACCACGTCTCCTGGTGCCAATCCTTCCTTTACGGTCATCACCATAGCCTGACCATGTTCTCGGGGTGCTGGTCCCCTCTGCTGAAAGCCTCGCTGCCTGCTCTGGCTCAGGGCTTGGGCTTGTGCATACTGCTGGAGGTGTTGTTGCTGGAATGCCTGGGACTGAGGCGGCAGGGGCCTCTAAGGTTGATACTGCTGCTGCTGGACTGGTGCTGGTCCTCTCACCGAAGGACTATAAAGGTTGGACGATTATGAACTACCTCTATTCGGGCAGGATCCAATCTTATGATCTGCTACTCCATAAGCCAGGTACAATCCTTACGTCCTGCAACATTTTGCTACCACATGTCCTGGCTTTCCACGATGCGAATATTCTACTGTAGAAGAGTACTTCTGCTTCTGCTGCTGAGGGTACGTCGGGACTAAAGGTTGAACCAACGTCTCTGAGGCTGCCCGCCTCGGAGCTCCAATGATCAAAGCCCTAGCTGCCGGGGCTGGTGCTGAAGACTGATTCATCTGGCCGTGAGATCTCTTTCGACCTCCGGCCCTATCCACGATCCTCTGGGAGGTATACTCATGCCTCCTAGCTGCTGTCAAGACTGCATCAAAAGTCTGATGCTCAAACTGCTCTACTGCCAATAAAATCTCTAGATGGAGCCCCTGCTGGAACCGTTGGGCTATATCGAACTCGGTCGCCACCAAGGTGGGAGAAAAACCGACTAAGTCTCGAAAACTCGGCCGCATATCCGTCGACCGTCCTGCCCATCTGCTTTAGATTGGTGAACTTCTTTGTAGATCGTACTGAGCTACATCATCAAAATATTTGGTCTGGAATCTCCCTCTGAATACTACCCAAGCAATGGGTGCCACTAATCTAACGGCCTGCGCCGTTGCACCAGCTGCAGGCAAGATCCAATAACTGCAAGTGCACTACGGCCACCTTCTCGTCTTCTGGGGTCCTAGCTGCTTCTAGGATGACCTTAGTGTCCTGAAGCCATGCATCAGCAGCAATAGCATCTTCGTTGCCATCGAAGAAGGGAGGGTTCAAGCACTTGAAGCTATTGGCCGCGCTGTTACCCTGATGATCTCCGCTGGTCAGAGCATCGGTCACTGCCAAGTGCAAGACATCTCCTCGACGATCTTGGGAAGCTAACAAGGTCCAGATGAGACCCACCAAAGTGCCATTATCAGGCTCTGCAGGCTGAACTGGCTGGACTGGTGGCTCTCCACCAGTAGGCACGACTCTGGAGGCCATCCTGAATGCTGGGCTTGATCTCCAGGTTGTTGCTTATCCACGGGAGGTGCTCCGCCTCGCTGATCGGCAGGGCCAGGTATAATACCGCTGAAGAAGACGACATAGGAAACAATAAGAAGGACCAGGATAGATCAAAGATACAAGCATGCGATCGGGACTAGAATTTTAGGGATTCAGAGGATACGAACAGGGATCAAAGGCGAGTACTAATTGAGACATCTATTCGGTAAACCTCCACATATCTTGATTTGCAAGACCTGCATGGGCCACCACTTAAACCATGTCATACCCTAGAACCAGAATACTGGAGAGCGGGGGCGCACATAGCCAGCTACGTATATTGAAGTATAACCCACCTCGTTATACGGTCACGGCTGTCTAGATACATGAGGGTTTAACTACAAGCCAACAGTCTCCTATGGTCATGAACAAGCCTATTGTCTCAATCTCAAGCAAGTAAGTAAATGTTACAAGATATAAGATCACCAAATTACAATAGTAAGGCGTCCCAAATTTACATATTTAGCTGATCATGAAGCTAGTCATTACCGAATGTGAGGACTAGCAAGAGTTTCGTCATACATGATCAACCCTAGGATCTGTCAATCATGTTACAGCCCGTAGGCAGACAGTAAGTAAAGTGCAATCGAGCTAAACATGTGCTCGTCGGCTAAACGCCTCAAAAGAATATTTTCACAATAAAGTGGAAGAGCCAAAAATAAACCCACTCGCTGCCCTGGTTACGCTGGTGGTCACCATCGGGCTGGAAAGTCGATAGATCCTCTGGAGCTGCTCCAAAATTTGGCCATACAAAACCAGCTGGGTCAGATCCCAGAAAGAGTAAGTGCCACAAAGGAAGCTTCACTTAGGAACTAAAACCAGCAATTAGCACAAGAATATAAATAACTAGTAAGAACTGGAATATGGAAAAATCAGGATGATATACGACGAGATGTCCATGGAACTATTCAGATAACCAGGTTACAACCCGTAAACCAAACAAGGACCGGGGTTGTAACCCTTCATCTGAACGGAACTTGGTTTCCCACCATTTATCGGCAAGATAATATAAAAATCAGGTCATGTAACAATCTTGTACAAGATCAAGACAAGACTAGACTGATTATGCCTCATCCAACAATCACGGCCAAGCAATAAGTACGGCTTGATACTTTAACTAACTAGGATTATCATAGGCGTAGTTACTAGCAAGATGCAGCAAGATTGTTCCACAGCCACAAGTCCTGCAGACCATCCAGGTTACCCAGGTCGATATTTATTCAAGAGGGGGGTGCAACACATGACAGTGTGCTGGAAATTGCCTACTCGTCCGCAGGCTACAAATCCACAAGCGCGCCCAGGTAACGGGATTGCCTGTAGCTGAAAAATCTCTTCATGATTACTGTGTTGTTCTAGTTATTAGCCTTAGTCAAATTTCAGTAGGTATCCCTGATCGTGGTACCCAAGGGCCCTGTCCTAGACATGATACAAGACAAGACTGGTTCATTTATACAAGCACAATCGTCCACGATGTTCGGGTCATTCATACTTGTCATGTCATGTTAGCCGTCGCAACAGCATATCAAGGTATATCATGTCAGTTTTTCTTGTCAAGAGTACGCCACGATGGGCCACTATTATGTTATGTTACTTGTCAAGAGTGCACCCCTACGGGTCACTGTCATTTATGGTACATGTACAGGATAATATAGTACAAGTATTTACCAAAAGGACCAAGTACACTGAAGGCCACAAGATATGGGCCTAATTAATAATAATTAAATCATAAAATGCAAAGCTATGGAAGAGCCATAAGCTCGAGCATATGCAGCCAGGGAAAGGAGTGTATGCGGCTCAGGGCGGTTCAGGGTGCATACGACTCAGGAGAACAGCCCATGCGGCCAGGGAAAGGGAGTGTATGCGGCTGGGTTGGTCAGGGCACATGCGGCCGAAAGAGGGAAAGCTCATACGGCTCGGGGGAATTCGAATTCATGCGGCTAAGAAGGGGGCAGGAGCTTATACGGCTGGGAATGGAAGGGGGTCTTATGCGCCTGGAATGAGCGGAGTCCATGCGGTCAGTGAGGGAAGTCCATACGGCTCAGAAAAGTAAGCTTATGCAGCTGGGGAATTGCGCATGCGGCTGGTTAGGGACTAGTTCATGCGGTTAATGCTCAAAGGGGTCCCATGCGGCCGAGCAAGAGACGGGTCTTATGCGGCTAAGGATAATTGAGTTCATGCGGCAACGGAACTCATGCGGCAGTGGAAAGCTTATGCGGCTGAAAAGAGACTTGCCGCATGAAAATCCATGTGGCTAAGGCTGCCATGCGGCTCAGAACTGTCTTCTCCTCTGCTTGTCCGAGAAAAAGAGCCATGAAGCCCATGGTTTCAAAGCTCCATAAACCGTTCATCCGAGGTCAGAATCCTGACTTCTATAGGTCAAAATAGGGCAGAACGAAATTCTCTACAACATGGAACCAACAAAACTTGGAAATAACAATATTAAGTAGATCAAAACCCAAGAAATTCAAAAATACA
Organism: Iris pallida; assembly: GCA_029216955.1. NCBI lineage: Eukaryota > Viridiplantae > Streptophyta > Magnoliopsida > Asparagales > Iridaceae > Iris > Iris pallida. Next base: position 38,502,316 of record JANAVB010030220.1, read on the forward strand.
ATAAACTTAGATCTACACAAATTGAACCATGAAAATTAGAAATACCAAGTATTAAAGTGTTTTAGAATGATATGAAGAAGAGAATGGAACAATAAAACTTGAGTTCCTCCATGAAGCAAGATGCACTTGCCTAAGCTCTCCCTCTCTCTCTCTCTTCAGGTAGGTGAGGAGTAATGGTCGGAAAGAAGAACAATAAATGAGTAGAGAGAAATGAGTGGGGTTAATAAATGATGGTGGTAGTGGTAGGTAGGTGGGTTGGTGTCACGACCCGCACCCGCTATAAGGGCACGTGTACGTGACAACGTCCAGCCCTCACCGTAAAAACGGCGTGGAACGCTGTAGGTTTTCTACTCTAACAACAGTTTATATATATCAAAAACCTGTCGAAAATATGGTCAAATCCGAACGGAAGACATGCAATGAATATATAGAGTGCTCAATCACAACTCTAAGATAATAAAGTAAAGATTGAAAGATAAAGACAACAAGACGATAAAATAATAACTGTCAAGTCCAAACATAAATAATATACAAGTCCAAGTCTCTAATACAATCCATAATAATAACAGTCTCAAAAGTAGCTGGAGACAAGGTCCAGTGCAAAAGACCTACTCTAACTAAGCAATAAGTAAAGTCTCGTCAGGCAGAGCTAAGCCATGCTGGACCAAGGTCTCCAAGTCTAGGCCCACTACGTCATCCGGACCGTAGTAGGTACAGTAATCTTCCTCATCAGCATCTATAATATTTTGTCAACATATCAAGTCAGGATGGAACGAGTACAATCAACTAACAACAGTTCACAAGATATGACAAAAGCTATAAGACTGTAAATAGAGAGTATATACAAGAAATCATGGAATGTACATGTGAGTATCATGACATGGTAAGCTGTAAATCTAGAGCTAGAACAAGGCAAGTAAATGATCATGGCATGTACAAGAATCAAGAATCATATATCTAAGTGTGTGAGTAGTAGTTTAACATGTGGCCGGTTGGGTCTGCACAAGGTCTACTGATCAGCCAATCCTACATGGAGTGTGGATTGGTAGCATTCAAGGTCTACAAGAATAAACAAGGTAGATAATGACCACATATCTACACTAGTACTTCCTGTCCCCGACTGGTAGAGTGGATCCAAGCAAGATACGTTACGACACGGGATTCTACGAGAAGGGATCAAGTCTCTCGAGAATCGGTGTCCATATACTGCACAAGAACAATAAGGGAGCTTGCACAAGATATACCAAGATAACGAGGAATAACATCTCATATCGGGATCCATGAATACCAATCTGTGTGTCTAATGTGTCAAGAAAGCATATCTATATAATTACACAAATTATAACAATCATCGTAAATTGGAAAGTATCAAAGAATGTACTCGCCTGTAATATGATATGATATGTCAAGGGATCCAATGCAGCGTCTCGAGGACCTATAGAGAACAAGACGTATCATACTATGTTTAGAAAGTAAAGTCAAATCAAATTAAACCCTATTAAGTCTTCTAGGTCAAGACAAGTCTAGTTAGGTCAATCTTGGTCATAAAAAAACATTAGAAGTCAACTGTATCAAACTAGGTCAAAAGTTGACTTACAGTTGACTTTTGGTCAACGGGTCAACTCTGGTCAACTCTTAGTCAATCCTAGGTCAAATGGTGACTAATAGTTGACTTTTGGTCAACTGCCCAAGTTTAATGGAATTTGGGGACTAAATTGGGTAAAGTGTTGACCCATGTTGACTTTTGGTCTAAAAAGTCAACCGTGGTCAACCAAGGTCAAGACTAGGTCTAGACGACTATTTCTAATCATTACAACCCCTTACACCTATATCCAAATCCATCTTGGACTTCGAAACTCAAATCTTGGCCGTAGGCCATATCCTAATTTACCCTTTCTAAGGTAAATTTCTAACCTAGGTGAATATCAAGTTAGCCTACCTACGCTTGGTATTTGACCCGTGCTCCCTAGGGTAGTAGGATACTAGCCAATACATACGTATCTACCAAGATACCTAGGTAAAGTGAACGTCTAGTCTACTTAGGCCCATTGCCGATATCTTGAAATTTTAAGATAGCAATGGTACGGCGCGATACCGTCGCCCTACAACCCCGGTTTCAACTCGAAGCCTGTAGCTCCCCTTCCAAAATTTAGAAATATTTTAATATTAGTTTATTATAACTGGCTAATTATTATTGTGGTAATTGAGAATAAATTATTATTATGAATAGTTTTATTTATCTACTATTTATCAAAAGAATAAATATATGGGTGTATGTGCATTTATATAAAAAATATATATGTGAATATATGTGTACATGCACGTATATATATAGATCTATATATATATATATATATATAGATATATATATATC
>JANAVB010030220.1:38510355-38512855 GCA_029216955.1 Iris pallida
GCAAGAACACCAGGTAAGGTTTTGATTTTTCCAAAACTCGAACTATTGTGCCCCCTTTCCAAAAATCGTGCACACTTATGTTTTGACTATCTTGACCCACGCTGCTATTACAGCCTAGTTTTTGCAAGCTTACTCTTTTATCGAGCTTGATTTAAGACACATGTTTATTGGGGACGCCCGCTAACATATTGTCTAATCAGAATCATTATGTCATCGTCTGATCAACCATGATGCATTTGGTTCGCTCTTCATTTAATTATCCTACGTGGATTGAGATATAGAGGCATCCAGGATCTCATCCACGATTGCTTTGATAATCCCTCTTGAATTATGCATTCGCCTTTTGAATCACGAAATTGTATTCAGTGACATCTCTCTTGAACTCTTTAATTGTTTTGTCTTTCACCGATTAGAAAGACGAAAGCTCGTAATTGGTAGATGGATACAGAGTATTTCCATGGCTATTATAGTTGTATATGCAAGAGTAGCTACCATCGGCCAGCCCTGTGACAGGAACCTTGCCATAATATCCTAGCCTCTAAGGTGGGTAGACTGTAAGCCTTCTAAAATTTTAGGATATACCAGGATTACCGAGTGGTTAGAATATCTTCCATTAGGATGACGATTAGTGCCCATGGACTCCCACTTTTTATTTAGATCATTTTGTGTCCCCGACCGTGTCATTAATATTTCGGAGCACGAGGCCATTTGTTACCTCCCAACAAATTTCATATGCATGATCTAAACGAGTCCACCTTCATCTAGGTATATCATGTCCCACTCAAACCCGTCCCCTTGTACTCTATTTTTGGGGTACGACTTTCAGGTTAAAAGGACTAGCTATAATCTTTACCATAGTACCGGTAAACTTCCCGACTACAATTAGAGACTCAACCTTGACTCAATACCTTTGACCCAATATATGGTTGTGATCTACTCGGAGCCTGCTATGCACATGCCACTAGTGTGCCACCCAATTGAGGTCTCATGTGCCCCATAAACACAAAGTCACTGAAGACACATTTTGAGCCTTAGGGACCTAGCTAACCAACCTGACTAGCAACTGGCTCAATCCCTTGGATAGAAGCCTACTCTAAGTTACCCTGACCTAGTAGAAATAGTGGGGATCTTGTCCCGTCAATATAGATTGAAATCCAAGGTTCATCCAACCAACGAGTGATATCCCTTGCTCGTGTGTTTAAATAACCACGGAAAGATCACATTCTTGATTTCTCAAATTCCGTTCTATTAGGGAACCTTATTTGAATTAGAATTTCGAGAACGGAGTTTCCGTATTGCAAGGATTGCAAACCCCTCTAAGAAACGAAAGGTTCTTCAATTTAGCAAGTGACTGGAATAGAGTAGCCCAATCTAGCGAACAAGACTATAGGGTCATAAATACTCTTTCTATCTGTATTATTATATATTCCCTACCTCTTTTTAAACTCCACGATTGCTCTTAATTATTCTTCCTCATTTCTTCTGTCCTTCCTATTTCGGGACGACGAATGGTCATACTCGTTAGAGTTTATCAATATTCTTAGACACTGGTGTAAGTTTGTTGCTTGTTAATTTTTGGATTGCTTGATAGGTAGGAGAGGATTATAGATACCACAAGTAGTAAACATCTGTTGATAGGATTGTTAGCAACCAGTTAGGAGATTTTAAGATTTTAGTTCTGAGGAGTAGTGTGACCAAAGGTGGATAGAAGTCCACGATGATTCGTAGTTACGAAATGGCAAGGAGGAAGATATAAATAGTCCTGAGAAATTAAAACTCGAGGATATTGTGGTAATAGTGGATTTTTTTTTAGTTATTTATTATTATTTTTTGAATTTTTGGCATGTTTGCGAGTTAGAATTTCGAGGACGAAATTATTTTAAGGTGGGTAGATTTGTAGCTCTCCTTCCCAAAATTTTAGAAATATTTTAATATTAGTTTATTATAACTGGCTATATTATTATTGTGGTAATTGAGAATAAATTATTTATTATGAATAGTTATTATTTATCTACTATTTATCAAAGAATAAATATATGGGTGTATGTGCATTTATATAAAAAATATATATATGTGAATATATGTGTACATGCACGTATATATATATATATATATATATATATATATATCTATATATATATATATATATATATATATATATATATATATATATATATATATATATTATATAAAAATATACATGCACGTATATATATATGTGTACATGCATGTATATATATATATATATATATATATATATATATATATATTATATATATATATATATATATATATATATATATATATATATATATATATACACCAATATACCCTACACACACATATATATATATATATATATATATATATATATATATATATATATATATATATATATATATATATATATATATATATATATATATATATATATATAAATGTATATAGAAATATGTGTGTATTTATATATAAACGTAAATAAATATAGGAGTATTTGTAT
>JANAVB010030220.1:38517855-38575355 GCA_029216955.1 Iris pallida
AAATCAAATAAATCCCTAAAAATCATATAAAATCAAATAAAATTCCTAAAAATTATAAAACTTGAAAAATAATGAAAATACCCCTAATTCGAAAACTAGGGGTGACAAATCTATCCTCCTTAAAAAATTTTGTCCTCGAAATTGAATGAGAACTAACACAGCAATCTTGAATAGAACAAGGAAGAAAAAGATAGAATTTTACCTTAAGGCTCGAAGAGATATGGGAATCGCTCCCGCATGTCGTCCTCCCTCTCCTAGGTAGACTCACCTGGAGAGTGGTGTCTCCATGTAACGCGAACCAAGGAAATGACCTAGTTTCGGAGCACCTTCTCTCTTCGGTCCAAGATCTCAACCGGCTTCTCTGGATAGCTGAGTGTCGGTCCTACTTCGATCTCTGAGTGGTCTAAGACGTGACTGGGGTCTGCCACGTACCGTCTCAGCTGCGACACGTGGAACACGCCGTGCACTCCCTCTAGTGCAGGCGGTAACTCCAGTCGGTAAGCCACTGCACCGACCCTGCCCAAGATACGGAATGGTCTGATGTATCGTGGACTAAGCTTCCCGCCGCCACCAAAACGAATCGTGCCATGCGTCGGAGAAATCCGCAGAAACACAAGATTATCAACCTAGAACAAAAACACAAGACTTAGAGCTTGATCTAAAACAATCACAATCAGACTCAAATACTAGAAAAATCTAAACTATACATTAAACTCCAACGACCTCCGGTGGCTATCGGCCTAATGCCGCTGCCTATCCTGTGCCACCCAAGTCTATCTCTGATAACCCTGACCTTCTCTGCAGTATCCACTACCATCTCAGGGCCAAGCAAAACCCTCTCGCCGACATCATCCCAAGACGAGGGAGTACGACACCTCCGTCCGTATAGAGCCTCGAAAGGTGACATCTCTATACTGGCTTGGTAGCTGTTGTTGTAAGTAAACTCTACCAAGTGAAGGTGGTCCTTCCAAGATCTCCCGAAGTCCAAGACACAGGTATGCAGTATATCCTCGAGGGTCTGAATCATCCTCTCTGACTGCCCGTCTGTCTGGGGGTGGTATGCAGTACTAAACTTGAGCGATGTGCCCAAGCTAAGCTGCAAACTCCTCTAGAAGTGGGAAGTGAATCGGCTGTCCCGATCCGAGACTATACTCACTGGAACCCCGTGTAATCGGACTATCTGCCGCACGTACATCTCGGCCAACCTCTCCGTAGACAAACCCACATTGAAAGGCAAAAAGTGGGCCAATTTGGTCAATCGATCAACAATGACCCAAATCGTATCCTTCCCTCCTGGAGAGCACGGAAGCCCAGATACAAAGTCCATAGTGATATGCTTCCACTTCCACTCAGAAATGGGTAGTAGCTGGAGCAATCCACCGGGTCTCTACCTCCCGACCTTCACCTGCTGGCACACCAAGCATCTCGAAACGAACTGAGCTACCTCGTGTTTCATGCCATACCACTAAACATGCTGTCTCAAGTCTCTATACATCATGTTGGCTTCTGGATGCATAGAGTACTGAGAACGGTGCGCCTCCTGAAGAACCTCCTTCCGAAGTCCTCCGCTCGGCATGCACAATCTGGTACCATGCCTCAACGACCCATCCCCCGCTATAGAGAACTCATCCAACAGTCCTGCCTGGACCGGCTCCCTGATGACTCTCAGATCCTCATCCTCAAACTGAGCTGCCCTGACTCTGTCCATCAGCTCCGACTGCACCTGGAGACCCCATATCTGCGCCTCGAACCCAGGAACTATCACCTCTATGCCCAAACTCTCTAGATCTGATAGAAGGTGACGATCCATTGTCAAACACATGGCCACAGGATACCTGCTCAAAGCATCCGCGACCACGTTGGCCTTTCCCGAATGGTACTGTAAGGATATATCAAAATCCTTTATCAGCTCTAACCATCGCCTCTGCCTCATATTTAGCTCCTTCTGGGTAAACACATACTTCAAGCTCTTGTGATCTGTATAGATCTCTAGTCGCTCTCCGTACAGATAGTGTTTCCACAGCTTCAAAGCAAAGATGACTGTTGCCAGCTCCAGATCGTGGGTAGGGTAGTTCCTCTCATGAGGACGTAACTGCCTAGATGCATAGGCAATCCCCTTCCCGTGCTGCTGAAGAACGCAACCCAAACCCCGTCCTGAAGCATCACTATAGATCGTAACCAGATCCAGATGACAGCGTCAAGATAGGAGCTGTAGTCAACCTCGCCTTCAGCTCCTCGAAGGCGGCCTGGCACTCCTCGGACCTAATAAACTCCTCGTCCTTCCTGGTAAAGCGGGTCATCGGCTGGGCAATCCTGGAAAAGTCCTGCACGAACCTCCGGTAATAACCTGCCAGACCCAGAAAAACTCCGAACCTCTGCTACTGAGCTCGGCGTAGACCAGGACTCCACTACAGAAATATTCTTCGGATCCACTGAAATTCCCTCGCCAGAGACAATATGGCCTAGGAACTCCACGCGATCCAAGAAGAACTCGTACTTGGACAGCTTCCCATACAGCTGCTCCCTCCTGAGAGTGTCCAACACAATCCTCAGGTGCTCCTCGTGCTCCTCTGGTGTCTTCGAATAGATGAGAATGCCATCAATGAAGACTACCACGAACTTGTCAAGGTACTGATGAAATACCTTGTTCATCAAGTTCATAAATACCGTCGGGGCGTTGGTCAACCCAAACGGCATGACGGTATACTCATACTGGCCATAACGAGTCCGAAAGGTAGTCTTCGAAATGTCATCCCGCTTCACCTTCAGCTGATGGTACCCGGTACGTAAGTCGATCTTCGAGAACACCCTCGCCCCGCTCAACTGGTCGTACAAGTCATCAATCCTTGGCAAATGATACTTGTTCTTGATGGTAAGGTTGTTGAGCGCCATGTAATCAATACACAGACGTATCGTACCATCCTTCTTGGGGACAAAAGAACTGGCGCCCCCCAAGGTGAAGAACTAGATCGAATAAAGCCCTTGTCCTCTAGCTCGTCGACCTGTCTCTTCAGCTCCGCTAACTCACTGTTGTTGATTCTATAGACGTGCTGGAAGATAGGCTCAGCGTCCGGCACTAGGTCTATAGAAAACACAATATCACGATCTGGCGGCATCCCGGGCAGCTCCTCGGGAAAAACATCCAAGAACTCAGTAATAAGTGGATGTGGCAACACCGGCCCCGCCAACAACGCTCCATAGAATCCATTTCCCTGCTTCGCTTGTACCCCTGGTAAACTCATACTCCGGCTCTCTCGGCGGCCTAAACAGAATCCTGTCCCCTCTGCAGTCGATGCTAGCGTGGTGCATGCTCAACCAGTCCATACCGAGTACCACATCGTAGCTCGGAAGTAACATTACGAGCAAACACACACTCAGCTCCCGGCCTCTCAAAGAAACTCTCGTCCCTTGCAAACATTATTAACTAGGATGATGCCATTCCCAGTCATAATCTTGCAAGTCCTACCAAGATACTCAGCAATGATATTGTGCCTAAGAGCAAAAGAAACAGACACAAAACTGTGCGTAGCACCAGAATCAAACAAGGCTAAAGCTGGAAAAGAATCGAGCAGAATAGAACCTGCGACAACATCCGCAATAGGCTCCATCTCCTCGGCTGTAAGAGCAAAGGCTCTATCCTGACCACCCCGCTGCTGGTGGTTCTGTACAAACCGCTGTTGCTGGGTCGAAAGTGGACCCCTCGGCTGTACTGCAGGCACTCTCGCCGGTGCCCCCTGAGCTGCTACCGCTCCACGGGCCTCCCTGCTGTCACCCCCAGTTTTTAGAAACAGGGGTATTTTTGTTATTTTATATTTTTGAATATTTTTGAAATTTATTTTATTATTTATGATATTATTTTGGGGTTGAAATTTATTTTATTATATATAATATTGTTTTGGGGTTATTTGAGTCGGGTTCGAATTTTAACTTAATCCGACTTGAAACGGGGACCCAGGGGGTAGTTTGACTCTAGTGGGACCCACACACTAGTTAGACATGGCCCACATGATATTAATTTTAGTCCACATGATATTAATTTTAGTTAGTAGTTAGACTAATTATTTATGGATAGGTTTAGTTTAATTAGAGACTTAAAACTAAACTAAATTGACCTCAACCTTTAACCTATTCCTAATTTAAATCAAATAGATTAGTGGAGGGCATTTTGGACATTCAAATAGGGGACACCTCACCCTTTTTAGGAAGCCACCTATGGGGGGATAAGGAGTGAGTCACTCCTTCATTCATTTGTTTTCATCCACTTTCTCTCTCTTGTTCTTCCCCAAATTAATTTAGAGATGAACCTCCATTGATTTTATCTCCAAATCAACCCTTTCTTCCACCAAATCTTTTTTATTTCTCCTCTACTCCATGGTTAGAGGGTGCTAACCAAGTTTGGGAGGATTTGGAGCTCATTCGTGTCTTTTTAGAATCTCTACGTGTCGGTGTCGTGTCGGAAGGATTTTCCTTTGAATCTCTCTCCCGGAAGGTATAATCTCTCCTCTAATCCATCCCTATATGCATATAGAAATATTTTGAACCCATAAGAATGACCCCGATGGTTTTATCTCCATTTGTGTCCATTTCGTGTCTATTTGGAGGTCATAGGAGTGTCCTTTGTGTTGTGGTTGTGTCCATGTAGGAAAACCCTAAATTTGGACACACTATGTGTTGTTGTTATGTATGAATGGATTATTACATGTTTAATCTCATATTTTTGTATTGGAGATGTGTTCTATAGTGTCTCATATATATATATATATATTAGTGTAGAGAGTGAGTTCTTGATATATTATGTTATATACTTGTGTTTCTTTTGTCTCAAACTACCTAAATTCGTCATAATATTTATCCACGTTTTTAGTAGCAATAGCAACTTAGAAATGTCATAACTTTTAGCTTAAAACTCTGATTTATCTCCCATTTTTTTTAAAAAACCGTATCGAAGTTAGCTTTCCAAATATATATTTTAATAAATCAAATTCGTTCTGAAACTTTCTGTAAAATTATTTGAGTGTCAGCTGTACGAAAGACGAACGCGTTTCGGTATTTTTGCGATTCCGGGAGCTTCCAGACACGAAAATGCGATCCGTTTAAAGTTTCGAAAAGCTAACACAAAGATATATAATATATTTTAATCCTAGAATTTAATGAATGCTTAATTTGTACAGTATTGATTTTAAGTAGAAGATTACTATATGACATATGCATTTTGTGTATCCTTGTATGTACAAATATGTATATATGTATGTGTATATATATATGTGTGTGTGTTAAGAGAATGTAATATAATATAGAGTATGCATAAATGATATAATGTATGAAAGTATACAATGTATTCAAATATGTATGTATAGGTGCATGAATGAATGGATGAAATGCAAGCATATGGGTAATGCAAGGTATTGAAACATGTATGCAAGTATCCATATGTAAGTAAGTAACATAATCAAGTATGAATGTATGCTATATATGAATGCCAACATGATAGGAATGTATGATGCCATATTAGCACTTAGCACCATGTTCATATGTTAAAACCCCCTTCTACATGTTGACAGTAACCCCAAGCATGAATACACATAAAACCTACTTACTATTATGAGTAAACCCTTTGATGTATAAATAAACCCTTTTGTTATGATTAACACCCACACACACACATGCTAAATCTATGCTTTACATGTTATTTCTTCTATGTGACACAATAAACCCTTGCTAAATGTTATCCTTCTAACATAATACCCTCACACTTGAATACATTGTACTGCTATGTACACATTACGATATCCATATTCATGTACCACTCACTCCTTGTCTTTATGCACCTTGCTTGTAATAAAAATATATATGAATATATATGTAATGTGTGTTTGATAACTTGTGTAACTTTGTGATTTTGTGTGAGTGTTAGTCTAGGCTTGGTTAGGCCTAATGAGACTTGTTAGTCTAGGTTTAGACCTAGTACTGCCTAGTTAACCTAATTTGACTAGTACAGTTGACCAGAGTTGACCAAGAGTTAACTTTGACCTATAATGACCTAGAATCATGTAGAATACATAGTAGAGCTTTATTTTACTATTTTGGACTTGTTGTGACTTGTGCTGTTCTAAATAGGAGCCAGACACCTCTCCTCGGACAGTACATTTCCTTTGGACATTCAGATAGCAGACGAGTACATTCTCTGATCTTTTTATACTTGTCTGGACTATACTCTTGCTCTAGATTACTTTACTTGATGCTGACACGTATCTTCACGGATTAGTACTATATGGATCCTTTCCTGAGATGTTATCCCTCTATGGGTGCATCGGGTATTTCATGTTCATGTACTTTATCATGTACATCAGGTACTCCTTGTACTCGTACTAGTTCATGTATTTACATGTTCTTATGTGCTTTCATGTGCTTTCATGTGCTATCACGTGCTTTCATGTGCTATCATGTGCCTAATGTACTACTCATTATATGAGTTCACGTATCTTAGTTGTATTCATGTGCCAATAACGTAGCTTGAATGGATCCTTGTGTATTGATTGGGGCGGGGTGAGTAGAATTGGTTATGTGATCATTATTGCCAGTAGGTATTCATGTGCCTCTTAGTGTATTCATGTGCTTCTTAGTTGTATTCATGTGCTCCTAAGCCGTTTACATAACCATATTGTACTCTAAATTACGTAGCCACTTACAGTCTCTACTATCATGTATTTACTTTTAGTTACAAAATATCTCATGTTTACTCGTACTTCCTTTTCAGCACTTCCTATATTTTACTCTATTGCATGCTTTATACTCCTAACCTGTTATAAACTATTTTGAGAGATATGTGCTCGCTCCCGTCCTGACTGGACCTGTTGATAAATTTTACAGATAGCTTGGAGGTTATTGCTAGCCTAGAGGAGGCACAGTAGAGGTCGGAGTAGATAGCTAGAGTTTCTCCTTTATTTTTAGTTGTCTTCAGTTGTATTATAGATTACTATATTTGAGCTTTGAGATGTATTTCTGGGTTTGTGTATCTTAGACACTTAGACTTCTCTCTGCTGTATCTCTTTTGGATTTCATGTTTTATCTATCTTCCATTATGTTCTACCTTAGATGTGATTGAGTTTACATTCTGCTATGTCACCCTCATTCGGGGAGTATAAACTGCTTAGCCTTATACTGTTAGATGCATGAGACCTAGGACAGCGTTCTACCGCCGACACTGCGACGTAGACTGGACGTACCCACGTCTCGTGCCCTTACTCTAGGGTGCGGGTCGTGACACCTGCGACGGCTCATAGGACAATCTCTCAACTGATGTCCAGCCTTCCCGTAATAGAGTCACAAGCCCAGCCTCTTCCGACAGGCCTCCCAGATGTGACCGGGCTTCTTGCAGTAGCCGCAAGGAACCCCATGCTGTGCCTGCCTCTGCTGAGTATGCTGCACCTGCTGCTGAACCGGTGCTCTGTCCTGAACCTGCGGCTGGTGATGCTGAAAAGAACGATGCTGAAGCTGAGGGCGCTTAGCAGCCCCTGCGCTGCTAGTAGCCCCCGAGAAAAGATCACGCTCCCTCTTGGGCTTCAAGCCCCACTCCCGCTCTACCTTGCAGGCCTCCGTGTAGATCTGGGTATAAGTCTCATAGAAGGAGGGAATGAGGATCTTGATATCCCAAGTCAGCCCCTCCCTGAAACGGCTCGCCCTGATCTCCGGGTCTCGAACCATGTACTCCGCGTATCGGCTCAGACGGCCAAACTCTGCGGCGTACTCCTCCATAGATAAACTGCCCTGCTGCAGATCCTAGAACTGCCGCACCAGGTCGATCTTGTCCGTGGGGGAAAAGAACTTCTCCTTGAAGAGGAGCTTGAACTATGCCCAAGTATGGCCCTCTCCAGCTAGGGCTGGCTCGTTTCTGAACCAGGTAAGTGCAATGTCTAGCAACTGCAAACCTACCGCCTCGACCTTCAGGTCGTCTACTAGGCGGGAGGCCCTCATCTGCCGCTCGATATCCTCGAGCCAATTATCTGCATAGACCACACCCTCGGTTCCGCTAAAGTCACGGGGCCCGAGCTTCTTGAAGTCCTGGATATCTCCGTACCTAGTACGCGTCCCCGGATGCGGAGCCCTCTGCTCCACGGCTGCAAGGGCCAACTGATGGGCATCCTCCATGCCCTGACGTATCGCGTCTGTCTGCCTCTACTGAGCCTCGGTCTGGTCGCTCTGAGTCTCCAGCATCTGCTGGAGGAAAGTAAGCATCTGCCCTATATCTGTAGGCAGAGGAGGTGGAGGTAGAAGTATGTCTGCAACTAGCAGAGGAATCCGCTGCGCAGCAGGAGGAATAGCGCCTGCATCAACCACTGGTTCTGCGGCCGAAAAAGTCATAGCAACCCTAGGGTCAGCCCTCGTAACCAGCAGAGGAGCGCCCCCAAGAGCTGCTGCTGCCGACACCCCGACTGCAGCAGGAGTGTCCGGATCAGGTCTACGAGTCATAGCAGACCTCTCCGCGTCCGCAGACTCAGGATGTTGGGACCTGATCTGCACCATCCTGAAGATAGAAATAAAGAAGGAAATCAATACAGCACGAAAATATTATATCAAGGAGGACAATTTGAATGCAACATCAATATCAAAGACGATAAGCAAGATAAGCAAGGAAAGATCCTACTGTGATTGAGTACTTATAGCCTACTACTTCCTATGTGTAACACATGCTCGTAGTCAACACTCTAAGACGAGTGCCGCCACGATATCGCACTAATTGCGACTTCAGGACCTACGTGGGCTACCACTAAAAATGTGTCACGACCCGCACCCGCTATAAGGGCACGTGTACGTGACAACGCCCAGCCCTCACCGTAAAAACGGCGTGGAACGCTGTAGGTTTTCTACTCTAACAATAGTTTATATATATATCAAAAACCTGTCGAGAATATGGTCAACTCCGAACGGAGGACAAGCAATAAATATATATGAGTGCTCAATCACAACTCTAAGATGATAAAGAAAAGACTGAAAGATAAAGACAACAAGATGATAAAATAATAACATGTCAAGTCCAAATACAAATAATATACACTACAACAAAAAACCCTTTTAATGACGCTTGATAAGTGAATTTCATGACGGCTGATAAAGAAGCGTCATCAAAGTTCGAAATACCTTTTTGCTATGACGGTTTAGGCTAATTCTGGGCTTTTTATAACGTTTATAAAACAAAGCGTTATTAATAATTTAGAGCGGTGGCAAACTTGTAATATTTTTTAAGTTTAATTGTTGGCAAAATCTTTGCTATAGCCTGCCTCTCCCCCAAAACATTCTGGTCTTCTCCTTCTCCTCCTTTCTTCTCCCTCCTCTCCCCCAACTCCAAAACCCTAACCCTAGATCCAAAATCTTCGAGGAGGGCCTCACGTTCATCGTCGCCCTCCAGGACAAGCTCGAGGCCGTCACGTACGTGATCGACAAGAACGCGAAGGAGGAGCGTTAGGGTTCTGCTCGTCCTCTTCTCCGCGCTCTCCCTTTCCTTCCTCCGGCGTCGTCGATGTCGTGGGTCCGCAACCTCCGCCGCTTCATCGGTTCCAGCGCCGGCCTCGGATCCGAAGCCCTCATAGGTCAGTTCCTCTTCCTTACACCCTCCTCTCCTCTTCTTCTCCTTCCTTTCTCCCAACTCCAAAACCCTAACCCTAAATTTGAAGAAATTAAAAGCATAGGAGGTCTTGTCGGTGTCGACGGCCCGGGCGAGGCCGAAGTCGCCCAGCCTGGCGTTGAAGTTGGAGTCGAGGAGCACGTTGGAGGACTTGATGTCCCTATGGACCACCATCTGGTCGTACTCGTTGTGGAGGATGGGTGCGCTTGGCTTCATTTTCGTGTAATTATGAAAACCCTTCACTTTCGTGTAATTATGAAAACCCTTCATTTTCGTTTTTTCTGGCAAAGCACATAATTACTTTACTGAGGATGGGTGCGCTTGGCTTCATATATGCGGGGAATGCTTTTATGTCGTCTTTGAGGAGGAGATCCATAAAGCTATCATGGACAATAATTTGTTTAGGCCTGGTGAAAGAGTTGCCATTGGTGCTTCAGGAGGGAAAGGTGTGCCCTATATTCGTTTAGGAGATGGCTCTCTTGTTCTCGACATCAATGGATATTGTGCACTATCCAATTGTTTGCTTTCTGTTTGCTATTTGCTCACTTTAACTTGCTATGCTTGTTGCCTTGTACCAATGAGTTGATTATATTGTTTGTAAAGTATCAACTTGTTTATCTTCTCTGTTACTTTTTTAGTAGTACTTGTTTAGTTCCTATTTGTCATTCAACTTGTAATATCTGTGACATCTAAAATAGTTTAGTTAGCCTACTTTCTAGGTTAGAACTTTTTGTACAGTGAAAATTCATCAATTTTGTTATATGGGTTTATAGACTATACTAGCCCAATTGCACAGTTGTCGTGTTCCAGTTCATCACATTGGCTATTTCATTATATGCTAGGTCCAGGGCAAGGACTGAATATTCGAATTATGCACAAGGTTACCGGATTATGCAATAGAAACCCATTACAAATATTTTACAAAAAAAAGGAATGTTCTTAATCTAAGATTGAGTACCAATAATCAGACTGCATTTATGAGCTAACTGGATTTTGCTTTACACAACTTGAGTAGTTGTTTAGTTTTTCAGAGAACAAAAATAGATGGAAAATGAGAAAATTCTGAAGTAGGACATTGAATAAAATTAGGATACTACCGGTGGCAGCATATATATATGCAGTAGAGCATGTCCATCTTTACCTGATCACTTTCCTTTTTCGAATAGACACGAGAGAAACATGGCTCTGTTTGTGTCGTAGATCACTTGATTAGATGACAAGAAATAGAGGGGAGGGGATTAGTGAAAATTAAGTCTGTTAGTCACTTCACCTATGCTGAGTTAGTGATACATCATATGTGAGAACGTTCTAACTTTAGCTACCATTCTCTCGAAGAAGTGCTTTTACAAGTAAAATTTAAACGTTAACATGTTCATCATTCTCTCGAAGAAGTGTAAGCTATATAGAAATTAGTAAAAATTATAATGATCTGATGGACAGTGAGCAATGACTGACATAATGTGAATCATTTCAATAGAAGAACTGTGTCTAAATATCCTAATGGTCTAGTTATTTCCTGTTGTTTGCATCATTATAATATGATTGTTCCTTCTTTTCCTTAATGGGTACTGTGGCTCCTATTTTTTTATGAGCACCTGCAATGCATCAGTGTCATTTATTTTATTTGGATAGAATTGTTGTATACATTTGTCATAAATCATTTCATAAGTTTTGACTCTTTGTGTTCTTTTGTATATCAGGGATCAAAGCATTTATATGCGAGGCATCTTCGTCCTTTCTTGTTGAAACATCAAGCTAGGATCGATCAACTACTCAGATTTACCACGACTGAAACTGTATGGTTCTCTTTTGATTCCTCATAGTAGATAATATGAATATGATGTCACCCCCAGTTTTCAGAAACAGGGGTATTTTTGTTATTTTACATTTTTGAATATTTTTGAAATTTATTTTATTATTTATGATATTATTTTGGGATTGAAATTTATTTTATTATTTATGATATTGTTTTGGGATTATTTGAGTCGGGTTCGAATTTTAACTCAATCCGACTTGAAACGGAGACCCGGGGGTAGTTTGACTCTAGTGGAACCCACACACTAGTTAGGCATAGCCTACATGATATTAATTTTAGTCCACATGATATTAATTTTAGTTAGTAGTTAGACTAATTATTTATGGAAAGGTTTAGTTTAATTAGAGACTTAAAACTAGACTAAATTGACCTCAACCTTTAACCCATTCCTAATTTAAATCAAATAGATTAGTGGAGGACATTTTGGACATTCAAATAGGGGACACCTCACCCTTTTTGGGCAGCCATCTATGGGGGGGATAAGGAGGGAGTCACTCCTTCATTCATTTGTTTTCATCCACTTTCTCTCTTGTTCTTCCCCAAATTAATTTAGAGATGAACCTCCATTGATTTTATCTCCAAATCAACCCCTTCTTCCACTAAATCTTCTTTATTTCTCCTCTACTCCATGGTTAGAGGGTGCTAGCCAAGTTTGGAAGGATTCAGTGCTCGTTCGTGTCCTTTTAGAATCTCTACGTGTCGGTGTCGTGTCAGAAGGATTTCACTTTGAATCTCTCTCCCGAAAGGTATAATCTCTCCTCTAATCCATCCCTACATGCATATAGAAATATTTTGAACCCATAGGAATGACCCCCATAGTTGTATCTCCATTTGTGTCCATTTCGTGTCCATTTGGAGGTCATAGGAGTGTCCTTTGTGTTGTGGTTGTGTCCATGTGGGAAAACCCCAAATTTGGACACACTATGTGTTGTTGTTATGTATTAATAAATTATTACATGTTTAATCTCATATTTTTGTATTGGAGATGTGTTCTATAGTGTCTCATATATATATATATATATATATATATATATATATATATATATATATATATATTAGTGTAGAGAGTGAGTTCTTGATATATTATGTTATATACTTGTGTTTCTTTTGTCTCAAACTACCTAAATTCATCATAATATTTATCCACGTTTTTAGTAGCAATAGCAACTTAGAAAACTTTTAGCTTAAAACTCAATTTATCTTCCATTTTTTTTAAAAGAACCGTATCGAAGTTAGCTTTCCAAATATATATTTTAATAAGCTAAATTCGTTCTGAAACTTTCTGTAAAATTATTTGAGTGTCAGCTGTACGAAAGACTAACGCGTTTCGGTGTTTTTGTGATTCCGGGAGCTTCCGGACACGAAAATGCGATCCGTTTAAAGTTTCGGAAAGCTAACACAAAGATATATAACATACTTTAATCCTAGAATTTAGTGAATGTCCAATTGGTACAGTATTGGTTTTAAGTAGAAGAGTGACTATATGATATATGCATTTTGTGTAACCTATGAGCCTATATAGTATGGATATTAAATAAATATAGAGTATGTAATGCATGATATGTTAGATGAATGAAATAATATATATATGATATATATTCTTTTACATTAATGCATATATATGGTTGAATACAAGCATATAGGAATACAATTAATATAATGCATATAAGCAATACATGAATGAAAGAATGATATACAATGTATGGATGAAAGTATATATGAATGCTAGATATGAATACAAGATATATATGTAATGATAGATATGAATGCATAATATATAAATATTGTAATGCAATATATAATGATAACATGTATGGTAATGTAGAGTATATGATGCAAGCATGAATGAATGGAGGAAATACATGTATATAGGTAATATAGAATGTAATATATGAATGCAAGTATGCAAGATAATGTATTGTATCCATATATATTGTATTCAACTTAAAGATAATGTAATATATGAAAGGAATGAATGATAATATATAACATGATATGTAAGGTAATGCAAAGTATGAAATATATGATGTGTGCATGTTTGTATGTCTCTATGTTAATGTATGAAATGATATGAATATACAATGTATGCATATGTATAAAACATGTAGGTAATGCATAGATGCATGAATGAAATGAATGTTTGCAATATGTTAATATAAATACAAGTATCTAATATGCATGAATGTAAGTATAATATAATACAAGTATACATGTATGTATCATGTAATATAATATACATGATATGCATGTATGTATGTATACAATGTAAGTATGTATGTATGTATGCATTTCTATAAACTGAGTTAACCTATAACATTTTACACACATTCATTCATACACCCTTTGACATCATGTATCCCATGTCACATACACCTACTTATCACTAAATTTTAGAACATTAATACATATCCTTTCACACATGCCAAATAAACACATACTCACTTACTCTTTTACCTTCCTTTCTATATATATATATATATATATATATATATATATATATATATATGTATGTGCCTATATATATAGCTTTCCTATATATATCTATGTATATGAATATGTGAATGTGAATAATATATATACATTATATGACTAAGTTTGTGTGCCTTGTTAGCTTATGGTTTAGTTTTGTGCTTGGTTTAGCAAGTGACTTAGGCTATGAGTTAGTAGCTATCTTAGATACTTGACTTGCATATACTTAGTTTGTTTAGACCTAGAATTGACTAACCTAGACTAGTTGACCATTGTTGACCCAACCCTAGCTAGTTTGACCACAGTTAACTAGAGTTGACCTAGTTTGACTTTATAGTTGACCAAAGTTGACTTTGACCTAGATTGACTTAGAATCATGTAGATTGTATTATAATTTCAATTACCATATAAATTGAACTCTTTATAACCTATGTTGCTATAACTAGGACTCTGTGACTCCAGTTGGCCATCTTTTCATATCAGTTGTTCAGGATATCAGGCGAGTACATTCTCTGATCATTTCATATCTTATTTAGAATTATTTTCCTACTTTAAATTACTTTACTTGATACTGTCACATTGGTCACACGGATTGGTACTATATGGATCTTTTCATGAGATGTTATCCCCCTCGGGAGCATCGGATACTACATGTTTTGTGCATTTCACGAATCATCACGTATCTCTATGCTTCCTCTGATTCACGAATCGCTTGTGACACATGTACTCTCATGTTCACAGAGCCATCATGAATCACCTTCACGTATCACTCATTTTGTGAGCCATGTGAAGTTTTACGAATCTTAACATAACTTGAACAGATCCTTGTGTATTGATTGGGGATGGGGGAGTAGAAATAGGCATGTGAATATTATCCAAGTAGCTGTAGTCATGAATCACTCTCTTAGCTGTAGTCATAATCTCCTATGCCATTCACATGTTTATATTTTACTCTGACTCACTAGCCACTGTTAGTTCTCTACTTATAGTAGATATTTCTATTACAGTTCTCTCTCTCTGTTTACATACTGTATTTCTTTCAGATCCTGTATCTTACTTTACTGCATGATTATATTTTCTAACCTGCTATGATTTGTTGAGATGTACTGTGCTCGCTCCTGTCCTGACTGGACCTGTTGATAAATTTTACAGATAGCTTGGAGATTGTCTGCTAGCCTAGAGGAGACACAGTAGAGGTTGTATAGATAGCTAGGATTTTTTATAGCTTATTTTCAGTTGTCTTGAGCTGTATTTATTTTATGGATTACTGTATTTGAGATTTGAGATATTTTTTGAGTTTGTGTATCTTAGACACTTAGACTTCTATCTGTTGTATCTTTCTGTGGATTTCATATTTTATCTATCTTTTATCAAGCTCTACCTTAGATGTGATTGAGACTGTATTGCTATGTCACCTCCATTCGGAGTGTATATACTGTACAGGTACCTTTATATTGTTAGATGTTTGACCTAGGACATCGTTCTACCGCCGACACTGCGGCGTAGGCTGGACGTACCCACGTCTCGTTCCCTTACTCTAGGGTGCGGGTCGTGACACGTTTTTAGTGGTGGCCCATACAGGTCGAGTTTGTGTAGTAGTATTCGAACTAGAGTACCACTACAACCTGCAGTAGGATTAGGATATATTTTTGAAGGTACTCAATCACAGTTAGGATCCCTTGAGAGATTCCTGGGACGACCCTTGAGAATCTTATTTTAACTTTGATTTGAAAACTCTTCTTCCCTTGATTTGATTTATCTTTACTTCTATTGTTAAATTTTAGTTTGTATTTATTGATTTTAATGGATGATTGTTGAATTTTGAATCTTGATGTTAGCTGTTGCATCCGAGTTTGTATTTATATGATTTGATGGATTTTTGTTCATTTATGAATCTTGATGTTCGTTGATAAATTTGATTTTTGGGTATCCATTGTTGATTTAATTTAATTTTTGTCAAGATAAAATTATATGGGCTAGGTCATCTAAGTTATGGAATCTAGTCTTCTACAGTCACATTAGCCAGCATGGTGAGGACATATAGTCTGACTTGGATATATTTCTCGGGTGTGGGAATTTAAGGTTTTCGCAGCCAAGCTAGCGGCATCGTGAAAATTTTAAATACCATGATTCTAGAGGTATGTGCCTAAGTCGAGGACTTTATGATTATCGTAGCCTTGCTTAAGTATGATGAAGATTTAGAGCACCATAATTTTGGATAGACGCATATGATTATCAGATTGTACCTTAAATGCTCTTGAACAAGTTTTCTCTACTTTTGTTCAGTCTTTCAAAAAAAATTATTTTGTTTCTCATTATTTAACTTAGGAGTAGGAGTAACTTTAGCTGTATTATAAACCTTTGTGTAACTTCTTACTATGAATCTCTTCCTAAAATAATGAATCGATGATTTTGCTAGACCTTATCTTGGATTTGATATTATAGCTCTAGTTTCAAAATGGTTCCTTCTTTTAAACAGATAAGCAGAACAGATTCTTTTATCATTCTCTTCCTGCCAATATTTTATTTCCATCATTCCTTGTCTTATACAACTGTCATGATTACATCAATTTCCAGCCTCGTATCTAATTCTGTCAGGTAGACTTTAAACCCTTGAATCTTCATATCATTTTACCTGAGAAATGTTAAGGAAGTGACGTAAATTATTTAGTTCGAAAATGACGTAATTGGTTATCATAGGATGATTTTGTAGGAATCAGAATGTTGGATGTCAAATATGAAAAATTTGAGAGGGAGATGTGGTAAAGGTTTAGAAAGGAATCGAGTGATAAATGTTATCAATTTAGAAACAATCGCAGAAAATTTTGGTTATGAGTAATTCATGAATGTATTTCAAAAAAAAAACTAATGAGAATATCAGAGGTCAACCTAGTTTTGAGAACTTAGAAAATCTTGGTTATTGATTCTTGGGAACTATTACAAGGCTATGTAGAAATTTAAAGATGGAAAGGAGAATTTAATTGTATTCAATGATTATGCGAAATTGAACTAGATATTGTAAGAGGGTGACTAGAGACAGAAAGAACACAAGGATTTTAAGTTATAGGAATTATTTTTAGATAATTGGAGAAAATTGTAGAATTCAAAAGGATAATATTGAAGGTGAACGTTGAAGAAAATATGAAGGTTGATTTATAAACAAGAATAAATTGTATGACATAGTGGTATTAGAATTGAGAGAATACGAGACTTGACTTTAACAAGTACAAGGATTTAACTGGATTTAGAGGTTTCGGATCTAATTTAGAACGAGGTAAAGGAATTTAAAAATTTGATTAAATGAATAACTGTTGATACCTAATTAAGAGGGGTATGCTTCGTGGAAAATGTTTTAGAAGTTTGGAATTTTGTCTATGGTGATCATGGTAATGGTTTAGATGACTAAAGGTTATAAATTTTTTTTTATGATAGTCATATAAGGGTTGATTTTTTTATATTGGGACTTGTGAGATAAAAATATGATTGGCAATGATAAACTTGATGGTATTAGAGAGAGATGATTAACTTGACTTCTTATGAAATCTTTCCATGTTTTTCCTAAAAGGTTTTCAATATCATTGAATCATAGCTTCCTTAATCACGACCAAATCGACTTCGATCATCTTTCTTATCATATTAATATCTTGGGTTGTACTCAATTGAATTAAATTTGACTGTGACCTGAATCTCCATCCTTGTATGCTCGTTCTCAGACTTTGTTGAACCTGTCCTCCATATTGCCCAAATCTTGATTTCCCCAATTTGATCAACTTAGATCATATCGAGACTAAATATTCTTAATATGTTTTGTGATTGGAATTTTCCATGCAATTGACTTTCATTCTTTAACTTTTGATTTTGATTTTTTGAATAGTACCCCTTTATAGATAATTGGTAGTTATCTTTATTTTATTTTTTGATGAGTACCAGTTTTTATATATGATGGTAGACTGCCTTACAGTTTTGATGATTTGTTATCTTTTCTAGTTTAGCACCCTAGATTGCTTGTGTGTTTTGATACCCTATGACCGTTTTGGTTTAGCATGACTAGTATACCTAGATGAGACTTTTACTACCACCGTATGCCATGACCCTGTATGTCATCCTTTTAAATCGTATGATTGTTTAAGTTCTGAGACTTTGATTGTGGGGGTTTGACCTAGAAGGAGTATGAACATTTTAATTTCGAGGACAAAATTTTTCTAAGGTGGGTAGACTTGTAACACCCAGTTTTCTAAAATGAGGGAAATTTATAATTTTAATCATTTATTGATTTGACATTTAAATCATGATATAATTTTTGGTAATTTTTAAATTATTTTAAAACTATTTAAAATTATGACTTGTGATTTTGATGTTTTGCTAGTGAAACCCTATAGACTGTTTGACCTAGAGCCTAACCATGTGATTAGGATATTTAATGTCATTTCTGGCCTAAGGATATTTTGCATTTGACCTCTTTGAATTATTTTGATATTTATTGCGTTGGTGATTGTTGATTTTGACCTTTGATAGGTGTAATTTTGTGATGGTTTTGTGTCCGTAGCGGATACATATCAGTTTTTATTTACAAATGTTTGATGTGCCTCAAAGAGATTTTTTTTATTGCTAATTTTTTTTGAAAAGTATTTGAATGAGATTGTTTTCTGCATGTGTTTCCTGTGATTGCTTTATTTTAATTTCGAGGACGAAATTTTTTTTAAGGTGGATAGATTTGTCACCCCCAGTTTTCAGAAACAGCGGTATTTTTGTCATTTTACATTTTTGAATATTTTTAAATTTATTTTATTATTTATGATATTATTTTGGGGTTGAAATTTATTTTATTATTTATGATATTGTTTTGGGATTATTTGAGTCGGGTTCAAATTCAACTCAATCCGATTTGAAACGGAGACCCGGAGGGTAGTTTGACTCTAGTGGGACCCACACACTAGTTAAGCATGGCCTACATGATATTAATTTTAGTCCACATGATATTAATTTTAGTTAGTAGTTAGACTAATTATTTATGGATAGGTTTAGTTTAATTAGAGACTTAAAACTAGACTAAATTGACCTCAACCTTTAACCCATTCCTAATTTAAATCAAATAGATTAGTGGAGGGCATTTTGGACATTCAAATAGGGGACACCTCACCCTTTTTGGGCAGCCATCTATGGGGGGGGGGGGATAAGGAGGGAGTCACTCCTTCATTCATTTGTTTTCATCTACTTTCTCTCTCTTGTTCTTCCCCAAATTAATTTAGATATGAACCTCCATTGATTTCATCTCCAAATCAACCCCTTCTTCCACCAAATCTTCTTCATTTCTCCTCTACTCCATGTTTAGAGGGTGCTAGCCAAGTTTGGAAGGATTCGGAGCTCGTTCGTGTCCTTTTAGAATCTCTACGTGTCGGTATCGTGTCGGAAGGATTTCCCTTTGAATCTCTCTCCCGGAAGGTATAATCTCTCCTCTAATCCATTCCTACATGCATATAGAAATATTTTGAACCCATAGGAATGACCCCCATGGTTGTATCTCCATTTGTGTCCATTTCGTGTCCATTTGGAGGTCATAGGAGTGTCCTTTGTGTTGTGGTTGTATCCATGTGGGAAAACCCCAAATTTGGACATACTATGTGTTGTTGTTATGTATGAATGAATTATTACATGTTTAATCTCATATTTTTGTATTGGAGATGTGTTCTATAGTGTCTCATATATATATATTAGTGTAGATAGTGAGTTCTTGATATATTATGTTATATACTTGTGTTTCTTTTGTCTCAAACTACCTAAATTCGTCATAATATTTATCTACGTTTTTAGTAGCAATAGCAACTTAGAAAACTTTTAGCTTAAAACTCTGATTTATCTCCCGTTTTTTTTTAAAGAACCGTATCGAAGTTAGCTTTCCAAATATATATTTTAATAAGCCAAATTCATTTTGAAACTTTCTGTAAATTTATTTGAGTATCAGCTGTACGAAAGACGAACGCGTTTCGGTGTTTTTGTTATTCCGGGAGCTTCCGGACACGAAAATGCGATCCGTTTAAAGTTTCGGAAAGCTAACACAAAGATCTATAACATACTTTAATCCTAGAATTTAGTGAATGCCCAATTGGTATAGTATTGGTTTTAAGTAGAAGAGTGACTATACGATATATGCATTTTGTGTAACCTATGAGCCTATGTAGTATGGATATTAAATGAATATAGAGTATGTAATGCATGATATGTTAGATGAATGAAATAATATATATATAATATATATTCTTTTATATTAATGTATATATATGGTTGAATGCAAGCATGTAGGAATGCAATTAATATAATGCATATAAGCAATGCATGAATGAAAGAATGATATACAATGTATGCATGAAAGTATATATGAATGCTAGATATGAATACAAGATATATATGTAATGATAGATATGAATGCATAATGTATAAATATTGTAATGTAATATATAATGATAACATGTATGGTAATGTAGAGTATATGATGCAAGCATGAATGAATGGAGGAAATACATGTATATAGGTAATATAGAATATAATATATGAATGCAAGTATGCAAGATAATGTATTGTATCCATATATAATGTATTCAACTTAAAGATAATGTATTATATGAAAGAAATAAATAATAATATATAACATGATATGTAAGGTAATACAAAGTATGAAATATATGATGTGTGCATGTTTGTATGTCTCTATGTTAATGTATGAAATGATATGAATATACAATATATGCATATGTATAAAACATGTAGGTAATGCATAGATGCATGAATGAAATGAATGTTTGCAATATGTTAATATAAATACAAGTATCTAATATGCATGAATGTAAGTATAATATAATACAAGTATACATGTATGTATCATGTAATGTAATATACATGATATGTATGTATGCATGTATACAATATAAGTATGTATGTATGTATGCATTTCTATAAACTGAGTTAACCTATAACCTTTTACACACATTCATTCATACACCCTTTGACATCATGTATCCCATGTCACATACACCTACTTATCACTAAAGTTTAGAACATTAACACATATCCTTTCACACATGCCAAACACACACATACTCACTTACGCTTTTACCTCTCTTTCTCTATATATATATATATGTATGTGTCTATATATATAGCTTTCCTATATATATCTATGTATATGAATATGTGAATGTGAATAATATATATACATTATATGACTAAGTTTGTGTGCCTTGTTAGCTTATGGTTTAGTTTTGTGCTTGGTTTCGCAAGTGACTTAGGCTATGAGTTAGTAGCTATCTTAGATACTTGATTTGCATATACTTAGTTTGTTTAGACCTAGAATTGACTAACCTAGACTAGTTGACCATTGTTGACCCAACCCTAGCTAGTTTGACCACAGTTAACTAGAGTTGACCTAGTTTGACTTTATAGTTGACCAAAGTTGACTTTGACCTAGATTGACTTAGAATCATGTAGATTGTATTATAATTTCAATTACCATATAAATTGAACTCTTTATAACCTATGTTGCTATAACTAGGACTCTGTGACTCCAGTTGGCCATCTTTTCATATCAGCTGTTCAAGATATCAGGCGAGTACATTCTCAGATCATTTCATATCTTGTTTAGAATTATTTTCCTACTTTAAATTACTTTACTTGATACTGTCACATTGGTCACACGGATTGGTACTATATGGATCTTTCATGAGATGTTATCCCCCTCGGGAGCATCAGATACTGCATGTTTTGTGCGTTTTACGAATCATCACGTATCTCTATGCTTCCTCTGATTCACGAATCGCTTGTGACACATATACTCTCATGTTCACAGAGCCATCATGAATCACCTTCACGTATCACTCATTTTATGAGCCATGTGAAGTTTTACGAATCTTAACATAACTTGAACAGATCCTTGTGTATTGATTGGGGATGGGGGAGTAGAAATAGGCATATGAATATTATCCAAGTAGCTGTAGTCATGAATCACTCTCTTAGCTGTAGTTATGAATCTCCTATGCCATTCATATGTTTATATTTTACTCTGACTCACTAGCCACTGTTAGTTCTCTACTTATAGTAGATATTTCTATTACAGTTCTCTCTCTCTGTTTACATACTGTATTTCTTTCAGATCCTGTATCTTATTTTACTGCGTGATTATATTTTCTAACCTGCTATGATTTGTTCAGATGTACTGTGCTCGCTCCTGTCCTGACTGGACCTATTGATAAATTTTACAGATAGCTTGGAGATTGCCTGCTAGACTAGAGGAGACACAGTAGAGGTTGTATAGATAGCTAGGATTTTTTTATAGCTTATTTTCAGTTGTCTTGAGCT
This sequence comes from Iris pallida, assembly GCA_029216955.1. Taxonomy (NCBI): domain Eukaryota; kingdom Viridiplantae; phylum Streptophyta; class Magnoliopsida; order Asparagales; family Iridaceae; genus Iris; species Iris pallida. The sequence continues at coordinate 38,540,112 of JANAVB010030220.1, forward strand.
GTATTTATTCTATGGATTACTGTATTTGAGATTTGAGATATTTTCTGAGTTTGTGTATCTTAGACACTTAGACTTCTATCTGTTGTATCTCTTTATGGATTTCATGTTTTATCTATCTTTTATCATCTCTACCTTAGATATGATTGAGACTGTATTGCTATGTCACCTCCATTCGGAGTGTATATACTGTACAGGTACCTTTATATTGTTAGATGTTTGACCTAGGACAGCGTTCTACTGCCGACACTGTGGCGTAGGCTGGACGTACCCACGTCTCATGCCCTTACTCTAGGGTGCGGGTCGTGACACGTTTTTAGTGGTGGCCCATACAGGTCGAGTTTGTGTAGTAGTATTCGAACTAGAGTACCTCTACAGCCTGCAGTAGGATTAGGATATATTTTTGAAGGTACTCAATCACAGTTAGGATCCCTTGAGAGATTTCTGGGACGACCATTGAGAATCTTATTTTAACTTCGATTTGAAAACTCTTCTTCCCTTGATTTGATTTATCTTTACTTCTATTATTAAATTTTAGTTTGTATTTATTGATTTTAATGGATGATTGTTGAATTTTGAATCTTGATGTTAGCTGTTGCATCCGAGTTTGTATTTATATGATTTGATGGATTTTTGTTTATTTATGAATCTTGATGTTCGTTGATAAATTTGATTTTTGGGTATCCATTGTTGATTTAATTTAATTTTTATCAAGATAAAATTATATGGGCTAGGTCATCTAAGTTATGGAATCTAGTCTTCTACAGTCACATTAGCCAGCATGGTGAGGACATATAGTCTGACTTGGATATATTTCTCGGGTGTGGGAATAAAAGGTTTTCGCAGCCAAGCTAGCGGCATCATAAAAATTTTAAATACCATAATTCTAGAGGTATGTGCCTAAGTCGAGGACTTTGTGATTATCGTAGCCTTGCTTACTAGTATGACGAAGATTTAGAGCACCATAATTTTGGATAGACGCATATGATTATCAGATTGTACCTTAAATGCTCTTGAACAAGTTTTCTCTACTTTTGTTCAGTCTTTCAAAAAAAATTATTTTGTTTGTTTTGTTTCTCATTATTTAACTTAGGAGTAGGTGTAGCTTTAGCTGTATTATAAACCTTTGTGTAACTTCTTACTATGAATCTCTTCTTAAAATAATGAATCGATGATTTTGCTAAACCTTATCTTGGATTTGATATTATAGTTCTGGTTTCAAAATGGTTCCTTCTTTTAAACAGATAAGCAGAACAGATTCTTTTATCATTCTCTTCCTGCCAATATTTTATTTCCATCATTCCTTGTCTTATACAACTGTCATGATTACATCAATTCCCTGCCTCGTATCTAATTCTGTCAGGTAGATTTTAAACCCTTTAATTTTCATATCATTTTACCTGAGAAATGTTAAGGAAGTGACGTAAATCATCTAGTTCGGAAATGACGTAATTGGTTATCATAGGATGATTTTGTAGGAATCAGAATGTTGGATGTCAAATATGAAAAATTTGAGAGGGAGATGTGGTAAAGGTTTAGAAAGGAATCGAGTGATAAATGTTATCAATTTAGAAACAATCGCAGAAAATTTTGGTTATGAGTAATTAATGGATGTATTTAAAAAAAAACTAATGAGGATATCAGAGGTCAACCTAGTTTTGAGAACTTAGAAAATCTTGGTTATTGATTCTTGGGAACTATTACAAGGCTATGTAGAAATTTAGAGATGGAAAGGAGAATTTAATTGTATTCAATAATTATGCGAAATTGAACTAGATATTGTAAGAGGGTGACTAGAGACAGAGAGAACACAAGGATTTTAAGTTATAGGAATTATTTTTAGATGATTGGAGAAAATTGTAGAATTCAAAAGGATAATATTGAAGGTGAACGTTGAAGAAAATATGAAGGTTGATTTATAAACAAGAATAAATTGTATGACATAGTGGTATTAGAATTGAGAGAATACGAGACTTGACTTTAACAAGTACAAGGATTTCATAAACTGGATTTAGAGGTTTCGGATCTAATTTAGAACGAGGTGAAGGAATTTGAAAATTTGATTAAATGAATAAGTGTTGATACCTAATTAAGAGGGGTATGCTTCGTGGAAAATGTTTTAGAAGTTTGGAATTTTGTCTATGGTGATCATGGTAAAGGTTTAGATGACTAAAGGTTATAATTTTTTTTTGATGATAGTCATATAAGGGTTGATTTTTTTATATTAGGACTTGTGGGATAAAAATATGATTGGCCAATGATAAACTTGATGGTATTAGAGAGAGATGATTAACTTGACTTCTTATGAAATCTTTCCATGTTTTCCCTAAAAGGTTTTCAATATCATTGAATCATAGCTTCCTTAATCACGACCAAATCGACTTCGATCATCTTTCTTATCATATTAATATCTTGGATTGTACTCAATTGAATTAAATTTGAATGTGACCTGAATCTCCATCCTTGTATGCTCGTTCTCAGACTTTGTTGAACCTGTCCTCCATATTGCCCAAATCTTGATTTCCCCAATTTGATCAACTTAGATCGTATCGAGACTAAATATTCTTAATATGTATTGTGATTGGAATTTCCATGCAATTGACTTTCATTCTTTAACTTCTGATCTTAATTTTTTGAATAGTACCCCTTTATAGATAATTGGTAGTTACCTTTATTTTATTTTTTGATGAGTACCAGTTTTTATATATGATGGTAGACTGCCTTACAGTTTTGATGATTTGTTATCTTTTCTAGTTTAGCACCCTAGATTACTTGTGTGTTTTGATACCCTATGACCGTTTTGGTTTAGCATGACTAGTATACCTAGATGAGACTTTCTCTACCACCGTATGCCATGACCCTGTATATCATCCTTTTAAATCGTATGATTGTTTAAGTTCTGAGACTTTGATTGTGGGGGTTTGACCTAGAAGCAGTATGAACATTTTAATTTCGAGGACGAAATTTTTCTAAGGTGGGTAGACTTGTAACACCCAGTTTTCTAAAATAGGAGAAATTTTGTAATTTTAATCATTTATTGATTTGACATTTAATCATGATATAATTTTTGGTAATTTTTAAATTATTTTAAAACTATTTAAAATCATGACTTATGATTTTGATGTTTTGCTAGTGAAACCCTAGAGACTGTTTGACCTAGAGCCTAACCATGTGATTAGGATGTTTTAATGTCATTTCTGGCCTAAGGATATTTGCATTTGACCTCTTTGAATTATTTTAATATTTATTGCGTTGGTGATTGTTGATTTTGACCTTTGATAGGTGTAATTTTGTGATGGTTTTGATATATATCCTCTAACCATCTATCTATATATATATACATATATACACACACATCTCTATTTATATATAAACACACACACACACACACACACACACACACACACACACACATATATATATATATATATATATATATATACACATATATACATAGGCACATACACACTCAATGTCACGCCCCGCTCCCATAGGAGCGATCGTCCTCGCTAAGGCGTGATGCCGCACGAGCCTAGATTGCGCTCGTGCAAGGCAGTTCCATAACGGCCGATTACATCGGCGACGGGGGGGGGGGGGGGTCGTCGCCCTGAAGTCCCAAGCAGAAATATTGAAACATGCAGCAAAATTTAAGAACAAGTACACATGAACACAAGTCATTCAAAAGAAGCTCTTTATTAATATTGAATGCAAGATTACATTTGTAGGCGCAAGGCCAAATTACAACCCTCTCGTGCTCACTTTTCCCTCGATTACAAATCACTCTGCCTCTTTCTCATCTCTCGATTACAATGCTTGAGCCAGCGGAAGCTTCGGAAGGCGATGTCCATACATTATGTCCTGTATAAGTCTTCAATCCTCACGGCCGCACGCTTCGAATCGCCAAGGAACTCCGTGCCTCGACGCATCCAAGCGAGCTCCTCGCCACGAGCTTCTACCTGTGCCTGCACATGAACACTGTGTGGGTGTCAGTACTCAACTGTACTGGTGGAGTGAGCTTCTCGCCCACCCATACATAACCGACACGTTCATTTACTTTGTGCAGCTTAAACCCTTTCTTTTGTTTTTCTAGTCTTACCTTAGGATCAGTTTTAAGACTTGACGTCTAACCAACTCGATGTACAACGACATGGTCGTGCTACAATACCAACGTGAATTTCGATCGAGGCAATGCCTCATCGCCTAGGTACTTGACCAAACTTCAACTCGGGACGGCAGGGTCGTGCCACATTCTAATCGCAACTTAGACATATTCAAGACAATGCTATGCCGAGGAGCAACTTACGCGAACTCGGCCGTGCCAAGACCTTTGTTTAAACTCAAGCGCCTCTAGACCAATCCCCGTGCCAATGATTCAAGTGCCAAGGACGACAATGGGACGACTCGTGCAGGCCGTGCCGCTAGACTTGATTCGTGTCTTAAGATCTGCTTAAACTTGTACATGCTTCATGATTAAGGGTGTGCCTCGCAACATATCAAGACTTTATCATGCTACCGCCTTGCGGCCTTCCGGATCGATTCATTTGCTAACTTAGACAAGACTTGAGAAATATAGTGTTGATTCCTTGAATATCTCGATGCCATCTATCGTGCCAAGCACGGTGCCTATGCTGCAGCCCAGTCTTAGGCCCAGACCTTGTGTTACCGACTAGACCTGTATTCAAGCTCTAGACCCAAATCTAAAGGCATACATGCGGTGTGCCGCTATCTGCCGACACATCTACATGAGTGGTCACTAGCAATTTCAAGCTATCTTGGACATGGCTTGTGGGATATCGGCTGGTACCTATACGGGTAGCTAGCCCGGTGGGGCCGAACTCTCCATGCGGTCATCCAGTATCCTACTTTGAGCCACACTCACTTCCCCCGGGCCGAATGATCCTGGCGCCCCAGTGATCACTCAAGAAGACTACACCTTGTCGACAAGTTGTCCAATGACCATGCATACTCGATCTATCCAGTCTATCCAGTCCTTTCTTAACATGACCATGCATTCCTTCTTTCTATCGAGACTTAACGAGACTCCCAAGCCGCGGGACCGATCTCGTGTGCGGGACATATCATGACTTAGCGAGACTCCCAAGTAGCGGGACCGATCTCGGCGACAACAAGTCGCATGGACTTCCTTTGATCATGGCATACTCTTTACTAGATCCAACGTAGCTCGTGCCTTAGACAGACCTGGTTCTATAGGCGATACTATCGCTCAAGTCATATACTTGTACAACGAGCCTTGTTCTCAAGGGACTACACGACTTGACAACTGCAGATAGAGCGGGACAGTACTAGAATTGGCTTTGATAGCCCAACACAACTCTCGTCTATCTTATTCGGGCAACGACTCGATGAGTAAAGGCTACGCTGAGCCCCGCATCGAGGGGAACGTGCTATGCACGGGGTCGACTTGAACAACCAAGTTCGGTAGTCCGACCGTCATTCATTCAACTAGAAAATCCTCGAGCCAAGTTTATCTTTTCTTCGACACGTTTCAATATCCCGAGTATAGCATCCATCGAAACAATGAAATTTGCACGATCGTCGTTCGTCGAGTCAGAGTACCCCCGAGTTATCGCATATCGATCTTTGATACGCCTCAATATCATCGACGATATGCGTAACCTGACGATCTTCCTTTGCAACCAATTTTGAGTCGTGCGACAGATGCTATTGTCCGAACTGGATATACCACCATTCCTCGATATTCAAGATCAAGTTTGATCGCTATTTCTCAAGCTCGTTTTAAGATCGTTGTTCAAAACTCAAGTCACATCTCATTTGAATCAATCCGAAATCGTACGTGCGATCCTCTAAGTTTCCTCGATCACGACCATTCATTTTATTCATCGTTTCGAATCACTTCGATATCGTTTTCTAACTCGCGTTGCCTATTCGCAAGTTGTCCGAACGAGATGCTCGTTCGGGACATTCGAAGTCACGATCAACTAATGTGACGCGTTCTAAGGCTTTGTGCGATCGCATCGCCTCGCCGATATACTCGCCATTACTCGTAATCCTCAATCTTGCTCGAATGATCACCAAGAAAATCCATACACTACTCGGATTCGAGCCATACGATCCAGTCCACAATCACGTTCGCGTCGTTCGCTAAGACGTCTTTTAGATTCGTTCGACGAATCTCTAGCGTAATCGCTCACGCCGTGTCGACGTACTAAGTCGTTCGCACTATTTCTCAAAATCCAAGTCAATCTTTCGTGTATGCCTAAGCGTTACTTGATAGCGTTCCTATTGATAGACACTCTAAGTGCAGCTTCGTTCCCGACCGAGCGATACTTGATAATGCTCGCAACTCGTTTGCACCAAAAGTCGAGGTGCGCGATACGCGACGCAACTTAGCCAAAAGGCCGTGCGGATGGCTATCCCGTGTGGACTATATGCGAGTTTGTACGCTCAATTGCTAAGGTCAACGCAGGACTAGTTAGGCACGCACGCGACATGTTAACTTAGCATGTGTTCTCTATCGAGTCAAGTTTAACATCGTTCGGCACAAGGGCCTACAGATGCGTTCGACGATAGCCTACCGATGCGTTTGGTTGAACGCTTGTACGAGCTTTTGAAAATATTTAGACTTATTGTATGGACATGCCGAGGGACGTTCGAGAGAGAGCGCACACTTGTTTTCCAACGATGAGCTTTCAAAACTGAGAAATTCAACGTGAAGTCCAAGGACGTAAAGCCGTGCTCTGATACCATTTTCCATATTCTAAGACATTCCGACGGGTCGGGATTATTCCCTTTGCTATGTGCGTTCGTAGCTTTTAGATTAGCCTACTTGTGCAAGTTGAAAACATGCGCGTTATTAAGTAAAGGCTAAGATGAGGCAAGTTCACCGAAACTACCCCACCTGTGCGAGGAGTCGCCTCGGACGAGCGAGCCTTCGAGTAGCCGTTGCAAGGCTAAGTTCCAATGCCATCGGCGTTTCGATTCCTCCGATTGACTTTGCGGGACGGGGCACTACACTCAAGCACACACACATCCTCACACACTCTCACACACACACTCACACAAGCACACACACTCTCTCTAGCACTCTCACACACCACCACCATCCTCATGACACCAAATACATATCAATATATATATATACATACACATATATATATACACATATATAATATATATATATATATATATATATATATATATATATATATATATATATATATATACAGGCCAAGAATCGTGTGCGTGGGACACACGATTATACTGAGCCCGCACGCGTTGGAAAAAAAAACAAAAAAGAAAAAAAAGAAAAATATATATATATATATATATATATATATATATATATATATATATATATATATATATATATATATATATATATATATATATATATATATATATATATATATATACCACTCTAATTAGAAAACCCCCAATAATCTCTAACCTAGATTTCTAAGGAAACCTATGAAATCTATGGGCAAAGTGTGGCGAATCATCTCCTCTACATTAATTGTGAAAGCCATAAATGAAATAGAGGTTATTAATGGGAATTTAATGGCTTACCTAAGTTGGTTTGCTTGGAGGAAGAAGGAGAAGCTTGGAAGAAATGAAATTTGAGAGAGAGAGAGAGAGTGTTTACTTTGTGGAGAAGCAAAGGGGAGGGGGGCTCTCCTTGTGGCCGGCCATGGGGGTCTTATTGGGTTTGGGTGGTGATCCAATAAGCCCCCAAACCCAATAGACTTGGTTTGGTTCGAATTGAATTCGGTTTGGTTTGGTTTGTTTCAGTTTGACTCTAATTAACTAATTAAGCCTCTATAATGACTAATTAAGCCATAGAAGTTGGGTTTATGGTTTCTAGCCTAATTAGGATGGTATGTGGGCCAAGCCCAGCTATTATGTGGGTCCCACTAGTGTCCAGGCTACCCGGGTCTCCAACTTAAGTCCGAATTGGATAAAATCCAAACCAAATCAAATAAATCCCTAAAAATCATATAAAATCAAATAAAATTCCTAAAAATTAAAAACTTAAAAAAATGATGAAAATACCCCTAATTCAAAAACTGGGGGTGACAGTTGGTTCACAACCGAACCAAGCCGAACCGAACCAAGATGAACCATAACCAAGCAAAATGAAGATACCAAATAAGCCAAGCAAGAAGACATGCAATACGAGTAAAAATATGTACACGTATACCAAGATTCGTAATACGAACCACAGGCATTGAGAGGGAAGAGTAGCGTTGCACCAACGCCACTTAGTGCCGCAGGAGTCCGCTGCCATCCGAGGAGTCAGAAGAGCAGAGTGTTCCAGAGTTCTTCGACGAACTTGCTGGTTCCTAGAAGCTATTCGTGTGGGGCGAATTAAACTTTGAGCAACGGTGATGATTCACCCCAGCAGGCCATCTTCCATCTTTCGCCTATCATCGATGCTGCTGTTAGCATTTCGATTCGTAGCTTCTGTTTAGAAGTGCTACTGTAGTTTGCTATTGTTACGGAATCTTTTTAGATTATGTAATCCAGAATCCTTCTAAGATATCTGTTGTGCACCTTCTTTGAAGTATTGCGTTGAAATGTTATTTTTACAATAATTTCATTTTCTTAATTTTCCATCGAAAATTGTGCCCCAGCAATAACAATCTCAAAGCTTAATTGCTACGATAGAAAACTTTCATGCTTCGCTAGTCAATCCTAACTTCTCTAAGTTAGAACAATTTGATGGTGAGCACTATCAAATCTGGAAAAGAAAGGTTTTTGTCAATATTCAGTTCTCTGATGTTGATCACGTGCTGTTTGAGGAGGAACCTACTGTTCCAGAAACTGGATCTGCAGCTGCAATCTCTGCGGCTACTAAGAACCAGGCCGAATTGAGAAGGGACAATAGCGTTTGCAGGCTTATGATCCTAAATGTTATGGAAGACTCCCTTACTGAATCATATTCAAAGAAGACTGTTGCCAGAGAGATTTGAGAGTCTCTGGAGAAACTGTACGAGGATGATAAGAACCGTAGCAAGATATTTTTTGTTGAAAAATATCACAAGTGGTTCTTTGAGGACGAGAAGCCAATGCTGCCGCAGGTGAAGGAGTTCCTGAAGCTACGACAGAAGTTGGAGGATGAGGCGATGCCCCTCACCGACAAGTTTGTTGTTAGAGGGATCGTTTCGAAGCTCCCCGCTGGGTAGAGCAAGTTCTATGCAAACATACATAGAAAGAAGTTACAGATTTCTCTCGAAGATCTCCTACAAGAAGTCTATGTTGAGGACCAGATACGGGCTCAACGGAAAGTGGGACGCACTGTCCAAGCAATTGGCTAACGCCAATTTGGTTCATACTAAGGAACCAATGGGAAAGCATGCTGCTTCCCAAAGCAAGAAAAAGACCCTAACAATCTGAATGTGAACGGTACTTCCTTCAAGCAAAAGAAGTGTCACGACCCGCACCCGTTTTTCAGGATACGAGTGCGTGTCCAAGCCCAGCCTACGTCGCGGTATCGGCGGTAGTACGCTGTCTAGCCCGTAATAAACAAAGTGCTCATAAATACTAACTGCTCATTCACAATAACTAAATCAACTTTACAAAATATAGAAGTTTTACATTTGAAGAAGAATGTAAGCTTTTACATTATAGAAAACTTCCACACAACTAACTAGTCTTCTATGGTTTAGCCTTCGAGTCTCTATCTCCCCCTCGTATGGTCCGTAGTGCAAAAGTAGACACGTCATCCTCACCTATAACAACGATCCAGTCAGAAAAGGAGCAGAGTACAACCATATTGCAATTACTGTTGTTAGTCTAAAATAAGTTAGAACAAGCGAGAAACCATGAAGGTAAAGAATATATAAAGAACTAGCAAGACAAGAACTATTAGGATATGAACTAGCACTAGCAAGATATGAACTAACGAGATATAAAGTGGCGAAAAGTAAACTAGCAAGATGTGATCTAACAAGATATGAACTGGCAAGATGTGAACTTAACAAGATAATAGACTAGATAAAGGAAAAGATAGGAACCACTATGTGGGTATGAAATACCTTCTAATACGTGAACGATTGGGCTAATACGGCACATCATAGATGGCTATCATTCAGTAATTGGTACGGCTAACTCAAACACGGGTTTGTATGACTTAGCTATCATTCGGTAACGGTAATTGGGTTTGTTCACGTATTTATCGAGTATTTTCTCTTCCGACTCTCTAACAATCAATAACGGTCAATGATACACTAAGAAGGACACGATAACTACAGTGTCACAATCGTGTCTCAATGCAATATAAAGCAATGACTCAACGGGATATCAAACAAGAAAACTATAGAGTAAACGTTATAACTAAAACATAAATGCAATACTGTACTTGCCTGAATCCTTACACAAACCGTAGTCACAAGTAGAGGATGAGGGAAAATGCCAATCTAGAAGCTGTCAACCTATAACACATATCGCACCACGAACCGTGCACGAAAATTACAAGTTAATTCTAATGTTCTAGTTCTAAATTCATGGAATAGTAGTTAGTTTGGTTACCAATCTAATAATGCTTAATTCTAGAATAAATTACTTAAAAATATCAATTAACCTAATAATAATCTAAATATAATCTATACATGCAAGTTTGGACATCAAAAGTTATATTTCCAATTTTGGAAACCATGGCACGCAAATTGAGACGTGCCATTGACTATCTAGTCAAACATTATGAACTCAGGATTTTGAAAGTGCATCTTGGTAGATTTCAGCTCCATGAGTACGCTGGAATCGACCGTTCCATAAAATCACATCTTGGTCAAAAGATATTGCCATTATGGCTAATCGTGACCAAAACGGTAATCAACCGATCAATTCTGAGTTCAACAGAAAAACTAGAACACTAGACGAAATAATTTCTAGAAAAATTATATGTCGTAGAGATCTATTTTAGCTTTCCGAAACTTCAAACGGTTCATGATTTTGATTTCTGGTTCTCCCGGAATCTCGAAAACACGGAAACGTGTCAAATTTCGGACAACTAGCACTCTACGAATTTTCCAGAAATTTAGGTTCAGAAATTACGAAAATAAATTACATATTCAGAAACTATACCTCAATACGCTTCCAACAAAAAAACAACACGTAAAAAGCACGTCGGGGTTGGCAAAAATCGCTTCGGGAAGTCGGAAACCCTAGATGAGTTCTCCCACAAAAGGCGGCTGAAATTTAATTAGGGTGGACGAATATAATATATATATATATATATATATATATATATATATATATATATATATATATATATATGAAAGAGGGAGGCGGTCACTTTAGCAGTTGGCGCCGACAGGTGGGCCCCCCCGGGTGGATTTCTGGATATTTATTTATTTAATTCAAAAAATTATTTAAAAATTATTTTAAGTCCAAATAAACCAAAATAAATTGCAGAAAAATCCAGAAAAATTCTAGAAAATATTTCTAAGTGGCTAGAATATAAATAAAATATTTTAATACAAAATATCATCATGTGACCTCGTAATAAATTCTAAAAACCTATAAAATATAAATTCTATATGTTTTAATTATATAAAAATTTCCAAAAATTCTTAAAAAATGCAGAAAAATTCTAAATATTTTAGAAAATATTTTTAGTCATTTAGAGCCCAAATAAAAATATTTGGTCCAGAAATATCCCCGTATGACCTTATAGTAAATCCTAAAAGTCCTTGAAAATAATAAAATCTTAAACATTAAATACCTAAAAATATCCAAAATTGTAGAAAAATATAAAATAGCTAAATAATACATATATAAGCTATCTAGAGGTCATATGACCTTAATATGGTCATAGCCCACCTACAAGCTTTGGCATGACTCACAATAACCATAAAATTAATCATAAACAAATAAAATAAAAAAATAAAAAATTTGGGAAGTGGGATTACAAGAAGGCTAAGTATCAGATGCATTGTTTCAAGTGTGGCAAGAAGAGCCACTTCAAAAGTGAATGCAAAGCCAAGACCAAGCAATCAGAGCAAGGAGAGCCTAGGTATCTATGATCACTGATGTTGTTGCTATGATTGCGCAAGTCGATGCGGTGGGGGCTGACTCTGACTGGTGGGTAGACACTGAAGCCACCTGCCATGTCTGCTCCAGCAATGAGTGGTTTACCACCTATACACCAACTTCTGAAGTGGTTATGGTGGCAAACCAGGCACAAGCTGAAGTGCTCGGGATCGGGACGGTGGTGTTGAAGCTGACTTCGGGGAAGTCTCTGACGCTTCAAGGCGTGAAGCACGTACCTTCTATCGCCAAGAACCTGATCTCAGGAGGCCTACTCTGCAACGCAGGCCTCAGGATGGACATCAATGCTGGCCAGATGGTGATGTCTATCAAGGAAACATATTTCGGGAAAACTTTTTATACCGAAGGAATATTCAAAATTCAGCTTGTAAATCAGTCCAATATAATTAATGCAATCACTCCTTCTGCTTATACTCTTGAGTTGTGGCATAATAGGCTAGGACATGTTTATTGTAAATGAATAAACAAAATATCTAGTCTAGGGCTTATGTCCAAGTGTGGGGGTAAGGTAGATAAATATGAAGTTTGTGCTCAAACGAAGAACACAAAGAAACCCTTTCCTCGATTTTATCAAAGTATATATCTTCTGGAGTTGGTACACTCTGATATCTATGACTTCAAACAATTCTCTACAAAGGTCGGGATAAAGTATTTCATAACCTTCATCGATGACTTCTCTAAGTATGTGTTCGTCTACTTGCTGAAGGCTAAAGACGAAACATTCGAGAAGTTCAAGGAGTTCAGAGCCGAAGCTGAGCGGCAGACTGGACAACAACTCAAAAGGATAAGAAGTGATCGAGGTGGGGAGTACAGGTCTCATGAATTCGTATCATTCTGCAAAGAACATGGAATTGTCAATGAGACTACGGCTCCGTACTCTCCTCAATCAAACGGAGTAGCAGAGAGGAAGAACAGAACGTTAACAGAAATGATTAACTCAATGTTGTTGACTTCTGGCCTTCCTAAGTGCTACTGGGAAGAAGCTGCATTGACGACCACTTTTATTCTGAATATAGTGCCTCATGCAACTTCAGATATTACTCCTCATGAACTCTAGTTCAAGGTCAAACCTAACTTGAATGTCATTCGAGTGTGGGGGTGTTTGGCGTATGTCAAGCTTCCAGATCTGAAGATTCAGAAGCTTGGGACAAGGACTACTAAGACGATCTTCTTGGGGTATGCCGAGAAGAGTGATGCTCGAAGATTTCTTGATATTGAGTCAAATCATATCATTGAATCTCGCGACGCAGAATATGTCACGCCCCAGTACCGAAATACTGAGACGAGCTAGGCCAGCTACTCCATATGAGGTATATAAACGTCATACGGCGATCGTGGCTATCAAGAGCCTAGGGGGTACATGCTACAATCAAGTCTCCTATGGTCTCACAAAGCATCTATGTCTCAATCAATCAAAACAAGAAGCAGTAAATAATGATCATATAAGACAAAGTAGTAAGGCATCTCCGACGCTTCATCAAAATGATTCATGAGCCTAGCTATACAAAATGATAAGCTAGTACCGAGAGTCAATAGTACATAACCGTAGTCAGCTGCAGTTTGATTTAATTACAATTATGTGAGGAACTAAATGTCCAGAACTGCCGACTAAACAAGTGCCGGTGGCTAAATGCCAAGTACAAAATAGAAGATATCAGAGCAGTGAAGAAGAAACCCACTCATGCTCCCTGGTGCCCATACTCATGGTGTGCACCATTGTTCAGATAGAAGGCTGGATCCTCTGGCGCTACTACGAGATCCGGCCAAACAAAACCAGCGGGATCAGGCCCCGAATAGCAAGTACCACAAGGGAGCACAAAAGAGTGAGATAAAATCCAATGAGTAAAATAAGACCTGATTCACGAGTTATAGGCTTATACCATATCATCAAGACAATATGACACCCTTACAACCAAACAAGGACAAACGGTGCCAATATCATGCCGAGATAAGATATATCCTATAACCATGGGCAGGTAAAGGGATTCCGATCGCGACTTCGGTCCATAGCCTATCGCAGCACAATAGCCCAACCCAAAAACCAAATAAGGACATGGGTTGGAACACGCACCACGATAGTCCATGTTCCTCAGTTGCTAACAGAAGAAAACATATCATAAACAAGTCGGCTTACAAGCGGCCGATCAATCTATGACTTTGTATGATTTGCCTGGGTTATCCCAGTAATGCAATATAGGAATCCTCAGATCGTGTCAACCCAGCAGGGCTAGCCAATCCATTATAAATATACATATACATGTAGCACTTTGATTATGCACCGGTCCTCCATAAGGCCATCGTACTAAAATATACAACACATAGCACGTAGGAGTCGGATATAGTCATCCGCTATAGGCAAATGAAACCATATCCGTGGCGGCCAATCCGACACGTCAGGACTGGACCTGGGTGGCTAGTATGACACGATCTCGAGATTCTGTTCCCTCCCAATGCTTCTACTGATTTAAGTTGCTTAGGTTAACTCTATCTTGATATTGAATTACATGTCGTGGTCACATGGTCATCCTCCTATATGTCGTACCATAGTATGTGTACCCTAGGTATGAATCCACATCAGCTCAAGGAGTCCCAATTCTAGATCCATGCTTAGTGTAATACATCAAACAATAATCAATATACCACGACGCTATTACTGACCAATTACCACGACTATGTTGGAAGGTACACATGTATTGACATATAACACGAATGATCACTTAGCACGTAGAGTCACACCTCAGTTCACTCATTAAATAGCACCGTAGTGCATACTAATATTGTATCTCAATACACACTTAGAATAGGTACCAGCACGTATACAGGTAATCAAATCAGGAACACGGTCAAGTCAGGAAGTCACACGGACCCCTCGTGACATAAAAGTCACATATGAATTCTAGTTAAAGTGAGACATGAAATTTTTTGAAGCCAAGACAAAGATCTACGACTTTCATGTTGGAAGTTGAGAGAAATTCTGGCCACAAATCAGCCAAATAGGACATAAAATAGCCAAAAATAGCCAAAATAGGCACTATACGACACTATGCAAACCATGCGGCACTATTCAAGCCATACGACACTATTCAAGCCATGCAACACTATTCAAGCCATGCGGACTAGCACTATGCAGCCAGCACTATGCATCCATACGGACTGGTACTATGTGGCTAGCACTATGCATCCGTGAGGACTGCCACTATGCGGCCAGCACAATACATCCATACGGACTGGCACTATGCGGCCAACACTATGCATCCATGCGGACTGGCACTATACGACCAGTACTATGTATCTATGTGGACTGGCACTATACGGCCAGTACTATACATCCATGCGGACTGGCACTATGCGGCCAGTACTATTCATCGTCCCTGCCAGAACCAGGACAGATGAACATAGAAGATGTCCAAATATTATTTTGGGCATAACTTCCTCAAAACAAGTCAAAATTTAGCTGTTCAAAAGCCAAAATTGGGTAGAATGAGATTTCCTACAACATAGGACCATCAGTTTTCGAAAATAACCAAGTTTGATAGATCAAAACCATAAAAATCCATAAAACCCTAGTTTTAGAAACTTAGATCTACATAAAACTAGCCATTAAAATCAAAAAAATCCAAGAACTAAACTTGTAGAGAACGAAGAGAAGAACAATATAGACAAATAATATCAAAAAATCAAGAATAAAAAATACAAGAATCTCTCCATTTGGTGCAAGGTGTACTTGCCTAAATGTTGGTTGGAGAAAAATTGAAATGAAAAGAGTGAATAAGGAGAGAGTGAGGAAGAGAATATATATAGGGGTTGGGTTGACTCAAAAAAACCCTAACCTTAAGCATGCTCTTAACCATATGACTAATGACATGTTAAATGCTTCATGCAACAATTAAACAATTAATCAAATTAATTAAATAAAACTCTAACCACAACACGGTCCAAAAATTCTATCATCGAAATAGTGAACCACGCCTACAACCAAACAAGGACAAGGGGTGGCATACTATTCCGCAACGAGATACTGTTTCATGCCATGGCCAGTTACAAATACATGATACATACAATCAAGATACAGGTGCCAGCTACCATATACAGAAAAAAAATCAAAAATTTACGTATTCCGGGAACGGGGAGTGACATCTCTATCCTCCTTAGAAAAATTTCGTTCTCGGAATTTCGTTAAGGCTAGTCGAGCGTGCTCTCAGGTCATAAAATACACTCACGAAATACACTCATGACATATAGCAAGCACAATTATCAAACAACATATGGCACATGAACAAATTACAAAAGAAAGAACAATCAAATAAAATCACAAACAATAATCACACCCTAGAAGGAAAGTGACCGGAGACATACGAATAAAATATACCTCCCGAGTCAGTTGGGTAGGAATTCGTCCTCGAGGTCCTACACTGATTCCCAAAGTAGACAAGGGTCAATGCTTGAGATAAGTCGGTACCAATGACTAAATCAAGAACGAGACTCTGTACAGGACGTACTCTGGTAATCAAGACACATGATGAATATCATGTATCACATGATACGAGAGCAGATGAGTGAGACGAGAAAGTCGCCTTCACTCTTCGAATATGGAACTTAAGGAATTATAATGAATAATACTCAAAACTTATCCACAATCTGACCGCCTTCGGCCAACCTCTGCTATAATACTCCAAATTCTATTTATCTCTTCCCCTGCTGGACTCTCTGCTGCTGCCTTCCCTGGCCCTGCTGTTGGGGCCTCTGCTGTCCAACCTGATGCGGTCCTACCTGATGTTGCGCTTGTCGGTACATCTGAGCTTGCGTTAGTAACGGGCGCTAGGCTAGTGTCCTCACTGATAGTGCTGGCCCTTGAAACGGTGCTACCTCGGGAGCTGGCAATGCCAAAAACTGTTGAGCTGGCCCTCATGGCCTCTGTATCTGTGGGCACGTAGCTATACGATAGTCTGAACCTCCACACCTCAAGCACTGCCCATTCGCTGACCGATACACTTCCCGAGTGTGCCCTCCTTTACCACAATAAGTACAACCCACTGGTGCCTCCTGACGTTGCTGGTGCCTCGGTTGCTGCTGTCGAACTGGTACCGTCATAACTGTTATGACCGGTGCTGCATCACGAATACGGACGCCAGGCGCTAGTGCTGATGTTCGAGGTACTGCTCCTCCTCCTCCTGTACTCTGCATATGAGACCTCTTCTGGCCTCCATTCCTTGCTGATAACCTTCGAATAGTAAGCTCGTACCTCCGAGCCGCCATCAATACTGTATCGAATGTCTAGTAGTCGTGTCCCTCGATCAGCTGCATAATCTCTAAGTAAAGTCCCTGCTGGAACCTCATAGCCTTCTCTGGCTCTGTAGCTACCATCGCCTGAGAAAACCTACTTAACCTGCAGAACTCTGCTGCATAACCATCCACCATCCTACCAGCCTGCTTGAGGCTGATAAATCTCTGCTGAAGCTCATACCGAGATACCACGCCAAAGTACTTGGCCTTGAATCTGGTACTGAAGCTATCCCAAGGAACAGGACGCCTCATTCCAACCTCTTCTGATGCCCACCAGTCGCGGGCGAGATCCTGAAGTAATAATCTGACTTGGTCAACCTTTTCTTCTGTTGGAACCTTTACTGCAGTCAATATGGCCTCAATATCCTGAAGCCAAGCATCCGCCGTAATGGCATCCTTCGTGCCATCAAAATACCTCGGGTTAAGTCGGCAAAACCTCTCCGACGCTCCTGAATCATTCATGACACTTCTCTTAAGGGCTAATTGTAACCCCTGATTCAGTAGCACATTCTGTTCTTGCTGCTGGATCTGTTGTTGCTGTTAGGCTGCCAGCTGGTGTTGCTGGGTCTCTAATAAACCTCTGATAATCTGTAACAGTGCCGGTGCATCTAGTGCTACTGGTACTACCGGCACCACTGGAGGTACGGGAACCTCTGGCCTCTGTGGCTCAACTGGATCATGCTCGGTAATATTCTCGATGTGAATCTGTCCAGGTAGAGGGGCTACCCCTTGCTGATCTCCAACTGGTCCCTGCTCTACTGGATTCTCTCCCATGCCGACTCCTCCAATAACCGAGAATGATGTGCCCCTAAAGGAAAGGATACAAGGTATCAAAAGACAGGACGAGAAAGAATCGAGGATGACAATCAAGTTAGCAATCAAGATGGGAGAAAGAGAAAATGAATCATGAGATCAAGGGAACATATTTTGATTGAGACTCCTATAATCGCAATTCCTACAAGTCTGAAAAACAGACCTGCATGGGCCATCAATAAAACCTTATCACGCCCCAGTACCGAAATACTGAGACGAACTAGGCCAGCTACTCCATATGAGGTATATAAACGCCATACGACGAACGTGGCTATCAAGAGCCTAGGGGGTGCATGCTACAATCAAGTCTCCTATGGTCTCACAAAGCATCTATGTCTCAATCAATCAAAACAAGAAGCAGTAAATAATGATCATATAAGACAAAGTAGTAAGGCATCTCCGACGCTTCATCAAAATAATTCATGAGCCTAGCTATACAAAATGATAAGCTAGTACCGAGAGTCAATAGTACATAACCGTAGTCAGCTGCAGTTTGATTTAATTACAATTATGTGAGGAACTAAATGTCCAGAACTGCCGACTAAACAAGTGCCGGTGGCTAAATGCCAAGTACAAAATAGAAGATATCAGAGAAGTGAAGAAGAAACCCACTCATGGTCCCTGGCGCCCATACTCCTGGTGTGCACCATTGTTTGGTTAGAAGATTGGATCCTTTGGCGCTACTACGAGATCCGGCCAAACAAAACCAGCGGGGTCAGGCCCCGAATAGCAAGTACCACAAGGGAGCACAAAAGAGTGAGATAAAACCCAATGAGTAAAATAAGACCTGATTCACGAGTTATAGGCTTATACCATATCATGAAGACAATATGACACCCTTACAACCAAACAAGGACAAACGGTGCCAATATCATACCGAGATAAGATATATCCTATAACCATGGGCAGGTAAAGGGATTCTGATCGCGACTTTGGTCCATAGCCTATCGCAGCACAATAGCCCAACCCAAAAACCAAACAAGGACATGGGTTGGAACACGCACCACGATAGTCCATGTTCCTCAGTTGCTAACAGAAGAAAACATATCACAAACAAGTCGGCTTACAAGCGGCCAATTAATCTATGACTTTGTATGATTTGCCTGGGTTATCCCAGTAATGCAATATAGGAATCCTCAGATCGTGTCAACCCAGCAGGGCTAGCCAATCCATTATAAATATACATATACATGTAGCACTTTGATTATGCACCGGTCCTCCATAAGGCCATCGTACTAAAATATATAACACATAGCACGTAGGAGTCGGATATAGTCATCCGCTATAGGCAAATGAAACCATATCCGTGGTGGCCAATCCGACACGTCAGGACTGGACCTGGGTGGCTAGTATGACACGATCTCGAGATTCTGTTCCCTCCCAATGCTTCTACTGATTTAAGTTGCTTAGGTTAACCCTATCTTGATATTGAATTACATGTCGTGGTCACATGGTCATCCTCCTATATGTCGTACCATAGTACGTGTACCCTAGGTATGAATCCACATCAGCTCAAGGAGTCCCAATTCTAGATCCATGCTTAGTGTAATGCATCAAACAATAATCAATATACCACGACGCTATTACTGACCAATTACCATGACTGTGTTGGAAGGTACACATGTATTGACATATAACACGAATAATCACTTAGCACGTAGAGTCACACCTCAGTGCACTCATTAAATAGCACCGTAGTGCATACTAATATTGTATCTCAATACACACTTAGAATAGGTACCAGCACGTATACAGGTAATCAAATCAGGAACATGGTCAAGTCAGGAAGTCACACGGACCCCTCGTGACATAAAAGTCACATATGAATTCTAGTTAAAGTGAGACATAAAATTTTTTGAAGCCAAGACAAAGATCTACAACTTTCATGTTGGAAGTTGAAAGAAATTCTGGCCACAAATCAGCCAAATAGGACATAAAATAGCCAAAAATAGCCAAAATAGGCACTATACGACACTATGCAAACCATGCGGCACTATTCAAGCCATACGACACTATTCAAGCCATGCAGCACTATTCAAGCCATACGGACTGGCACTATGCAGCCAGCACTATGCATCCATGCGGACTGGTACTATGCGGCCAGTACTATGCATCCGTGAGGACTGCCACTATGCGGCCAGCACAATGCATCCATACGGACTGGTACTATGTGGCCAATACTACGTATCCATACGGACTGGTACTATACGACCAGTACTATACATCTATGTGGACTGGCACTATACGGCCAGTACTATACATCCATGCGGACTGGCACTATGCGGCCAGCACTATTCATCGTCCCTGCCAGAACCAGGACAGATGAACATAGAAGATGTCCAAATATTGTTTTGGACATAACTTCCTCAAAACAAGTCAAAATTTAGCGGTTCAAAAGCCAAAATTGGGTAGAATGAGATTTTCTACAACACAGGACCATCAGTTTTCAAAAATAACCAAGTTTGATAGATCAAAACCATAAAAATCCATAAAATCCTAGTTTTAGAAACTTAGATCTACACAAAACTAGCCATTAAAATTAAAAAATCCAAGAACTAAACTTGTAGAGAACGAAGAGAAGAACAATATAAACAAATAATATCAAAAAAAATCAAGAATAAAAATACAAGAATCTCTCCATTTGGCGCAAGGTGTACTTGCCTAAATGTTGGTTGGAGGAAAAATGAAATGAAAAGAGTGAATAAGGAGAGAGTGAGGAAGAGAATATATATAGGGGTTGGGTTGACTCAAAAAAAACCCTAACCTTAAGCATGCTCTTAACCATATGACTAATGACATGTTAAATGCTTCATGCAACAATTAAACAATTAATCAAATTAATTAAATAAAACTCTAACCACAACACGGTCCAGAAATTTTATCATCGAAATAGTGAACCACGCCTACAACCAAACAAGGACAAGGGGTGGCACACTATTCCGCAACGAGATACTGTTTCATGCCATGGCCAGTTACAAATACATGATACATACAATCAAGATACAGGTGCCAGATACCATATACAGAAAAAAAATTAAAAATTTACGTATTCCGGGAACGGGGAGTGACATCTCTACCCTCCTTAGAAAAATTTCGTCCTCGGAATTTCGTTAAGGCTAGTCGAGCGTGCTCTCAGGTCATAAAATACACTCACGAAATACACTCATGACATATAGCAAGCACAATTATCAAACAACACATGGCACATGAACAAATTATAAAAGAAAGAACAATCATGTAAAATCACAAACAATAATCACACCCTAGAAGGAAAGTGATCGGAGACATACGAATAAAATATACCTCCCGAGTCAGTTGGGTAGGAATTCGTCCTCGAGGTCCTACACTGACTCCCAAAGTAGACAAGGGTCAATACTTGAGATAAGTCGGTACCAATGACTAAATCAAGAACGAGACTCTGCACAGGACGTACTCTGGTAATCAAGACACATGATGAATATCATGTATCACATGATACGAGAGCAGATGAGTGAGACGAGAAAGTCGCCTTCACTCTTTGAATATGGAACTTAAGGAATTATAATAAATAATACTCAAAACTTATCCACAATCTGACCGCCTTCGGCCAACCTCTGCTATAATACTCCAAATTCTATTTGTCTCTGCCCCTGCTGGACTCTCTGCTGCTGCCTTCCCTGGCCCTGCTGTTGGAGCCTCTGCTGTCCAACCTGATGCGGTCCTACCTGATGTTGCGCTTGTCGGTACATCTGAGCTTGCGTTAGTAACGGGCGCTGGGCTAGTGTCCTCACTGATAGTGCTGGCCCTTGAAACGGTGCTACATCGGGAGCTGGCAATGCCAAAAACTTTGAGCTGGCCCTCATGGCCTCTGTATCTGTGGGCACGTAGCTATACGATAGTCTGAACCTCCACACCTCAAGCACTGCCCATTCGCTGACCGACACACTTCTCGAGTGTGCCCTCCTTTACCACAATAAGTGCAACCCACTGGTGCCTCCTGACGTTGCTGGTGCCTCGGTTGCTGCTGTCGAACTGGTGCCGTCATAACTGTTGTGACCGGTGCTGCATCACGAATACGGACGCTAGGCGCTAGTGCTGACGTTCGAGGTACTGCTCCTCCTCCTCTTGTACTCTGCGTATGAGACCTCTTCTTGCCTCCATTCCTTGCTGATAACCTTCGAATAGTAAGCTCGTGCCTCCGAGCCGCCATCAATACTGCATCGAATGTCTAGTAGTCGTGTCCCTCGACCAGCTGCATAATCTCTAAGTGAAGTCCCTGCTGGATCCTCATAGCCTTCTCTGGCTCTGTAGCTACCATCGTCTGAGAAAACCTACTTAACCTGCAGAACTCTGCTGCATAACCATCCACCATCCTACCAGCCTGCTTGAGGCTGATAAATCTCTGCTGAAGCTCATACCGAGATACCACGCCAAAGTACTTGGCCTTGAATCTGGTACTGAAGCTATCCCAAGGAACAGGACGCCTCATTCCAACCTCTTCTGATGCCCACCAGTCGCGGGCGAGATCCTGAAGTAATAATCTGACTTGGTCAACCTTCTCTTCTGTTGGAACCTTTACTGCAGTCAATATGGCCTCAATATCCTGAAGCCAAGCATCCGCCGTAATGGCATCCTTCGTGCCATCAAAATACCTCGGGTTAAGTCGGCAAAACCTCTCCGACGCTCCTGAATCATTTCTGACACTTCTCTTAAGGGCTTATTGTAACCCCTGATTCAGTAGCACATTCTGTTCTTGTTGCTGGATCTGTTGTTGCTGTTGGGCTGCCAGCTGGTGTTGCTGGGTCTCTAATAAACCTCTGATAATCTGCAACAGTGCCGGTGCATCTAGTGCTACTGGTACTACCGGCACCACTGGAGGTACGGGAACCTCTGGCCTCTGTGGCTCAACTGGCTCATGCTCGGTAATGTTCTCGATGTGAATCTGTCCAGGTAGAGGGGCTACCCCTTGCTGATCTCCAACTGGTCCCTGCTCTACTGGATTCTCTTCCATGCCGACTCTTCCAATAACCGAGAATGATGTGCCCCTAAAGGAAAGGATACAAGGTATCAAAAGACAGGACGGGAAAGAATCGAGGATGACAATCAAGTTAGCAATCGAGATGGGAGAAAGAGAAAATGAATCATGAGATCAAGGGAACATGTTTTGATTGAGACTCCTATAATTGCAATTCCTACAAGTCTGAAAAACAGACCTGCATGGGCCATCAATAAAACCTTGTCACGCCCCAGTACCGAAATACTGAGATGGACTAGGCCAGCTACTCCATATGAGGTATATAAACGTCATACGGCGATCGTGGCTGTCAAGAGACTAGGGGGTGCATGCTACAATCAAGTCTCCGATGGTCACACAAAGCATCTATGTCTCAATCAATCAAAATAAGAAGCAGTAAATAATAATCATATAAGACAAAGCAGTAAGGCGTCACCGAAGCTTCATCAAAATGATTCATGAGCCTAGCTATACAAAATGATAAGCAAGTACCGAGAGTCAATAGTACATATCCGTAGTCAGCGGCAGTCTGATTTAATTATAATTATGTGAGGAACTAAATGTCCAGAACTGCCGGCTAAACAGGTGCCAGTGGCTAAACGCCAAGTACAAAATATAAGATATCAGAGAGTGAAGAAGAAACCCACTCATGGTCCCTGGCGTCCATACTCCTGGTGTGGACCATTGTTTGGTTAGAAGATTGGATCCTCTGGCGCTGCTACGATATCTGACCAAACAAAACCAGCGGGGTCAGGCCCCGAATAGCAAGTACCACAAGAGAGCACAAAAGAAAGATAAAACCCAATAAGTAAAATAAGACCTGATTCACGAGTTATAGGCTTATACCATATCATCAAGGCAATACGACACCCTTACAACCAAACAAGGACAAACGGTGCCAATATCATGCCGAGATTAGATATATCCTATAACCATGGGCAGGTGAAGGGCTTCTGATCGCGACTTCGGTCTATAGCCTATCGCAGCACAATAGCCCAACTCAACAACCAAACAAGGACATGAGTTGGACCACGCACCACGATAGTCCATGTTCCTCAGTTGCTAACAGAAGAAAACATATCACAAATAAGTCGGCTTACAAGCGGTCAATCAATCCTACGGCTTTCTATGATTTGCTTGGGTTATCCCAGTAATACAATATAGGAATCCTCAGATCGTATCAACCCAGCAGGGCTAGCCAATCCATTACAAATATATATATACGTGTAGCACTTTGTTTATGCACCGGTCCCTCGTAAGGCCACCGTGCTAAAACATATAACACAACACGTAGGATTCGGATATAGTCATCCGCTATAGGCGAATGAAACCATATCCATGGTGGCCAACCCGACACGTCAGGACTGGACCTGGGGTAGCTAGTATGGCACGATCTCGAGATTTTGTTCCCTCCCAATGCTTCTACTGATTTAAGTTGCTTAGGTTAATCCTATCTTGATATTGGAATTACATGTCATGGTCACATGGTCATCCTCCTATATGTCGTACCATAGTACGTGTACCCTAAGTATGAATCCACATCTTCTCAAGGAGTCCCAATTCTAGATCCATGCTTAGTGTAATGCATCAAACAACAATCAGGATAGATGAACATAGAAGATGTCCAAATATTCATCGTCCAAATATTATTTTGGGCATAACTTCCTCAAAACAAGAATCAACATCGGCCAGCACTATGCATCCATGCGGACTGGCACTATGCAGCCAACACTATTCATCGTCCCTGCCAGAACCAGGACAGATGAACATAAAAGATGTCCAAATATTGTTTTGGACATAACTTCCTCAAAACAAGTCAAAATTCGGCGGTTCAAAAGCCAAAATTGGGTAGAATGAGATTTCCTACAACATAAGACTATTAGTTTTCAAAAACAACCAAGTTTGATAGATCAAAACCATGAAAATCCATAAAACCCTAGTTTTAGAAACTTAGATCTACACAAAACTAGCCATTAAAATCAAAAACTTCAAGAACTAAACTTGTAGATAATAAAAAGAAGCAAAATATAGACAAATAATATCAAAGGAAAAAATAAAGAATGAAAAACGCAAGAATGTCTCCATTTGGTGCAAGGTGTACTTGCCTAAATGTTGGTTGGAGGAAAAATGAAATGAAAAGAGTGAATGAGGAGAGAGAGAGAGAGTGAGGAAGAGAATATATATAGGGGTTGGGTTGACTCAAAAAACCCCTAACCTTAAGCATGCTCTTAACCATATGACTAATGACATGTTAAATGTTTCATGCAACAATTAATCAAATTAATTAAATAAAATTCTAACCACAATACGGTCCAGAAATCCTATCATCGAAATAGTGAACCATACCTACAACCAAACAAGGACAAGGGGTGGCACACTATTCCGCGACGAGATACTATTCCATGCCATGGCCAGTTATAAATACATGATACATACAATCAAGATACAGGTGCCAGATACCATATACAGAAAAAAAAAATCAAAAACTTACGTATTCCGGAAACGGGGAGTGACAGAATATTTTGAAGACAAATTTGTAAGGCACAAGAATATTATTCTTTCGGATATTCCGGAGAATAATGAGGGTGCGCAAGAAACTGAAGTTTTCAATGAAGAAGTAGTCCAAGAAGATGTTGTTGTTGAAACAACGGTTGAAACTGTCATGCCCCAGAACCAGAATACTGGCAAGTGGGGACGGACAAGGCCAGCTACGTAATACCAAAGTACGCCAGTACTCTGAAATCACGTATAAGCTGTCAAGACATGGGGGTTACTTCTACAAGCCAGCAGTCGATCCTAGGTCAAGCAATCCTAGGTATCTCAATCACAGGCAATTATACAAAGTACAAGAAGTATAATCATCAAACATACAATAGTAAAGCATCACAAACCATATATATACATGGATTATCATGAAACTAGTAATACAAAATAGAGAACTAGCAAGAGTAATAGTCATACATGATAAGCTCTAGCTATAGTCTAGAATACACACATCATGTTTTGGCCCGTAGGCTAAATGTCAAGAACCAAAAGACGAGCTAAACACGTGCTCGGAAGCTAAATGCCACAAAAGAATAATGTACATGGCTAGTAGAAGAATGATAAGAAACCCATTCAGGTATTCTTGTGCTCTGGGTAGTCACCGTCGAGTAGATGGTACAGAAGATTCTTCGGGCTCCTCTATCAGATCTGACCAAACAAAACCAGTGGGGTCAGAATCCCAATAGTAAGTACCACAAAGGAAGCCAAACTTATGAACTAAAACCAGCAATAACTAACATTGCAACAGATAAAAACAGAAATAAGTGAATGCAGCTCAAGACTCGTGCACTACCAATGCACTTATCTCGAGAATAGAAAAGGCAATAAACAAGGCAACTTGGAGCATAAAGTAATGTCACGACCCGCACCCTAGAGTAAGGGCATGAGAAGTGGGTACGTCCAGCCTACGCCGCAGTGTCGGCGGTAGAACGCTGTCCTAGGTCACAACATCTAACAATATATAATGCCAGACAGTTTATACTCCCCGAATGGGGGTGACATAGCAGAATGTAAACTAAATCACAACTAAGGAAGAAAAGTACGATATGATATAGAGCTTAAAATGAAGTACAGATAATCAGAAGAGTCTAGTGTCTAAGATAACATCTCTACAAACATTCCGAGTACAAGTCTCAACTACAGAATATGAAAGAATATATACATCTCAAAACAACAACTGAAAGCCAAAAACAATGCTGAAAAGAAAGATAAAGCCTAGCTGACTAGCCTAGACTATGGGAGTAGTATCATGAACTGCAGCTGGGTCCTCCAGAGGAGCCAGGTCGCAGGTGTCGTCTAAGCCTGCTCCGTAATAGGTGGTACAAAGGGCCTCATCCTCATCCTCTGTAATATTTTCAACAGGTCCAGTCAGGACAGGAGCGAGCACAGTACATCTCATGCAGTTCATATCATGGCAGGAAATATAAAGCAAGCAATAGAGTAAGATACATGAAACGCTGTAAGAAGATGTACATAAAACAGGAGAGATATTTGATAACTGGAAATATATACATGATAAGTAAGAACTGTAAGTGACTAGTAATTTAGAGTACGAGATGGCATGTAATTGGCTTAGGTTGTACATGATGAACATAAAAAGTAACAGAGTGTACATGATGGTAAATCACATGACCATTTATACTCACCCCTACCCACAATCAATACACAAGGATCCAGTCCAGTTACGTTACGTACATGATGTTTTGGTTACACAGGAAACACATGAGGAAACATGAGCGTACATGAAAGAACATAAAAGTACATGAACGTACATGAAAGAACATGAAAGAACATGAGTGTACATGAATAACGCAGAAACAAAGAATACATGATGTACATGAAACACATGTCATAAAGTATCCGATGCGCCCGCTAAGGGGGATAACATCCCAAGAAGAGATCCATATAGTACCAATCCGTGATGATAACGTGACAGCATCAAGTAAAAGTAATCTAGAGCGAAAATATAAATCGTGACAAGTATGAAACGATCAGAGAATGTACTCGCCTGATAACTGAAAGTCCGAAGAGGATGTACTGCCTGAGGAGAGGTGTCTGTCTCCTAATCAGAGCAACACAAGTCACAACAAGTCCAGAATAGTAAAATGAAGTCCTACTATGCATTCTACATGATTCTAGGTCAATCTAGGCCAAAGCCAACTCTTGGTCAACTCTGGAAGTCAAACTAGGTCCAACAAGACTAGGTTAGCCTAAACTAGGTTTAGCAATCTTGCTAAACCCTAACAAGCCTATAATAGTCTATCAAGACTTATATACAACCATGCTAGCCTATAATAAGTATTTACATACCACAAGACCAACACAAGCTATTTACATTCAAAACTTTATATATATATATATATATATATATATATATAGGCATGCATTAGATTTTAGGCATAATACATTACATATTTATATACATATACATTACATACATATGTATACAAACTATACATTACCTACATTTAGAAGACTAGGAATATACATATATTTATAGAGGGAGAGAGAGGCAAAAGGCTGTGTATGTGGGTGTGTGATACCTAAGAATAGGACTAGGAAAACAGTAAAACAGGGTACTGAACATACATGTATGTATAGGGCTGCATGTGATGGTTTTGAAGACTGAGATTGAGGGAGTTTTAGGACTGGTTTAGACATGTCATAGGGCTGTGCTTGGGGTGCAATTACTGAACTGTTGCATGCTGAAATGTGGGTGTTTGTTGGCTGTCACTTGGACAGGTTTTGGGACAAGTTTAGACTGGAATGTGGGGGAAAATAAGGACTGATTTAAGGGCTGTAGGGAGTGAAACCACATCATCCCATTCAATCAAGGAAACCTAACTAACCTATGTAAACAAAACTCAGTGCAATGAAATGGAAGAAAAATCAGTTTTCTCATTAAAAGCAAATAGCTCAAGTTACATTATGTGAATTTCAGGTTTCAACAAAATCTCAGATTTTGAAATATATCTCAGGTTTTTTTTTCTTAACATCTAAGTTCTCAGTTTTCATTGTGTGAACTCAGTGTAAAACATTGAAATAGATTCTCAGGTATCATCTTAACACAAATTAGAAAAACATTTGAAATCAAAGTGGACAGTTATAAAGGGGACTTCCTGGGTTAAGAATCAACATATAACTCAGTTAAACATTACACAAGTTTTTATAACAAAAACTCAGTTAAACATTACACAAGTTTTCATAACAAAAACTCAGTTTTCTATATACAAAGAACTCAACATTATCAATATTCTCAGATTTTCTCATACATGAACCTATCTAATTTCAGTTTTAACAGTTTGAAATAAACCTCCTAATTAGCATTGTAAACTCAGTCTTAGGTTCTCCCCAATCCCAGGTTTTTGATTTAGACAAATCCCAGTTTTACATTATCATTTGAAAATCAAACCCAAATTTAACCATGACTGAAATCTCAGTCTCAACACATTGAAACTCAGAGTTTAGGAATAACTGAACTCAGTTTTAAATTTGAAACAATCTCAGATTTCTAACCATAGGTAATTCTCAGTTTTATCATGTGAATCTCAGTTAAATCAAAATGACAGTTCAATTTATTTCGAAATCACAAATCCCTGTCATTTTCCTCACACCAACCCAAGACTCAACATTGCAGAGGTCTAATAAACATGTAGGTGATCTAAATCAATCATTTTAAGAAATCACAAACTCAGAAAAATGGATTAACTCAGGAACAAAACAATACAGTTTCAGGGAGTATCAGGAAAACCCATTCAACATCAAATTGAATCAATTAACAAGGTGTAACCCCTAAGCAGTGTGTGCAGACACTAGGTCTACAAGTACTCGTGTCTAGGAAGTGGTTCGTGTCCACAAAAGTGGACTCGAAGTGTCTATTAATGTGTCAAACCCAAAACTGTGGACAGTGCATGCACTGCCTCGTGCACGTGTTCACCGTGTTCATGGATACGATATGACACGAATTAGGACACGTGCTCGTGCACACGTGTACGCCCACACTAGGGCTACACACTCGTGTGCCTGAGACGTGTCCAAGTGAGTCGTGTCGAGAGAAATCACAGCGTATCAGCACGAACTTCCCCGTGTGCACAGTTAAGTGTATGACCAGTGCACGTGTCCTCGTGTCCTCGATACGACACGAGGTGTCGTAAGATTTTGGGGGCATGTGCGCAGACACTGCCCCCGTGTCCACACAAATTTTCACGTGTCCAAGTGCACTGTGTAATGTGTACGAGATGCGTGTGAGCAGGACACAGTACACTGCTGTGCACAGCGTGTTCGTGTCCAATTTGGACACGGACACGACACAGTCTCGTGCTCAGTGCTAGGGTTCTATGATCTACACCTATAGGGCTAGAAATTTGTTCAAATAGTTTTCGAAAATAACAACATTTTGTTCACAGAGGCAATACATCAAACACTTTAGTATTAACCTAGATACGTGTCCGATACGGACACCAAACCCAATCTAATTCCTACCAAACTTAGCCTATAGGTCCCTGGTACCTAGATGCATCCATTCATGAAGAGAAACAGAAATTTAACTATTTATGAGGGTATTTACCTATTGAGTGAAAACTCAATAAAAACCTAGAATGGGGGGGTGTCCTCTTCAAATTATGATGCCAAAAGCTTGTGCAACCTTGCTAGCTAGCTTCCCTTAGCATCCTCAATGGTAGGGGATCCCAATGCAAGAAGTTTGGCTCAATTTGGAGGTGATTTGGATATTTTATGAGAAGTTTAGGGAAGAACACAAAAGAGGCAAATAAAATAAATTAAAATTGGTGCAAATGATTAATGGGATGTATTTATAGGGGATGGGGATATGTGTTGGCTGCCATTAAGTTAGGGTTAGGGTTTAGGATGAGGGGCTAAGGTTTCTCCAACAATTTCAAGTCAAATCAATGGCTCACAATTAAAGTAGCCCTTTTAACCTTTAGCCTAAAATATCTTTTAACAAATATCTAGATATTTCACTAATGTAATTACTTAATGAAACCCTCTAACTTAGTCTCTAGGGTCATGATTAACAATCTAGATTAGGCTAACTTCTAGGTCAAGTCTCAACAATCTAGCTAACACATATTTAATTAATATAATTCACAAATTCACCAAAGTGTCAAAATGACCAAAATATCCCTAGGCTTAAAAGTAGAAATTTGAAATCCTAAACATATGATTAGGTCTCATTGGTTATGATTAGTCTTCTAGGTCATGTATGACTAATGTTACACTAGCAAAACACTAATTCACATTTCACTCAATTAAATAGTTTTAAAATAACTAAAAATCACCAAAAATCATATCATGACTAAAATCAAATATTTTAATGATTTAAAATGCAAAATTTTAAATTTACCCTTATTTTGGAAAAGTGGGTGTTACAAGTAATTCATGTGTGACATAATGCAAACTGTGGACTTGTAAATTAACAGAGAACTTGTGACATAACTAAACCATGTAAGAGAAATGGTACATGTGAACATGTACGATAACTGGAACCTGTGAGCATGTTATATAACTGGGACAAGTGAGTACGTAAGAACTATAGAGAACGACAAATGATAAGATGACTTAGGAACTATCCCGAAACCCAAATTACAACCCGTAAACCAAACAAGAACGGGGTTGTAACCCTTCTCCTGAACAGAACTTAGTCTATAATCATTATATCTCATAAGATCATGTATAACGTGTGAGTACTGAATAGAATGACAAATGACCAGATGACTAAGAACTATTTCGGAAGCCAAGTTACATCCCGTAAACCAAACAAGTGTTAGGGTTATATACTAAAAGCATCACTTTTGTAGTAACCTTATTTTCTTAAATTTTAAATGAGAATAATATGGGCAAATGTTTGTATATTGTATTTGTTGCAAGTGTTAATGCAAATGTCTGATATTCTATATTGTAGATAATATGGTGTGTGGTGTCACACAAAAGATCTTATTATCAGTTTTCTATGGAGTATATAAATAGTTCACAACCTAGATGGACTTGGACAATCTATTTGAAAGGTTGTAGTATAATCTGGTATTAGTCTATCTTGACTATAGGTTTACACAAGTACACTTAGTGTGTATTGAACAGGACCACTTGAGTTTGCTCTTTGTACTGACTACATAAGTGAACAAACACCTCTGTTATTATGGATGCTTGTGATCTTAATCCAGATATAATAACAGACATGTATATGCAGTGTGCATTACTTTGACTCATAAAAGAGTGAGATTCATTATGGGTCAATAACCTCTATGAATTGGGTAATAACATTGTATGTATGATGGATTGTTGATTATAAATGGAATCCATGTCCCGATACATCGGATTGATGATGTCCCCTTAAGGAGCTCATAAGGATTGTCATGTAAACCCTGCGGGTGGATTATATCCGATATGACAAATAAAGTTGAGTGGTACTACTTAAAGATAAAAGATGTCGAATCAATATAGTTGTCAGTAACTTAATTTGATCGACAGACATTCAATATCTTAACATGGGAAGCCAAACACGCATATAATAAAAGGAGCCCACAAACATAATTTAGGATTAGGAAGGTATTGCAACAATAGCTCATTAGTGGACCGAGCTATTATTAATGGGCCTGGATTGTGTGTTCGGGCTGAACACAGGATATCCAGATTCGTTAGGAGGTCTAACCCTAATTTCTCCTCATGGTTCCTGTCGTAGCCTATATATATCCTCTATTCTCTGGCCGCTATGATGACTGATCAAAAATCTGAAGCTTTCTCTAAATTTGCGATTCACGTAAGAAGAGAAAGAGATGGCTGTCAAGGAGAAGAAAAGGTTGGGAGATCGTCGCCCACACGACGTCCAACTCGAGGAAGGAATACGTGCAGAAGATCTTGGGGTCGTCCGCTCGAGATTGCCAGGAACTACTTGTCTTCTTCCCACCGCAGATATAATTCGTAAACCCTAGTTTCCGCCTATGAAGGGTTAGAACACGTATAAAATCTGTTTAACTTTCTATCGATCAATATGCACACCGAAGTAAGGGTCTTGGGAATCCCTAGTTCCATCAATTGGTATCAGAGCCACTTTGGATCTGCGTATTGATTGACACGTCCATGTTGTCCAATAAAATATGCACTGTGTAATAGTCGGTAGATGTAGATCTGTTCTAACTTGAATTTGTAGGCATCTTAAATCCAACTATTATGGTCCAATGCATGTTTTTGATTGTGTTGTTTAATCCACGGACATGTCGTGGATGTTGTTGTTGTTGTGGATGTAATTAAAAACACGAGGGTTGATCGTGCTTATTATTTTAATTTTTCAATCTAGATTATGTGTGAACTCCTTCGGGAGGCATAGGATTGATGTAATTTTAATTATTTTTGATCAATCATGATGGCGCTGGTGGCTGTTTCTGACGCTGAACGAGATGCTGGTTTTAAGTATTCCAGAGACAGACAGGTGATTTTCGATGAAGGAATCGACAGCTAAAACCTATAAAATAAAATAAAAAATTGGGGCGCTGCCTCGAACCTCGCGACCTGACCGGGCAGGTCAAACCCCGAATAGATCTGCGTAGCGCCAGATTTTGTATTCGGATAGTTGATAACGGAGCAGGAAAGATGACCATAATAGTTGGATATTTTTCTCTTATTTGTTGTCATTTTGTTTTTTCTGATTATGCATGTTTATTATTATGTGGATATTTTTTTAAAAAAACTAAGCCTATATTAATAATGGACAACATGGACATAATATCAACTAGTAGAAAACCCTCATTGTTAAATAACTAAATGGGAGAGGATATTTGTTTAGCATAAATCCTATGTTCTCCATTAATGGTTTGTAGGTGATGTAATTATACTTGCGCGTTGGCTTTAGTGCCTTCCTCCATATCGGATGAGTATAATTATGGATCACCAGTACAAACTTCCTTAGCAATAATTATAGTAAGTTACCTAGTATGTGTTCACTTCTCCATCTGAAGGAACTCATTACAAGGTAATGGACTTAGTATTAAGTAATGGTATACACTTAGATATAAATAATGGTATCCTCCCCATCGAAGTCACCGCTATTATTTGTATGACCAGAGCAAGACCAACATATTAATTTTATTTGTCATAAAATTACGTTGACATGATAGTAAAATTAATAGGTAGTACCTACTTGAACAAAGTTGAATTTGTATACGTCCACACTATCGTGGCATGCTAAATTTATGATGTTCAAGATGTTGGTAAATTTTTATTTAATTAATTCAAAAAGTTTTTGCCCTACATAATTTTTATTTATGTGATTATCGTGATTTCAAAAATGGGTTCTTTCAGTCCACTTATGGTGATTCTTAAAGAAAATAAACTTACTGGACCTAATTATATTGACTGGAAACGTAATCTGGACATTGTCTTGACTGCTGAGGAGTACAAATATGTACTTGTTAAGGAATGTCCACCTAAGCCTAATGCTAACTCTGATGAAGAGGTCAAAGAGGCTTATAAGAAGTAGAAAAAGGCAGACGAGATGACACGGTGTTACATTCTGGCATCTATGTCAAATGTACTGTAACATCAGCATCAGGCCATGGCCACGGCTTATGACATGATGTATAACCTCAAGGAACTCTTCGGACATCAGAGTAGAACAGCTAGACAATTTGCTATGAAGTGTTTGATGAATACAAAAATGGCTGAGGGTACACCAGTAAGGGATCATGTTCTCAAGATGATGGGTCATCTGAATGAGATGGAGATCCTTGGAGCTGAAATCGATGGAGAATCCCAGGTCGATATCATTCTCGGGACGCTGCCTAATAGTTTTGACAATTTCTGCCTTAATTACAATATGAACAAAGGTTGTATAGTTTGGCAGAACTTACAAAAGAGCTACAGGATGCAAAATCTCTCTTTAGGCAGAGTGGTCATGTTTTTGTTTCTGAAAATTCTTCTACTTCTAAGCCAAAAGGCAGTAAGAAGAAGAATAACATTCAGAAACAGGCAAAACTCAGCAAAGAAGGGCATGGAACCTCAACGCACGGTGAAAAAGCTGAAAGGCAAATGTTTCAAGTGCAAAGGGTCAGGACATTGGAAGACTGATTGTCCACTTTTCAAACAAAGGAACAAAGAAGGTATATCTCATTACTAGTAGTTGAAATATGTTTAGCGGTGTTATCTACTGGTACCTGGTGTGTAGATACATGAGTCACTAATCATGTCTGCAATACATTGCAGGGGTTCTAGGAAACCAGACGGCTCAGTGATGGAGAGATATGCTTGTTCATGGGTGATGCTATAAAAGTAGCGGTCGTTGCATTATGAGATGTTACTTTATCTTTTTGTTGAAATAAGCCTTTGACATTGAGAGATTATCTTTATGCACCTTCACTTAGAAGGAATTTAGTTTCCGTTTCTATGTTAGTTAAGGATGGATATTCAGTTTATTTTAATGACAATATTGTTATTAGAAAAAATAAATATTTTATCTGTTCTGGTGAATTGGTTGATAATCTGTATGTCATTAATCCTATTTCGCCCACAATACAACTTATGAAAATGAATAATATGTCATCTAACTTAAATAAGAGAAAATAACCTTCTTGTAT
>JANAVB010030220.1:38580355-38885355 GCA_029216955.1 Iris pallida
ATGACTAGCATACACTGTCTTGTTTGAAGAAGAGTCGTATGGAATCTATATGCTGTCTTTTGGATACGTATATCTTGCATACACTGACTTGGATAGCAAGGAGTCATATGGAGTTTATACGTCACAAGAAGTCGTATGGAGTATAGCACTTGATGAGGAGTCGTATGGAGTACATACGCTGCCTTGATGAGGAGTCGTATGAAGTCCATACGCTGCCTTGATGAGGAGTCGTATGAAGTCCATACGCTGCCTTGATGAGGAGTCGTATAACTGGAGAAGTAGACACATGGCTGTACTCAATTTTCTTAAATACGCCATATTCTCAATAACTGATAAATATCTCTCGAGCGGTCGTTGCGGATATGACGGCTGACAGACTGTCAGAAATGACAGTAATGATGGCTGTGCATTATGATGGCTAATGAGCTGTCCGCGTAAAAGACAAAATCAACTCTCGAAAATCCATAGGACGGATAATTCTCCTAAGACAGCTATTCTTTGCACGAAATACGAAATGTCAGATTCATCCCCCACTGAAACGTATGTGCTGTCAGTCGAGAAATAATAAAAATTCACCGAGCGTATGACTTTGTACTGAGCGTAGGCTTTTGGCTGAGCGTATGACCTTTGGCTGAGCGTATGGCCTTTGGCTGCCTTGATCTTATGTCAGCGTGTCAGAATTTTTTACACCCTACAAGACCCCTTCAAAGTTTTCAAACTTTATGATTTTCAAAAGTTCGAAATTACTTTGAACTCCAAGTGGGAATAAGTCTTGACACGTGGCACGAGTTGTTATTCCTCGATATCAGTGCGTATCTCTAGAGATTCTGTATTTTGAAAATGGCTGCCGTTTGGGCTTCTTTCTCCCATAAATAGGCTTTTAAGAACTTAATTCTTTTCTTTACTTTTGCCTTCGTTCGAGAGGAGAGAATCAGAGCTCAAGCCTTCTTCTTCTCCAATCTAATTTTGTCAATGGCACCCAAGCTCGATGCTGCCGCGAAGGGGAAAGGCAAGGCTCCTGCAGAGCCGTCTCAACCTGCGCCGCGTCATAACCACTAGGAGAACCGCTGAGCAAGTCTTCCACAGAGCGAACTTCCATTGAAACCCCTATACGGTGAGGATGGGGATGATGAACGTAAACCATCCCTTTTTAGGGCTCTGGTTAGGACAAAATCAGAAAACTATCCCCTTTAGGGTAATACGTCAGAAAATACGCTTCCCTTTTTAGGGTTTAGTCGTATTCCATGTTTTTCGTCTGTAAGAAAATATGTTTTGAGCGATTTCTGTAAGATACGCGTATCTTTGATAGAATATCAGAATACGCTGATCTGAAGGAATACACTATGTCAAGTGTCTCGTTGAGATACGCTAACTCTTTTGGTATTTTTGATTAACATCTTGATAACACTGCTTTGGAAAATTCCATACGACTGTGCTTTGGTTAGACATAACGTAGCTGAGGTAGGTTGAACTTAGAATTTGTCATACGCTTAGGATAGATGAGCGTAGGTTAATCCTTGAACTGACATACGCTTAGGATGGACTGAGCGTAAGTTGATCTTTGAACTTGACATACGCTTAGGATAGACTGAGCGTAAGTGATCTTTGAACTTGTCATACGCTTAGGATGGACTGAGCGTAAGTTGATCTTTGAGCTGACATACGCTTAGGATGGACTGAGCGTAAGTTGATCTTTGAACTTGTCATCCCTTTGTATTTAAGGATTTTTAACCTCTTATTTCTCCTTTGTAGTGGATATCTGGCCCAAGAAGCGCAGTTTGAAGGATGTGCGGAAGCAATTTATAGAGTGACCTATCCCATGTCCACTTTCCACAGTTTGATGAATTCCCACGAGAATAGCCATTCTGAAAAATCAAGATACGAAACCCTGTGAGTTGATAAGTGGTCAACCACTGCAGAGTGTGGACAGTGCTACCACTGAAATCGGCATTTCTATTCGGAGATGCTATTGACAGAAAACTCCCAGCCAGCCTCCGATAAAGTGTCATACTCATATTACCGGGATGGTGATGCCCAGCCGATGTACTTGATGGATTGTCTAAGAGTATCAACATAGCTCGCTTATTCCATGCGAGTCACCAAAGGCACATAAAATGGGATATTACTCAACTCGTTAAGCAAAAGCTGGATGGGTAGGATACAGACAGGGAAGATTTCGCAAGTGGTAATGAACCGCATGTTTCAGTTTTGTGAGGATTATTGCTGGCCACAATTCCTCCTGAGGACTCTGCACTTCTGATGCCGGTTAGAGTTCGATATTCGCGAACAAATTTGCATAGCTAGAAATGCTGTCTATCCGAAACAGTCCATGAGACTCACTGGTCTCGTGAACCCAGAGAATACCAGATGGACTGCTCTCGTGAGATGGATTTGAGAGATATGGAGAACAGTTGAAGGCGATAGGCCTGTACAATGCCATCAAGTGTACTGCTTATGGTTTTAGGCCGAACCCAGATTTGTTCTGGCACTAGCAGAAAGGTACAACTACCGTACCGGAACTTATGATCCGAGAGGCGAGATGGGATTTGCTCTCCACGAAATGGCGTACATTCTCAGCTGCCGACAGGAGATCTGCGTATGAGGAATATATCCACTTTTATTGATAAAATGAACAAGATTTCTGACGCCAATCCGTTAATCTTCATGTATTCGAAGAATTAATGTGCCACTATAGTATGTAAAGCCTTTATAAGGCAAAAGATATAGATTTAGGCTGCTATACCTCGAAGTGGATGGCCTACTTATTCCAAGGTCGTACTGAAGAAACTCAGAAGAAGAAGAAGACCGAGCAATATATTGGTCGTTTTAAACCTCTGAGTCAAGCCGAAATTGACAGATTAATCCGGGAGACCACCCATGATGACATAATAATCGAAGAAGATGAAGGCTTATAAAGCTGGTGATAGGTCAGAAAACCTATATAAGCAAGGTGGTCGGACTTTATCTAAGGAAAGTCATCTGGCTGGATTCTATCCCTTTGGCGGAGAAGATTCGTAGTACCTGGCACCTGTTCGGCAGACAGGATGCACCGAGGAATCGTTTTTGCAGAAGTCCGTCTAACGTTCGCTTACAGGATGACTTGCTAACGGCGATGACATGCCGTCTGAACGTCGGTTTTAAGAGCATATACAGACGAATGTTTAACCTGGCAAAGAGAAATTAACAGCTTTTCCTTGGGTAGAAATGCCCTTCACATTTGTATGGATGGTACTCTCCACTTGAGTTTTTATGAGTGTGGACTGTCCAGACCAGATGACACTTTCTTAGAAAGATACCGTCATACGCCCAAGTGGAAATATGATACCCTGACAGACTGCAGGACCATACTGAATAGGGGAGAACTATGGAGTTCACCTATGTTCCTCCGATATCGGTTATGAGACTTGCTGCAAAGATGATTGATGGCACCGGTGCCAATGAACTGGATGATGTTCAGCACGAATGGCTGAAGAGATCAGACCATCCCACCTGGTCTGTCGCCATGATGACATTACTTTTTGGAGCCATATCTTCCGAGTAGATTTGCTCGGCAGTTCGGCTATGATCAGTTGCATGTAGGAATGCAACGACATGCTTCCACCAGGGTGGATTGATTGACGGTGCGAGAGCCTGGATATATATATTGCCAAAGGCACCGGAGCTTCTTTCACAATGCCAGATCGGTGAATCATCGGAGAGGAGCTAAAATGTTGGCGTCTTATGCCAAATCTATGTCTCTTGCGAATACCTTTGATGAGAAGTTCAGATTGGGTAAGAGTTCATTCATATTAAGAAATCAACCAAGTAACTTTGCCGGAAGATTGTCACGATCGGGAGGATCCTCTCGCTACTGACGAGGTTTATGAAGAAGTTCAATGGGAAATCTTTCTGATGAACTTCATCAGCCACTACACGTAACCGCTTGGAAGTGTCGAGCAGAGTGTATTGCTGAGGGTACACCGAAGCGAAAGCGTGGCAAGGGTACATCTGGGCCTGCTCCAAAAGAGTTACTCTAGCAGAAGTTCGTAGTCACGTAGGAATTACTATCCCGGGTACTTCTCCTTCGAGTCAACAAATCAGAGATGCTGACGAAGAAGGTAGTGATCCAAAGAAGATTATCTACCATTCCACTAATGAAAGGGTAGAAAAAAGAAAAGTGGTAGTTTCAAAGACTAAATCTGAATTTGTCTTGATGCAGAAAGCCCTACTAATCGTGCTGACGATTGGCTCAAGAGAAGCAAACTGCCCTTGCTCCTCAGCCCAGAGTTGAAGTGGAATCTTCAACTGCCAAGAAGATTATTGAAGTTTCCTCTCTGCAGCCTCGGAAATGCAGCCCACGCAGGACACTAATCCAGAACTGCTGCGGAGGATGTGATAGAAGAATCGGCAGCTAAGCCATTACGATCGAACAACGACGGCTGCCGAGGATCCTTCCAGGGTAATGGATGAGCATGCTGAACCATCCACTCTCGAGCCACCTGCTGATTTAGCTTTGATCGAAGTTTCGGGAGCGACAAGGGTGACGAAGAACAAGTTGACTATGAACCTTCGTCTCATTCTTTTGAAGATGAGGATATGGAGATTGAGAGAGTCACCAACTGAAATCCGTATCGCGACGTTGAAGACGGCTGACCAACATTCAGGGTAACTCCAGAGCCAAAGAACATTCTAGAAATAGAAGCCATGTTCCGAGCACCTCTGGGGCAGGAAGTAGTGAAATGAGACCAGTGTCAGAAGACACTTTGAATAGATGCGAACAGGGCTGACGATCCTAGAGAAACAGAGTACGAGCCAAACTTCAGGTAATATTTATCCAGTAAAGTTTTATCTTTTCTTGCTTTATTGTCTTTAATTTGATCAAGCTTCTTGATTTCAAAAGTTGTAGGAACTACACCAGTGATGAGCTCGACTCATACTCCACATGTTCGGATGATGTTGGTGAGGGAAGCTCACATCTACCAAGTTCTCCAAAAGCAATATTCTGTTTCCAGAGTAGAGCCCATTCCAGCTTCTTCTTTCACAATGGCAGCAACTCCTGGTTTTGAAACGGGGATAGCGAGAACCATGGTGATGTATTCAGTATTATCTATTCATATGGATACATTCTCCAGGCGATTTATGAAGGACGAAACTATGCCCTTTTCCAATCTTCGAACGGCGATTAATTTCCGTCTTGGCTTTGCGACAGGCTGGTTATGAAACTCAGTGTACTTCTTTGAGCATCTCCTAGATGATTTGGAGTAACCATCCACAAATACTGGGAGATCAAAAAAGAAGATATTAAATCTTGACTGTGGCTGAGATTGCTCAACTAGAACGTGAAGCTCAAACCCAGCAGGCTGCTTTAAAAGAATTCCTCGCTTTGTCATCTGAGAAGTTAATGGCGAAGGATGAGGAAATAGTATCAACTCGTCAGAAGATACAATGTCTGGAAACTGAGGAAATATCTAGAGCTGAAGAACTCCAGAAGCTAAAAGAAAAATTAGCTCGTCTCCAGGATCGCATGCATCCGCAGAAAAAGAGCAATCTGATATTATCGCTGCTCGTATAGCTGAAGCTACCCGCTATCAAATTCTACAGCAAGAGCGGGAGGGAACAGATGCAGACTGATCAGATAGAAGAAACCAATCGTCGTAGTTCTGTTATCATTAATTTTGACCAACAGATAGTTGCGATTGAAGCAACAGAGCGAATTCGTAAAGCTCATGAAGAGAAGATGAATAATGTACTTGCTCATATTCAGGAGAGTATTACTTCTAAATAGATAAGACTCATTTAATCAGTTTTGATTTTGACGAGGAAATGAGCATTGATCTGATTTCGATTTTGTGTATGATGTTTTTGTA
Organism: Iris pallida; assembly: GCA_029216955.1. Taxonomy (NCBI): domain Eukaryota; kingdom Viridiplantae; phylum Streptophyta; class Magnoliopsida; order Asparagales; family Iridaceae; genus Iris; species Iris pallida. Next base: position 38,586,202 of record JANAVB010030220.1, read on the forward strand.
GAAAATATGTTCAGAGGTAAATAATACATGACATATTTCATAGAATAAAATATAAAATGAATTTTGTAATTTCATCAGATGATATTAAACCAAAAATTTTAGTTAATACTGATTAGAGAAAATAGAATTCAGATATAAAGATATCTTTGAACTCAATTTTCCATGATCTTTGGACTCGGAAATCAAGACTAGATATCATTTTCATAGAATAGAAATATGATACTGAGATAGAAAATTCAGAGATAATATGGACGTGATTTTCTATATGAGATCTTTATTAAATCCACTGGCTAATAAGACAAAATATCAAATCTCTGAGAAGATGATATGTGGTAGAATATCAATTTCCGCTGGGGATAACGATATCGAGACAACATTTGTGGGGAAGAATAAACTCTGATTTTATATTTACCGGGGAGTAATCATAGCAGATGAAAAATATCATATTTACGAGATTTATACATAATACTTCTTAAGAATTGCCGTTGATAGGCATCATCGTAACTTTACCATCCATATAAGTAAGCTGATATGCTCCATTGAGAAAACTTTATTACGACGAATGGGCCTTCCCATTTCGCGTCGAACTTGCCTTTGCTCATATGTGTCATAGTATCGGACGTTGACGGTAAGAACAAGTTCTTTCCGATATGCTTGACTTTCACCTTCTGGTTAAAAGCTTTTGAAATTCGGGCTTGATACAGCTCGATATTTTGTTGAGCATATAATCGTTTTTTCGTCTAGAGTCTAGCTCTTGAAGTCGAAGATGATCATTGTTCTCTGTTGTAAGTTTATTGGAGATTGCGATTCTCAGAGAAGGAATCTGGATCTCGAGGGGAAAAGACAGCTTCACACCCATATACCAAAGAGAAAGGCGTGCCCGGTCGCATTGCGAACTGTGGTGCGGTAGGCCATAAACATTCACCAAGCTTCTCGCTCCAGTTGCGTTTGTTAGAAGAAACGAACTTTTCAGGAGTTTGATGATGGTTTTATTGAAAGCTTCTGCCAATCCATAGCTGCTAGATTATACGCTGTAGAAGCGAGGTTATTGATTCGATGATCATCACAGAATCGAGTAAATTTCTGACTGACGAACTGTGGTCCATTATCATGGATAATACGCCAAGGAACACCAAATCGATAGATGACATGATGCTTGACGAAGTTGATGACGTTGGAAGTTTTGACTTCGGATAGCGGGATTGCTTCAGCCCATTTGGAAAAGTAGTCAGTTATTGCTAGAATAAACCGGTGTCCTTTGATGACGGTGGGTTGATGGGACCAATGATGTCCATGCCCCAGGCCTCGAAGGGCCATGATGCCGCTGTCGGGTGTAAGAACTCTGACGGTTGATGGATAAAGTCTGCATGGATTTGACGGGCTTTACATTTCCGGGCATATTGAATGGCGTCAGCCACCATCGTGGGCCAATAATAACCCATACGTCGGATGCGATCTTGAAGTTTAGGACCTGGTTGATGGGCTCCGCATACACCATCATGTGCTTCACGGATAATCTGTTGTGCTTCCTCACCAGCGAGGATCGGAGGAGAAGACCATCATAGGCTCGACGATATAGTGTCTTTGTCGTATGATTATAATAGAATCTGAGAGATCGACGTCAGATAGACGCTGCTTCGTTCAGATTATCGGGAAGTATGTCATACAATACAAAGTCTAGAAATGGACGTCTCCAGTCTTCGTTCATGGCTTCTGTTTTATTGGAAAAGACATATTCCATGGTAGAATCGGAAGAAGACGAGGATGCTCTGTCAAACCCTAATCCAGTATTAAGGTTGGAGGAATTAAATTTATCAGGGTTGAGAAAATTTTCGTTTGGGTCGTGGAGAAAACCCAAAGCCAATTATTCTCGACGTAGAATAGCCCCCGGTTATAAACCACTATCACTTGTTGACGTCTGACCGGTATGGCTAGCACAGCGGCAAGATTAGCCAAAGCATCGGCTTCTGCATTACAGGCTCGCCGAACGTGTTCAATAAAGAAACCTTCAAAAGAAGAGGCCATAGAGAGTGCTGCTCAGTAATAAGGTATCAAATCCTGATGACGGACTTCATATGTACCTCTGATTTGATTGATGATAAGTTTGGAGTCTCCGTAAACTTCTAAATACTGAATATCTAGATGTTTAGCAAGTTGAAGACCGATGAGTAATGCATTGTATTCGGCTACATTGTTTGAACACGATTGATCCAGAGAATAAGCCCTCTGAATAGTCAGCCCTTCTGGGGATACAAGAATAATCCCGACTCCGGCGACAATATCGCCATTAGGACCCATTCTAGATGCTCCATCAAAGAATAGACGCCAGGTAGGAGTTTCTTCAGAAACCTGATTTGAATCCATAACTTCATCTGGAATCTCATCATATAATTTAGAATCCTCTGGAACTGCATGAGCTGCCAGAAATCAGCAAGAGCCTGTCCTTTAACTGACTTTTGAGGAATATAATGCATGTCATATTGGGCTAACAAGATTCTCCAATTAGCCAGTCTGGAGTTGAGAATACCAGGTTTCTTCATCATAATTCTGATGGGATTCACTCTGGAAATGATATGAATCGTTTGACCGATGATGTAATGTCGCGTCTTCTGAACGGCAAATATTAATGCAAGGCATTCTTTCTCAATTGGAGAATAACGCGGTTCAGCACCTGTCATTGTGCGACTGAGGTAATAAATAGCCTGTTCATGGCCATCTTTGTTTTTCTGAGCGAGCAATGCACCGAGAGAATAATCCATGGCTCGAACATATAGAAGGAATGGTATTCCCGAGACGGGAGGTACCAAAACCGGAGGGTTCATGAGGTACTGTTTGATGTCGTCAAATGCTTTTTGACATTCTTCGTTCCAGACGAAGGACACACCTTTCTTCAGAAGTTTGTTGAATGGTCTGCAGCGTCCTGATAAGTTAGAGATGAATCTCCTGATATAAGTAATTCTTCCTTGAAATCCTCGTAGCTCTTTTAAGGTACGTGGAGGACGCATCTCTTGGATGGCTTTGATCTTCTCGGGATCCACGTGTATACCTTTAGTGGTAATGACGAAGCCGAGAAATTTACCACTAGAGACGCCCAGGAAGGACTTAGTAGGGTTCATCTTAAGTTGATGTTGACGCATTAAATCAAAGATAGTCTTCAAATCTTGGATGTGATCCTCTTTTTGTCGACTCTTGACTGCAATATCATCAACATAGCATTCGACTATTTTTCTGAGATGTTCACGGAATATAGTGCTCATTGCTCGCTGATACGTTGCTCCTGCATTTTTGAGGCCAAACGGCATCACTGTGTAACAGTATGTACCGATCGGTGTTCTGAAGGAAGTATGTCTCTCGTCGTCTGGAAACATTTTGATTGGTTGTATCCTGAATACCCATCCATAAATGACATTCGTTCGAAACCACACGTGTTATCGATCATGACATCGATGATTGGAAGAGGGAACTCGTCCTTAGGACAAGCCGCATTGAGATCGCGAAAGTCTATACAGACTCGGATCTTGCCAGTCTTTTTGAGAACAGGAACAATATTAGCCACCCACTCAGGATGTTGTTCCTCTCGGATAAATTCGGAAGCCATAAGCTTGTTGACTTCAGCTTCAATTGCATCCATAATGTCTGGACGAAATCATCGTTGTTGTTGTTTGACCGGTTTAGCATTCGGCATGATATTAAGTTTGTGTGTTACGATTTTCGGATCTAACCCTGGCATATCCTCATAGCTCCAGGCGAAGACATCGATGTAATCATGAATAAGCTCGATCATGTCTTGCTTCTCTGTTTCCGAAAGACTTTCGCTGATGAATATTGGCTTGGGAGATCCCTCCTCACCAACATCAATTTGGATCAATTTATCTTCAGTAGGAGGTTCTCTTTGCTCGAACCTGAATTCCCATTGGTTGTCTAATCTTTGAGCCCATTGTTCCGATTCGGGTGATATTTCAAAATCATCTTCATCTTCATCATTTTCTTGCGGACCTTCGGCGGAGACCATATTGGCGGATAGAGTAGAACGATGAAAATCGCCAATACTTGTGTCGGAATCCCAAGAGAAGGAATCGGAAGAATCAGATCGTTCGTCTCCGTCGGATTCTGGATCCTCATAAACTGTATTGATGAAGGGGGTAGGAGTAATGTAACCTAATCCGCATTTTGTCCTTCCGTATTTTAAGGGAGGGATTCGAACAGGCATTCTTCTTCCTTTTCCTCTACTAAGGCCGGTTCTGAAGTCATAGCCCATGTTTTTGATGATATTTTTGGACTGCTGACTATAGCGACGTAGTTGTAACCTTTCGGTATCATCGTTTTTGTCGTCGTCTTCCAGATTAGGAGGATTCTGGGGCCCTTTGCAGAAGAATATTGGAGCTTCTCCTGTCTTTCTAATAGGAACAAGGAAATATGAACTTCGTACAGACTCTAATGATACTTCTGTATGAAGAGTTTGAACAACTCCTATAGTTAGTGGTTCTAAGCTATCTAGCAAATGTAAATAACTTTGCACATGATTACAAACATCAATATACTGTAAAGGACATGCTTTATTGATATCAGATGCTGTATTTACAGAAGGAGGCTGAGCCTTAGTAGATTTAGTCAAATTAATGACTAAAGGGGGAGAAGAAGGGCGGGCGAAAGTTTTGTTTCGATTAAGGTCGATAACAAAAGGCTCAGAGGAGGTGAGCTCCCTTGAAGAGGATCGTGGATAAGTAGTACGTCCAATGACTGGAATGACTAGAGTATCTGGTCTAGCCTAAGAAGATGGTGAGAGAGTGGTACGTCCACTGACAGGGATTATCAGCGAATTTTGTGGAGCTTGGGAAGGCAATGAAGTGGTATATCCACTGACAGGAATTATCAGTGGGCTTTCTTCAGATAATTTGGTAGACCGCGGATGAGTGATATGCCCTTTTACAGGAATAACAAAGGTGTCAACTTTCGATGTCTCATCATCATCCACAGCTTGTAAGACTTTTGAATACTCATCTTTGTACATGCGAGAGTCACTGTAGTAGGCTTCGACTCCTCTGAAAGGATTAATGTCCGCGACTTCCTTTTGAACTTCTCCATTTTCATCAATGTATTTGAAGCACTGGTGAAGAGTGGAGGGGACGATATTGTATTCATGGAGAAAAGGTCTTCCTAATAGCAAATTGTAAGATCCAACTAACTCGATCACATAGAATGTGACACTCGCCCAAAATTGTCTATTTGTATTTTTAGGCAAATTTTTCCCAAAGGTTTACTTTTGCCCTGATTGAACCCTAAAATGGTAGTGACTGTCTTGACTAGACGGTGAACTGGAATCCGTAAGGCATCCAAGAGACTCTTAGGTATAATACTTAGAGCTGATCCTGGATCAATTAGAATACGGTTAACCTTCATCGTGTCAACGTACCCAGTGAAGTAAAGAGGCCGATCATGACGATTATCTTCTAGAAGCATATCGTCTTGGGTGAAAGTGATGTTCGGAATGATTTCCAAGACACTGTTGCAATGTAGGCAAGTCACCGGCTCTGCTTTCGGCTTCTTCAGATGAGTCAGGCAAGAGTCTGCTTGCAGTAGAGCTTCACTTAACGTTTCCCGAGTTTCCTTGGATAAATGTAAGAGTTCGAAGATGGACAAGCTGGCTGGAGTGTTAGCAAGTTGAGCCAGAATATCAAATTATACGGCTTCTGCAATCCAGGAGAAAGAGACTTCTTGATTGGTTTGTCGAAGCGGGTAGGTTGCTTCCCTTTGTCGGCTGTTGTTGGTTTAGAGGGAATCGTCTCAGCAGGAACATTTGAAGGTCCTTCGTTAGAGATGGGTGCTGGAGCTGCAACCGGGGGGGACATCAGGAGTTTCCTCAGGAGCTTCAGCGTAATCTTTCAAATATATTTTTCCTGACCGGGTTCCGGAGAGAGCTTCGACTTCAGGCTCAGGTTCAGAGTCTATCGAAACCATGTTGTAATCCTTCATCTTGTTCTTGGTTTTTTGGTGCTTGATAAAAGCTTCAGTCCAGAAACCGAGGCCAACACGGGATTGATTATGTCTCAAAGTGAGGGCTAGAGGTGCTCGGAGTCCTTTGTCGGAATTCAAACCAGGAGCAGTGGCTAGATCATAACCCATCTTCGCCATTAATTCACGAGATTGTGAACTATATAGATGAAACGCAGGTTTGTATCTGTCTTCAGATCGAGGTACAGTTTCTGCCTCTGTATGGGGTAATTTTCCTGCTAGGATGAAAGTAGAGGTTAGAGAAAGATTGGGTGTGATGCTAGAAGTCATATGGCATGACTTAGTCTTCCCAGGTTTCTTTTTAGACAGAGGAGCTTTCTGAGGAGAAGAGGAAGACGTCTCGAACTCTGTCACTAAATCGGGGTGGATTCACATAATCTCTCCCTTTTTAGTGGTGACGGGAACAAGTCCTTCATTCTGGGCTGGTGGAATATTCACAACTTCAAGGGTTGCTTTGGGGATAGGGACAATCCCATTTTCCACCAATAACGGAGGAAAATCACTGAACTGCATCGAAATCACATTTGCTATGACTGTCTTGTCTTTAGGTGTTAATGTCACAGCTCCTGATTTGATCATTTCTTGGATCTTTCCTTTTAACACGAAGCAAGACCGGATTGTATGACCCAGCATTCTGTGATATGGACAGTATTTTGGATGATCCGTCTTGTTGGCTTCATCAGGCTTTTTGATCTCTGGCAGTTGTATCTTGTTACCTTTAAGTAAATATTCAAAGATACCTTGAACATCTTCGTCATCGAAAGAGTATTCTTCTTTCGGCCGAGGAGGTCTCTGCTGTTGATTTGTTGGAGCTGGGGTAGCTTGGGCAGACATTACCTCTTGATTTTTGCTCTGGAGATTGACTTCGAGAGTCTTTTTTCCTTTGCGATTGTTGGGTCACGTACTATTGCTAGTATTTTGACTTGATTCATTGGAAGTCATGTGTACCCCCAGACCTTTGAAAGTCTCAGCACTGCCTTCGGCATCTTTGGTACTGACGATAAAGGAAGGCCAATCTTGGAACTGAGTGGATCCTGTCCACATGCTGATGATTGGTAAGAGGTTCGACTTACAAGTGTCGATAGTGACGGCATCGGGAGTTCCAAGAGGCATTTTTAGAGCTTCTCTTCTGAATCTTTCAATGAAGCTCTCAGTGCTTTCATTATTTTTCTGTTTGATTCGTATAAGGGCTGACATGGTCATGTCGTTAATGCCTTCATAGAATCGTTCTAGAAATATCTGTTTGAACCCGGCAAACGAAGTAATGCACCCATCAGGGAGACTTCGATACCATTCATAAGCGGTTCCTTTAAGACAACCAACAAATACCCGAGTAAGGAGGGCATCGCTCGGTTGCAATTGATCAGTCATTACCTCAAAGTGATTGATGAACTGACTTGGGGAGGTGGTCCCATCAAAGAAAGAGATGGTCGGAGGCTTGTATTTTGGGGGGTATGATACATCCTTCCATTGTATGGGGTAAGGTTGCTTGATACCTAATCTTTGTAAGCCGTCCTTTTGCTTGAACGCTTCGAATTGAGACCGAAGATTCTTCAACTCTTCAGTGACCGCTCCGGAAGATTGCGGTGTCGTTGCTTGTTGGGCATAATTGGGAGGAGGGACTGCAGCATATGTACCACCCCCAGCTCCGGACTGACTTGGAGTGGGCTGTATATGAACATTAGACTGTACCCCCGGAATAGTAGAAGGTTCCAGGTTTGGGGGTGTACATGAACTTGCTGAGTTTGTTGCTGAGCTTGTATAAGAGTATGCATAGCAGTCAATGTATCCGCCATGGCTCGTAATTGTTGTTCTAAGGAAGAAATCCTTTGTTCATGAGCCTCAGTGCTAGTCGAAGGTTCGTGATTGCCATCTACCATATAGGTGGTAATCATTCGAGGTATCGACGATGAAACAGTCTGTTCCGAATCATCACTATGAGAGTCAGCATCTTTCTCGGGACTATTCACGGGAGTTAATACTGGGAAGTTGGACTCTCCTAGGAAGTCCTCCGTGATCTCAGGATTATCATCTGGATGAGAAGAAGAAGAGACCCTGGTTGATGCTCCGGTTCTGGATTTGGTGCCGAGGTAAACATCGTCTTCAGAATTTAACATAGAATCATATCGTATTCTACCCCCAGTATTCCTGGAGGTCATGTTGACGGAAGCATACAGAGGTTCGTCTTCGTCTGGTATTGGTTCATGTTGAATCCGTTCGAAGACAGATCGTCTTTTCGGTGAATAACAACACTGGATGACGATCCGAGGTTGGAAGTTACAACAATGCTCTTCATGACGAATATGAGCAATGTCAGAGATAGATGGAGTGTTGATTCTCAGCTTGTTTTGCAGATGCTCCGGAGATCTGAAGAAACAGACTGGGAAGTGTTTGAAGATGGTCTCTGTGTAGAAACTTGTCTTTTATTCTTTTGTCTTTTTGGTTCTTGAATGTATAAAGACCGATTGATCTGAGCGATATAGTTCTTAGCATATTGTGCATCAGGGTCCATCATACTTGTCCCCTTTTGACAAGGCTTCTTTATGCCGGAAGTAGAATCGAGACAATTCTGGTTAAGCTTGCTACGAAGGTCCATAGGAGGTACAACTTTGGTATCAGTCCTGGATACTTACAATTTGCCTTTCTCGGATCGGGAAATTTGGAGAGAAGGAAGATGAACATTATTCCGACTGGGAGTCGGTAATAATCCATCTTTAGAGGAAGTAGCCAAAAGGCATTTTCCTTTGTTCGATCTAGCAAGAGTACTAGTCGAATTAACCCCAGAGGTAAAAACCTTAGGAGCATAGGAGTTGACTAAAGAGTCATTCTCCTTGGTTGGCACAAGATGTGCAAGTTGTGGGGGAATCATTTGTATATTCTGTGGAAGAGAACCCCCAGCCTGGCCTTGAGAGACAGTCAAAGGACTGTATTGGTTGGCATACGCTGACTTCAGAGAATACGCTGTCTTTTGACTGGCGTATGGTTGGTCAATGATTGCCATACGCACAGAGTCATTAATGGCTAAAGAGCTGACTGCTGTCGTAGGAGTAGAAGAAGAAGAGACTTTGGCATGTCCAGAGATGGGTTTCCTTGGACACGCTAGCTTGGTTAAAGAACCCTTTTTATCAGCGTGACTAGGAGAAGCCACTGTTGCTGCATTCAGAGAAGCCGAGGAGTGCTTCGCTGAGGTTGGAGACGTGTTCTTGTCAGCGTAGGAAGTGACAGAAGCGTCTCGGGCCGCCAGAGAAGACTTAGGGACATAGACAGAACGTCCCTTCTTCTTGGCAGAGAAAGGAGCGGAGGAAGCAGTTCGGCCCTCCTTCGCCTTGAGCATTTCTTCATAAGCAGATTGGTCGAATTGTACGACCATCGTCTTCTTCGTCGAACCGATCGTCGAAGTATCGCATTGAGTCGTTACAGGAGACAGCTTTCCCCAGCAGAGTCGCCAATTTATTTTTCATAAATAAATTCTATTTATTTATTGTGTTTCTGAGAAAATTACAACTGTAGGAATCTAATCTAGAAGACGATCACTTTATCCCTTGGACGATGCGATGAAGAAGGCTCGGATCTCGAAGAACTTGGACAGCAACTGGGCAATTTCTCTGTTCTCTCTGAATTGAATGTGGTGTCTGTTGAAAGTGAAGAAACTCTCTTTTATAGAGTTCTGGATAACTGCTCTGGGCATACGCTCAGTCAGTTACTTGACGTGTGCATAACTGCAGGGACGCGTGGCGAATTTTGGTGGAGACACGTTGGAGTACGGTTGAGAGTGGTGGAGTATATCCAGGAGAGATTAGTGGCATGAATGCCATGTTGCATAACTTCTGAATGAGTGGGTAACCGAATACAGGACACATGAGAACGTGTGTTGACTGTACATTTGAAGTCATTCTGAATGCATTTGCTTTGATACGCTGTCTTTTGGAGAAGCATGACTAGCATACACTGTCTTGTTTGAAAAGGAGTCGTATGGAATCTATACGCTGTCTTTTGGATACGTATATCTTGCATACACTGACTTGGATAGCAAGGAGTCATATGGAGTTTATACGCTCACAAGAAGTCGTATGGAGTATATACGCTCACTTGATGAGGAGTCGTATGGAGTACATACGCTGCCTTGATGAGGAGTCGTATGAAGTCCATACGCTGCCTTGATGAGGAGTCGTATGAAGTCCATACGCTGCCTTGATGAGGAGTCGTATAAAGTCCATACGCTGCCTTGATGAGGAGTCGTATAACTGGAGAAGTAGACACGTGACTGTACTCAATCTTCTTAAATACGCCATATCTTCTCAATAACTGACAAATATCTCTCGAGCGTCGTGTTGCGGATATGACGGCTGACAGACTGTCAGAAATAAAAGTAATGATGGCTGTGCATTTATGATGGCTAATGAGCTGTCCTCGTAAAAGACAAAATCAACTCTCGAAAATCTATACGACGAATAATTCTCCTAAGACAGCTGTTCTTTGCACGAAATACGAAATGTCAGATTCATCCCCCACTGAACGTATGTTGTGCTGTCAGTCGAGAAATAATAAAATATTCACCGAGCGTATGACTTTTGCACTGAGCGTATGGCTTTTGGCTGAGCGTATGGCCTTTGGCTGTCTTGATCTTATGTCAGCGTGTCAGAATTTTTCACACCCTACAGTAGTGTCTTACTTGATTCTCAGTCACGATAGTTTACGGACTAGTATACGTTGGATGATGACATGAGATGTTGTTCCTAGATTTCTGGGTATATTGGTACACTTCCTATCTTGTTCCCTGTACTTGTATAGACATCGATTTCTAAGGGGACTTGCTACCCTCTTATGGAATCACGTGTCATGACATGTCATGTCCAGATCCATTGTACTATTCGGGGATGGAAAATTATTAGGGGCTATGTGATCCAAGCCACCATGTCACTATATTCTTGTGCTCGCGTCACTCTCCCCTCACGTAGGTATAGCGAGATCTTATTTACCTTGTGCTCGCTATCCAGGTTGGCCGACATGACCCTTCCCAGATTTTCTTGTGATTGTCGGGCCAAGTGGATAGTCTGTCCTGTCACTTATCCCAAGCCGATCACATAACGCTCTAATAATTCAAGGCATATTTTATATTTACTTTATCTTATCATATATCCTGCTCTGTTCTACATTCAGTACTTTCTCACCATGCTATGATATTCAGTTACTCACATATTCTACATGCCTTTATGTTATACCTTGATTGGAGACTAAGTTCTGCGTGGGAGAAGAGTTACAACCGCGGTCCTTGTTTGGTTTAAGGGTTGTAACTCAGCTTCCGAACGGTTTCCAAGTCTTCATATATCTTTGTCTTGTAGTTCATTATACTGTCTCTTATAGAATTTGTCAATTCATATAGAATTGCTGTTAGTGCTTGTACTTGCTCATTTTTCTGACAGGATACCGTTGATATATTACAGATGATTCTGAGACGGACTGCTCGACCTATTATGGGCTCGAGCTAGATGGAGTAGTCCAGGGCCGTGACCTTATAGTAGAGCCACTAGACTTTGCACTCCCAGAGTAGTGTAGATTAGTTGGGTTGCCTAGACTGCGATCCAGCTAGTACTATCAGACTGTAGCTTTCTATATTATATTTTGAGACCCTGTGATGTTGTGTATATATCTGGGCTTATGTTGGATTTTGGACTTATTTCCTATTTCATCTATCATATGTTTCCTTCTGTGCTATCTACCTTAGTTTTATTCTGTGATTGAGACTGTATTGCTATGTCACCTCTACTCGGAGTATATATACTGTACAGGTACCTTTATACTGTTAGTCATAATATTTACAGACGTTATATACATCGTTCTACCGTCGACACTGCGGCGTAGGCTGGACGTAACCGCTTCTCGTGTCCCTAATCAGGATGCGGGTCGTGACAACATATGTTTTGATCAGGTAATAAAATCTTATGGATTTAATCAATGTCAGGATGAATCATGTGTATACAGAAAGTGTGACGGAAATGTGGTGGTGTTCCTAGTACTTTAAGTGGATGACATCTTGCTCATTGGAAACAATGTGAAGGTGTTATCTGATGTAAGGGTATGGTTATCCAAACAGTTTGACAATGAAGGACTTGGAAGAAGTAGGTCACATCCTTGGGATCAAAGTTCTACGAGATCGCAAGAAAAGGATGTTGGGCTTATCCCAAGCTTCCTATATCAATATTGTACTAACTCATTTTAGTATGCAAAATTCTAAGAAAGGTTTCTTACCTTTTTGACATGGAATTGCTCTATCAAAGGAGCAATGTCCGAGGACACCTAAAGAGATAGAGAACATGAAAGTAGTTCCTTATGCTTCAGCAGTAGGAAGCTTAATGTATGCAATGCTATGTACGAGACCAGACATCTGTTTTGCCGTAGGCATGGTCAGCAGATATCAGTCTAACCCAGGACAAGAGCACTGGACTGTCGTAAAGCATATTTTGAAGTACCTGAAAAGGACTAAAGAGTATATGCTAGTTTACCAGGCATATAGTTTAGTACCCTTGGGGTATACAAACTCAAATTTTCAGTCAGATAGGGATTCCAGGAAATCTACCTCAGGTTATGTGTTTACTTTGGGAGATGGAGCCATTGTGTGGAGGAGTATCAAGCAAAAATGTATTGTTGATTCCACCATGGAAGTCGAGTATGTGGCAGCCTCTGAGGCAGCCAAAGAAGCGGTTTGGCTCAGAAACTTTCTGTTGGACTTGGATGTGGTACCTAGTTTGCCTAAGTCTATTACACTTTATTGTGATAATAGTGGTGCAGTTGCAAACCCGAAGGAACCACGAGCCCATAAGACAGGTAAACACATTGAGCGCAAGTACCACATGATACGAGATTTCGTAAAGAAAGAAAAAGTTATTGTGATCAAGATAGCATCAGCCGACAACCTAGCTGATCCCTTTACAAAGAGCTTACCAGCTAAGGCTTTTGATAATCATGTCGAGAGAATGGGAGTCAGATGTGTAGCAGCACGGCTTTAAGTATAAGTGGGAGATTTGTAACAGTATACTAAAAAGCAATGCTTTGAGTATAAGTGGGAGATTGTTATGGTTATATACTAAAAGCATCACTTTTGTAGTAACCTTATTTTCTTAAATTTTGAATGAGAATCATATAGGCAAATGTTTGCATATTGTATTTGTTGCAAGTGTTAATGCAAATGTCTGATATTCTATATTGTAGATAATATGGTATGTGGTGTCACACAGAAGATATTATTATCAGTTCCCTATGGAGTATATAAATAGTTCACAACCTAGATGGACTTGGACAATCTATTGGAAAGGTTGTAGTGTAATCTGGTATTAGTCTATCTTGACTATAGGTTTACACTAGTACACTTAGTGTGTATTGAATAGGACCACTTGAGGTTGTTCTCTTTGTACTGACTACATAAATGAACAAACACCTTATTATGGATGCTTGTGCTCTTAATCCGGATATAATAACAGACATGTATATGCAGTGTGTATTACTTTGACTCATGAAAGAGTGAGATTCATTATGGGTCAACAACCTCTATGAATTGGATAATAACATTGTATGTATGATGAGTTGTTGATTATAAATGAAATCCATGTCCCGATACATCGGGTTGATGATATCCCAATAAGGAGCTCATAAGGATTGTTAGATAAACCATGCAGGTGGATTATATTCGACATGACAAATAAAGTTGAGCGGTACTACTTAAGGATAAAAGATGTCGAATTAATATAGTTGTCTGTAACTTAATTTGATCGACGGACATTCGATATTTTAACATGGGAAGCCAAACGAGCATATAATAAAAGGAGCCCACAAACATAATTTGGGATTAGGGAGGTAGTGCAACAATAGCTCATTAGTGAACCGAGCTATTGTTAATGGGCCTGGATTGTGTGTTCGGGCTAAACACGGGATATCCAAATCCGTTAGGAGGCCTAACCCTAATTTCTCCTTATGGTCCATGTCGTAGCCTATATATATCCTCTATTCTCTGGCCGCCATGATGACTATTCAGAAATCTGAATCTTTCTCTAAATTCGTGATTCACATAAGGAGAGAAAGAGAGGGCTGCCAAGGAGAAGAAAAGGTTGAGAGATCGTCGCCCACACGATGTCCAACTCGAGGAAGGAATACGTGCATAAGATCTTGGGGTCATCCGCTCGAGATTGCCAGGAACTACTTGTCTTTTTCCTACCGTAGGTATAATTTGTGAACCCTAGTTTCCGCCTATGAAGGGTTAGAACACGTATTAAATCTAGTTAACTTTCAATCGATCAATATGCACACCGAAGTAAGGGTCCTGTGAATCCTTAGTTCCATCAACAAGGACCGGGGTTATAACCCTCCTCCTGAATAGAACTTAGTCTTCTAATCAGTTATCGACAAAAGTAAAGTATAAATAATAATGTACTAAAATAAACATATGGACACTGCCTAGACAAAACTAGACTGGACTGGACTAGCTCCATCCATCGATCACGGCCAAACAATGAGTACGGCTTGATACGTTAACTAACTAGGGTTATCACAAGCCTAGTTACTAACAAGATGCAGTTGAGATATTCCAGCAGTCACAAGCCCTGCAAACTATCCAGGTTATCAAGACGCAAGTTACATGAATTTATAGTGGATACATCGTCCAGGAGACAAATGTATCCCATGTACATATAATAGTGGGTACATCGCCCATGAGACAAATGTACCCTAAGAGAGTTATTAGGTAGCTTGATTGGTGCAACACATGACAGTGTGCTGGAAATGCGTCCTACTCGTCGGCAGGCTACAAGTCCACTTGAGGCGTCCAGATAACGGGATCGCTTGTAACTGAAAAATCTCTCTATATGAACTACTTGATCAATCTAGTCATTAACCTAGTCAGATTCAGTATGAATCCCTAACCGTGGTAACCAGAAATTTATGTCCAAGACATGATGAAGACGAGACATGTAGCTTGTTCACACATACACAATAAATTCAATCATGGTGTCCAAAAGAGTTACATTATCAAGGAAAAATTGCCGTCGCAACAACATCTCGATTACACATGTCATGTTTAGATTTACTTATCATGTCAAGAGTGCACCACAATGGACAACTATCAAGAATTTTCATGTTAAGGTTTACTTGTCATGTAAAGAATACTTGTCAAGAGTGCGCCTCTACGGACCACTATCATGTAAGCAAAGAAAGTACGTGCAGCATGAGGCACCACAACGGGCCACTATCTAGATAAGCAAATCGTAGACTTAAGGATACTAGGTAAGAAAGATCTTGATAAAAGGCGCATCATAACATGTGAGAAGGAATAGATAAAAGTAACTACTTGGCATAAAACAATAATTGAATCCGGGCTAGTGCTAGGTGTATAAAGGGTGTACAATCATTCTCTAACTGTACCAGATCATCAAATCATGTTAAGAAATTTATTACAGTCGAAGAAAACCTCAAAAATGTCAAGTACAGAAAATATGCCAAGATCAAAACTATGATTGAAATTATCAATCGCATATGAACTCCGATTAAAGTGAAACAAGAAGATTCTTGAAGCCAAGACAAAGATCTACAACTTTCATGTTTTGAGTTTTTCAATACTTTAGCTACAAAATAGCTCAAATGGAAAAAAAATAGTCACTTGGAGTCACATTGCACGCAAGCACAGCGCGCGACGCGCAAGTTGCGCTGCATGCACGAGCAAAACTGCCCACGGCGCACGTTGCGTGCAAGCACGGCGCACGTTGCGCGGCATAAAATCGCGTACGACATGCAAGTTGCGCTGCGCACGAGGTCAAAAGTGCCCACGGCGCATGTTGCGCGCAAGCACGGCGCACGAGCGTGCGACAGAAAAACATGCGGGCGCACGGCGCGCATGTTACGCTGCGTACGAGGGCAAAAGTGCCCATGGCGCAAGTTGTGCGGCAGAAAAATGCGCGGGCGCGCGGAGCGCAAGTTGCGCTGCGTGCGAGGGCAAAAGTGCCCACGGTGCACGTTGCGCGCAAGCATGGCGCGCGGCACGCGACAGAAAAATGTGCGGGCGCGCAGCGCACAAGTTGCGCTGCGCGCGAGGGCAAAAGTGCACACGGCGCACGTTGTGCGCAAGCACGGCACGCAGTGCGCGGCAGCGGCATTGTTTATCGTCCTGACAGCACCAAAACGTGTGGGGAACCCATCAACATGAAAATGGCATAACTTCCTCATATGAAATCGAAATCCAACGATTCAAAAGCCAAAATTGGGTAGAATAAAATTTCCTACAACATGGAACCATTAGATTTCGAAAATATCAAACTTTAAGAGATCAAAACCAAGAAAAACAAGAAAAATCTTAAAACTTAGATCTACAAAAATGTAACCATCAAAACCAAAAACTCCAAGTTCTAAAGAGGCTTAGAATCACAAAATGAAGAGAATAGAACAAACAAAAATAACATTGTTCAAGATTTGGCAAGATGTACTTGCCTAGGTTTTGAGGAGCAAATGGAGAAGAAGGAGTAAATGAAATGATTGGAAGAGAGAGAGGAGTTGGTTTTTTATACAAAATCCTTCTCATCTCAACCCAACCCAAACCAACTCATGCCAAGTTGAACCAAACCAAAATAAACCAAGTACAAGATTAAACCAATGCAAGGCTAAGAAAGATAAGTCAAAATACGGGTCACTTGATAAATGTAAAAAATCCGTATACGTACACTGAAAATACGTATAACGAAAAATGGGAGTGACAGGTATGCCGTCGGTATACACTGGTATACTGGCGATATGCCGGTCAAGGAAAAAATTCTATAAGTTGAAAAAAATTTAAAGCGTTCCGGAAATCAAAAAAATACAAAACACAGTACAAAAATATGTATCGTATATAAATACCGATACAGTGAGATGAGTCTCACAGAACCAGAACTCGCTGAGCCGTCAGCGAAGCGTGTGAGGAGGCCGAAGGACTTCGGAAGTGACTTTGTCACCTATCATGTGCAAGCAGATCCGCTTACCTATGATGAGACGATGAAGACCAGAGATGCGATTTTCTGGAAGAAGGCGATTGACAATGAAATTGATTCCATCAACTTAAATAACACTTGGGTGCTGGTTGATCTTCCTGAAGGAGCGAAATCCATCGGATGCAAATGAATCCTCAAGAAGAAGATAAAAGCAGATGGAACTATTGACAAGTTCAAGGCTAGGTTGGTAGCCAAGGAATTTTCTCTGAAGCAGGAGATTGACTACTTTGACACGTGTCTCGACCAGCACCCACTGTAAGGGTACGAGTACGTAACAGCGTCCAGCCTATGCCGCAGTGTCGGCGGTAGAACGCTGTTCTAGGTTACTATCTATTCAACAACTCACGCAATTATATAATGTACCTGTCAATCTCAACTCCGAACGGAGGACAAGTATAGATATAATGAAATCTCAATCACAGTCTAAGCACGATAAGATAACACAGAAGTTTATAACTAAAGACTAAACAACAACAATTATAAACTACTAAATAATAATATCTCAAACAAACTCAAATACAAACTCGTATCTCAAGTTATTACAATTCAAGTTCTAAAACATAAAAACTAAAGCAGTCTACTAGCTAGTCTCCCGATCACTCCTGAGTGTCGGGATCAAAGGTAGCTATCCCTCGTCAGGCCCATAATGAGTAGGGAAAGTATCCTCAGGGCAGTCATCTGTAAAATTTCAACAGGTCCAGTCAGGACAGGAACGAGCACAATCTCATCTAGAAAATCCAAGTAAATGACAGAGAACTATAAAGCAGTTATAGACAGTTGTATTGATGAACATGGCAGTTTATATTCAGGTGATGGTAAGAAATACAGATAAGGTGCAAGGAAAGTAAGTAACTAAACAAGAGAAGAATCAGGGCAATAAGAACTGTAAAAATAGAACTAGCTGAACTAGAGTAACAGGGTATAAGTCCAGACAGTAAATGTAGACAAGTGCATCTCCAATGTGAGTCTAATACGAGATGAGTCGAATGTGATTCTAATCATTATTTTAATAAGGTGATTCGAATAAGGTGGTGTGAATAATGATTCGCATTATGTTCTAACAATGATTCGAATAAATTCTCCAAGTGTGTTTTAAAATACTGAGATAGACATGTAAACGGCTATGGGTAAATCCGGCACATCACGCACTGATCAGGTGAGAGATGGCTATCGTTCGAATATCATTCACAGGGGGTGGTTCGAATAGTGAGAATGTTCACATGTCTAATCAAGTATTTCCCCGCCCATCTAATACAAATGAATCCAAAATCCGACACATCAATCGAATACAAGTCCAACCAGCACATAAAGATACGAATGGGTGGTTCGAATAGTGATTCGTATGGTGATTCGAATAATAGAGGTAAGACGAGTAAGTATGTGTGTCGTATACATGGATTCAGTAATAACAATACGTGTTTGTAATAGAGAATCACATACAGCTAACTAGAACTGAAGTACAGTAATTGACAAGTAAATGAGAGAACTATCAGAGAATGTACTCGTCTGATACTCTGAAAAGAGTAGTATAATATCAGATGTCTGCACCGGAGTCACAATGTCCTAAATAGAACAATACAGGTTATAATATGTTTTAAAATAAGACAAATGATGTTTATGATGCAATCTACATAATTTCTAGGCCAATCTAGGTCAAAGTCAACTCTAAGTCAACCCTGGTCAACTGTCTAGGTCAAACTAGGCCAATTTAACCTATATCAAGTCATAACTACCTAAAATACCATAACCTAGATATTTACATGCCTAATATTACCTTATACTAGTACATACATATGTATATATGATATACCAATATATCCTAGGTAATGTACTATTCTAGTCCTTAGATAATACCCTATTACCTAGACTAATAGGCAGCCAATATCCTTAGGCCAAGGATAACCTAATACTGATACTTTCAAGTATCCCATCAAGATACTAGCCCACTGAACTAACATAGCCCAACACACTAACACATATATCCTATATTAGCCTTCTACTACCACTCTAGGATACCTCATGATACTCTCTCTAAACTCCTACACCCTCATACAACATCTCACACAAATCACATATGCAAATCCCCTATCATGCTAACACCCCTAGACTGATACTAACTAATCTACCAAAACCCATTAACTTAGCTAAAGTCATACTAGACTCATAACCTACCATCACTGCCACAGTACCCAATTTGCCAAAATCCCATCCATTTGCCCATGGAGAAGCTCTCATACACACTCTCATAGGCTAAAGGCCATCTAATACAAATTGAACAAACCCCTATACTCTAACATGAACTAATTTATCAATTCCTGAGAACACCTCATTTAGGCTAGCCCCAAATATGACAATCCTAACTCTCAACTCAAACTCAAGACTAACATATACTACCTCATGATACTTCCCAAATCCTAACTGGACTAACCTTCTACTGAAACTAAAATCTAAACCCATATCCTCATACCAACTCAATGAGTGATACAAGGCTAAAGGCCTATAGCCTTGCCCAACACACTCCCTGGCTCAAACCCATACTCTATTACCTAGTGTGGCATCCAGCCCACATAGGCTATGCAAGGCCAGGCCACACTTGGCCTGGCAGCTCCAAAGCCATGCTGCAATGCCACTGCTATGCTACCTGCTACAGCTGCAAATGCAACGCAAGTCAAGCCCAAGCCTGCTCTCTACTGCCCTGCAAAGCCAGGGCATGGCAAGCCAATGCAACTGCTGCCATACAAATGCAAGCCAAGGCAAGCATTGCCTGCTGCTGCAATACAATCCAAACCAGGCCAAGCCAAAGCTGCTACTGCTAGTTCCAAATTACTCTTCCTATGGCAGTACAACCAATTGTAAAGAAAGTATAAGTAAAATTGAAATGAGGAAAAAGGAAATATGGGAACCTAAACCAAATCTCAGGGTTAGGTGTGTGTTGACCAATAGGAACTGAATCATGTGTGAAATGTGTGAGGATGTGAAGAGTGGTAGAAAAGTTTGTATGTGTGCTAGTGTGGTATTAGTTCTCAGTTCCTAATAGAGAGGATGTGTGTGTAGAGGACATATGAAAATTAGTGTTTACAGGAATCTGAAATTAGTATAATGTGGATAGTGTGGCTGTGCCAACCTAGTGTTCAGTGTGAGCACCCTGAATTTCGGGTTAATTTTTTTTAGATTTTTCTGATTGATTTAGTTTCGATATATAATTTATTCTGTTTATTATCTTTAAGTGTACTTTTCCATGCCTTTGATATTTGGAGTGTCAGGGATGTTCAACTCTGGAAATCTTCTTCACGAGTTTTGTAGTGGACATGATTACCTTCATGATGGTATACAATGTCCCATCCAAACTTGTTCCCTTGATCATTAATTAATTTTCCCACTCTTTTCTTTGATCATTATTAGCACGTTACCGTGACTTTTGAATTGGGAGCACCAGACCAGTCATTCTCTTGAAACCAACTCATCATGCATGATCTACTCGAGACGCTCTTCACCCATGATCTTCGTGTCCTACTCAGACACGCCATTTTATGCTTTATTTGCTTCACACAACTTTCCTGACACGTGACCCAATTTTATTTTACTCCACGGTGTCACATTCATTTTCCAACTTGATTTGTGGTACCCTGTCGACCAAAACCTGACAACCCCAAATATGGACATGGCCCACATTGAGTCTACTATCCGTATGCCACTTGTGTCCTATTTATTGGAATCTCCATGTGCTACTTATTTACTCATGATCATCAACACCTATTTAAATTTGTTTATTTTGCCATGTCTGATTTTGACCCAATCCGGCTCCACCAAGTCCAGCCCAGCTTCGTGTTATTCTCCATCACCATCACCCTCAGCCTCATTATCCTTGAAAAATATCAAGTAATCTTTCTACCTATTTTTATATTTAATAGAAAATTCTATTAATATTAAATCCTATAGGAATAACCTAATTTTCCTATAATAAAATTCTAGCCTTTGGATTCTCCAAACAAATCTTATCCATTCATTTCCTACTTGCAGCCAACATCCCTAACACCCCCACATAGGCCGGCCCTAACTCCTAGAATAGCTTTCCTCTCTCATTATTATCTCTCTCTCTCTCTCTTTCTATTATTTCCCACACCCACACCAAGCCACCATCTCCATATAATAACCACCACCATCACACAGCATTGCCCGAGCCCAACCTGGTCGGACCTCCCCCGAGCTCCGTCGTGGCCGAATGCCGCCGGTCACCCCATGGTCGAGCAGCAGCTCCAACACAGGGATCTCCTCATCCCTCCTCCTCAACCATCATCACCACCATCATATCACCACCAACACCATCATCCGACGGCCGACCACCCCGAACAGCCGCCGCCCCGCCGCGCCAGGCCGCGCCACTGCCGGGCCAGGCCAGGGCCAGGCCAGGGCACAGCCCCCGCGCACTGCAGCAGTGTTCGCGCACAGCAGTGCCGGCCGGGAACCGCTTGGCCGCGCGCACACGGGCGGTGCAGCGCCGCCGCCGCCGTGGCCGGCGTAGCCGACCCCGTTGGCCGGGCGCGCAGTCCAAGCAGGCCCTGTGGCCACCGCACCCCTCTCCGACGTGTATCGGAGGCGATCCGTGCGTTTCGCACGGGTTCCCGTCGTGACGAGCCCGAAAACGAAGCTGAAATATTGTCCCATTGCAGCAACTTCGTGTGCGATTTTTAAGAAATCCGACCGTT
This sequence comes from Iris pallida, assembly GCA_029216955.1. Classification (NCBI taxonomy): domain Eukaryota; kingdom Viridiplantae; phylum Streptophyta; class Magnoliopsida; order Asparagales; family Iridaceae; genus Iris; species Iris pallida. Next base: position 38,607,926 of record JANAVB010030220.1, read on the forward strand.
GGATCGACGATTTTTTCGCTCCGTCACAATCTCGGTATATCCACCTTCACACATGTCACTTTTCATCCGTTGATTTTATCGTTTGATACATCAAAACCGGCCACCAAGTTGACCGTTTAAATTGTATTAAATTTGGACAATTTTGCGGAGCCAACTTCGTCAGCTTGTACCTCCTCCACCGCAGCTCCTTTTGGCGTGCTACTAGTTCATGTGCGAAGCTGGTATAACCCTCTTACTACCCCTCCAGTTTTGTTTCATTATGAGCTTGTTTGATTGGTTGAATTCGACGACAAAGTTAGCCGTCCGAATTCATAATTTTCAACTTGTAAAATTCTATTTTTGAACACGGGACTCCAGATTTCATTTCTGACACCACCAATAGACTAGTGGCATCGTTCTGGCATGTTTTCATATAAAATTTGTTAGATTTGGAGGACGTGGGCCCTGGCACGCATTTTGGTGCAAAGTGGATCCCACAGTCCGGGTCAACGGGACTTTTTGACACCGGATCATCGGAATCCAATTCCGAATATACCGTTGAGTTCGTATCGTCATTCTGGACTCGTTGACATATAGTTTGTTGAGTTTTGAGAACATTGGCTCCGGCACGCATTTCCGTGCAAACCGGAATTCCAAGTTCTGGTCAACGGACCAAATTGAGATCGGGTCAACGGAATCCAATTCTGGAAATACCGTTGGATTCGTATCGACATTCTGGTTTCGTGGACATATAATTTGTTATATTTTGTAGACTTGTTTTCTTGTACTTTTTCGGTGCAAAATGGCTCCGACACGGATACCATTTTGATCCAAAATTACCTTTTTGCCCTTGTGTCCAAATTGGACCGATGGGTAGGCTATCCTAGCTAATTTGACCATTCTGGACACGTTGGCGATGTTTATTTCATCGTCCGACAATGTTTGTTGATAATTTCTCTGAGTTTAACCTTTTTATAATTAATTAATAATTAATTCTTATAATGTTCGTATTTCAGAATTAGTACAACGAAACTGAGATCAGTCAATTCCAGTGATCTCACATCGCTGAAATTGACAAGCTGAACACGTGGATCACTATAAGAAGATTATCAACTTTACCGTTGATTATCTTATCTCGATTTGCGTGTCGTAAGTTTCGACGTACGAATAACGAAGTACACTTTATATCTTTAATAATTAGACTAGAATTGACCCAGTTTGACTAGAGTTGACCAGTTGACCAAAAGTCAACTGTAAGTCAATACTTGACCTAGTTTGACTAGATTGTTGACCGGAGTTGACCTAGAGTTGATTTGACTTAGAAGAACCTAGGATAATATAGATTTCTTGTAGAGATTCATTTATTACAACTTGAACACCTTGTAACCTGTGTTGCTTTAAATAGGACTATGTGGCTTCAGTTGGACCCCTATACCTATCAGCTGTTCAGGTTATCAGGCGAGTACATTCTCTGATCATTTCATATCCTGCTTAGAATTATTTTTCTGCTTTAAATTAATTTACTTGACACTGTCACGTTGGTCACACGGATTGGTACTATATGGATCCCTTCTTGTGATGTTATCCTCAGGGAGCATCGGGTACTTCATGTTCTGTGCGTTTCACTTACATGGCGTATCACTATGCTTCATTGGTTCATTGATCACTTGTGACATGTACTCTCATGATCGCAGAGTATTTCTTGAATCCTTATCCTATTTATTGGGTTTTCCTAGAATCCCCTTTTATGGGACTTCCATGTACCACCCTTCGGGGGCCTTTGCAAGGAATCATAACATAACCTGGTTGGATCCTTGTATATTGATTGGGGGTACGAGAGAGTAGAAGTGGACATGTGAATAATACCCAAGTAGTATCTCATCAGAATCATTCTGTAGTGTCTCATCAGAATCATCATATGCCATTTACATGTCTATATTGTACTCTGACTCACTAGCCACTGTTAGTTCTCTATGTATAGTAGATATTTCTATTACAGTTCTCTCTCTATTTACATACTGTATTTCTTCAGTACCTGTATCTTACTTTACTGCATGATTATATTTTCTAACCTGCTATGAACTGTTGAGATGTATTGTGCTCGCTCCTGTCCTGACTGGACCTGTTGATAAATTTTACAGATAGCCTGGAGGTTGCCTGCTAGCCTAGAGGAGACACAGTATAGGTTATATAGATATCTAGGGTTTTTCTCATAGTTTATTTTCAGTTGTCTTGAGTTGTATTTATGGATTACCGTATTGAGCTTTGAGATGTATTTCTGGGTTGTGTATCTTAGACACTTAGACTTCTATCTGTTGTATCTCTTTTGGATTTCATGTTTTATCTATCTTCCATTATGCTCTACCTTAGATGTGATTGAGTTTATATTCTGCTATGTCACCCCCATTCGGGAAGTATAAACTGCTTAGCCTTATACTGTTAGATGCATGAGACCTAGGACAACATTCTACCGCCGACACTGCGGCGTAGGCTGGACGTACCCACGTCTCGTGCCCTTACTCTAGGGTGCGGGTCGTGACATTCAGTTAGGCATACATGTGTGTAGAGAGTGAGTGAGTGCTAAACAAGGTAGTTGTGTGTCAAGCTCATATTTGTTTCCATGTTGCCAAGAACAAGGTATAGGGAATTTAGTAGGAATGTGTGTGAACATTTGTGAAGTTTCAGGAATTCAAAATAATGTGAGGATGTGACACAAGTAGATATAGGATGTGTTAGATGTGTATGAGTGAGCATGATGTGGTATGTCAATGGGTGAACTTAGTGTTAGGCTTGTTTGTGTGCGTAACAGGTGAACCAATATGTTCTCAGAAAATTAGTGAAGTGACAGTTCAATTGACTAGAATTCAGTGAGAGCATTTCAATTCAGTTGATAGTTAGTTAGCTTGTGTGCCAAAGTGTGTTGACAGTCTACTCACAGTTCAAAAACCCCAACATGACAATTAAGTAATACACATGTGTAAGAATTTAAATAGGCAATTTAACATCAGCAATTGGTTATAAAATAGAATTTAAAATCAGTCTTATAGTGCAGTGCATAAGAATATCAGTCCACAGTATTGCGTATCCGTTTCACATTCGAAAAATCAAACAATGACCAATCGAAACCCCATCTCACATGAATCCATCTTAAATATAAACAATACATGTGTACACGAATCTAATATGTAAATTAACATTCAAAAATCAGTTTTAAAATAGAATTCAAATTCAGAAAAATCGAACAGAGATCGTATATGAAACCCACTCCCGGATCTTATTCCTTTAATTGTTATTAGTGTAGTTATTATTATTATTATTATTATTATTATTATTATTATTATTATAGTCGGATCAAGAAAACTGTATTTTCGAAATTAATTATCGGATCTTTTGATTGCATCCTGTCCCGATCCCGTGCCCGGGGTCCGACCCCGAGTCCGAGCACCAGATCCCGTTTTCCCGAACCCATCTTTGGATTTTTCTATTAAACCTTAAATTATATAAATGCATTATTATATATATATATATATATATATATATATATATATATATATATATATATATATATATATATATATATATATATAAAGTTGGTATAATAAAGCAATAAATAATAAATATATAAATAAATAAATAAAAAACTAATTTTTTCCCCCACGTTCCCAGCTCACATCCCTCATTTCTCTCCCACATCCTTACTCCTCTCCCCTTAAAACACTCAAGCACACACATGCATACCACCACCATTTTTTTCTTTCACTCAAAACCCCCCCAAGCCACTCTCCCCCATCGACATCTGACTCCGGCGCAGTCCCAACCCGAGCTCTCCGCACCCGCCTCTCGAGGCCGCAGCACCTCACATCCGCCACCGCTCGGCCCACGGCGCCTCCGTCGGCCAGCACTCCCAGCGACCCTCCCGACCGCGCCCAGTCCTGCCTCGTTCAGCACTCCGGCGCACCTCGGCCACCCTCGGCAGCCGCGGCCAACCCTGCGGCCGACCCCCTTCCCGCAGGCCAGCACCTCCGCGTGCCCTAGCCGCCGACGCCGCCCTAACCCGGGCGGTCTCCCCTCTTCCGATTTCCCCGACCAGAGTTCCTCCACGGCCGGCCGCCCGGTCCGGTCGCCTCTCGGCCTCCTCCCGCCGCACGTTCTCCTGTCCCGCGAGTCCGAGCCTCGTGCGCCGTCTCCCGCATGATCGGATCCGAGTCGGCCGACCCTCGCAGTGCCCGACCGTGAGCTGATCGCCCCACCCCTGTTCTGCGGTACGGCGTTCTCCGGTAACCCCTCGAGTCCGCCGACCCGCCTCCCCGGCGTGCTCCCCGATTTCCACAGTCGCGGTCAGCCCCTGTTCTGCGGCCCATACCGCTGTCCGCGCTCTCGTGCGTTGCCGAGAAATTCTTTTATACATCTGAGAGCTCTAGTCGAGCAACCCAAGGTATAATTTTGCGTTCCCGTTTCTGTTTGCGTGATTGATGATGAGAATTGGTCCCCGATCCTGCAACTGGAATCGGTTTTGAGGATTACGGTAGTGATTCCGATCCTTCAGAATTCCCGAACTTTCCTTCGAAAAAGTTTTTTAGATTTTCTCTTTTTGTTTCTGTTGGAATTTTTTGGAATTTTCGAGTTAAATTCGGACATTTTCGAATCTATACGGGTTCTGTGACTTTTCGAAGAAAAATTTTGAACTTCGTTTCGGAATGTTCTGTGGTTTTGTTGGTTTGGCCTATGTCGGGAATTGGTTATGAGTTTTGGTGGAATTAATTTTTGGGTTTTCCCAGGTTTGGGATAAATATTTTGGGTGTTTTGGCACATTTTCCCAGTTTTGGGTTATCCCGAATATAGAGGGAATGCTGCCAAATTTTTTATAAAATTTTATAAATGAATTTTAAATCGGGTTTCGAAAAATATTTCAAATCGGATTTTTGGGCGACGACCGTACCGGTCCGTGGGCCCTAGCGAAATGCAAACGAAACTGGTTTTACCCGGACGTTGAGGCATTAGCTACAAATAGTGACGATTGGACCAAGTCTGAGACTCCTAAGATTTAATTTAATTTATTTATTTGTTTTGTTTTCAGTATTTAAAATACGGGACAATTTCATAGCTAACTAATTTTTCTCTAATTTCATTTATGTAAAGTTTGTAAGGGCATAAGCCCAGATTTCTATTTTGTTAGCTGTGTCCCTGTATTGTGTAGTCTAGGTTTTTTATTTCTTTTCTGGGTTTATGTTCATTTCTTTTCTGGGTTGGTTTCCATATTTGAACGCGTAAATTATAATTAGGATATTAATTATTTTGTATAAAATTAATAAATATTTTCCCAAGTTAATTAAATGATTAAAATATTAGCAAGATTAACAAGTTCATGTTTTATCACTAGAAGAAAACTAGTTTATATATATACTACAAAAATACAAAGTTTTCCTAAGTTAAACTGTAATTGCTATTTTTCTCCAATTAACTGAATTAACCGGTTTAACAAACTAATTGTCAACGCACGTAGCTTGCGACGTAAAGCGTTATAGTAGGTTAAATAAAAGAACTTAAAATCCAACTAGGACACTACTACTAGAGATTGTAACTAGCACACCTAGAATGGCTACAATATTGGTTCTAAGACAAGGTTCTCAACTGTAGGATCTCGGAGACGAACCTGACTTCTTCCCCGGAACTGTCATCCTACTCCAGTCATACAAATCAAGGCAAGTTACGGTTATGTTTTCTTGTGTTTTTTTTAGTAATCGTCTAGCTGCATGTTTAAACAACATTGGTACACGGAACCCTCTCCTAGGGTTCAGATATTGATTGATATTGGTTGTGGAGATTGGGGGAATAGTGTAACGTTTATGGCCAATACCCCCATATTGCATGATTGTATTAGCTTACCCCTCTTACACACGGGGATAAGCCATATCGTATCGCTAGGATACAATTGTATATCCCAAGCCGGTCATAGACGATTACACATTCAAATCACATTGTTTTTAATCGTAGAATTACTGAAAAATATTGTTTTAACTGTTTAGCCTGCACTTTTCCATTATTACTTGAAATATGAGATACATATTCGTACTTGCTCCCTCCTGACTGGGGACAACATTTTTAGGTGGTATTGAGGATGCTGAGCTATTGTACAATAGCTACTATGACCCGGTTTTGTACCCTGTGGTGTTACTAGAGTCCCTTGGAGGACGCAGGACTTGAGACCGACGAGCCGACCAATTAGCTAGTCGTTTCCAGTTTTCAGTTTTATTGTTTTGGAATTTTGTTAATTTGAATTCAGCAATTCATTTCAGTTCTTTCTTTTCCAGTTGTATTTATTCAAATGTTGAATAAAGTTTTAAAATTCCCGTATATTGATTTGTGACAAATGTATAGTTGTTGTTGTGAATACCTGCATATAGAACAGCTTACTGCCGCCGTCTCACAACGGTGCAGGCTGGGCATGATCCGGTTCGACCCAATAATTTGGGATCGGGTCGTGACATGTTTTTAGTGGTAGCCCATGCAGGTCCAAATCAACAACTTAGGAGAACATATCTAGAAACAACTAGAATACTAGAACATTGGTTTGTCACAACATAGGACCGAATTATCTATATATAAGTAACTATTTTTGTTTGCTTATAGAATAGTAGTTACTTTGTTTATGCTTGCCCCTAAACTAGCCAGACTATGACGACAACCTATTAGTCGGTACTAGCAAGATCATGTTTTCTATGCATGACGTAAGAGAATCGTAGTAGTAGATTGAGCAACGGGAGACTGCTCGAACCAGACTAGGACCATAAGAGCTATTGATTAGCACTAGATGATACCCTACCGAAGCATAACATGTTACCCTGATTACACTATTTTCTGGCCAATATCTTTCCCAAAGCCATGTCCCCCCTACGATACAAGTTCAGAAAAGTTGGAGGATTCTAATCTTAATGAGAAGGTGTGTAAGGCGGTATTTTATCACATATATATCGGAGATTAAAAATTGGAAGGATAGAATTCTGGAATACCCAGATATTAGTTGGTACTTATAACAATTGGAAGTGATAAATGACATAAGGAGTGAATTTTGACCTTAACCAGTTTAGGCCGATTGTAGTATGATGGTATATATAACTACATATTTTATTTTCTAGATTTTTGTATCGTTTAGTGTCCCATGATTTTCGGGATTATCTTCTTTCCATATCTTTAATAGATTTTAGCATCCCTTAGGATCTATATTTTTTTTTGCTATTTATGGACCAATATTAGGACTCTTCAATCTCCTTCTTCAGCAAACCTATTTTCAACTTCTCCATTTATTGATCAAATCTTATCGCTCTACCTTTATTTGGCATCCAGACCCGTTCGCTATCTAGAGTTTTAAACTCTAATAAACTCTTATCTACCCGAGATACTTATACGATTAGCGTATCCAACTATTTGCCTTGAACTCATTTCTAATTGACTTTCTTGGAACGAATCCAGAACCAAATTCTTCTGGAACTATAAAACCTCAATATTAATTATTACTGAAAGAATTGTTTCAGCCTAGTTAGTTCATGATTCCCCTAGAGAAGATATTTTCAAAAATAATTTCAATATTGATTGTTATCTCCTAGGTTATTCCAAATATTTTATTTGTTGATCCCCTCCACTCAACTTGAAACCCTACTCTCTCTATGCAACTTCTTGATCAATTCAAGGCCTAGACAGCTTTTAAACTTAATGCTTGAGTATCGTGAAGCACGAACGGTCAGAGAATTGATTCCATCATATTATTAAATTTTCTTTAGTCATTGAAAAAAACTTTTGAATTGTTGAACTATCCCCTGGTTGGCTTTGCTAAACCATTTTAACCTGACTTTCTTGAATCCATAAGACATACTTTTTTTTGTGTCAACCCAACTTACCCAGCACATTCTCAAACTTTCCTTGGATAAGAAATTATTTCTTCAAAATAATTTTGGTAAATGTCAGTATCCTTTAAGTAATTTGTCGGGAATATTCTCGTTGGCTTCTTCAACTCAACTCGAAGCTCTGGTGCTTCTATCTTATTTTGTGTCCAACTCAATTAGCCATAATCCAGTCAGACCAATTTTATGACTTCAAACCAATCTCTCAAATCTCAAGGGATACTGGAACACATATTTATCCTGATAAAATTTTCTTGATTTCAGAAGAACATACATCAACATCTTTTTCTATCATGACTAGAACTTTAGAACTCGTTTGAATTTTTAGGAAACTTCTTTGAAATTCTTATGGGCAAAGTTGAGAAAATATTCCGTGGCTTAATAGGGCTTCGCACATTTGCGTTGTAGTCATTTGTCTGAATTATGAAAACTGCGAGTTTACTGCAGCTAGTTGCGCACTGGCGGGACATAGACTATAAGTTGAAGGGATTCAGGTGTTGATAGGTTTTTGGATATTATTGAGGCTACGTCCTAAATGCATCAAATTTGTCTCCTATGTTGTTCAGCCAGGAAATGGATAAGTTGATAGAATACTCGAAAACCTATTTCTATCCAAGTTGTGGAGCCAAATTTTACTGCAGTCAGGTGCACTCTGGCGAGGCATGAATTTGAGGCAAAGTGACTTCGAATATATTTGAGTTTTCGAATATTATTGAAACTATATCCATAATATGGTTTTTTCTGCACCATCAAATTATTCTCACTGTGTCTGAATAAAGGATTTGTATTTTTTAATGGCTTTCTTTTTCCAGTAATCTCTTATCACAACCAGAAAGGATCTATTCTCTATAAAATTTGTACTTGATTTTTCCTAGAACTATTTGGGACCATACCAATCTCTATTGACTCAATCTCTTTCCTGTTTCAACCTTAGTACATTGTATATATATTTTTTGATTTATTCTTTTATTATTATTATTATTATTATTATTATTATTATTATTATTATTATTATTATCATCTTAGTTACATATTCTGGAAGCTGAAGATAGTTGTGGTTAGCTTTATATTAAATAGTGGATAACTATATGTATATAGTTGATAGCTAGATACGGGGGAAACATAGATTGCTACTTATCTCATTCCTTGTAAGGAATCCTTGGGATTAATATTAGATAGCTAAAGGGTAGAAAAGGTAGAAGAATACCTAGAGTAAGCTAGTCTTGAGAGAGTAGTATATTTTAACTTGTGACTTATTCGGGTTAGAACCGTTGGTAGTGCTCGCCAGTGCTTAAACCTCATTTAAACAAATGACGATATTTGGCGGTTTTAAGTTTTATGATTAAAGGAAGAGTTATCGGAATATAGACGGAATATAGGTAGAGTTTAGGTAATGTTCTCCCATGGAGGAAGTGAATTTGGATATAAACATGTGAATATAATGATCAAGTAAAGAAACATCTGACGAGGATCAACTTTTATGGTTAGATGACTACTATACCTGGAAGGAATAACACGAGCAATGAAGTGATAGGTTCTAGAGAAGGAATAAGCAGGGAGGATTTGAGATAAGATCATTGGCATACAATGATGGAAGAGAAATTGATTTAGGTGGTTTATGATTCTATATATATATATTTAGTTTTAATACCTTGACAGATATCTTAGTTTTGTAGATACCGAAAGTTCAGCTAGTTAAGAGATTGGTTTGCATGGTATTAGTAGGGTAGTTATCTTGTAAATCTTTTCCTGCATATCTTATCTCTCATCGTTGAAATAGTGAAACGATATTCTTTCTATTTCATTTGATCATCATTCAGTTCTCAATGGAAATACCTCATTCGATTACATTCCTATCACAGCTATATTGTTCTGAGCACCCTCGCTATCCTCCTATCATACAACTTGTTGATTTTCTCTGAGTCAAACCCTTACACCCTATTCCAAATTAATTTAGAATTTCTAAGTCCCTCATCTCAGAAGATTCCATTATCTTATGTCTTCTCAAAAAATTGTTGATGTCCGTCGCTTTCGTTTTCTGTTTCACGAGACCTCATTTGATTTTTCCTCTATTTTTCTTTTGATTATATTTTAATCCTATCTAGACTTTACTCGTGCCCAAAATGATTTTGATCACAATAAAATTTATATCTCTATCTCAGATCATATCTAGATAATTCTAATCGTGCCTATATTTTTATCATTGTACCTAGTAATCATGCCTATAATCCGATCGTGTCTGATGATTTAAATTCCATTTTTGAACAAGATTAGGTAATTTTGGATTGTACCCCGCCTTATCTTTGAAATTTCGATGACGAAATTTTCTAAGGAGGGAAGGTTGTGAAACCCACTCCCGGATCTTGTTCCTTTAATTGTTATTATTATTATTATTATTATTATTATTATTATTATTATTATTATAGTCGGATCAAGAAAATTGTATTTTCGAAATTAATTATCAGATCTTTTGATTGCATCCTGTCCCGATCCCGCGCCCGGGGTCCGACCCCGAGTCCGAGCACCAGATCCCGTTTTCCCGAACCCATCTTTGGATTTTTCTATTAAACCTAAAATTATATAAATGCATTATTATATCTAAACATATATATATATATATATATATATATATATATATATATATATATATATATATATATATATATATAAAGTTGGTATAATAAAGCAATAAATAATAAATAAATAAATAAATAAATAAATAAAAAACTAATTTTTTTCCCCCACGTTTCCAGCTCACACCCCTCATTTCTCTCCCACATCCTTACTCCTCTCCCATTAAAACACTCAAGCACACACATGCACACCACCACAATTTTTTCCTTTCACTCAAAACCCCCCCAAGCCACTCTCCTCCATCGACATCTGACTCCGGCGCAGTCCCAGCCCGAGCTCTCTGCACCCGCCTCTTGAGGCCGCAGCACCTCACATTCGCCGCCGCTCGGCCCACGGCGCCTCCGTCGGCCAGCACTCCCAGCGACCCTCCCGGCCGCGCCCAGCCCTGCCTCGTTCAGCACTCCGGCGCACCTCGGCCACCCTCGGCAGCCGCAGCCAACCCTGCGGCCGACCCCCTTCCCCCAGGCCAGCACCTCCGTGTGCCCTAGCCGCCGACGCCGCCCTAACCCGGGCGGTCTCCCCTCTTCCGATCTCCCCGACCAGAGTTCCTCCCCGGCCGGCCGCCCGGTCCGGTCGCCTCTCGGCCTCCTCCCGCCGCACGTTCCCCTGTCCCGCGAGTCCGAGCCTCGTGCGCCGTCTCCCGCACGATCGGATCCGAGTCGGCCGACCCTCGCAGTGCCCGGCCGTGAGCCGATCGCCCCAGCCCCTGTTCTGCGGCGCAGCATTCTCCGGCAACCCCGCGAGTCCGCCGACCCGCCTCCCCGGCGTGCTCTTCGATTTTTGCAGTCGCGGTCAGCCCCTGTTTCGCGGCCCATACCGCTGTCCGCGCTCTCGTGCGTTGCCGAGAAATTCTTTTATACATCTGAGAGCTCTAGCCGAGCAACCCAAGGTATAATTTTGTGTTCTCGTTTCTGTTTGCGTGGTCGATGATGAGAATTGGTCCCCGATCCCGCAACTGGAATCGGTTTTGAGGATTACGGTAGTGATTTCGATCATTCGGAATTCCCGAACTTTCCTTCGAAAAAGTTTTGTAGATTTTCTATTTTTGTTTCTGTTGGATCTTCTTGGAATTTTCGAGTTAAATTCGGACATTTCCGAATCTATACTGGTTCTGTGACTGTTCGAAATTTTTTCCGAACTTCGTTTCGGAATGTTCTGTGGTTTTGTTGGCTTGGCCTATGTCGGGAATTAGTTATGAGTTTTGGTGGAATTAATTTTTGGGTTTTCCCTGGTTTGGGATAAATATTTTGGGTGTTTTGGCGCATTTTTCCAGTTTTGGGTTATCCCGAATATAAAGGGAATGCTGCCCAAATTTTTATAAAATTTTATAAATGAATTTTAAATCGGGTTTCGAAAAATATTTCAAATCGGATTTTTGGGCGACGACCGTACCGGTCCGTGGGCCCTAGCGAAATGCAAACGAAACTGGTTTTACCCGGGCGTTGAGACATTAGCTACAAATAGTGACGATTGGACCAAGTCTGAGACTCCTAAGATTTAATTTAATTTATTTATTTGTTTTGTTTTTAGTATTTAAAATACGGGACAATTTCAGAGCTAACTAATTTTCCTCTAATTTCATTTATGTAAAGTTTGTAAGGGCATAAGCCCAGATTTCTATTTTGTCAGCTGTGCCCCTGTATTGTGTAGTCTAGGTTTTTTATTTCTCTTCTGGGTTGATGTTCATTTCTTTTCTGGGTTGATTTCCATATTTGAACGCGTAAATTATAATTAGGATATTAATTATTTTGTATAAAATTAATAATTATTTTCCCAAGTTAATTAAATGAATAAAATATTAGCAAGATAACAAGTTCATGTTTTATCACTAGAAGAAAACTAGTTTATATATATACTACAAAAATACAAAGTTTTCCTAAGTTAAACTGTAATTGCTATTTTTTCCCAATTAACTGAATTAACCGGTTTAACAAACTAATTGTCAACGCACGTAGCTTGCGACGTAAAGCGTTACAGTAGGTTAAATAAAAGAACTTAAAATCCAACTAGGATACTACTACTAGAGATTGTAACTAGCACACCTAGAATGGCTACAATATTGGTTCTAAGACAAGGTTCTCAACTGTAGGATCTCGGAGACGAACCTGACTTCTTCCCCGGAACTGTCATCCTACTCCAGTCATACAAATCAAGGCAAGTTACGGTTATGTTTTCTTGTATTTTTTTAGTAATCGTCTAGCTGCATGTTTAAACAACATTGGTACACGGAACCCTCTCCTAGGGTTCAGATATTGATTGATATTGATTGTGGGGATTGGGGGAATAGTGTAACGTTTATGGCCAATACCCCCATATTGCATGATTGTATTAGCTTACCCCTCTTACACACGGGGATAAGCCATATCGTATCGCTAGGATACAATTGTATAACCCAAGCCGGTCATAGACGATTACACATTCAAATCACATTGTTTTTAATCGTAGAATTACTGAAAAATATTGTTTCAACTGTTTAGCCTGCACTTTTCCATTATTACTTGAAATATGAGATACATATTCGTACTTGCTCCCTCCTGACTGAAGACAACATTTTTAGGTGATATTGAGGATGCTGAGCTATTATACAATAGCTACTATGACCCGATTTTGTACCCTGTGGTGTTGCTAGAGTCCCTTGGAGGACGCAGGACCTGAGGCCGACGAGCCGACCACTTAGCTAGTCATTTCCAGTTTTCAGTTTATTGTTTTGGAATTTTGTTAATTTGAATTCAGCAATTCATTTCAGTTCTTTCTTTTCCAGATGTATTTATTCAAATGTTGAATAAAGTTTTAAAATTCCCGTATATTGATTTGTGACAAATATATAGTTTTTGTTGTGAATACCTGTATATAGAACAGCTTACTGCCGTCGTCTCACAACGGTGCAGGCTGGGCATGATCCGGTTCGACCCAATAATTTGGGATCGGATCGTGACATCGTGTATCAGTGAACCAGTGGAAATGCAATTTCGATGGTTAAAAACTTGTTAATACTGCAATTTAGTGGTTGGTAAGTGTTAGTGCACAATTGTAGGTGTCACCCAAGTTGTCTCGTGTCCACAGAAGTGGACACGACATGTCCAAATGCTGAAAATCAAGCATCAGAGAATAGCAGTGCCAGCAGCCTCGTGCAGAGGTGCAACGCGAGCTAGGACACGACACACGACACTAGGGGGCTCGTGCTCGTGTCCTAGGGTTAGCCTAGGATAGGGGTATGTGTCCCACAACCTGCACCGTGTCCACATGGAGCGTATCGCGTGTACGAGACACGTATCAGTTGCGTTTTCTGCGCGCGACAGCCTCAGTGCATGACCCGTGCGGCCTCGTTTTCGTGTCCGATACGAAACTATGTGTCGTGAAACTTGGGGAGTGACTTGTCAGTCACTGCCCCAACCTCCATGCCAAGTTTTGCGTGTCAAAACGTTGTGTCTAGTAAGAAATAGGACACGGGTAGCAGGACAGCGCACACGCGTGTCGTACAGCGTGTCCGCACCTAATTTGGACACGAAATCGACACGAAAATTAAATCAGTCTTCACAAAAGTTAATATAAATATCTTGATCTACAAATTCATGTAATTGGTTTTACAAAATCGAAAATAAATTCCTAAGTGGCATTTAATCAAACACCTACACATACACTATGACACGTGTTCGATACGGACACCAAACGGACACGAAATTGACCCAAACTTCAGGGACAGCTAGGGGACTCCTAGATCTAGTCCTAAATGCAAAGAAAACGAAATATTAATACAATTTAAAGGATTTTACCTATAGGTGCAAATAGCAAGAAAAAGCCCCAAAATGAAGTGTTCCTCCTTGCTAGCTCGGATCCCCAAATTGCTCAAAATATGGGATTACTCTCCACCAACAGTAAATAAACACTAATTAGGTCATAATGCAAAAGACTAGAGTTAAAAAGGAGTTGGAATGAAAAAGTTATGGAATGGCTATTTACCTCTTCTTCAAAACTTGAAAAAAAAAAGAGGCAAGAACAAGAAGGAGATTATTTATAGGGAAGGGGGAGCCCTAATGGCTGGTTAAAAAGTAGAAAATTAGGGTTAGGGCTTAGTCTAATGGCTATGGGCCAAGTTGTACTAGTCATGGATCCAATTTCTAGGTCTCAAGCCTATGGACCAATTCACCAATCCTCCTACTTCAAACTTGATCCTAAGTGTCCTAACTTGAGTTGACTTAAGTTAAACTAGGGTCCATACCATATTAACTAAATCACCAAGGTCAAGGTCAAAATCTAGGACAGTCTCTTAAGTCACAGCTTAGCAGTACAATAAATCATGAAATAATTCAAAGGGACCAAATGACCAAAATACTCTCATGTTCAAAAGTAGAAATAAATTATCCTAATGACATGGTCAGGCTCTAGGTCAGACAGTCTCTCCGATTACACTAGAAAGGCATCAAAATCACAAGTCATAACTTAAAACAGTTTTAAATTGATTTTAAAAATAATTAAAAATTACCAAAAATTATAATATGAAATAAATACAATTAAATAATATTTATAAATACTAAATTTCAAATATACCCTTATTTCAAAAACTGGGTGTTACAACACGTATGCTCCAGTAGCCCGGATGACC
This sequence comes from Iris pallida, assembly GCA_029216955.1. Lineage (NCBI taxonomy): Eukaryota > Viridiplantae > Streptophyta > Magnoliopsida > Asparagales > Iridaceae > Iris > Iris pallida. The sequence goes on from JANAVB010030220.1 coordinate 38,623,040, forward strand.
ACCATCAGGATGTTGATTGCTCTCGCAGCAATTCATAAGATGGTGATACATCTGTGAAACCCATATCCTGTAATTAATTATTAATAGAGTTTAGTATTATTATTATTAGCATTTTCTAAAATTATTATTATTATTATTATTAATTATTTTTTAGTGCAAAAGATTTTGAAAAAAATAATAATAACAACATGGCTTTTTGGATTCAGACCCAGACCCGAGTCCGAACCCAGACCCAGGCCTGAGCCAATCCTTTCATATTTCTTAATTCTGATTTCTTTGGACTTGGTTAACTTTTAAAAAAAATAAAAAAAATAAATAAATATATTCAGCTGGTCCCGTAGGACCAGCAACTCACACGAATTGGCCAACTCTCTCCCTATTCTCTTTCCCCTATTGTCTCTGGACCACACACGAACACACGTCCCCCAACGTTCACTCACAAGCTCCCCTTTAATTACTCTCCAATATCCCCACTTCTCCTCCCACTCCTCACGAGCAGAGAAGAGCAACTCCTCACTTCTCTTCATCTCTACACCAGAGAGTAACAAACACTCATAACTCTCCTCTCCCTCTCTATTCTCTATTATTTCCCCAACTTCTCAAACCCTCCTCCACCTAACCCCCAAACCCCCGACCAGCACCCTCGCGGCGTTTCCCCGTCCAGTGCGCACCCCCGTGCGGCCAAGCCAGCGCCAAGCGCCCTCTCCTGCGGGTCCGACCGCCCCTCCGGCCGACCATCGGAGCCCGTCCGCCATCCAGGACCGCCCTCGGCCTACTCGGCGACTCCTCGCGCCCCTTTGGCGCTGTTTCCGTCCCGATCAGCGCTGCCCCGAGCTCATTTTTTTCTTTGGCGAGTCTTCCCTGTTGGATCTGTCGTGCCCTAGACTCTGTTCTTCGGCGTTGCGTCATCGACGTTGGGTCCAGCACTATTTTGGGAGTTCGTCGCTGATCTGGATCTCATCATTTTCTTTCTATTTTACATCTGAGAGCTCTAGCCGAGCAATCCGAGGTATAACCCCTGTCTCGCTATTTTATTATTATTTGTCGATGATGAAATGGTCCCCGGTTCCCTTTGGGAAATCGGTATTAGCGACGTCGTATTTTTTCGGGACTTTCGGAAAGGTCCCGTGGATTATTTTGGACTCCCGAAATATTTTCGGGAATGGTTTTTGGTATGTTTTAGTTTCTGGAAATTTCCGGGAATGTTCTGTGACTTGTGGATTCGGAATCGGACTTCCGAAATTATTTCGGGTCGTCCCGATTATGCTGTGGATTGGCTGTGAATATTTTATATATATAAAATGCGGGTTTTTTCCTGGTTTGGGACTTGCAGGAATTATCGGCGCCATTTTTCCAGTTTTTGGGTTGACCAAAAACAGAGGAGGTGCTGCCCGATTTTTCCGTAAATCCCGAATTATTTTCAAAATGAATTTAAAATGATTTTCAGAATTTATTTGATATTTATTTTTGGGTGACGACCGTATCGGTCAGTGGACCTGGCTAAGTGCAAACGATACTGGCCCCGCCCGGACGTTGAGGCAATTATCCAAAAATGAGGATCGGACCATTATCTGAGACTTACTATTTATCTCTATTTTTATTATTTATTTTCTGTTTTCTATTTTATTTAATTTTTATTTTTTCAGTTTAGGACTAACGTCAGTCTTATTCTTATTTCAATTTATGTAAATAAATTGTAAATGGGCATAAGCCCAGCTGGCTGGTCTGTGACTGTAATAGCTTAGATTTCTTGTCTTTCTGGTTTTACGAGTTTTAATGTTTAACGATAAAAATGATTAAAAAGATATTTTCGTATAAAATTAATTAATGTTTTCTCACTTAAAATTGACGAGTTTAATATTAAATAAAAAGTCACGTATTTCTCATTAAATAAGAGAAAGTTTTATATTTATATTTATATAAAATTACCAAGTTTTCATAAATAACCTGGCAGTGACGTGGTTTTCCCAAATTCAAAGTTAAAATGTTATTTTCCCTCGTATTAAATCAACGCACATAATAAACGTGTTTTTCTGTGTTTAGTTAATTAAATAACTAAAATTGGACTAGGACGCAAACAGAGATTACAACTAGTATAGTTTAGTTGGTTAACCTGAAAGCTGAGTCTATTTCTCGAATGTAGGAATTCGAGGACGACTCTAACTCCCCGTCTCGAAGTCGTCTACCTCTCCAGTCATTGTACCTGAGGCAAGTATAGTTTATGTTAGTTTACAGTTATTTACTTAATCATTTTACTGCATGTCTAAATCACGACTCAAACACGAAACTCTCTCCGAGAGTACTGTACTGTAACTACTGGGGACTGGGGAATAGCGTAATGATTATGACCACTACTGTAACAAAACCCATTATCCCTCCTGTAACAAACCCAAGCCGGTCATATGTCATTACCTGTTCAAATCACTGTTTTCTACTGTAACAAACCTGTTTTAAAACTGTTTAGAACTGCATGATTCTATTTCTTATTTAACTGCTTAATTAGCATGAATTGTACTTTGCTCCCTCCTGACTGGAGATATATTTTTAGGCGATGTTGAGGATGCTGAGCTGTGTTACAACAGCTATTACGACCCTGAGTTGTACCCCGTCGTGCTGCCAGAGTCCCCGCAGGAGGACGATGGAACTGAGGCTGATAGATAGATTTTCCATTCTGCATTGTTTCTTTTGTTTCAAAATTTTGTATTTCCCTTCAGAACAATTTCTATTGTATTTAAATTTCAGTTTAATAAAGTTTAATTCCGAAGTTGAGTTGTGACAAATAGTTGTGTTGTTGTATGGTTACCTGCTACTGAACAGCTTACTGTCGCCGTCTCAACAACGGTGCAGGCTGGGCATGATCCGACTAGACCCAGATTATTGGGATCGGGTCGTGACATGTTTTCAGTGGTGGCCCATGCAGGTCATTCCTACAACAACTTAGGAAAATATACCTAGAAACAATTAGAACACTAGAACATTGATTTGTCACGACATAGGACCGAATTATATAAATAAATATTTTTGTTTGATTATAGACTGGTAGGATACCTTGCTTATGTATGTACCCTAAACCTTCCAGATCATGGCCAAAGGAAAGACTACTAGATCCGGTCCTGCTGACGATGAGGTGTCATCAACTGATCACACCCCTTCTCAAGCACGCCGGGACCCACCTTCCTTGCAGCTGACAGACCGTCCTCATGCTGCACCAGCTCCCCGGCCCGTTTACGCTTCCACAGCACAAGCGGCGAAACCGGCACTTTCCCGGGCTGAGCCGTAGACCCCTGCGGTAGTGCCCGCAATAGCTGCTCCACCAGTACCCGTGGATCCCACTGACCTAGTAGGAATGCTAGAGGAGTGCTTGAAGCACAGAGAGCTCAAGCAGAAGCCCACCGAGAGCAGACTGCTGCCCAAGCTGAAGCCCATCGCGAGCAGACCGCGATTATGAGAGAAGGCATGGAGAATGCCCACAACGTGGCTATGGCTGCCCTCGAGAGAGGAGGAACCACTTCATCAGGGCCACGACCTGCCAAGGTAAGCATGATTCAGGAATTAATTATATTTCTTTAAAGGCCATTCTTTTGATTAGAGGCGTATTATTGCATGAAGGTGGGAGACATAGAAAGCTTTAAGAAGCAAGATCCTCGACCTTTCAAAGGAACCGAGGGTATCATCTACGCCGATGAATGTCTAGATCATATGGAGCGTCTCCTGAGCGTCGCTCGACTCCCGGAGGACCTCAAGGCTGAAGCTGTAGGACTCCAACTACAGGATGTGGCGAGCATCTGGTATCGGAATGAACCCCGACTCCAGGACAAGCAGCTCGACTGGGACACCTTCAAGAAGCTGTTCCGCAGGAAGTTTTTCCCGACATCGGAGATGCGGGAAATGGAGAGGCAATTCCAGAACTTAAAGCAGAAAAACATGACGGTCAGCGAGTATGCGGCAGAGTTCGGCCGACTAAGCCGCTTTGCCCAGAACCTGGTAGCTGACCCCAAGGATCGTGCTGAGCGATTCAGGTATGGCTTACGAGAAGAGATTCGCACCCCTGTGATCGCAAGTGGCGCTAAGACCTATGAGAGGATCCTGATCCGAGCTCAGGACGTGGAGAAGAGCCAGCCTTCTCGATCCAAGAGAGAGTACCCTGGAACTAGCAACTTCCAGGGTAATCAGAAGAGGCCCAACAACAACAACAGCAACAGGCCCTCGCACCACCAGCATCATCATCATCAGGCGAAGACCAACGACAGGGCACACCAGAAGCAGATCCCTATCTGCGACTATTGCAAGAGGCCGGGCCACCAGTCGAACATCTGCAGGAAGAGACTAGGACACTGCCTAGTCTGTGGGTCTGCCACCCACCAAGTGAAGGACTGCCTCATGTCAGGCCACCGGCCCGGAACCAACCAGCAGAGAGCTCCCCTGCCTACTCAGCAACAACAGTTTGGACAGCACCCGCAGAAGACTGGGCGAGCTTTTGCCCTAGCAGCTGATGAGCAGGAGCCAGAGCAGGAACCCACCGTAGATGTCATCACAGGTTCTATTTATGTTTTTTCACATCCTGCTCTAGCATTATTTGATTCGGGTGCATCACATAGTTTCATATCATCCAAGTTTATATCTGCACACCACATAGATTCGGGACTTAGCAAAGTGATTAGTAGGGTTATGACCGGTGGTGGACCAATACCCATCACTGAGGCTTGTAATTGTCCCATAACCATCTCTGGCCATCAGTTCTCAACACCTTTACTAGTGATGCCCCTGCCCAACTATGATGTAGTCCTAGGGATGGACTGGTTAAGTGAACAGCATGCGCTGATAGATTGTCACCGAGGTTGTGTCATCTTCAGCCCACCAGGAGAACCGGAGTTTGAAATCTCTCGGGCTCCGGAAGATATGAAGAGTATTTCCTACTCCTCTATCACCGAAGAACCCGGGCCTCCTCACCCTATCATTGCGGAATTTATGGACGTCTTTCCAGATAGTCTTCCAGGATTGTCGCCAGATCGAGATGTAGAATTCACCATCGATCTAGTACCCGGCTCTTTCCCTATTTCTCGGGGATGCTACAGAGTCAACCCTAAGGAGGCTAAGGAGATGAAGGATCAGATCGACGAGCTGAAGTCGCAAGGATTTATCAGAGACGGAGCTTCACCCTGGGGAGCACCAGTTTTGTTCGTGCCCAAGAAGGATGGAACTGTGAGAATGTGCATCGACTACCGGGTGCTGAACAACATCACCATCAAGAACAAGTACCCCCTGCCCCGGATCAACGACCTGTTTGATCAACTGAGTGGAGCCAAGGTATTTTCAAAGATAGATCTCAGATCAGGCTACCATCAAATCAAGGTCAGGAAGGAGGATATTCCCAAGACGGCGTTCAACACCAAGTATGGACAATTTGAATTCTTGGTCATGCCGTTTGGACTGACAAATACTCCTGCGGTATTCATGAACCTCATGAACAAGGTTTTCCATGAATATCTGGATCAGTTTGTTGTTGTCTTCATCGATGACATACTGATCTACTCGAAGACGGAGGAAGAGCATGAAGAGCACTTGAGGAAAGTGCCGAGTACCTTGAGGAAGGAGAAGCTCTATGGTAATCTATCCAAATGCTAATTCTTTTTAGACAAAGTGGAATTTTTGGGCCATGTTGTCACAGGAAAAGGAATTTCGGTGGATCCAAAGAAGATAGCTGCTATTGAGAAGTGGACTGCACCAAGCTCGATTGCAGAAATCAGGAGCTTTTTGGGACTAGCTGGCTACTACCGGAAGTTCGTGAAGGATTTCTCCAAGATTGCGGAGCCAATGACGAAGCTTACCAGGAAGAACGAGGAGTTCATATGGTCTGAAGCGTGCCAGTCAGCTTTTGAGGAACTGAAGAAGAGGCTCACAACTGCGCCGATACTTGCGCTACCCGCAGGTACTGGCGGTTTCTCAATCTATAGTGATGCTTCCGGAAAAGGACTGGGCTGCGTTCTTCAACAACACGGGAAAGTGATTGCCTATGCATCTAGACAATTGCGGACTCATGAGAAGAACTACCCCACACATGACTTGGAGCTTGCAGCGGTGATATTTGCCTTGAAGCTATGGAAGCACTACCTGTATGGAGAGAGAGTGAAAATATTTACGGACCACAAAAGTCTGAAATATGTTTTCACTCAGAAGGAGCTGAACATGAGGCAAAGACGATGGCTGGAGCTAATGAAGGATTTTGATATCAACCTGCAGTACCATCCGGGTAAGGCTAATGTTGTTGCAGATGCACTTAGTCGATACCCAATGACGATGTTCTTGACCAAGGAGCGCCATTTGCTGGAGGACATGGAGAAGCTTGGATTGGAAATTGTACTGCCCGATGAAGAGATGAAGAAACTTGGAAGAGAAGCCATCGTACCAGGAGCTGAATCATCATTGATGCAGTTGCAAGTGCGTTCGAGTCTTATGGAGAGGATCAAGGAGGCACAATTCCAAGACGAGACGCTTTGCAAACTCAGAGACCAAGTGCTGGCGGGAACACTTGAAGGATTCTCAATCGCCAGTGATGGAGCATTGAAGAATGGTACGAGGCTTTGCGTACCAACTGGCGAACTGAGAAACGAGCTGATGCAAGAAGCGCACCAGTCGCAGTATTCTATACACCCTGGAGCCAACAAGATGTACCGGGATATGCGGACTATAGTATGGTGGTACGGAATAAAGAAGGATGTATCCAGGTATGTGGCTAGATGTTTAATTTGTCAGCAAGTTAAAGCCAGCAGGCAGAGACCAGCAGGATTATTGCACCCGCTTGACATTCCGGAGTGGAAATAGGAGCACATCACGATGGATTTTGTATCGGGACTGCCTCGATCCCAAGGAGGGAAGGATGCCATCTGGGTTATAGTGGACCGACTGACGAAGTCAGTTCACTTTATCCCCTTCAAGGTTGGTTTATCCACCGAGAAGTTGGCAGCGCTGTACATGTAGCACATCTACCGAATTCATGGAGTTCCGATAAGTATCGTATCTGACAGACATACCAGGTTTACTTCTCACTTTTGGAAGAGTTTGCATGACAGCTTGGGAACCAAACTGAAGTTCAGCACCGCTTACCACCCTCAGACTGTCGGGCAATCGGAGAGAACCATCCAGACGCTAGAAGATATGCTGAGATCCTGCGTCCTGGAATTTGGAGGGTCTTGGGAAGACCATTTGCACTTGGTAGAGTTCTCTTACAACAACAGCTACCAAGCTAGCATCGGGATGACACCGTTCGAGGCACTCTATGGACGTCGTTGCCGCACCCCTCTTGCCTGGGACGACGTCGGAGAACGAGTGTTGCTTGGACCTGAGATGGTGACCGAAGCAGCAGAGAAAGTGAGAATGATCAGAGACAAGCTCCGGATAGCCCAAGACAGACAGAAGCATTGGGCCGATTGCAGCAGACGGCCTTTGGAGTTTGAAGCAGGCGATAGTGTATTTGTGAAGATCTCGCCTACCAGAGGAACAATCCGCTTCGGCAGAGCAGGAAAGTTGAGCCCTAGGTATATTGGTCCATTTGAAATACTTAACAGGATTGGAGAAGTGGCTTATCGGGTGGCTCTACCCCCAAGTCTCGAAGGCGTCCACAACGTCTTCCACGTCTCACAGCTGAGACGCTACATCCCGGACCCGAGCCATATCTTGGACCATTCAGAGCTGGAGATTGGACCCAGCCTCACAGTGCCGGAGAAACCAGTGGCAATTTTGGACCGAGGCGAGAAGAGGACCAGGAACACCGTGACGCCAATAGTCAGAGTGATGTGGCGATACAACTCACCAGGCGAGTCGACATGGGAGCGAGAAGACCAGATGCGGGAGCAGTACCCGTACATGTTTGAGACTTGAGGTAATCTCTAACCTTACTTTAATTTCGAGGACAAAATTTTCTAAGGAAGGAAGATTGTGAAACCCATATCCTGTAATTAATTATTAATAGAGTTTAGTATTATTATTATTAGCATTTTCTAAAATTATTATTATTATTATTAATTATTTTTTAGTGCAAAAGATTTTGAAAAAAATAATAATAACAACATGGCTTTTTGGATTCAGACCCAGACCCGAGTCCGAACCCAGACCCAGGCCTGAGCCAATCCTTTCCTATTTCTTAATTCTGATTTCTTTGGACTTGGTAAACTTTTAAAAAAAAAAATAATAATAAATAAATAAATAAATATATTCAGCTGGTCCCGTAGGACCAGCAACTCACACGAATTGGCCAACTCTCTCCCTATTCTCTTTCCCCTATTGTCTCTGGACCACACACGAACACACGTCCCCCAACGTTCACTCACAAGCTCCCCTTTAATTACTCTCCAATATCCCCACTTCTCCTCACACTCCTCATGAGCAGAGAAGAGCAACTCCTCACTTCTCTTCATCTCTACACCAGAGAGTAACAAACACTCATAACTCTCCTCTCCCTCTCTATTCTCTATTATTTCCCCAACTTCTCAAACCCTCCTCCACCTAACCCCCAAACCCCCGACCAGCACCCTCGCGGCGTTTCCCCGTCCAGCGCGCACCCCCGCACGGCCAAGCCAGCGCCAAGCGCCCTCTCCCGCGGGTCCGACCGCCCCTCCGGCCGACCATCGGAGCCCGTCCGCCGTCCGGGACCGCCCTCGGCCTACTCGGCGACTCCTCGCGCCCCTTTGGCGCTGTTTCCGTCCCGATCAGCGCTGCCCCGAGCTCATTTTTTTCTTTGGCGAGTCTTCCCTGTTGGATCTGTCGTGCCCTAGACTCTGTTCTTCGGCGTTGCGTCATCGACGTTGGGTCCAGCACTATTTTGGGAGTTCGTCGCTGATCTGGATCTCATCATTTTCTTTCTATTTTACATCTGAGAGCTCTAGCCGAACAATTCGAGGTATAACCCCTGTCTCGCTATTTTATTATTATTTGTCGATGATGAAATGGTCCCCGGTTCCCTTTGGGAATTCGGTATTAGCGACGTCGTATTTTTCCGAGACTTTCGGAAAGGTCCCGTGGATTATTTTGGACTCCCAGAATATTTTCGGGAATGGTTTTTGGTATGTCTTAGTTTCTGGAAATTTTCGGGAACGTTCTGTGACTTGTGGATTCGGAATCGGACTTCCGAAATTATTTCGGGTCGTCCCGATTATGCTGTGGATTGGCTGTGGATATTTTATATATATAAAATGCGGATTTTTCCCTGGTTTGGGACTTGCAGGAATTATCGGCGCCATTTTCCCAGTTTTTGGGTTGACCAAAAACAGAGGAGGTGCTGCCCGATTTTTCCGTAAATCTCGAATTATTTTCAAAATGAATTTAAAATGATTTTCGAAATTTATTTGATATTTATTTTTGGGTGACGACCGTATCGGTCAGTGGACCCGGCTAAGTGCAAACGATACCGGCCCTGCCCGGACGTTGAGGCAATTAGCCAAAAATGAGGATCGGACCATTATCTGAGACTTACTATTTATCTCTATTTTTATTATTTATTTTCTGTTTTCTATTTTATTTAATTTCTATTTTTTCAGTTTAGGACTAACGTCAGTCTTATTCTTATTTCAATTTATGTAAATAAATTGTAAATGGGCATAAGCCCAGCTGGCTGGTCTGTGACTGTAATAGCTTAGATTTCTTGTCTTTCTGGTTTTACGAGTTTTAATGTTTAACGATAAAAATGATTAAAAAGGTATTTTCGTATAAAATTAATTAATGTATTCTCACTTAAAATTGACGAGTTTAATATTAAATAAAAAGTCACGTATTTCTCATTAAATAAGAGAATTAGTTTTATATTTATATTTATATTTATATAAAATTATCAAGTTTTCATAAATAACCTGGCAGCGGCGTGGTTTTCCCAAATTCAAAGTTAAAATGATATGTTCCCTCGTATTAAATCAACACACATAATAAACGTGTTTTTCTGTGTTTAGTTAATTAAATAACTAAAATTGGACTAGGACGCAAATAGAGATTACAACTAGTATAGTTTAGTTGGTTAACCTGAAAGCTGAGTCTATTTCTCGAATGTAGGAATTCGAGGACGACTCTAACTCCCCGTCTCGAAGTCGTCTACCTCTCCAGTCATTGTACCTGAGGCAAGTATAGTTTATGTTAGTTTACAGTTATTTACTTAATCGTTTTACTGCATGTCTAAATCACGACTCAAACACGAAACTCTCTCCGAGAGTACTGTACTGTAACTACTGGGGACTGGGGAATAGCGTAATGATTATGACCACTACTGTAACAAAACCTATTATCCCTCCTGTAACAAACCCAAGCCGGTCATATGTCATTACCTGTTCAAATCACTGTTTTCTACTGTAACAAACCTGTTTTAAAACTGTTTAGAACTGCATGATTCTATTTCTTATTTAACTGCTTAATTAGCATGAATTGTACTTTGCTCCCTCCTGACTGGAGATATATTTTTAGGCGATGTTGAGGATGCTGAGCTGTGTTACAACAGCTATTACGACCCTGAGTTGTACCCCGTCGTGCTGCCAGAGTCCCCGCAGGAGGACGATGGAACTGAGGCTGATAGATAGATTTTCCATTCTGCATTGTTTCTTTTGTTTCAAAATTTTGTATTTCCTTTCAGAACAATTTCCATTGTATTTAAATTTCAGTTTAATAAAGTTTAATTCCGAAGTTGAGTTGTGACAAATAGTTGTGTTGTTGTATGGTTACCTGCTACAGAACAGCTTACTGCCGCCGTCTCAACAACGGTGCAGGCTGGGCATGATCCGACTAGACCCAGATTATTGGGATCGGGTCGTGACAACATCAGATGGATGTGAAAACGGCTTTCCTAAATGGCGAGCTGACCGAAGAGATTTACATGCAACAGCCAGAGGGATTTGTCGTCAAGGATCTTGAAGACAAAGTCTGCAAGTTGGTAAAATCCTTGTATAGTCTTAAGCAGGCTCCCAAGATGTGGCATGAGAAATTTGACATGGTTATAAGGTTAAATGGCAACATGGTCAGCGAGACGGACAAGTGTGTTTACACGAAGTTCGCTGATGGAAGAGGTGTGATCGTTTGTCTGTACATGGACGACATGCTAATCCTAGGTACGGATATGGCTGTCTCGGAGACAAAGAAGTTCATCTCGAGCAAGTTCAGTATGAAGGACTTGGGGGAAGCTGATGTGATCTTAGGGATCAATATCATCCGAACAGACACTGGACTAGCGCTGTCACAGTCTCATTATGTTGAGAAGATGATCACTCGTTACGGGTATCAGGATCTTCCAGGGATCGATACGCCGTACACGTATGATCTGAAGCTGAAGCCTAATTCAGGAGAATGCGTCAGGCAGCTGGAGTATGCAAGCGTAATCGGGAGTTTGATGTATGCTACTACTGCCACAAGGCCTGACATAGCTTTCGCTGTGGGAATGCTGAGTCGTTTCACGAGCAACCCAGGCATTGAGCACTGGAAAGCTGTAAAACGAGTTATGAGATATCTCAAGAACACTCAGACATATGCACTGTACTACAGCGAAGATCCACCGGTAGTGGAAGGCTTCAGTGATGCCAGCTGGTGCTCAGAGGTGGAGAGCGAGAGGTCCACAGGTGGATTTATTTTCACAATGGGTGGATCTGCTATATCGTGGAAGTCGAAGAAGCAGACTATGCTCTCGCGGTCATCCATGGAATCTGAGTTCTTTGCACTTGATACTGCAGCAGAGGAAGCAGAATGGCTTCGGAAGCTCATGTATGATCTTCCAGTGGTTGGGTCGCAAATACCGGCAATACCGATATATTACGACAACCAGATGACTGCGACGGTGGCATCAAATGACCTCTTCAACGGAAAGAAGAGGACTGTGCGGTTGAAGCATAGGGCAGTACACGATCTCATCAAGAGAGGTGTTATTGCAGTGATTGATGTTCGGAGTCATGAGAACCTGGCGGATCCATTCACCAAGGGTCTCAAGCGCCAGCTGGTCGATGACACAACATGTAAAATGGGCTTGAAGGCATTCTGATATTATGTTATTACATTCTCACCATAAAGTTTTATGCTATTAGTTCAAAGAGAAATCTACTAGGCATCTAGCTTTTGGTTCAAGGGATGACTATTAACTGAAAGAATATCAGGAACGGTAGGTACTTGTCCTCTGTGGCATAGAGAGGTTACAGACCTACAACTACTGTTGTCTACTGTTATTTTCTGCGAAAAACGAATCCTGTGGAAAGGTTGGCTTAAACGCCTTAATGAGTTCTCAGGCAGAGTGAATGCCTGGTGTGCTTTACAGGAAGCACGGTAGCGCAGCACTACAAGGAGTGAAACTCCATGCTACAGTGGGGTGACTCCACTATGAGGTTCCCAAAAGGGGTAATGTCTCGGCTATGCGAGCCAAGTCACAGCGGCGTAGCACCGTAAATAGGCATGTAGCCTAATGTTGTATGTTAAAATTAAAGAGGGTGTAGTCAGCACTACAAAGGGGAGGAGTTCATAATGTTACAGTGGAACGACACCACGAAGAGGTACCCGGATAGGGGTAAAGCCTCGGCCTTGCAAGCCATGTCGTTGCGGCGTAATACCGCAAGGGAGCCTAAGGCTTCATGCTGGGTAGTATGGCACTACAAAGAGACGGTGACCTCATGCTACAGTAGAATGACACTACGATGAGGTTCCCGGTACGGGATAAGACCTCGGCTTTAGGCCATGTCATAGCGGCGTAGCACCGCAAGAGAAACGCAAAGCGCTTTATGCCATGTCTTTTTACAAAGAACTCACCTATAGTGTATGGACAAAGATAGCATGCCGTCTCTTGAGAGTAAATTTGTAGACGCTCAAAATTATACACTGAAACCAAGCTGGCACATGGCCTTTAATGTAAAGCCAGAAGCACATGTAACTACATTATGTGAGTGGAAAGAATTTCAGCTATGATGCAGAATTCAAGACTTAGTCCATTCTTGTATTATAGTTTATTATTTGACCCATGCGGGAAGATTCAAGTCGTCAACGACATCTCTCCTAATGTTGATGGACAGTTACTGTGGGGAACACTCAAACCCATATATATAGAGATATGTGGAGAATTGTTGGAGTTTGGCCTTTTGTTTTGGAATTTTAGTCCCACATCGGCTAGGCCAAAGGAGTTGTATCTCTATATATTAGCTATGCTCTTTTAGAGATGCACATGTTGTGTGAAGGTGCACATGGGTGTGCCATGTGGGGATATTTTTCTAATGAGAAAAATGCTAAATTAACAATGAAGCATTCATACTTTTTGCTCTTAGAAAATTTATTTTCATTGGAGCTAAGCCCCATAGGGGCTTAGCGACTCGGACTCGGGCTCATGGGCTCATGAGGCGTAATGTGACGTTTTGTTGGCACACTTTGCACTTAGTACGTCAATATCGTCGCGTGGCACTAGCGTCACTTAGCGTCGTAGGAGTCTGCTGCCATCCGAGGAGTCAGAAGAGCAGAGTGTTCCAGAGTTCTCTGACGAACTTGCTGGTTCCTGGAAGCTATTCGTGTGGGACGAATTAAGCTTTGAGCAACAGTGATCATTCACCCCAGCAGACCATCTTCCATCTTTCGCCTGTCATCGCTGCTGCTGTTAGCATTTCGATTCGTACCTTCTGTTTAGAAGTGCTACTGTCGTTTGCTACTGTTATGAAATCTTTTTAGATTATCGTAATCCAGAATTCTCATAGGATCTCTGTTGTGCACCTTTTTTGAAGCGTTGCATTGAAACGTTGTTTTTACAATTGTTTTATTTTCTCTGTTTTCCATCGAAAATTGTGCCCTAGCAATAACAATTTTACCCCATCTGGACCAGATCCAATTTTGACAGACAAGCATGGTCCGACCCCTAAAGGTAAACCAGTTCAAAAAATAGATGAGACTCATATCCACAAATCCTACTAGTCTTAAATTTGAACCTGGTCCAAATGCAAAAAATTACAGATAAAGGAGCCATCTCAACCATATCCAACTTTGGACAAACAAAGACAAGGTCCGACCCCTAAAAGTAGACGAGTCCAAAGAAGGGATAAGTTCAGATACAAATAAATCCAACTCCTCTTAAATCAGAACCTGATCCAAATGCAAAAATTAGGAATAAATTTTTTTATGGTGGATATAAGAGTTGGAATCGTTCCAAATCTGACATGTAGGAGTTTAACATATCCACGACTAGCACTAAATAGACTAACACAAAAACTTGGAACCATCACCTACATGGTTACGGGTGACAATACAATGTAATCTTGAAAACTTGTTGATATATAAAAATGAAGTAGCCACTAACGTAGTATATCTATCAGTACAGAATATGGCTGGAGAGACCGAACATATGAGCTCTATTTTCAAGACATATGAGAGGAAGCAGTTACAATAACAATTGTTTTCCTTTGATTCCCTTGCGATACTTTGGTCAAGGAACTCAACTGTGTCCTGTGTCCTTGTCCAGTTGCTGCAATCCTTCAGCAGGATGGCTGTGAATGAAATTAGTGGATGGAAGCGCACAGAAACTGTCCCAATAGAAGTTGTAGGTGCATCTCATCAAATGCAAACTTATGGATAAAGGAGATATCTGGACCAGATCCGACTTTGGGCAAACAAAGACAAATGTCCGATCCCTAAAAACAGACGAGTCCAAAGAAGAGTTTAGGTTCAGATACAAATAAATCCAACTCGTCTTAAATCCGAACATGGTCCAAATGCAAAAAATTAGGAATATATATATATATATATATATATATATATATATATATATATCACGACTGGCACTATCTGGACTAACCCAATACATGACAATATCAACCCCAATAGTTACTATCAACCCCAACCAGTTGCTATCAGGCATATTGGTGCTACACAATATTAACCCCTCTTTCTTTTGAGGCTGATATCTATGTTGCCCATCACGACTGAAACATGTATCTCATGAATCACAGCAGATATAACCCAAGATCAAAACATGATTGTAGTAGAGACCACAGGGATCACAAAAACTTGGAGCCATCGCCGACATGATTACTTTGAAAATACAATGTAATCTTGAGGAATTGTTGAGCTGTAAAAATGAAGTAACCATAAATGTAGTACATTTATCGGTACATGATATGGCTAGAGAGACCAACATATCAGTTATATTTTCAAGATATATGAGAGGAAGCAATTACATCAACATTAGTTTCCCTTTAATTCCCTTGGGATACTTAGGGTCTGCTTGGCAATTATCGGGATAGCGGTTATGAAGTGTTTTTAGAGTACCGGTTATGAGCGGTTATGAGGGGTCCGGTTTTGGATGGTTTTTAAATAGCGGCTTTTAAACCAGTCCAATCCATGCTTGGTAATTCACTAACGAGCGGTTCTGAAAGTTTTTTACACGAATAAATTAAATAGGGAAGGGTATCGGTAGTTATAATTATATCTATTTTTGTGAGGATATAAATGGAATAAAAAAATAAAGCCGCTCAAAACCCGCCGATTTTGGGTGTTTACAAAGCAACCCAAAAATACATTACACCGTTTTTGGGGGGTTTTTGAGCCGACGAAAACAGTGCCTCAAAAAAATTAACAAACAGGAGTTTTCATAAACGGTCGGTTCAAAAACACCCAAAAACCGGTGAAAACACCATTACCAAGCAGACCCTTAGGTCAAGGAACTCAACTGTGTCCTTGTCCAGTTGATGCAGTCCTTCAGGCTTCAACATGATAGTTGTGAAAGGGATACTTTGTATAGGTGATATCAGATGGAAGCGCACAAGAACTGTGTCGATAGAAGTTGTAGGTGCATCTCATGAAATGCAAAAATTACGGATAAAAGGAGCCACCTGGACCAGATCCGACTTTGGACAAATAAAGACAATGTCCAACCCCTAAAAGTAGACGAGTCTAAAGCAGGGATTAGGTTTAGATACAAATAAATCCAACTCGTCTTAAATCTGAACTAGGTCCAAATGCAAAAATTCGGGATAATGGTATGTGAATGAAAAAAAAAATACAGATGGTAACGGAATCCCAAGAACATATCCAAATTTTATGGTGGATATAGGACTCTTTCCAAATCTTAGACCTGTAGGAGTTACAGGTGCACGACTAGCACTATCTGGACTAACACAATATGACAATATCAACCCCAACCAGTTACTATCAGGCATATAGGTGCCACAACTGGCTGTAGACTGACTAGTCTCACTTTCCCACACGGTACAAACCCCTATTTCTTTTGAGACCTATGTCTATGTTGCCCATCACTACTGAAAACATGATTGATCACAAAAACTTGGAGCCATCGCCTATATGGTTATGGTTGAAAATACAATGTAACCTTGAAGAATCGTTGAGGTGTAAAAATGAAGTAACCATTAATACAGTATATCTATTAGTACAAAATATGGCTGGAGAGCTCGAACATATGACCTCTACTTTCAAGATATATGAGAGGCAGCAGTTTGATTTCCTTGGGATACTTAGGTCAAGGAACTCAACTATGCCCGTGTCTAGTTGCTGCAGTCATTCATCAGGATGGTTGTGAATGGTATATTGTGTATTGGTTGATACCAGATGGAAGCGCACAAGAATTGTCCCAATAGAAGTTTTAGGTGCATCTAATCAAATTGGCCACAACCTCCAATTTTTCTTCTGATGCTTGCTGAATATTGACATTTTTTATATTTTAGGCAATGCTTGGTACAAATTCAAGTCTAACCCTTTGGAATGAGAACCTATTGGTAAATATTCCTAATTATGCAAAGAGAAAAACCAAATAAACTAGAATATAAAGAACAGAGAGTACCGATGATTCAAGGCACATTACACATGATGTCCTCAGAATATATCCCCCCCCCCCCCCCCCCCTCCCCCCCCCAACCCAACATTTGCATCGGAAAGATGACGATATACTCCCGATATACAACGAATCCAGATGACCCGCAACACCATACACCTGGTGGCGAATCCCGATATACTCCTCTCTCAAATTTTCTGAGTGTGGGGATGAGTTAACAAAGAATCTGTTTTACAACCCAAATTCCGTAACCGCACTACTATTCGTGGAGGAATTGTTCCATGGCGCAACCAGAGAGGTGCAACCAGCAACTCAAAATAAAATAATAGAATAAAAAGGAAATAGGGAATTACCACCCTTTTTCGATCAGCAGCGTACTAAGTGCTAGACTAATAAAAAAACGTCAAAAAAATGCACAAAAACGTGCACCCGCTCGCGGCTTGCATGGACTCCATCACCCACAAAACTCATTTGTCTAACAAGGTGAGTTAAGCACTTTAAACAAAGGAGTGCTCTCTCCTATCTGAAGTGCGACTAAAATCTCTCCAAGATGTTGCTCCAAACAAGCAACACAACCAACAGAACCTTCTGCTGATGAACTCAAGAATTCATCAGGCTGTAAATCAACATAAAGTTGGGGGCCAGTCTTCCAAGTGCCAGCCTGTTCACTAAACCGAATCAAGGACTGGTGTGATCTAATTTAAAGAGAATACAACGGAACCATGCCAAAGAAGCATGCCGGCATACTTTTGAAAGTTGCTACTTGACAACTGGGGTTTTTTTGAAGCGCTTTCGAATCTTCTCGGTTTCCAGTAATTGAATGTATCGATGGATATAGCTGCCATGGAAATTCCAGTAAATCTGGGTTATTGACCTCTGGTGGTGAACTGCTTGTTAGTGCCGGGGCACAATTTTTCGATGGAAAACTTGAGAATATGAAACGATTGTAAAGACAATGTTTCAAATCAACACATCAAAGAAGGTGATCTTGAATTACGATAATCCAAAAAGATTTCGTAATCAACAGCAATTGATCGTAGTACTTCTAAAAAGAAGATACAATCAGAATTGCTGGCAGCAACGAAGAAGGTGACTGGCGAAAGATGGAAGATCTCCTGCTGGGGTGAATAATCACCGTTGCTCAAAGCTTTATTCGCCCTACACGAACAGCTTCCAGGATCCAGTAAGTTCGTCGGAGAACTTGGAACACTCCTGCTCTTCTGACTCCTCGGATGGACACGAACTCCCGTGCAAAAGCAACGCTGGTGCGGCGCCTTTCCTCTCTCTCGAAGGCTGCTGGAATTTGCAAGCAAATTCCGATCAGAACAGTGTTAAAAAATACTTCTGAATTCTCTGTTTACATGTGTTAAAAAATACTTCATAAACTTTCTGTCGTGGCTTCTCTTACTTGTATATATCTAGCCTTGCGAGAGAGAGAGGATGCCTTATATAGGCCCTGCAGCAATTGTTCGGTTGCCACAAAGTTAGGGACGTGGTAAAAACTACCCCGAACATGTAGCAACCGCCCAGAATATGCAAACGCACGTTCTGCTGCAAGTTGTGCCAACTGCGCGCACCCTGCGCTCCTTGCACTCCGCGCACTGAGCCACTTGCGCCAACCTGCGCCACTGCGCGCACTGCGCCACTACGCAACCTGCGCGACCTGCGCCACCTTGCGCCACTCGCGCAACGTGCGCCACGCGCGCAACTTGTGCAACGTACGCAACGTGCGCAACCGGCGCACCCGGGGCAACCTGTGCGCAACCTGTGCGCAACCTGGCGCGCAACCTGGCACGCAACCTGGCATGCACCCTGGCGCGCACCCTGGTCGCGCAAACTGTGGCGCACAACGTGGCAGCGCAAGTGGCTCGCGCAACGAGCGCAACTAAAGCGCACTATGCGCCTAGCGACGATGCTGACGTGCTAAGTGCAAAGTGCGCCAACAAAACGCCACATTACGCCTCATGCGCCCATGAGCCCGAGTCCGAGTCCGAGTCGCTAAGCCCCTACGGGGCTTAGCTCCCATGAAAATAAATTTCCCAAGAGCAAAAAGCATGAATTCTTTCTATTGTTGATTTAGCCTTTTTTTCATTAGAAAAATAATCACACATGGCACACCCATGTGCACCTCCACACCACATGTGCATCTCTAAAATAGGAAAGCTAATATATAGACATACATTTGTTTCGGCCTAGCCGATGTGGGACTAAAGTTCTAAAGAGAAAAAAGGCCAAAACCCAACAATCTCCCACATATCTCTATATATATGAGTATAAGTGTTCCCCACAGTAACTGTCCATCATGCATTAGGAGAGATGTCGCTGACGACTTGAATCTTCCCGCATGGGTCAAACAACAGACTATAATACAAGAATGGACTAAGCCTTGAATTCTGCATCATAGCTGAAATTTTTTCCACTCACATAATGTAGTTACATGTGCTTCTGGCTACACATTAAAGGCCCTGTGCCAGCCTGATTTCAGTGTATAATTTTGGGCGTCTACAAGTTTACCCTCAAGAGACGGCCTGATATCTCTTTGTCCATACACTATAGGTGAGTTCATTATAAAGAGACATGGCATAAAGCGCTTTGCCTTCCCCTGCGGTGCTACACCGCTATGACATGGCTTAAAGCCGAGGCCTTATCCCGTATCGGGAACCTCATCGTATTGTCATACTACTGTAGCATGAGGCAACTGCCCCTTTGTAGTGCCAAACTACCCAGCATGAAGCCTTAGGCTCCCTTGCGGTGTTACGCCGCAACGACATGGCTTGCAAGGCCGAGGCTTTATCCCTAACCGGATACCTCATCGTGGTGTCGTGCCACTGTAACATGAGGAACTCTTCCTCTTTGTAGTGCTAACTACACCCCTCTTTATTTTTAATATACAGCATTAGGCTAACTGCCTATTTGCGGTGATACGCCGCTGTGACTTGGCCTGCAAAGCCGAGGCTTTATCCTATTCCTGGGCAGCACCCCACATATAGGAACCTCATTGTGGAGTCACCCCACTGTAGCATGGAGTTTCACTCCTTGTAGTCCTGCTCTACCGTGATTCCTGTAAAGCACACCAGGCATTCACTCTGCCTGAGAACTCATTAAGGCAATTAAGCCAACCTTCCCACAGGAACCGTTTTCCGTAGAAAACAACAGTAGACAACAGTGGTTATAGGTCCGTAACCTCTCCGTGCCCAATAGAACATGTACCCACCGTTCCTGATATTCTTCCGATTAGTGTTCCTCCCTTGAACCAAAAGCTAGATGTCTAGTAGATTTCTCTTTGAACTGTTAGCATAAAATTTTATGGTAGGAATACAATAATACAATATCAGAATGCCTTCAAGCCCATTTTATAAGCTGTGTCATCGACCAGCTGGCGCTTGAGGCCCTTGGTGAACGGATCCGCCAGGTTCTCCTGACTCCGAACATCAATCACTGCAATAACACCTCTCTTGATAAGATCGTGTACTGCCCTGTGCTTCAACCGCACAGTCCTCTTTTTCCCATTGAAGAGATCATTTGATGCCACCGCCACAGTTGCCTGGTTGTCGCAGTATATCAGTATCATCGGTATTTGCGCCCCAACCACTGGAAGATCATACATGAGCTCCCGAAGCCATTCTGCTTCCTCGGCTGCGGTATCAAGTGCAAAGAACTCAGATTCCATGGATGACCGCGAGAGCATAGTCTGCTTATTCGACTTCCACGATATAGCAGCTCCACCCATTGTGAAAATAAATCCACCTGTGGACCTCTCGCTCTCCACCTCTGAGCACCAGCTGGCATCACTGAAGCCTTCCACTACCGACGGATCTCCGCTGTAGTACAGTGCATATGTCTGAGTCTTCTTGAGATATCTCATAACCCGTTTCACAGCTTTTCAGTGTTCAACACCTGGGTTGCTCGTAAAACGACTCAGCATTCCCACGACGAAAGCTATGTCAGGCCTTGTGGCAGTAGTAGCATACATCAAACTTCCGATTACGCTTGAATACTCCAGCTACCTGACACTTTCTCCTGAATTAGGCTTCAGCTTCAGATCACACCTGTACGGCGTATCGATCCCTGGAAGATCCCGATACCCACAACGAGTGATCATTTTCTCAATATAATGAGACTGTGACAGCGCTAGTCCAGTGTCTGTCTGGATGATCTTGATCCCTAAGATCACATCAGCTTCCCCCAAGTTCTTCATGCTGAACTTGCTCGAGATGAATTTTTTTGTTTCCGTAACACAACCTATATCCGTACCTAGGATAAGCATGTCGTCCACGTACAGACAAACGATCACACCTCTTCCATCAGCGAACTTCGTGTAAACACACTTGTCCGTCTCGCTGACCATGTAGCTATTTGACCTTATAACTTTGTCAAATTTCTCATGCCACATCTTGGGAGCCTGTTTAAGACCGTACAAAGATTTCACCAACTTGCAGACTTTGTCTTCAAGACCCTTGACGACAAATCCCTCTGGCTGTTGCATATAAATCTCTTCGGTCAGCTCGCCATTTAGGAAAGCCGTTTTCACATCCATCTGATGTATCACCATCTTATGTATTGCTGCGAGAGCAATCAACATTCTGATGGTGGTCATCCGGGCTACTGGAGCATACGTGTCAAAGTAGTCAATCCCCTTGCTTCTGAGAAAATCCCTTGGCTACCAACCTAGCCTTGAACTTGTCAATAGTTCCGTCTGCTTTCATCTTCTTCTTGAAGATCCATTTGCATCCGATGGGTTTCGCTCCTTCAGGAAGATCAACCAACACCCAAGTGTTATTTGAGGTGATGGAATCAATTTCATTGTCAATCGCCTCCTTCCAGAAAACTGCGTCTCTGGTCTTCATCGCCTCATCATAGGTAAGCGGATCTGCTTCCACATGATAGGTGACAAAGTCACTTCCGAAGTCCTTCGTCCTCCTCATACGCTTAGCTGACGGCTCAGCTTGTTCTGGTTCAATCGTTGTTTCAACAACATCTTCTTGGACCACATCTTCATTGAAGACTTCAGTTTCTGGCACACCCTCATTGTTCTCCGGTACATCCACAAGAACAATATTTTTGTGCCTTGCAAACTTGTCTTCAAAATATTCTGCGTCGCGAGATTCGATGATATGATTTGATTCAATATCAAGAAATCTCCGAGCATCACTCTTCTCGGCATATCCCAAGAAGATCGTCTTAGTAGTCCTTGTCCCAAGCTTCTGAATCTTCAGATCTGGAAGCTTGACATATGCCAGACACCCCCACACTCGAATGAAATTCAAGTTAGGTCTGACCTTGAACCAGAGTTCATGAGGAGTAACGTCTGAAGTTGCATGAGGCACTCTATTTAGAATAAAAGTGGCCGTCAATGCAGCTTCTCCCCAGTAGCACTTAGGAAGACCAGCAGTCAACAACATTGAGTTAATCATTTCTGTTAACGTTCTGTTCTTCCTCTCTGCTACTCCATTTGATTGAGGAGAGTACGGAACGTAGTCTCATTGACAATTCCATGTTCTTTGCAGAACGATGCGAATTCATGAGACATGTACTCCCCACCTCGATCACTTCTTATTCTTTTGAGTTGTTGTCCAGTCTGCCGCTCAGCTTCGGCTCTGAACTCCTTGAACTTCTCGAATGCTTCGTCTTTAGCCTTCAGCAAGTAGACGAACGCATACTTTGAGAAGTCATCGATAAAGGTTATGAAATACTTCATCCCGGCCTTCGTAGAGAACTGTTTGAAGTCACAGATATCGGAGTCTACCAACTCCAGAAGATCTGTACTTCGATTAACCCGAGGAAAGAATTTCCTTGTGATCTTTGTTTGAGCACAAACTTCACATTTCTCTACCTTACCCCCACACTTGGAGATAAGTCCTAGACTAGACATTCTGTTTATTCGTTTACAATGAACATATCCTGGCCTATTATGCCACAACTCAAGAGTATAAGCAGGAGTGATTTCATTAATCACATTAATTACATTGGACTGATTTACAAGCTGAACTTTGAACATTCCTTCGGTATAAAAAGCTTTCCCGAAATATGTTCCCTTGATAGATATCACCATTTGGCCAGCATTGATGTCCATCATGAGGCCTGCGTTGCAGAGTAGGCCTCCTGAGATCAGGTTCTTGGCGATAGCAGGTACGTGCTTCACGCCTTGAAGCGTCAGAGACTTCCCCGAAGTCAGCTTCAACACCACCGTCCCGATCCCAAGCACTTCAGCTTGTGCCTGGTTCGCCATCATAACCACTTCAGAAGTAGGTGTATAGGTGGTGAACCACTCCTTACTGGAGCAGACATGACAGGAGGCTCCAGTGTCTACCCACCAGTCAGAGTCGGTCCTTACCGCATCAACCTGCGCAATCATAGCAACAACGTCAGTGATCATAGATACCTTACTAGGCTCTCCTTGCTCTGATTGCTTGGTCTTTGCTTTGCATTCACTTTTGAAGTGGCCCTTATTGCCACACTTGAAACAAGGCATCTGAGACTTTGCCTTCTTTCGCTTGAAGGAAGTCCCCTTCACGTTTAGATTGTTAGGGTCCTTCTTCTTGCTGCGGGAAGCCGCCTGCTTTCCCTTTGGTTCCTTGGTATGAACCAGATTCGCGTTAGCCAATTGCTTGGACAGTGCGTCCACCTTCAGTTGAGCCCGCATCTGGTCCTCAACATAGATTTCCTGCAAGAGATCTTCAAGACTGATCTCAAGCTTCTTCCTATGCATATTTGCATATAACTTGCTCCATCCAGCGGGGAGCTTTGAGACAATTCCTCCAACAACAAACTTGTCGGGGAGGGACATCGCCTCGTCTTCCAACTTCTGTCGCAGCTTCAGAAATTTTTTTACCTGCGGCAGCATGGATTTCTCGTCCTCAAAGAGCCATTTGTGATATTTTTCAACCACAAATATCTTGCTCCTGTTTTTGTCTTCTTCGTACAGTTTCTACAGAGACTCCCATATGTCTCTGGCAATTGTCTTCTTACTGTAGGATTCTGCTAGGGAATCCTCCATAGCATTCAGGATAAGCAGCCAGAAAATGCTATTTTCTCTTCTCCACTTGGCCTGAAGTTTAGTAGCCGCAGTGATTGCGGCAGCAGACCCAGTATCTGGAACAGCAGGTTCCTCTTCAAGAAGCACGTGATCAACGTCTCTGAGTTGAAGAGTGAGATAAACCTTCCTCTTCCAGACTTGATAATGCTCTCCATCAAACTTTTCTAATTTACAAAAGTCAGTATTGAGGAGTGAAACATTAACGTTTTCCATCGTAGCAATAAAGCTTTGAGATTGTTAGTGTCGGGGCACAATTTTTCGATGAAAAACTTGAGAATATGAAACGATTGTAAAAACAATGTTTCAAATCAACACTTCAAAGAAGGTGATCTTGAATTACGAGAATCTAAAAAGATTTCGTAATCAACAGCAATTGATCGTAGTACTTCTAAAAAGAAGATACAATCAGAATTGCTGGCAGCAATGAAGAAGGTGAATGGCGAAAGATGAAGATCTCCTGCTGGGGTGAATAATCACCGTTGCTCAAAGCTTTATTCGCCCTACACGAACAGCTTCCAGGAACCAGTAAGTTCGTCGGAGAACTTGGAACACTCCTGCTCTTCTGACTCCTCGGATGGACACGAACTCCCGTGCAAAAGCAACGCTGGTGCGGCGCCTTTCCTCTCTCTCGAAGGCTGCTGGAATTCGCAAGCAAATTCCGATCAGAACAGTGTTAAAAAACACTTCTGAATTCTCTGTTTACTTGTGTTAAAAAACACTTCGTAAACTTTCAGTGGTGGCTTCTCTTACTTGTATATATCTAGCCTTGAGAGAGAGAGGATGCCTTATATAGGCCCTGCAGCAACTGTTCGGTTGCCACAAAGTTAGGGACGTGGTAAAAACTACCCCGAACATGTAGCAACCGCCCAGAATATGCAAACGCACGTTCTGCTGCAAGTTGCGCCAACTGCGCGCACCCTGCGCTCCTTGCACTCCGCGCACTGAGCCACTTGCGCCAACCTGCGCCACTGCGCAACCTGCGCGACCTGCGCCAACTTGCGCCACGCGCGCAACTTGCGCAACGTACGCAACGTGCGCAACCGGTGCAACCGGTGCAACCGGCGCACCCGGCGCAACCTGTGCGCAACATGAGCGCAACCTGTGCGCAACCTGGCGCGCAACCTGGCACGCACCCTGGCGCGCACCCTGGTCGCGCAAACTGTGGCGCTCAACGTGGCAGCGCAAGTGGCTCGCGCAACGAGCGCAACTAAAGCGCACTATGCGCCTAGCGACGATGCTGACGTGCTAAGTGCAAAGTGCGCCAACAAAACGCTACATTACGCCTCATGAGCCCATGAGCCCGAGTCCGAGTCCGAGTCGCTAAGCCCCTACGGGACTTAGCTACCATGGAAATAAATTTTCCAAGAGCAAAAAGCATGAATGCTTTCTATTGTTGATTTAGCCTTTTTTCCATTAGAAAAATAATCCCACATGGCACACCCATGTGCACCTCCACACCACATGTGCATCTATAAAATAGGAAAGCTAATATATAGAGATACATTTGTTTTGGCCTAGCCGATGTGGGACTAAAGTTCTAAAGCGAAAAAAGGCCAAAACCCAACAATCCCCCACATATCTCTATATATATGAGTATAAGTGTTCCCCACAGTAACTGTCCATCATGCATTAGGAGAGATGTCGCTGACGACTTGAATCTTCCCGCATGGGTCAAACAACAGACTATAATACAAGAATGGACTAAGCCTTGAATTCTGCATCATAGCTGAAATTCTTCCCACTCACATAATATAGTTACATGTGCTTCTGGCTACACATTAAAGGCCCTGTGCCAGCCTGGTTTCAGTGTATAATTTTGAGCGTCTACAAGTTTACCCTCAAGAGACGGCCTGATATCTCTTTGTCCATAAACTATAGGTGAGTTCATTATAAAGAGACATGGCATAAAGCGCTTTGCGCTTCCCTTGCGGTGCTACACCGCTATGACATGGCTAAAAGCTGAGGCCTTACTCCGTACCGGGAACCTCATCGTAGTGTCATACTACTGTAGCATGAGGCAACCGCCCATTGTAGTGCCAAACTACCCAGCATAAAGCCTTAGGCCCCTTGCGGTGTTACGCCGCAACGACATGGCTTGCAAGGCCGAGACTTTATCCCTAACCGGGTACCTCATCGTGGTGTCGTGCCACTGTAACATGAGGAACTCTTCCTCTTTGTAGTGCTGACTACACCCCTCTTTATTTTTAATATACAACATTAGGCTAACTGCCTATTTGCGGTGCTACGCCGCTGTGACTTGGCCTGCAAAGTCGAGGCTTTATCCTATTCCTGGGCAGCACCCCACATATAGGAACCTCATTGTGGAGTCACCCCACTGTAGCATGGAGAGAATTACTATCAGTAGCTCCAAGATTCTTAGCATTATTTATTGCCAATGTTAGAATTTGGATATATTTCCCGAGAGAAACAGGGACAATATCCCCCAGGCACAAGGAGAACTGCAGAACAGTCATATTGTTTAGAAGAACAAAATACTTACAATAGTAAGGGTAGAGAGGGGAAGGAAGGGTAACAGTTCTGTAGTATAAGTACCCTTTTATCAGTTTGGAGATGTATATAAGCGAGTCGACCAAGTCCCAAGTCTTCTCCAACAGGTTCAAGTACAGCAAAATATACTTCCGAATACAAGTAACAAATTTCCGAGAACTCTCGGACAAGCTGACTTCCAGGTTCCTTTTGTTTCCACCATGACCTGGCAAACAAGAACAAAAAGTGATTGAACCAAAAAAAGTTTGTATAAGCACACTGTCATAGATAAACTATTAAACCTGATACTACTAAAATGAAGCAAATTCCATCTCTGGTAGGCAGCTAATACCTTCCCTTCTATGTCATCCCATTAATCTCCCACGTATCTTTTGTAAAAGAGGATCGAGATGACTTGAAACGAAAGTTTCTTTTTTTGCCCTCTCCATGTCCCCAACTTCACCTTTCTTATACAGTCCCTGCGAAAGCATGTACCTTGCCTTGTGATAATACGTCAGCTCCCCTTCCACACAAATTCCAAGAGCTGAAATACAATCATCAAAAGTAGGTGCCATGCCTCATCTAATAAATGGTGTGAAACCCTGATTATTTGTTGAGCTGAGATGGACTGTGCTAAGCAGAAGTCCTTGCTCTCAACAGATAGGCACTCATTTATGTATGCATATTGCTTTTACACTTAAATACCTCAACTTTTGCCTATGTTCACTTTGCTACTCTGAACTGTCTTTCACATGACTACCATGAACTTTTTAGTCATTATCACATTGCTATCTACCATCAAAATCAACAAATTTAGGAGAATACTACCTCTAAGATCGAAAATCTACATCCTAACCCACCGCCACTACTTCCTCCTTCCATCTCTAAACCCTAGCCCACTTCCTTTCTCATCTCTAAACCCTATCTCACCGCTACCATCTTCTTCCTCCTCCCTAGACCCTAACTCACCATCACCATTTCTTAATTCCTCATCCGTAAACCCTAACCCGCCACAATCGTCTTTCTTCCTTCTCTCCTCTCCTCTCCATAATGCCCAACCACTAACCAAACCCCCACCACCCTCCAAAACAACCATCTTCTTCATGGCATTCGTGGAAAGGGTAGAAATGTTACAATTTCATGGAGTAATGGTATTTAAGTGATTAAAAAAAAGTTTAAGGTATTAATGTGAACAAAAGCCGAAGTTGAGAATATTTAAAAATATAAAAAAGGGCATCCAAGTGCAACAAGCCTCTCGCTTATGCAAGGTCCGGGGAGGGTCAAGATGTGCGTAGCCTTACATAACCAGCTTCTTGCAAAATTGTGAACTCATCAAGCCGACTAGCTTTATTCTTCTACCTCATGATGCAAAATCAGGCGCCTCGCACAATTCAATACGAGCATAAAGTCTCTGCATGCTTCCTGGATCCAGTCGGCCGCTATCATGATGAGACCGCAAGAAGCAATGGTGAATAAGCATGTCACGCTCAAGTACCGAAATACTGAGACGAACATTATCAGCTACCCCGTATAAGGTACGAAGATGTCATACGGCGATTACGGCTGTCACTAGATAAAGGGGTGTATGTTACAATCAAGTCTCTTATGGTCTCACAGAGCATCTATGTCTCAATCAATCAAAACAAGAAGCAGTAAATAATGATCATATAATATAAAGCAGTAAAACGTCCCCGACGCTTCATCAAAATGATTCATGAGACTAACTATACAAAATGATAAGCTAGTACAGAGAGTCAAGAGTACACAACCATAGTCAGTTGCAGTCTGATTAATCACAATTATGTAAGGAAACTAAATATCCAGAACATTCGGCTAAACAGGTGTCGGTGGCTAAACACTAAGTACATAATTGATAATATCAGCGTGGTGAAGAAGAGACTCACTCGTGTCCTCCGACAACCATGCTTCCAGTATGCACCATCGTCAAGGAAGAAAGCTTAAATCTGGATCATCGGACTCCGCTACAAGATCTGGCCAAACAAAACTAGCGAAGTCAGCCCCCGAATAGCAAGTACCACAAGAGAGCACATATGAATGAGACAAAACCCAAACAATAAAAATAAGACCTAGGCCACGGATTATAGGCTTATATCGTATCAACGAGACAATGCGACGCCCTTACAACAAAACAAGGACAAAGGGTATCGTAATCGTGCCGAGATAGAGTACAACCTATAATCATGGTAAGGTTATAGGCTTCTGTGTCGCAACTTTGGTCCATAGAATGTCGTAGCATAACAGCCCAACCCAACAAGCAAACAAGAACATGGGTTGGACCACGCACCACGACAGTCCATGTCCTCACCTGCTATAAAAGGAAACTTGCCACAAGCAAGTCATTTTATAAGCGGCCAATTATTTCTACGGCTTTCTATAATTTGTTTGGATTATTCCAGTAATGCATATATATATATATATATATATATATAGGAATTCTCGGATCGTGCCGGTATCCAAGCAAGGCTAGTTGAACCAATAATACAGGCATGCACTAAATGCACCGGTCCCTCATAAGGCCACCGCGCTAATACAAGCAGTAACGGTTACAGTTCTCCTATAGAGAGAACTGGCTCAGTATATAATAATCAGATATTGTACTCCACTAGTGCGGATGAATATACAGTATCCGTGGTGGCCAGCCGACATGCCACAACAAATATCTGGGTGGTGACTTGTCATACACGATCTCGGAATTCCGTTCCCTCCCAATGATTCTATCATTTCAAGTTGCTTAGTTTAATCCTATGTTGGTCTTGGAATCACTCGTACCTTAGTACGGATACCCTAAGTATGAATTCACATCGACTAAGAGTCCAAAATCTAGATCTATCCTTAGTGTAATGCATCAAGCAAGCAATCATCATACCACGCGAATGTTACTGACCATTTACCATGATTGTGCTGAAATCAGAAATGTACTAACATATAACATATAAGATCACGTAGCACGAAGAGTTGCACTTCAACGCACTCATACAATAGCACCTCGGTGCAGACTTAGATTTTACCTCAGTGCACACTTATATTAGTACCATCACGTATACAGGTAATCAAGTCAGGAACATGGTCAAGTCAAGAATATAGTCAAGTAAATCGTCGGAAAACCACTTGGCACATAGGTCACTTGGGCGCATAAGTCACATAGGCGCATAGTCTAAGTTACTCATGGTACTCTAAGGTCATGGCAGAAAATCAAGGTTATCACAAAATAGCAAAATACTTAATTTACAAATTCAACAAAATATACGCAAAGGGGTCTCAGGCGCATGGGAGATTCAGGCACATGGGATGGACAGGCGCACGAACATATCCAGGCATATGAACATGTGGGCGCATGAATAGTGTAGGCTCCGCACAGCAGGGCATGTAAGTCTAGTCTGGCACATGACACCAATAGGCGCATGGCAACCTGGCGCATGGCAAGCCCGTCACATGGGCCAGATGAGTGCATAACAAATCTGCCGCATGGGCCAGATGAGCGCTTGGCAATTTTGTCGCATATGCAAGACAGGCGCATAGCACCAACAGGTGCGTATGCGAGACAAGCATGTGCTTTATGCGTATAGGGAGGCTATGCACATAGCGCGCATGTTGTTAGGGGGGTACATGCGGCAAGTTTCATGGCCACTTGACATTTCTGTCGCATGACGTCCTGCGCGCATGGAGGGTCATCGTTCCGAACAACAAGTTCAGCCATGAAAATTTCGAAAAACTTGTCATGGTCATAACTTCCTCTCTAGAACTCAAAATCCGACGAAACAAAAGCCAAACTGCATGAAGTTGAATTCTCTACAACATGAAATAAATAGTTTTCGAAAATAACAAGTTTTGATATATCATTTCCACAAAAACTCAAAATTCTATTTTTGTAAACATAGATCTACACCAAAATATTCATCAAATCCGAAAATACCAAGTACTAAATATATATAGAATGTAATGGTGCATAATATAGACCAAAAATATGTGAAATTTTTTTAAAAATGAGCAAGTGGTCTCTCCATTTAGTGCAAGATGTACTCAAGGTTGTGAAAAGCGCTAGACGCTAGTCGGACGGGCACCTTCCGCCTAGCGCCTAGCCTGTCTAGGTGGGTGCCTAGATCTAGACGGTTCAAAAAAATAAAAATAATCCAAACAAGTCTACTAAAAATTGCAGAAAAATTCATAAAACCCCAAAACATGCATAGTCGGACGTCAGGGGGACTAAGCGGGCACCTAAGCGGGTATCGGACGGACACCCGACACCTAGCGCCTAAGCGGCCGCCTTTTAGAACAGAGGATGTACTTGTCTAGGTGTTTTGAGGAAAAAT
The DNA here is from genome assembly GCA_029216955.1 of Iris pallida. Lineage (NCBI taxonomy): Eukaryota > Viridiplantae > Streptophyta > Magnoliopsida > Asparagales > Iridaceae > Iris > Iris pallida. The sequence continues at coordinate 38,653,662 of JANAVB010030220.1, forward strand.
GAAAGTAAATGAGAAGAGAGAGAGAAAGAGAATATATATAGGGAAGAGGGTGGGGTGGCTCAACTAAGCCCTAACCCTAACATGTTCTAGCCCAAGTCTACATGTCATGCTACATGCTACATAATCATAATTAAATAAACAGAACCCGGATCACAACACGACCCAGTATTCCGTCATCGAAAAGTGAACCATGCCTACAACCAAACAAGGACAAGGGATTGCACACTACTCCGCGACGAGACACTGTTCCATGCTATGATCTGGTGCAAATACATGATGCAGGTGCACAGGTTACATACACCAGGTACCATATACATAATTAATACAAGAAAAAAATACGTATACCGAAAATGGGGAGTGACAAAGTAAGAGCTTGTGTGGATGAGGTTCGGTGCTCATAAAAGTTCTCTGGCATGAACATGACCACCACCATCGGAGTGCATGGTTGCAGTGATATAATAATACACGACTATCACTGGTTCTTCATTCATGTGTGTCACGACCCGATCCCAATATAATGGATCTAGTCGGATCATGCCTAGCCTGCACCGTTGTGAGACGGCGGCAGTAAGATGTATCAAGCAGTGAAACACGACAGAAAAAAATTCTAACGGAAATAAAATATTTTAATTTAAACTGAAACTGGTCTAAAATGGAAATAAGACAACAACACAATTCATTTATTACAATTGTTCGAAAACAAATAAAGGAAAAGAAACTATGCCAACATCTATGGTTCTGGGGTTCCTAGTTCTGGTTCAGCCAAATTTGCGGGACCCAAGTCAGACCCGTAGAAAAAACAGTAAGCTAGCTCCTCCTCATCGCAATCACCTAAAAATGTTGGGTCTCCAGTCAGGAGTGAATAAGAAACATATTTCTTCCACATCTAGCATTTCTAAATTAACCATAAATGAAAATGCGAGACAGTTTAAGAAACTTTATATGTTTTTGTAAATAATAGTAAAAGACAACAAGCAATATGGTCTCAATGTCAAATATGATGCAATGCTATGCTAGTGTTTTGAGTATATAATAGGGCCTATGACCGGCTGGGATAGAGGCAATATGTATACTAACGTTTCGGCCGAAACAAATAGCAGACGGTACGGCTCAACCCCCTGTGTGGTAGAGGTTAGCGCGAGAGAGACAAGCGAGAATTTTGGCTTTGGTCACAGGCGTTATACTACTCCCCCAAGCAATCCCCGAGTCAATGAGTCAATATAGCGATCCAGCAATCCGTCGATCGATGTGGAGTCCGAGAGGGTTCCACGGTGAATCAATGTCACTATACTATATGAAATCAACTGATACATATATTTAATTATTAAAGTAAAAACACAGACATTGAATAGATATGAAACTTGCCTCAGATGGTTCTTCGGCATTGGCAGCAACAAGTAGGTAACTGCTAAAGTCTTAGAGATCAGAACCTACAAGATCGTAGTACCAGATTTTAGTAACTAGAACTACGCTTTAATTCTAAAGAACAACACTATGGGCTGAGTTTGGTAGGTTGGAAAACCTAATTGGAAAATAATTATATATTTTTAAAAATAGATTTTATAAAAAAAAATAATTAACAAAATAATCGTTTTTGAATAAAATATGTTTTGTCGAAATAAATATTAAGAAAATAACTTTTTAAAATCGTATTTTTAGAGGTTAATAATTAAAAAGGAAAATAGATTTTCTAAAACAAATATTTTACTAATTAGAAATTATTTACCGAAACAACTTTTTTCAAGAAATACATTATAAATCCTTTTTATCATAAAAGAAAATAGTTTTTAATTTGCAAAATAGTACTTAATAAAAATACAGTTTTTTTAATCAAACTAACGATTTAACTAAATAGCAAAACATTTTTGTTATTCTTACTAAAACCATTTATTTACCGAAATTAATTTAATTTAGCAAGTAAACTAAATTATAGAAATAATATCTTTTATTATTTATTCTAATTATTGAAAGCTTTTGGTATAAAACGTTTTTAAAAAATATATATAAGTTTCTAGTGACAAACAATAGTATTAATAATATTTTGGCAAAATTAATTAATAATAATAGACCAATATAACTAATAATTTCATTTCCATAATTCTTAATAATTCGACATTTTATTTAAAGAAAACATACATTTTTCTATAAACATTAATAGGCCAATATTTACTATAACAGTATTAACCACTTTACTTAAAAGAGCACAACAATCCTACAATTTATCATTACTAACTTAATATCATGCCATTCCTATAATCTAACAGATAATAACTATTAAACCGTTTAATTAATTATTTCACACCACAAATACACTAAGATAATTATTCTAAACTAACTATTCCAATTGACAGAGCTTTATTCTGTCAATTGGCCGGAACAGGAATTGGGTTCTGACAGAAAGGAAAGAGAGTTTCTGGAACAGAAACTTACCGGAACAAAGAAGGAGCACCGAGGGGATGCCTTGGACTCAGAACGGATTGTCAGAAAGTCGACGGGACCGCGGGAAACACGGACACGAGGCCGTGAGCGCGCGGGGGCCGCGCGGAGGTGTGCCGCGACAGGGGGGTCCGCGCGGGCTGGCACGGGGATGCTGGTGTGCGCGGAGGGTCCTCGCTGGCAGGTGCGCGCAGACGGGGCCGGCTGGCAGGGCGTCGGGCGGGCGCGGCGTGGCGGTGGTGTCGCGACGAAAGCCGGCGCTGTCGCGAGCGCGACGCGAGAGAGGGCTCGGAACATAGGGGAGAGGGGTCTGGAATCGACGGGGGCGGCGAGACGAACGCGACGGTGGTCTCGGATTTGGATTTGGTGGAGTAGATTGGGAGGGAGAAGGATTTTGGTGTGGGAGAGGGTGAAAGTTTCTGTGAGTTTCTGTTCTGGGAGGATGGGTTTCTGTGATGGAGTTACGTACAAAAGAGGAAGAGAGGATAGGATGCGCGTAGTGGTGCGGGAGAATAGGATCTGCGAGAGAATAGAGTCGTGGGTTGGAACAAGTAAGAGGGGTTGGGTTTGAGTCTAGGTGTCATGGGCTTAAGTTATTAGGCTTGGGGTTTAGGCTTAAATAAAACAAAAATTAATAAAAATTAAATAACATGCATGGGCTTCACAACCTTCCCTCCTTAGTAAATTTCGTCCTCGAAATTTAAACCAACTATGAAAGAGAGGGTTAGAACATACCTAGAAAAGATGAGGATACTTCTCCCTCATCTCGTCCTCTCGCTCCCAGGTAGCCTCGCTTGGAGAGTGGTGACGCCAAGCTATCTTGACTAGTGGGATTACTGCACGCCTCAGTCTCTTCTCTATGCGGTCGATGATCTCCACTGGTTGCTCTGGCACGGTGAGGCTAGGTACAATCTCCAATTCAGAATGATCAACAACGTGGCTCGGGTCCGGTACGTAACGCCTCAGCTGCGATACGTGGAAGACGTTGTGCACGCCTTCGAGGCTGGAAGGTAGATCCACTTTGTATGCTAGCTCTCCGATTCTGCTCAATACCTCAAATGGACCGATGTAGCGGTGACTCAGCTTCCCAGCTTGGCCGAATCTGATTGTGCCACTTGTAGATGATATTTTGAGAAATACCTGATCTCCGGCCTCAAATTCCAAGGTTCGACGCCTGCTGTCCGCCCAATGTTTCTAACGGTTCTGTGCAATCCTTAGTGTCTCTCTAATCATCTTCATCTTCTCGGCTGCATCTGTAACCATCTCTGGTCCCAACAAGACTCGATCTCCAACATCGTTCCATGCTAGTGTAGTGCGGCAACGTCGACCATATAAAGCCTCAAAAGGTGTCATCTGAATGCTGGTCCGGTAGCTATTGTTGTAGGAGAACTCTACCAGGTGTAGGTGATCCTCCCAAGATCCACCAAACTGTAGGACGCATGATCTCAACATATCCTCAAGCGTCTGTATAGTCCGTTCGGACTGGCCGTCGGTCTGCGGGTGGTACACCGTGCTAAACTTCAGCTGCGTGCCCAAGCTCTCCTGCAGGTTCTTCCAGTAATGCGAGGTGAAACGGGTATCCCTGTCGGATACGATGCTGACTGGAACTCCATGAAGCCGGTATATATTCTGCATATAAAGAGCTGCGAGCCTCTCGGTGGATAAACCAACCTTGAAAGGAATGAAATGGGCAGACTTAGTCAGTCTGTCCACTATTACCCATATAGCATCCTTCCCTCCTTGGGATCTGGGTAATCCTGTTACAAAGTCCATAGTAATATGCTCTCATTTCCACTCCGGAATGGGAAGCGGTTGCAGCAAACCTGCTGGTCTCTGGCTGTCTGCCTTCACCTGCTGGCAGATCAAACATCTGGAGACGAATTCTGCCACGTCTCGCTTTATTCCAAGCCACCATACATGGGTCCTCATGTCCTTGTACATCTTGTTAGCTCCTGGATGTATAGAATGCTGCGACTGGTGCACCTCCTTCATCAACTCATTCCTTAGTTCGCCAGTAGGTACGCAAAGTCTCGTGCCGTGCCTCAATGCTCCATCTCCAGCTATGGAAAATCCTTCGAGTGTTCCAGCTAGTACTCGATCTCTTAACTTGCACAGTATCTCATCTTGGAATTGAGTCTCCTTGATTCTACTGATCAGACTGGACTGCACTTGTAACTGCATCATAGGAGAGTCCACGCCTGGTACAACTGCTTCCTTCCCAAGCTTCAGCATGATTTCCTCTGGTAGCACGATCTCCAAACCGAGCTTCTCCATGTCTTCCAGCAAGTGACGGTTCTTTGTCAAGAACATAGCCATCGGGTACCTGCTAAGTGCATCAGCGACGGCATTAGCCTTACCCGGGTGGTACTGCAGATTGATGTCAAAATCCTTCATGAGCTTCAGCCATCGCCTCTGGCGCATGTTGAGCTCCTTCTGAGTGAAGACATATTTGAGACTCTTGTGGTCTGTGTATATGTCCACCATCTCGCCATAGAGATAATGCTTCCACAACTTCAGGGCGAAGATGACTACTGCTAGCTTCAAGTCATGCGTCGGGTAGTTCTTCTCATGATTGCGTAATTGCCGGGAAGCATAGGCAAATTACCTTTCTATGTTGCTGTAGCACACAGCCCAATCCTTTGCCCGAAGCATCATTGTATATAGAGAATCCACCTGATCCGGATGGTAGCGTCAAGATAGGTGCGGTTGTCAACCTTCTCTTCAGTTCCTCGAATGACGCCTGGCATGCTTCAATCCAGACAAACTCTTCGTTCTTCCTGGTTAGCTTCGTCATTGGCTCCGCAATCCTCGCGAAGTCCTTCACAAACTTCATGTAATATCCTGCTAAGCCCAAAAAACTTCTGATCTCTGCAACTAAGCTGGGGGTTGTCCAAGATTCTACTGCTGCTATCTTCTTGGGGTCCACAGATACCCCTTCTCCTGTGATAACATGTCCAAGAAAATCCACTTTATCTAAGAAAAATTCACACTTGGAAAGCTTACCATATAGCTTCTCCTTCCTCAAAGTTTCCAAGACAATCCGCAGGTGCTTCTCATGCTCTTCTTGGGTCTTTGAGTAGATCAGAATGTCATCAATGAAGAAGACAATAAACTGATCCAAGTACTCATGGAAGACCTTATTCATGAGATTCATGAACACAGCTGGGACATTAGTAAGACCGAAGGGCATGACCAAGAATGCATATTGTCCATACTTGGTGTTGAATGTCGTCTTCGGAATATCCTCCTCTCGAACCTTGACCTGGAGATATCCTGACCTGAGGTCGATCTTCGAGAAAACCTTCGCTCCGCTCAGCTGATCGAAAAGGTTATCGATCCTGGGCAGAGGGTACTTGTTCTTGATTGTGATGTTGTTCAATGCCCGATAATCTATACACATCCGCACGGTTCCATCCTTCTTGGGCACGAACAAAGCTGGAGATCCCCAGAGCGAAGCTCTATCTCTGATAAATCTTTGGGCCTTCAGCTCATCTATCTGATCCTTCATCTCCTTAGCCTCATTGGGGTTGACTCTGTAGCTTCTCTGTGAAATAGGGGATGAGCCAGGTACAAGATCGATAGTGAACTCCACGTCTCGATCAGGGGGTAATCTAGGTAGATTGTCGGGAAAGACATCTAAGAATTCCGCTATCAGGGGATGAAGGGGTCTGGAATCTTCTGTGATGGATGTGTAGGAGACACACTCCAAGCTCTCTGGTGCTCGAGCTACTTCAAATTCAGGTCCTCCAGGTGGACTAAAGATAACGCAACCCCAATGACAGTCTATCAGGACGTGTTGCTTGCTCAGCCAGTCCATTCCCAAGACTACATCGTAGTTAGGGAGAGGCATAACAAGTAAGGGTGCTAGAAAGGTATGACCGGAAATGGTGATGGGGCAGGTACAAGTCTCTGTGATGGGGATTGGTCCCCCTCCGGTCATAACTCTACAAATCATCTTACTACACCCTACATCTATATGGTATGCAATAACAAATTCCGAAGATATAAAACTGTGCGAAGCTCCAAAATCAAATAGGCATAAAGCTGGGTGCGAGTGTAATAAAATAGAACCTGCGATGACATCTCCTTCAGGTTCTTGCTCCACTTCAGGCTCTTCAACGGCCAAGGCAAAAGCTTGCCCGGCCATGTGCTGGTTGTAACGCTGCTGCTGGGTAGGAAGTGGACCCTTCTGTTGTCCAGCTCCAGCTCTGTTGAATGCCGTAGGGCAGTCCCTGATCTGGTGGGTAGCAGACCCACAAGAAAGGCAGTGTTCCAGTCTCTTCCTGCAGATATCGGATGTGTGCCCGGGTCTCTTGCAATAGGTGCAGGTGACGTTCCTCTGCTGGTTCTGCTGGGGTGCTTTGTGTTGTTGTTGCTGAGAGGGCTTGCTGCTGTGGTTGTTGTTGTTGTTGGGTCTCTTGAAGTTGCCCTGATGGTTATTGCTGGATCCGGGGTGCTCTCTTTTGGTCCGGGTAGAGGAACTGGCTTCCACGTCTTAGGCCACCTTTAGCATTTTGTCGTACGTCTTGGCTCTATTTGCGGCAACCATGGTGCGGATTTCCTTCCGCAGTCCATGCCGGAACTTCTGGGCACGCTCCACCGGGTCTGCTACCAGGCGAGGTGCAAACCTGCCGAGTCGGTTGAACTCGGTTGCGTACTCTTCGATGGTACGATCTTCTTGCTTCAGGTCATGAAACTGCCTTCCTATGGCTTATAGGGCAGCTTCTGGGAAGAACTTCCTCTTGAACTGCTTCTTGAAAGATCGCCAGGAGATTCCTCCAGCCTGAAATCTTGGCTCGTTCTTGTACCATAATGCTAGCCAGGTCCTGTAACTGTAGAGCTACCGCCTCTACCATGAGGCCGGGCGGATTTCGAGCAACACTGAGGATGCGCTCCATGTCATCTAGCCATTCGTCCGCGTATACAAGGCCTTCAGTTTCCTTGAAAGACCGCGAATTCATCTTTTTGAAGCTTTCAATGTCGCCAACTTTCTCCTGGATAATTGACTGCCAGTCAGAATTATATTTCTCCAATGAAATATAAAAGATTATCAATTCCACTTTTCTTACCTTGATAGTCCCTGGTTCCCTCTGTGATGAGTCAAGTGCTGCCATGGCGACATTGTGGGCATTCTCCATACCCTCCCTCATAATCGCGGTCTGCTCGCGATCCACTTCTGCTTGAGCCCTCTGGGCCTCAAGTACTCCTCGTAGCAGGCCTACGAGCTTGGCTGGGTCCACTGGCACTGGTGGAGCAGCCGGAGGATTCGCGTCAGCAATAGAGAGTGTAGGTCTCGGGGGAATCGGTGCAGCTGCATGCACAGTGGAGGTATATGCAGTATGGGGAGTCCGTGCAGCACGAAGACAGGTACTAGGCTGCATTGGAGAGGGGTCTGACTGAGCCTGGGTAGGTGTGTTCCCGGAGGAAGAGACCTCTTCGTCCGCAGGCCCTGAGCGAGTCGTCTTTCCTTTCGCCATCTTCCGAAAGGTTTGGGTACACACATAAGCAAGGGAGCCTAATAAATCTATAAGCAAGCAAAAATAGATATTACTATATGTAATTTCGGCCCTATGATGTAACAGGGTGAAAATCATCTAAATGTTCTAGTTGTTTCTAGAGTCTGTTTTCCTAAAGTCTCATCTAAACCTAGGTCAAGTTACAAAACTGCAGGCTGGTCTTAGACTAAGTTGACTAGACCAAATTACAGAAAGGACATGTATGGACCACCACTAAAAACATGTCACGATCCGATCCCAATATAATGGGTCTAGTCGGATCATGCCCAACCTGCACCGTTGTGAGACGGCAGCAGTAAGCTGTATCAAGCAGTGAAACACAACAGGCAAAATATCTAACGAAAATAAAACATTTTTATTTAAACTGAAACTGGTCTGAAATGGAAACAAGACAATAACACAATTCATTTATTACAATTGTTCGAAAACAAATAAAGGAAAAGAAATTATGCCAACATCTATGGTTCTGGGATTCCTGGTTCTGGTTCAGCCAAATCTGCGGGACCCAAGTCAGGCCCGTAGAAAGAACAGTAAGCTAGCTCCTCCTCCTCGCAATCACCTAAAAATGTTGGGTCTCCAGTCAGGAGTGAACAATAAACATATTTCTTCCACATCTAGCATTTCTAAATTAACCATAAATGAAAATGCGAGACGGTTTAAGAAACTTTATATATTTTTGTAAATAATAGTAGAAGACAACAAGCAATATGGTCTCAATGTCAAATATGATGCAATGCTATGCTAGTGTTTTGAGTATATAACAGGACCTGTGACCGGCTGGGATAGAGGCAATATGTATACTAACGTTTCGGCCGAAACGAATAGCATACGGTACGGCTCAGTCCCCTGTGTGGTAGAGGTTAGCGCGAGAGAGACAAGCGAGAATTTTGGCCTTGGTCACAGGCGTTATACTACTCCCCCAAGCAATCCCGGAGTCAATGAGTCAATGAGTCAATATAGCAATCCAGCAATCCGTCAATCGATGTGGAGTTCGAGAGGGATCCACGGTGAATTATTGTCACTATACTATATGAAATCAACTGATGCATACATTTAATTATTAAAGTAAAAACACAGACATGGAATAGATATGAAACTTGCCTCAGATGGTTCTTCCGCGTGGGCAGCAACAAGTAGGTAACTGCTAAAGTCTTAGGGATCAGAACCTACAAGATCGTATTACCAGATTTTAGTAACTAGAACTACGCTTTAATTCTAAGGAACAAAACTATGGGCCGAGTCTGGTAGGTTGGAAAACCTAATTGGAAAATAATTATATATTTTTAAAAATAGATTTTATTACAAAATAATAATTGACAAAATAATAGTTTTTAAATAAAATATGTTTTGTCGAAATAAATATTAAGAAAATAACTTTCTAAAATCGTATTTTTAGAGGTTAATAATTAAAAAGGAAAATAGATTTTCCAAAACAAATATTTTACTAAGGGGAAATTTATGAAATGCCCAAAAAACGAAAAAGTTTTATGAAAAATCCACCGCTCAATAACATTTCATCGCGTGCCCAGAATTAGCAAAAAATATATGAAGAGGGTTCCGAATGACCGTTTTGCCCTTCCTTCTAATTTATTGAAAACCCACGAAACTACTCTTAAAAAAAATATTTCGATACTTCATCTTCTTCCATACGCTGCTCACTTTTGAATCTAGGTTTTCTTCTCAAAAATCTTCAAATACTCATCGGAAAATTTCGGAAAGGTCGAGACAAACGACAAAAGTGCTAAAACGGAGGCCCAAACATCATTTTTTTGCGATTCTAAAATTTCGGAAGGTCGTCTAACGGAAAAACGGTTAATCTCAGGCTCCTCGAAGATACGCTCATTTTGCGACAAACCGGGCCTCGTTTCGACCTCCCAGTCAAAAGTTATGACCCTCCAAAGTTTCAACTGACCATAAAATGCAGGAGAATGGCTATTCTCCGTGTTAGAACACGAAAAATGTTAATTTTAACACGGTCTTAATTTACACGAAGAATGACAATTCTCTGTGTTAGTAACACGGAGAATGGCATTCTTCGTCTTAATTTACACGAAGAATGGCCATTCTCCGTACTAAATTACACGGAGAATGGCCATTCTCCGTCTTAATTTACACGGAGAATGGACATTCTCCGTGTAATTTAGCACGGAGAATGGTCATTCCAGTGTTCAAATGCAGGAGAATGCCATTCTCCGTGTTAAATAAAACGGAGAATGACATTTTTCGTGTTAAATAAAACGGAGAATGGCCATTCTCTGTGTAATTTAGCACGAAAAATGGTCATTCCAGTGTTAAAACGCAGGAGAATGTCCATTCTCCGTGTTAAATAAAATGGAGAATGGCATTCTCCGTGTTAATTTACACGGAGAATGGCCATTCCCAGTATTAAAACATAAGAGAATGACCATTCTCCGTTCTAAATTACACGGAGAATGACCATTCTCCGTGCTAAATTACACGAAGAATGGCCATTCTCCATGTAATTTAGCACGGAGAATAATCATTCAAATGTTAAAACACAGGAGAATGGCCATTCTCCGTGTTAGTAACACGGAGAATGGCATTCAATACGGAGAATGGCATTCTCCGTGTTAATTTACATGGAGAATGGCATTCTCCTTGTTAAAATGCAGGAGAATGACTGTTCTTCATGTTATATCGACGGAGAACAGTTGACAGAAACCAAATTTTTTATTTTTTTTTGTTTTGTGGAAAGAAATTTGACATGAATAAAGATTCAAGAGTTTTCGTTCTTCTTTCAAAACGATGCTAACTCTTATGGAAAAGAAGAAGAAGATCTTCTCTCCATAATCGACCTAATTGTCGGAAAAGAAGAAGAAGAAGAAGAAGAAGAGCGATGATCGGAGTTCGACTGAAAAAAAGCACGGTGAACTACGAACGATCTTTGCGATCTCTGCTGAAGATTAGAGCAATGGAATTCAGATCTCTCGTGAAGAAGAAGAAAGAGACGGAAATCGCAATCCAAATCTGAGTTTGTGCGGAGGGGTAGTAATGGTATTAATTTTGTAAATACAGAGCATCTAAAGGGAATCTTGGAATACTTAAGGTGAAAATATATAATTCTGGACATTTCATAAAACCCATCCTGCGGATGGATTTTTCATAAAAACCAACCCCGAAATTGGGTTACTAATTAGAAATTATTTACCGAAACCACTTTTTCCTAGAAATACATTTTTAACCCTTTTTATCATAAAAGGAAAATAGTTTTTAATTTACAAAATAGTACTTAATAAAAATACAGTTTTTTATCAAACTAACGATTTAACTAAATAGCAAAACATTTTTGTTATTCTTACTAAAACCATTTATTTACCGAAATTAATTTAATTTAGCAAGTAAACTAAATTATAGAAATGATATCTTTTATTATTTATTCTAATTATTGAAAGCTTTTGGTATAAAACGTTTTTAGAAAATATATATAAGTTTCTAGTGACAAACAATAATATTAATAATATTTTGGCAAAATTAATTAATAATAATAGACCAATATAACTAATAATTTCATTTCCATAATTCTTAATAATCTGACAATTTATTTAAAGAAAAATACATTTTGCTATAAACATTAATAGGCCAATATTTACTATAACAGTATTAACCACTTTACTTAAAAGAGTACAACAATCATACAATTTATCATTACTAATTTAATCTCATGCCTTTCCTATAATCTAACAGATAATAACTATTAAACCATTTAATTAATTAATCCACACCACAAATACACTAAAATAATTATTATAAACTAACTATTCCAATTGACAGAGCTTTATTCTGTCAATTGGCCGGAACAGGAATTTGGTTCTGATAGAAAGGAAAGAGAGTTTCTGGAACAAAAACTTACCGGAACAAAGAAGGAGCACCGAGGGGATGCCTCGGACTCGGAACGGATCGTCGGAAAGTCGACGGGACCACGGGAAACACGGACACGAGGCCGTGAGCGCACGGGGGCCGCGCGGAGGTGCTACCGCGACAGGGGGGTCCGCGCGGGCTGGCGCGGGGCTGCTGGTGTGCGCGGAGGGTCCGCACTGGCAGGTGCACGCGGGCGGGGCCGGCTGGCAGGGCGCCGGGCGGGCGCGGCGTTGCGGTGGTGACGCGGCGGAAGCCAGCGTTGTCGCGGGCGCGACGCAGGAGAGGGCTCGGGACGTGGGGGAGAGGGGTCTGGAATCGACGGAGGCGGCGAGACGAACGCGACGGTGGTCTCGGATTTGAATTTGGTGGAGTAGATTGGGAGGGAGAATGATTTTGGTGTGGAAGAGGGTGAAAGTTTCTGTGTGTTTATGTTCTGGGAGGATGGGTTTATGTGATGGAGTTACGTACAGAAGAGGAAGAGAGGATGGGGTGCGCGTAGTGGTGCGGGAGAATAGGATCTGCGGGAGAATAGAGTCGTGGGTTGGAACAAGTAAGAGGGGTTGGGTTTGAGTCTAGGTGTCATGGGCTTAAATTATTGGGTTTGGGGTTTAGGCTTAAACAAAACAAAAATTAATAAAAATTAAATAACATGCATGGGCTTCACAATGTGCGTACAGGTGAGTTCTGAAGAACATGAAGAGAAACGAAAGAAAACAAAGCAAGACAAATACTCAGAGACTTGACATGTTTAGAGGGGCACCCACCTAAGATAAATAGCCTAAAGGCCCTAGCTACACTTATATCTGCTCAGATGGGGCCTATGGACCCTATGCGCTCGACTTTTACAATACCGCCTCACGAGGTAAGATCAACAATAAAGTACCTAGTCTATATTTCCATTAAGAATATGGAATGGAAAAGGAGACAATTAACATATGCAAAGTAAGAATATTTAAAAAAACGACCTACATGAGTCGCTCTGATCAATTGACTTCTTCATCCTGGATACACTTCGTGATATTTTCTTTTACTTATTCGGAAACCATGTGTACCCAGTTCTTGTCTGAGGCTTCCGTGTTATCCATATCAGGCACAACACTTGGTTTGACCAATGAGCTTCCATCTTTCTGTACTGTTAGAGAACATACCATACCAGCTGCTGCAGGAAGCACTTGCAATTTCTGCCGATGACAGTTCAAATATATCTCAAGATTTTTTGGCTCTGCCTTCTCACTCGCAGACATGAGAATATCTAGTGCTGATAACTCGAGTAATATAACCCTTTCACCTTCCTTCGAGACACTAGATACTGTTTCAGGATGACTCTCTCTACTCGAAAGAACAAGTGGAGAAAGTAATTATATACACTTTGTGTACAAACCTTTCTCAATCATTTCCTCCATGGTCTTTCCATCTAATAGATCAAGATTTAGTAGGTTAATCTCATGAAGAATTCTATCAACAGTCAGCAATCTCACAAAATTGCAATGAGGTATAAAGACAGAATCTGGAGTCCCTTTAATTGTTTTGCTGTTTATCAATAGAGAAAAGCAATTGCAGAACTCGTTGAAAGCTTTTCCTCTTGCTACCAGAACAAAGGGACACTCGACCACTTAGCCAGAAGAAACAAACCCAAAAAGAAGTACTATTCTTTGTAATAAGGCTTTGTTCAGCAGATTCCTGGCAAAGAGAGTTATCTAAGGAGTCTTATACTATTTATGTACTTAAATTGTCAGACCTACTGGTTAGTGGAATATTTTCATTCTCAGGCACCTGTTTTGATAGGATCACTCACTTCTGCACTGAGTCTTGATGTACCAACAGGACCAGATATATCAACCATGTCATACGAGGAATCAAGAGCTAACAACTCGATAACTCTACAAAGATTATAAGACGCCTCAGAAAATAACTCTGACCTCTTGGATTCATTAGCAGATGACGATCCTTGGTCATTAAATGGACTCCTATCCTGGCCCCATATCTTGTCACTTTCTCTAATTCCAGAAAATTAACAAAGCTGTCCTGGAAGGGAATATCAATAAGTGCAACTTCTTTTAGCAACAAAGGACCTAAGTGGTATGCACCAAAAAAATTGAGGCGCTTGATATAAATTGTGCGACATCATTGTACTCAAGATTTGTGGAGTATGTGGGTATGCCACTAGGACCATAAAATTACTAAATTGTGACCAACTTTTGTCCTGATTTACTGAGAATGAAAGGTTCTAGAAATTTGAAGAGTACTTTCCCCTGATACATACTATTGCTGAATTTCAGCTCTTATTTTCCTGATTTGCGACTTCTAAGACTTTCCAGACGTGTGCTCCCCTTTCTTGAGTATGTTCTTTGTCATCATAACCTTCTTTCATGTTATTGGAGTCCAGTCTGAATTTGATAATAACATATTTGTGGAATCCAAATCTAATTAAATATTTGATTTGATTTGATTTGATTTGGATGTCCATAATTTGTGCTGTGTTGTTTTAGATATAATAGGATTCTTATTTTAGGAAATCCTATTATGATCTAAAATAAGATATCGATGGCTATTTTAGGTGTAATATTATTCTTATTTGAGGACTTTCTATTTAAAAAATCATATTATGATCTAAAATATGATTTTTTCATCCTATATATATGGGGTGAGGATGGAAGCACAAAACACAGCACAAAGTGGAGATTCGGGGTGCTCGTCCATAAGAAAATCTAAGAGAAAGTTCGTACTTTGCTATTAGGACTTCGCTATCCAAAACAGAAGGAAGAAGAAGATCTAATCGAGTAGTCGTCAACTTTGGTTAGGTAGATTGCTACGGGTTGGTGAGTGATCTCAATTGTATTCTTCTGTTTTTTCTTCTTGAGAGTGGTAAGGGAGTTAAGTCTATTAGGGCAAAGGGTTCAACGTGAGTTATGTCAATCTTATAATTTCATCCGAGTTATTAAAGGTTGGAATTTGTCCAGATGACGTATGTCACCGCCATATACTTGTCTTCATCTTGTGCTTGGTGTCCGTTAAACGGGGTTGGTTTTGATCAGGTGGGTTGGCAAACACTTCCGCACGTGCCCAATAATTGGTATCAGAACAAAGGTTCGTTTCGTTCTGGTCTGATACCCAACAATTGGTATCAGAGCTTGGAGGTTCTGGCAACCATGTCTACAGAGCAGATGAACACTCCTATGATTACCCTCACATGGAAAAACTTGGCATTTGGAAGCCAAGAATGGAGAATATACTCTGGTGCAAGGACTTACATGGTCCGTTAGAGGGCGACAGCGCAAAGCTAAAGGACAAAGCTGCTGAAGACTGGAAATGACTGGATTGGAAGACCGTTTGATTCATCCGCCAATGGTTGGACGACTCGGTATTTCACCACGTGTCCATGAAGAGTTAGGCAAAAGCATTGTGGGAGAAGCTGCATTCGTTGTACGAAAGAAAAATGTCTGACAACAAGGCGTCTCTTATTTGCCAACTCGTCAACTCGAAGTACATGGAGGGTGCCTCAGTGGCACAACATTTGAACGAGGTTCAGGGTATCATTAATTAGCTGTCTGTGATGAAGATGGTGATTGATGATGAACTTCAGGCTCTACTCTCTTGAGTTCTCTGCCGGAAAGCTGGGAGACGTTGGTGGTATCGGTAAGCAAATCCGTGCCTGATGAAGTTGTCACAATGGAGGCAGTCAAAGGTAGCTTGTTGAATGAGGAGGTCCGACGCAAGCAAGTGGAATCGTCGCAAGAGTCCGCTCTGGTGGCGTCCTACGGGAACGGAAAATCCAAGTCACAAGCGAGGACATGAAGGAGTTCTCGGGATCTTGCGACATTGGACCGCAAGGAGGACTGCTATCACTGTGACGAAAGAGGTCATTTAAAGAGGAACTGCATGAAGCTCAAAGCTGAAAAGGCCAAAAGTAAGGACGATCAAGAGGATCTCACGGCATTTGGAGATATCATCATAGCAGCGACCGACGTAGAAAAACCTTGTGGCATGTGTCATGATGGAGACTAGATCATGGACACGGGAGCATCGTACCACGCCACTCCAAATAGAAGGATCTTCACGTTATACCACGGCGGCAGGTTTGGACGTGTGAAGATGGACGACAAGGAGACGGTTGCAGTTGTAGGCATCGATGATGTAACTTGACGACAGAGTTTGGTGAGAAGCTCTTCCTCAGGGTGTGCGACATGTACCGAGTTTGCGTTTCAACTTGGTTTCGGTAGGGAGGTTGGCAGATAATGTATGTCGCAGTCTATTTGGGTGCAAAAATTGGATGCTTGTTAAGGGTTCCCAAGAGCTGGCTCGGGGAGATTTGTGTTGTGGTATGTACAGGCTCAAGCCGCTGAGCTGTACAGGCAGGCCACAGATACCGGATGGAGGCTCGAGAGGTGTTCGACAGGAGGTGGATCGTCGAGAACTTGCTGAGGAGGGACTTCTAGATGTCACGACCCGCACCCTAGAGTAAGGGCAAGAGAAGTGAATACGCCCAGCCTACGCCGCAGTGTCGACGGTAGAACGCTGTCCTAGGTCACAACATCTAACAATATAAGGTACATGTACAGTATATACACTCCGAATGGAGGACAATACAGAAATACAGTCTCAATCACAACTAAGGTAGAAATACGATAAGGTAGATAGATAAGAAACGAATCCACAAAAGATACAATTAGATAGAGAATCTAAGTGTCTAAGATATCACAGCAATGCAGAAACATCCAAAGCTCAAATACAATAATCCAGAGAAATAAGTACAACTGAAAAGACAACTCTAGACTAAAGGTGTGTCGTCCACTGCTAATGGATCCTGCTGGAGATCCAAGTCACAGCTATCTTCTAGGGCTGTCCCATAGTATGTAGTACAGAGCGCCTCGTCCTCATCCTCTGTAATATTTTCAACAGGTCCAGTCAGGACAGGAGCGAGCACAATACATCTCACGCAAATCATAACAGGTTAGGAAATATAAACATGCTAGAGAGTAAGATACATGAAACTGAAAGAACAACATGGTATAAAAGAGAGAACTGTAAGTAAATAGCTACTATAAATAGAGAACTATCAGTGACTAGTGAATCAGAGTACAAGATAAACATGTGAACAGCTGGAGGTGATTCATGGCTATACTAAAGAGTTGATTCATGACTACACTACTTTAGAATCATTCACATGTTTAGTTCTACTCCCCATTTTTCCTAATCAATACACAAGGATCCAGTCAAGTTACGTTAAGATTCATGACTACGCTACTGACTCATAATGAGTGATTCATGAATAGATTCGTGAAGGCTCTGTGATTCATGATAGTACATGAGTTACAAGCAGATTCAAGATAGATTCATGATAGTAGAAGCATGAGATACATGATGTAAGTGAAACACACAAGACATGAGTATCCGATGCTCCCGAGGGGGATAACATCTCATGAAGGGATCCATATAGTACCAATCCGTGTTACCAACGTGACAACATCAAGTAAAGTAATCTAGAGCAGGAATATAATCCTAACAATATATGAGATGATCAGAGAATGTACTCGCCAGATATCCTGAGTATCTGAAATGAAATACTGTATGAGTGGTGTCTGGCTCATATTAGAACAGCACAAATCACAACATATCCAAAATGGTAAAATAGACTGCTACAACGCATTCTACATAATGTTTGGGTCAATCTAGGCAAAAGTCAACCTTTGGTCAACTCTAGTCAACTACACTAGTCAAATTAGGTCAAACCTAACCCAGACAAGTCTCACTAAGCCTAACCATATCTATCTAGCATTCACACATCATCACAATGTTATACAAGCCTAACAACACAATCTCATGTGTATACATTACCATATACACATGTGAATACACATAGGGACCATATAGGCTATAACCTATGTACCAAATCTACATTGGCAACACACATATATATTTACCACATCCACATATATACTAAAATAATATAAGCAACATACATATATACCAATTTCATATAGGCAATTTGTATATATATACATTACATATATATCTAACAAATTATAGATATTATATATACATATATATAATTAGAGAGAGGGATATAGTGTGACGTGTGTGTGTGTCAATAGTGTTCTCAGTTCATTGGGTTTCCTGTGTGTGTGTATGAGTGTGTGAGAAATCAATGTGTGAGTGTGTGTGTATAGATAACAGTAGCTATAGGGTGTGTGTGTGTAGCATGTGTGAGTGAGTGTACTGTTGGTAGGGTGATGTGTGTGTGGGTAGATTTCAGGAAAACAGTGAGCAGTAGATAGGGTGTGTGTATGAATGTGTGAGTGATATCAATGTGCTCTCAGATTTACATGTGTGTGTGTAAAGAAATCAATGTGCGAGTGTGTGTGTGTATAGATGTCAGTGGTGTGTGTGTAGGAAAAATCAACATAGGTTCTCAGGTTAACAGCCCAATGCATTTCGAAATCCAATCATTCCATGCCAACATGAAAACCCAACATTGTAGGTTAATCTCAGACATGTAATGGTGAACCAACATTGCAAACTTAATCATTTGAAACAGTATATGAATTCAGATTTGAGTGCAAACATGTATTCGATTCCCAGTTTTCTGTTTTGACAGCCAAATGAGATTCGAAAACCCATAACTCCAATGCTAACTTGATTCCTAATATGTAACTTAAATTCAGACATGGTATAGGATGTAACATAATGATTTGATCATTCAAAATCAGCAAACACAAATCAAATCTCAGAAATTCGAAAATCAATACCTAGTATCAGGAAATTTGGGGAAACTTGATTTTCGAATCCAAATTACAATTAATAATCGAATTAAAGGTTGGTAATCATTCGTGTATGTGTCAACATGCATTACAGTGTGTGTCGTGTCCCCAAAGTGGGACACGACGTGTCCAATCAGATTTGAACACACACGAACACATACGACACAGCACAGTCTCGTGCACGCGTGTCAGTTGGTCTAGGACACGACACTCGACACGAGACACCTCGTGCACGTGTCCACGTGTTCGTCATGCATAGGTCTACGTGCACAAGTGTCTGTATTGTGTCCACGTGAGTCGTGTCGAGCAAACGAGACGCGTATCAGACGCGAAACTCGTGCTCGTGCAGTACAGTGTAAAATTGGTGCGGGTGGGATTTCTCCCAATCCACTCGATTAAATATCCTAAAATTTGATACGTGTCGTGTCAGTCATGTGTCCAAGGTGTCAACCAAGTTTCACATCAAATGGTGTCGTGTCGTGTCCGCTAGGATACCCGAGAAGCAGGACGTAGTGCACACTGTGTCGTGCACGGGTTCGTGTCAGGTTTTGACACAAAAAGGACACAGAGATCGACTCAGTCCACATGGAATTTATAACACACATATAAATCAACATTTCTATTTAAACACTTTTCAAAAATATCAAAATAATTTCTATTGAGGCATTTTCACAAACACCTAGAACTAGGCTAATCAATGCAAAATCTTACCAAAGTCACACCACAGCTAGGGGACACCTAGATCTAGGCTACCATGCAAAGAAATCAAGAAGAATAATGAGTTTGAGGGGTTTACCCAAAGAGTGTCAATCTCAAGAAAAAGCTTCAATAGAGGAGGTTCCTTCTTGTTAGCTAAAAGCTCCAAATTGTTCCCAAAATAAAATTTCTCTCCATGAACATCAAGTAGAGGCTGATTAGATTCTATTGCAAAAGATTTGAATCAAAAAGGAATTAAAATGAGAGAGTTATAAATTGGGGAAGAATGGAAATTACCTCTCCTTTCAAAAAGTTCCAATGTTACAAAAGAGGCAAGAACAATGAAAGAGGGACTTTATAGGGGGGAATCCCAATGTGGCCGGCCACTAAAGGAAGGAATTAGGGTTAGGGTGATAGCTAATGGGCTGGGCCAAGTTTAAATGGTAAAGGAAATCAATTCATAAGTCAAAAGTCCTTGAACCTAATCTTTATTCTCCTATTTGAAACTTGATTCTAAATGACTTAACTTAGGTTGACTTAAGTCAGACTAGGGTCCCACCATGCTAATCAAGTCACCATAGCTGAAGTCAACATCTAGGTTAGTCTCCAAAGTCTCAACTAACAAAAGTCAAAAATAACAATCATCACTTCAATAATTCAAATTAAATTCAAAATTCTCAAAATGACCAAAATACCCTCAAACTAAAATGTGGTAGTGACAAATCTACCCTCCTTAAAAGAATTTCGTCCTCGAAATTAAAAGACGAAACTAAACTGATGAGAAGGATAGACAATCATACCTCAAGGTCCAAAAAGATATGGGTATCGCTCGTGCATCTCACCCTCCCGCTCCCAGGTAGACTCTCTTGGAAAATGATGCCTCCATGCGACACGAACCAAGGGTATCACCTGGTTTCTCAGTACCTTCTCTCGGCGATCCAGAATCTCCACTGGCTGCTCTGGATAACTGAGAGTAGGTCCCACCTCAATCTCCGAATTGTCAAGTACATAGCTAGGATCAGCCACATACCGTCTCAACTGTGATACATGAAATACGTTGTGGACACCCACTACTGCAGGTGGCAAGTCTAGCCTGTATGCCACGTCACCAACTCTCCCGCTGATCACGAAAGGTCCGATGAAGCGCGGGCTAAGCTTCCCACCTCTACCAAAACGTATGGTACTACGAGTCGGAGATATCCTCAGAAAAACCATGTATCCGACCTAACACAAACAAGGTCTCAAGTTACAAAATAATCAAACATGATCAACAAACACAAACAAACAACCTACTTCTAATCCTATCTCTAATCTGTACCTCAAACTCCAAAGGCCTCCGGTGGCTATCGGCCCAATGCCGATGTCTGTCCTGCGTCACGCGAAGTCTGTCCCTGATGAGCTTCACCTTCTCGGCTGCGTCAACAACCATCTCAGGTCCCAATAAAGCTCGCTCCCCGACATCATCCCAAGACGAGGGTGTACGACATCTATGCCCGTACAGAGCCTCGAAGGGTGACATCTCAATGCTGACCTGAAAACTGTTGTTGTAAGCAAACTCCACCAAGTGCAGGTGATCCTCCTAGGATCCTCCAAAATCCAAGACGCACGTCCGCAGCATGTCCTCGAGCGTCTGAATAGTCCTCTCTGACTGTCCGTCCGTCTGAGGGTTGTATGCAGTACTAAACTTGAGCTGAGTGCCCAAACTAGTCTGCAGACTCCGCCAGAAATGGAAAGTAAAGCGACTATTCCAATCCGAGATAATGCTGACCGGAACTCCATGAATCCTGACAATCTGCCGCATGTACATCTCTGCAAGCCTTTCAGTAGACGTACCCACTTTAAATGGCAAAAAGTGGGCCGATTTGGTCAACCTATCTACGATGACCCAAATTGCGTATTTCCCTCCTAGTGTACGCGGCAATCCAGAAACAAAATCCATCGTGATGTGCTCCCACTTCCACTCTGGAATGGGCAATGGCTGCAACAAACCTCCTGGCCTCTGCCTCTCTGTCTTGACCTGCTGACAGACCAAACATCTGGCTACGAAGCGAGCTACCTCCCGCTTCATCCCATACTACCAGACGTGCTCCCTCAGGTCCCTATAAATCTTGTTGGCACCAGGATATATAGAGTACTGAGATCCGTGGGCATCCTGCATGACCTGCTCCCAGAGCTCTCCACAGGGTACACACATCCTGGAACCGTGCCTCAAAGCACCATCCTCTGCAAGGGTCTATGTTGTATTGGGCGCTAGGCGAGGCGAGGCGACAGCCTACCCGCCTCGCCTAGACGCGCCTAGGCGCCGCCTAGGCGTTCGCCCAGGTCACAGATGATTATGTACAGGAAAAAAAAATGCAATATAGCAGAAAGTGCAGTTATGTACTTATGTATAATTTATATACTTGTAAAAGTATAAGATATTAAGCAGCAACAATATAACAGTATAAAGAACAATTGATTTGTCAAGAATAGTTGATAACTAATATACACAATTAACATTAACAGTTGATAAATTTGTATGTACTTATAAAAATATAAGATATTAAGACGCCTTTCACTTCCCCTGGTCGACCCTAGGCGTCCGCCTAGGCGCCCATCGCCAGACACGGAGATAATTTCTCCTAGTCGAGGCGCCCTCCCCTCAACCTAGACGCCTAGGCCGCCTAGGCGCGCCTGTAACAACATAGGCAAGGGTAAACTCATTATCCACCAGCCCTGCTCGAACCTGCTCTCGGATACACCGCAGAGCAACATCCTCGAACTGCGTCGACTTGATCTTCTCCATCAAGTCCGACTGAATCTGAAGGCCCCACATCTGTATCTGACCCCTGGCACAATCACCTCAATCCCCAGACTCTCCAAATCTGCTAGGAAGTGACGATCCATAGTCAAACACATGGCTGTCGGATACCTACTCAAGGCATCGGCAACCACGTTGGCCTTCCCTGGGTGATACTGTAGTGAAATGTCGAAGTCTTTCATCAACTCCAACAACCTGCGCTGCCTTATGTTGAGCTCCTTCTGCGTAAACACATACTTCAAGCTCTTATGATCTGTGAAGTTCTCCACTCTCTCTCGGTATAAGTAGTGTTTCCACAACTTCAAAGCAAATATCATTGCTGCCAACTCCAAGTCGTGGGTATGGTAGTTCTTCTCATGGGAACGTAACTGCCTGGAAGCATAGGCAATTACCTTCCCATGCTGCTGCAAGACACAACCCAAATCCTTCCCTGAGGCGTCACTGTAGATAGTGAACCCTCCCGATCCTGATAGCAATGTCAGAATCGGAGCTGTCATCAGCTGCTTCTTCAACTCATCAAAAGCGACCTGACACTCCTCTGACCAAACAAACTCTGCATCCTTCCGGGTCAGCCTAGTCAACGGCTCTGCAATCCGGAAGAAATCCTGCACGAACCTCCTGTAATAGCTTGCCAGTCCCAAGAAGCTCCTGATCTCCGCTATTGAACTCGGTGCCGACCAAGCCTCAACTGTCGTGATCTTCTTCGGGTCCACTGAGATCCCATCTCCAGTCACTACATGATCCAAGAAGTCAACTCTGTCCAGAAAGAACTCGTACTTCGAGAGGTTGCCATAAAGCTTCTCCCTCCTGAGTGTCTCCAGAACCACTCTCAAATGCTCCTCATGCTCCTCCTCGGTCTTCGAATACACCAGGATATCATCGATGAACACCACCACGAACTTGTCCAAGTACTAGTGGAACACCTTGTTCATCAAGTTCATGAACACCGCCGGGGCGTTGGTCAGCCCAAACGGCATAACCAAGAACTCAAATTGTCAATACCGCGTCCTGAATGCGGTCTTCGAAATATCCTCCCTCTTCACCTTTACCTGATGATAACCTGACCTCAGATCAATCTTCGAGAAAATCCGACCTCCGCTCAACTGATCAAAGAGATCATCGATCCGCGACAGTGGGTATCTATTCTTGATCGTCAGGTTGTTGAGTGCCTTGTAGTCGATGCACATCCGCACCGACCCGTCCTTCTTAGGTACAAAGAGTACCGGTGCACCCCAAGGTGAAGAACACGATCGGATGAAGCCCTTGTCCTGCAGCTCATCCACCTGCTTCTTCAATTCCACCAACTCATTGTTGTTCACTCGATAGACATGCCGAGAAATCGGTTCCGCGCCGGAAACCAAGTCTATCGAGAACTCAACGTCTCTGTCCGGTGGAAGTTCTGGCAACTCCTCCGGAAAGACGTCTATGAACTCCGCAATCAAAGGATGTGGAGCCGCCTGCTCCTCGACTGAAACCCCGCAGAAAAGTCCGCTGCTCTGCTCCGCCTGCCGTCGGGTGAACTCGAACTCTGGCTCTCCTGGCGCTCCGAACAGAACTCTACCCCCATGGCAATCTATGCTGGCGTGATGCCTGCTCAACCAATCCATACATAATACGATATCGTAGTTCGGTAGTGGCATTACGAGCAAACTCACCTCCAACTCTCGACCTCCCAAAATAACACTCCGCCCTCTGCAAACATCACTCACGAGGATAACACCACCCGCGTTCGTGATCTTGCAGGTCCTAGGCAATGATTCAGATACAAGGCAGTGTCTAATAGCAAATGATACCGACATAAAACTGTGGGAAGCCCCGGAATCAAATAGGGCGAAAGCTGGAATGGAGTCGAGAAGAACCGAACCTGCGATCAACTCCCCAATGGCCTCTGCATCCTCGATCGCCATGGCGAAAGCTCGCCCCTGCTGACCACCCCGGGCCTGCTGCTGAGTCTGCAGTGGTCCCTTCTGCTGCCCCGCCGAAGCCTTGGCTCCCGCTCCCTGCACTGCTCTGCCTGTGAACTGAGAGCACTCCCTCAGCTGATGATCAGCTGCTCCACAAAGTAGGCACCTGCCCAATCTCTTCCTGCACTCGCTCCACCCGTGCCCCGGCTTCTTGCAGTAAGCACATCTGGTGGACTGCTGTCTCGGTGCCTAATGCTGCACCCTCGGCTGCTGATGCTGCACCTGCTGGAAGGTTGCACGGCCCTGCTGCTGGAACTGCTACGGCTGGAACTGCTGCTGATGCATCTGCCTCTGCGGTTGCTGGTGCTGAAAATGAGGCCTCTTGGCCTGGCCTCCGCTGTTGCTGGCTCCCTGGAAATTTCGGCCTCTCTTCAGTTTCAGTCACAGGTCGTCCTCCGCTGCCATGGCTCCTGCAAAGATCTCTGCAAAGGTAGCATTCCGATCACTCTTAGTCGGTGACCGAACCTCCCTGATCAACCCTTGACGGAACTTCCTAGCCTTCGTCTTCTCCGTCAGATCATCTATAAACCTGGCCAACCGGCAGAACTCTCCGACATACTCTGCAACTGTCTGGTTCCCCTGAACCAGACTCTGGAACTGCGCCTCAATGCCTCCTAGTGCCACATTCGGCAAGAACTGTTCCTTGAACAGCTCCTTGAACTGCTCCCATGTCTGACCCTTTGTTCCCACTCGAGGATCTGTCTGGTACCAGGTACGGGCTAGGTCCTGCATCTGACTGCCCGCTGCCCCAATATGAAGTCTGGCTGATATCTCCGCCAGCTGGAAAATCTCCTCGATATGCTCAATCCAGTCATCTACGTAGTGTATGCCCTCGGTACCCAGGAAGTCTCTAGGGTGCATCTTCTGGAAGTCCTGAATGTCCTTCTCCCTCCGGTGAGGCTGCTGCTGCGGCCCCTGAGTAGCCACCATCTCCACAGTCGTACGGACCAGCTGATGGGCCTCGTCGATCCCCTGACGGAAGTCAGCAGTCTGACGCTGCTGCTGCTGATGATGAAACTCCAGAATCCTCTCCACGAAGGAGAATAGATGAGCAGCATCTACCATCCCCGCAGGTGGAGGCTGCTGCAGCGGAAGGATCTCAGGAGTCACCGGGCTCTGCCTACTAATTGGTGGAGGTGCTCCTCCAAAAGTAGCTGAAACGTCCACTCCTGAGGGCTAAACTAATGCTGCGGTACCGGGAGCTGGCTGCACAGGACGAGAGGTGGTAGACCCCTCTGGAGTGTCCCCCGGTCCGGGGCGATGCGATCTCGTCTCGATAACCATCCTGGAGACACAGATCAAACAAGAAATAATTTCTGAGAATGAGTCGAAATATCAAAGGAGGACAGTTTATATTCAAAGGAAGACAATAAGCAGCAAAATGTAGATAAACGAAATCTGATAAGTAGTTTTCGTAGTGTGATTGAGTACCTTCAAAATATCCTAATCCTACTACAGGCTGTAGTGATACTCTAGTTCGAATACCACTACATAAAACTAGACCTGCATGGGCCACCACTAAAAACGTGTCATGACCCACACCCTAGAATAAGGGCACGAGAAGTGAATACGCCCAGCCTACGCCACAGTGTCGGCGGTAGAACGCTGTCCTAGGTCACAACATCTAACAATATAAGGTACCTGTATAGTATCTACACTCCGAATGGAGGACAATACAGAAATACAGTCTCAATCAAAACTAATGTAGAAATACGATAAGGTAGATAGATAAGAAACGAATCCACAAAAGATACAAATAGATAGAGAATCTAAGTGTCTAAAATATCACAGCAATCCAGAAACATCCAAAGCTCAAATACAATAATCCAGAGAAATAAGTACAACTGAAAAGACAACTCTAGACTAAAGGTGTGTCGTCCACTGCTAATGGATCCTGCTGGAGATCCAAGTCACAGCTATCCTCTAGGGCTGTCCCATAGTATGTAGTACAGAGCGCCTTGTCCTCATCCTCTATAATATTTTCAACAGGTCCAGTCAGGACAGGAGCGAGCACAATACATCTCACGCAAATCATAACAGGTTAGAAAATATAAACATGCTAGAGAGTAAGATACATGAAACTGAAAGAACAACATGGTATAAAAAAGAGAACTGTAAGTAAATAGCTACTATAAATAGAGAACTATCAGTGACTAGTGAATCAGAATACAAGATAAACATGTGAACAGCTGGAGGTAATTCATGGCTATACTAAAGAGTTGATTCATGACTACACTACTTTGGAATCATTCACATGTTTAGTTCTACTCCCCCTTTCCCCAATCAATACACAAGATCCAGTCAAGTTATGTTAAGATTTATGACTACGCTACTGACTCATAATGAGTGATTCATGAATAGATTCGTGAAGGCTCTGTGATTCATGAGAGTACATGAGTCACAAGCAGATTCAAGATAGATTCATGATAGTAGAAGCATGAGATACATGATGTAAGTGAAATACACAAGACATGAGTATCCGATGCTCCCAAGAGGGATAACATCTCATAAAGGGATCCATATAGTACCAATCCGTGTTACCAACGTGACAGCATCAAGTAAAGTAATCTAGAGCAGAAATATAATCCTAATAATATATAATATGATCAGAGAATGAACTCGCCTGATATCCTGAGTATCTGAAATGAAATACTGTCTGAGAAGTGGTGTCTGGCTCCTATTAGAACAGCACAAGTCACAACATATCCAAAATGGTAAAATAGACTGCTACAATGCATTCTACATGATGTTTGGGTCAATCTAGGCTAAAGTCAACCTTTGGTCAATTCTAGTCAACTACACTAGTCAAACTTGGTCAACTAGGTCAAACCTAACCCAGACAAGTCTCACTAAGCCTAACCATATCTATCTAGCATTCACACATCATCACAATGTTATACAAGCCTAACAACACAATCTCATGTGTATACATTACCATATACACATGTGAATACACATAGGGACCATATAGGCTATAACCTATGTACCAAATCTACATTGGCAACACACATATATATTTACCACATCCACATATATACTAAAATAATATAAGCAACATACATATATACCAATTTGATATAGGCAATTTGTATATATATACATTACATATTTATCTAACAAATTATAGATATTATATATACATATACATAATTAGAGAGAGGGATATAGTGTGACGTGTGTGTCAATAGTGTTCTCAGTTCATTGGGTTTCCTCTGTGTGTGTATGAGTGTGAGAAATCAATGTGTGAGTGTGTGTGTGTGTATAGATAACAATAGCTATAGGTGTGTGTGTAGCATGTGTGAGTGAGTGTACTGTTGGTAGGGTGATGTGTGTGTGGGTAGATTTCAGGAAAACAGTGAGCAGTAGATGGGGGTGTGTATGAATGTGTGAGTGATATCAATGTGCTCTTAGATTTACATGTGTGTGTGTAAAGAAATCAATGTGTGAGTGTGTGTGTGTGTGTATAGATGTCAGTGGTGTGTGTGTATAGGGAAAATCAACATAGGTTCTCAGGTTAACAGTCCAATTCATTTCGAAATCCAATCATTCCATGCCAACATGAAAACCCAACATTGTAGGTTAATCTCAGACATGTAATGGTGAACCAACATTGCAAAGTTAATCATTTGAAACAGTGTATGAATTCAGATTTGAGTGCAAACATGTATTCGATTCCCAGTTTTCTGTTTTGACTGCCAAATGAGATTCGAAAACCCATAACTCCAATGCTAACTTGATTCCTAATATGTAACTTAAATTCAGACATGATATAGGATGTAACATAATGATTTGATCATTCAAAATCAGCAAACACAAATCAAATCTCAGAAATTCGAAAATCAATACCTAGTATCAGGAAATTTGGGGAAACTTGATTTTCGAATCCAAATTACAATTAATAATCGAATTAAAGGTTGGTAATCATTCGTGTATGTGTCAACATGCATTACAGTGTGTGTCGTGTCCCCAAAGTGGGACACGATGTGTCCAATCAGATTTGAACACACACGAACACATACGACATAGCACAGTCTCGTGCACGCGTGTCAGTTGGTCTAGGACACGACACTCGACACGAGACACCTCGTGCACGTGTCCAAGTGTTCGCCATGCATAGGTCTACGTGCACAAGTGTCTGTATTGTGTCCACGTGAGTCGTGTCGAGCAAACGAGACGCGTATCAGACGCGAAACTCGTGCTCGTGCAGTACAGTGTAAAATTGGTGCGGGTGGGATTTCTCCCAATCCACTCGATTAAATATCCTAAAATTTGATACGTGTCGTGTCAGTCATGTGTCCAAGGTGTCAACCAAGTTTCACATCAAATGGTGTCGTGTCGTGTCCGCTAGGATACCCGAGAAGCAGGACGTAGTGCACACTGTGTCGTGCACGGGTTCGTGTCAGGTTTTGACACAAAAAGGACACAGAGATCGACTCAGTCCACATGGAATTTATAACACACATATAAATCAACATTTCTATTTAAACACTTTTCAAAAATATCAATAATTTCTATTGAGGCATTTTCACAAACACCTAGAACTAGGCTATGATACGTGTCCGATACGGACACGAAATCAATGCAAAATCTTACCAAAGTCACACCACAGCTAGGGGACACCTAGATCTAGGTTACCATGCAAAGAAATCAAGAAGAATAATGAGTTTGAGGGGTTTACCCAAAGAGTGTCAATCTCAAGAAAACGCTTCAATAGAGGGGGTTCCTCCTTGTTAGCCAAAAGCTCCAAATTGTTCCCAAACTGAAATTTCTCTCCATGAACATCAAGTAGAGGCTGATTAGATTCTATTGCAAAAGATTTGAATCAAAAAGGAATTAAAATGAGAGAGTTATGAATTAGGGAAGAATGAAATTACCTCTCCTTTCAAAAAGTTGCAATGTTACAAAAGAGGCAAGAACAATGAAAGAGGTACTTTATAGGGGGGAATCCCAATGTGGCCGGCCACTAAAGGAAGGAATTAGGGTTAGGGTGATAGCTAATAGGTTGGGCCAAGTTTGAATGGTAAAGGAAATCAATTCATAAGTCAAAAGTCCTTGAACCTAGTCTTTATTCTCCTATTTGAAACTTGATTCTAAATGACTTAACTTGGGTTGACTTAAGTCAGACTAGGGTCCCACCATGCTAATCAAGTCACCATAGCTATAGTCAATATCTAGGTTAGTCTCCAAAGTCTCAACTAGCAAAAGTCAAAAATAACAATCATCGCTTCAATAATTCAAATTAAATTCAAAATTCTCAAAATGACCAAAATACCCTCAAGCTAAAATGTGGTAGTGACACTAGATGCTTTGAGGGATACAGATGATTCGGTTCGTCGAGACAAAGTGACGGATGGTGATGAGTCAAAGATTGAGTGTCAGTCTGTCGGTCCTATGACAACTGGTCTATCTCCAGGTGGGGGTTGCTCTACGGATCCAGTTTCGACGACAAGTGGTTTGCCAAAGCTTCATGCAGCGACATCGGTTTCAGCAGTTCGAAGGCAAGGAGGAGATCAAGGTTTGCAGCATACTCAATCTGAGGCGGGAGCATCATTATTCACACATTTATGGGGGAGCTGTGGGTCATCGACGGCATGCACAGTGCGTGATGTTCTGCTCGAGAACGCATGTGTATGGGAAAGTTCAAGTTCGGACACGAAGGTAGACAGGTTCAGGAGTTCAAATCTCGAGAGAACCGCACCGTCCGCTTGGTTGGGCCAGCCAAGGGTGAAGCTCTTCGGAAAGTTAACACTTTTCGGTGGAAGACGAAAGTCGGGGACAGACAGCCAAGACTTATGGTGAGGCTGATCGTCAGAGACTCGTAGCATTGACATCGACAGGATCCCAGTGGTGAAGGAGGTACTACGCATAACAACTAGCGTCGACATGACGGTCGAGGAGCTGGAGACAAAGAAAGATGCAAAGCAACTCGGGAGATCGGAGATCAGTGACATGGGAGAACAGGAACTCTGTCGTGGGACGACATGCATGGAGTCTAGTTGAGGACCCATGGGGTCAATACCCTCTCATCAGACTGGATGGGACGATTGTTGGAGTTCAGTCTGGATTTGGTAACAACATATTTGTGGAATCCAAATCTAATTAAATATTTGATTTGATTAGATTTGGATGTCCATAATTGGTGTTGTGCTATTTTAGATATAATATGATTCTTATTTTATGAAATCATATTATGATCTAAAATAGAATATTAATGGGCTATTTTAGGTGTAATAGGATTCTTATTTGAGGGCTTCTTATTTAAAAATCATATTATGGTCTAAAATAGGATTTTCTCATCCTATATATATCGGGTGAGGGTGGAGGCACAAAACACAGCACAAAGTGAAAATTCGGGATGATCATCCACAAGAAAATCGAAAAGAAAGTCCATACTTTCCTCTTAGGACTTCGTCATCCAAGACAGAAGGAAGAAGAAGATCTAATTGAGGAGTCGTCAACTTTGGTTAGGGAGATTGATACGGGACAAAGGGTTCAACGTGAGTTATGTCAATATTGTAATTTCATCTGAGCAATTAAAGGTTAGGATTTGTCCATGTGACGTATGTCACCGCCATATAATTGTCTTCATCTTGTGCTTGGTGTCCGTTAGACGGGAGTTGGTTTTGATCAAGTGGATTGGCAAACGCTTCCGCACGCGTCCAACACATGCTTGTTTCATCGTAATCAGAAGAAGTGAGGGATGAGTTTTCACGAACAGGGCAGACCTTTCTGAAATTTTCCTACTGCAGAGTCCACTGCTAAGCATATGTTTATCACAACGTTTTTTAACCTTTCCATATTTTCATAGAAAGAAATGGCATGTCCTTGTGAACTGACCATTTCTCCATTAAATTTATAATCATGCATGATTCCTGGCTCAGAATCATGTCTTATTGTTGGATAAAATATGCTTAGAATTGCATCTGTAAGAGCTTCCCACGTTGCTCCGGTGTAAGAGCTTCCCACTTGCAGGTCTAGACCCTGCTTATGCCTTTTCAATAAAGCTTCCCACCATAAGCAGGGTCTAGACCTGCAAGTGGGCTTAGAATTGCCCACTTGCAGGTCTAGACCCTGCTTATGCCTTTTCAATAAAGCTTTCTCATCGATTTCACCATCTTCTGATTTTTTTTCTCTTAGCAGGAAATTTTAGCCTGATGTGCTTTGGCTCCAGCTTATCAATGCCATGGCTGTTATGAAATGCAAAGCACAAGAATGGGATGACCAATGCCTCGGTACTAGATCAGCTACCGGAAGGCATGTGACTTATGTTATTCCCGAAACAGATCGTTTGATGGAAATCTCGATCTCTTAGAAAAAATGAGATGGATAATAGCAACTTAGCAGACGAAATAAGATCACCGCAATTCTGCTGGAGATAAAAGCAACATAGTAAGCGAAAAAAAATCACCGCAATTCTGCTTATCGTTCTCAACCGAAGTTGATACAACGAAGAAGAATAATCGTTCTCAATTGGAGTTGATGCAACGAAGATGAATACTCGTTCTCAACCGGAGTTGATGCAATGACTTTACTGGGATAATAAAGATCACCGTTGCTCAAAGCAAGATTCGCCCTATTGCGATCTGCTTCCAGGAACCAGCAAGTTCAAAAGAACTTCTGGAACGCTCGTTGTCACCTCCTTCCACGAACTTGAAGAATTTCAATGGCAGCGGCGGCACAACTCTCTTTGTCTCTCTATTTTAGCGTAAGTCCTTAATGAAAGCACGAAAAGAGTATTTATAGAGAATGGCCAAAATCCTAATCCTAATCCTGGTCGTAACTGGATACGAAAAGATAGGAGCGAATAATGGAAAGATTTGATTGAATTAAATTCAAATTCCACAAAAATTGGATCTGATCAATTAACTCAATCTTTCCATAACCGCTCAAATCTTTCAATCAACCACATCATTAGCCGCGCAGCAGCTCCTGCGTGCCCCTGTGCAGCCACTGCGCGCCACCTGTGCGCCCCTGTGCAACCATTGCGCAGCACCTGGACGTGCACCTGCGCGACCCTTGCGCATGCACCTATGCATGCGACTCGCGCAGAGACGAGCGCATCAACTGCGCACAAGGCGCCTTGCGCCGATTCTGACGTGCTAAGTGCAAAGTGCGCCAACAAAGCGCCACTTTGCGCCCTTGAGCCCGAGTCCGAGTCGCTAAGCTCATTCGGGACTTAGCTCCATAAGAAAATTATCCTATGAGCATGACAAAAAATATTAATGTTTCTTTGTTGGTTTAGCCTTCTTTCCACTAGAAAAATGCCCCCACATGGCACCCATGTGCCTCTCCACACTTCATGTGATCTCTCAACACAAGGAAAGCTTTATATAGAGATACCACTGTTTGGTTTTTCCAATGTGGGACTATCTTTCTAGTTTCTAAAGCAAAACACCAGCAACAACAAGCAAAAACACCAACAATCCCCCCACATATCTCTGTATATGAGTTGAGCGTTCCCCACAATGACTGTCCATCATGCATTAGGATAGATGTCGCTACAACTTGAATCTTCTCACATGGGTTAAATGACAGCATGATACAAGAATGGACTAAGCCTTGAATTTTGCACCATAGTTGCAATTCTTCCCACTCACGTAATGACATCAACTGCGCTTCTGGCTGCACATTAAAGGCCTTGTGCTAGCCTGATTTCGGTGTATGTATCTTGGGTGTCTACAAGATTTTCCTCAAGAGACGGCCTACATCTCTATCCATATACTTTAGGTGAGTTTTTCTAAAGAGTCTTTGGCATGAAGCCTTTTGCTTCCTTGCGGTGCTACACCGCTATGACATGGCCCAAGGCCGAGGCACTGCCTCATGTGGTGTCATACCACCTGTAGCATGAGGTCCAGCCTCTTTGTAGTGCCAAACTACCCAGCATGAATCTTTTCGCTTCCTTGCGGTGTTACGCCGCCGTAACATGGCTTGCAAAGCCGAGACACTGCCTCATGTGATATCACCCACTGTAACATGAGGCCCAGCCTCTTTGTAGTGCTGCCTACCACTCTTCATTATACAGCATAAGGCCATCTTGCCTATGTGCGGTGCTATGCCGCTGTGACTGGGCTCGAAGCCGAGGCTTTACCCTTACTAGGTACCTCATGTAGTGTCATCCCACTGTAGCAGGGAGTACTACGCTCCTTTGTAGTGCTGTGCTACCGGTGATTCCTGTAAAGCACGCCAGACATCCCAGCTGCCCAAGAACTCGGTAAGGCTTCCAAGCCATCCTCCCACATGACTTTGTTCTTTGTAAAGAACAATCAGTAGACAATAGTGGTTATGGGTTGATAACCCCACAACATCTCAAAGGGTTGCCCACTACTCCTGATATTCTTCCAGTCAATGGTCCTTCTTTGAACTAAAAGTTAGATGTCTAGTAGATTTCTCTTTGAACTAATAGCATAAAACTTTATAGTAGAATTACAAAGACATAGTATCAGAGTGTTTTCAAGCCTATCTTACCTGTTGTGTCTTCAACCAGCTGGCGTTTGAGACTTTTGGTGAACGGATCTGCCAGATTCTCTTGACTCCGAACATCCACTACGGCAATGACTCCTCTTTTAATAAGATCATTTACCGCCCTGTGCCTTAGACGCACAGTCCTCTTCTTGCCATTGAAGAGGTCATTCGATTCCACCGCTGCAGTCACCTGGTTGTCGCAGTATATCGGTACCGTCGGTATCTGCGTACCAACCATTGGAAGATCATATATGAGCTCCCGAAGCCATTCTGTTTCATCCGTTGTAGCCACCAGTGCATAGAACTCAGATTCCATAGAAGAGTGAGACAACATAGTATGCTTCTTCGATTTCTATGATATAGCACCAGCTTGCATCAGCTTGCATTACTGAAGCACCAGCTTGCTTCACTGAAGCCTTGCACTATCTTTGGATCTCCGTAGTAGTACAGTGCATACTTCTGAGTCCTTTTGAGGTATCTCATAACCTATTTACAGTTTTTCAGTGCTCCATTCCTGGATTGCTTGTGAACAGACTCAGCATCCCCACGGCAAAAGCTATGTCAGCCTTGTGGCAGTAGTCGCATACATCAAACTTCCGATAATGTTTGAGTACTCCAGCTGTCTGACACTTTCCCTTGGATTTGGCTTCAACTTCTTGTCACACCTATACGGCGTATCGATCCCTGGAAGATCCTGATACCCATAGCGTGTGAGCATCTTCTCAATGCAATGAGACTGTCACAATACCACTCCAGTTTCTGTCCGAATGATTTTTATCCCTAGGATAACATCAGCTTCCCCTAAGTCCTTCATGCTGAACTTAGATGTGAGGAACTTCTTTGTCTCAGTGACACTTGCTAGATCTGTACCCAAGATCAGCATGTCGTCCACGTACAGACAAACGACAACTCCTCTCCCGTCAGCGAATTTTGGGTACACACACTTGTCCGTCTCGCTGACCCTGTAGTCATTTGATCTTATGACTTTATCAAACTTCTCATACCACATCTTGGGAGCTTGTTTCAAACCATACAGAGATTTCACCAACTTACAAACTTTGTCTTCGAGGTCCTTGACGACGAATCCTTCTGGCTGTTGCATGTAAATCTCTTCGGTCAATTCACCATTCAGGAAAGCAGTCTTAACATCCATCTGATGAATTACCAGCTTGTGAATTGCGCTCAGAGCAATCATCATCCTGATGGTCGTCATCCGAGCTACTAGAGCATGTGTCGAAATAATCGATCCCCTGCTTCTGAGAAAATCCCTTGCCAACTAACCTTGCCTTGAACTTGTCAACAGTTCCATCGGCCTTCATCTTCTTCTTCTTGAAGACCCATTTACATCCGATTGGTTTTGCTCCTTCAGGCAGATCGACCAACACCCACGTGTTGTTAGAGGTTATCGAGTCGTACTCATCATTAATAGCCTCCTTCCAGAAGACAGCATCTCTGGTCTTCATCGCCTCATCATAGGTAAGCGGGTCTGCTTCCACATGATAGGTGACGAAATCCTCTCTGAAGTCCTTCTGCCTCCTCACTCGCTTAGATACAGGTTCTGCGAGTTCCGGTTCAACAGTTGTTTCTGCAGCAACATCTTCTTGGACTACCTCTTCGTAAGGAACTTGAGCCTCATGTGCACTCACATTGTTCTCCGGAATGTCCACGAGAACAATGTTCTTGTGTCTTGCAAATTTATCCTCAAAGAATTCTGCATCGCGAGATTCAATGATATGATTTGACTCAATATCAAGGAACCTCCGAGCATTACTCTTATCAGCATAACCCAGAAATATAATCTTCGTAGTTCTTGTTCCCAGCTTCTGAATCTTCAAATCCGGAAGCTTCACGTACGCCAGACACCCCACACTCGAATGAGATTCAAATTGAGTCTGACCTTGAACCAGAGTTCATGAGGAGTGACTTCCGACGTTGCATGCGGCACTCTGTTCAATATGAACGTAGCCGCAAGTACTGCTTCACCCCAGAAATAATTTGGAAGACCTGCAGTCAACAACATTGAGTTCATCATCTCTGTTAACGTCATGTTCTTCCTTTCTGCAACACCATTTGATTGAGGGGAGTACGAAGTAGTTGTCTCGTTGATAATTCCATGTTCTCTGCAGAACGATGCGAATTCATGAGACCTATACTCGCCACCTCGATCACTTCTGAGTCTCTTGAGTTGTTGTCCGGTTTGACGCTTGGCTTCAGCCTTGAAGTCCTTAAACTTCTCAAACGCTTCATCTTTAGACTTGAGCAGATAAACGAACGCGTACTTTGAGAAGTCGTCGATGAAAGAAATGAAATACTTCATCCCGGCATTTGTGGAGAACTGTTTGAAATCACAGATATCTGAGTATATCAACTCCAGAAGATCTGTACTTCGGTTTACCCACTTGAACGGTTTTCTTGTGATCTTTGTCTGCACACAGACCTCACACTTCTCCAACTCCTTACGCCCACATTTGGAGATAAGCCATAGACTAGACATCTTGTTTATTCTTTTACAATGAACATGTCCTAGTTTATTATGCCACAACTCAAGAGAGTAACTAGAAGAAGAAACTGCATTCACTATCTCCATAGAAGTTACAAGTTGAAGTTTGAACATCCCTTCGGTACAAAAAGCCTTCCCGAAGTATGTTCCTTTATAAGACATAACGACTTGACCAGTATTAATGTCCATCCTAAATCATGCGTTGTAGAGCAGGCTTCCAGAGACCAGGTTCTTGGCTATAGCAGGTACGTGCTTCACTTTCTGAAACGTCAGCGACTTCCCCGAAGTCATTTGCAATACCACCGTCTCGATCCCGAGTACTTCAGCTTGTGTCTGGTTTGCCACCATAACCTTCTCAGAAACAGGTTGGTACGTGGTGAACCACTCCTTCTTTGAGCAAACGTGACATGAGGCCCCAGTGTCTATCGACCAGTCCGTGTCAATCCCAGCTGAGTCAACCTGCACAATCATAGCAACAAAGTTTGCCTCACCTTGCTCCTTTTGTTTTGGTTTTTTTTTTTGCAATCCCTCTTCCAGTGGCCTTTCTTGCCACAGTTGAAACAAGTCCCAGGTTTTTTGCCACAGTTGAAACAAGTCCCAGGTTTTTTGCCACAGATGAAACAAGTCCCAGGTTTTTTGGACTTGGGCTTGAACGGAGCCGACTTTACCTTCAGATGGTGAACGTCTTTCTTCTTTTGGTAGGGAGCCTTCTGCTTCCCTCTAGAATTTTCTCTTTGCACCAAGTTCGCCTTAGCCATCTGCTTGGACAAGGCGTCCACTTTGAGTTGAGCCCTCAACTCATCTTCAATATGTATCCAGTGCAAGAGGCGTTCCAGATCCACTTTCATCTTCTTGCGGTGCATGTCCGCAATGAAGTTGCTCCACCCAGATGGGAACTTGGCAACTATACCCCCGACGACAAAAGCATCGACCAAGGGCATGCCGTCATCCGCCAGCTTCTGACGTAACTTGAGGCACTCCTTGACTTGAGGCAACATGGTTTTGTCGTCCTCAAACCGCATCCTACAGACCTTTTTGGTCACGTGGATCTTGTTTCTGTTCTCATTTGCCTTGTAGAGATTCTCTACAAACTCCCAGACGTCCTTTGGATTGACCGTCTTGCTATATGACTCCGCTAGAGAGTCCTCCATCGAGTTCTGGATCAACAACTTGCAGAGGTTGTTATCCCGCCTCCACTTCGACTGCAAAACCGTGGCTTCAGCAACCCTTCGAGCATTTCACCCACTGGAATCAAAGCCTCAGGATCTGTCAACACATAGTCGACGCTCATGAGTTGAAGATTGATTTTGACCTTTCTCTTCCAGACGTTAAAGTGCTCCCCGTCAAACTTCTCAAGTTTAAAACTTGTATCGAGAAGTTGTGCACAGTTGTTCTCCATCATATCTGAATCTTGTTTTGAGATTGTTATTCCCGAAATAGATCGTTTGATGGAAATCTCGATCTCTTAGAAAGAGTGAGATGGATAATAGCAACTTAGGAGGCGAAATAAGATCACCTCAATTCTGCTGGAGAGAAGCAACTTAGCAGGCGAAAAAAGATCACCGTAATTCTGCTTATCGTTCTCAAACGACGTTGATGCAACGAAGATGAATAATCGTTCTCAACCGGAGTTGATGCAACGAAGATGAATACTCGTTCTCAACCGGAGTTGATGCAACGACTTTGCTAGGGTAATAAAGATCACCGTTGCTCAAAGCAAGATTCGCCCTATTGCAATCTGCTCCCAGGAACCAGCAAGTACAAAACAACTTCTGGAACGCTCGTTGTCACCTCCTTTTACGAACTTAAAGAACTTCAATGGCAGCGGCGGCACAACTCTCTTCGTCTCTCTATTTTAGCATAGGTCCTTAATGAAGGCACGAAGAGAGTATTTATAGAGAAGGGCCGAAACCCTAATCCTAATCCTAATCCTGGCCGTAACTAGTTGCGAAAAGGTAGGAGCGAATAATGGAAAAATTTTGATTGAATTAAATTCAAATCCTACAAAAATCGGATCTGATCAATTAACTCAATCTTTCCATAACCGCTCAAATCTTCCAACCAGCCACAACATTTGCCGCCTGCGCCCTTTAGCCCACTTAGCCCGTCAGCCTGCGCGCATAGCTGCGAAGCAGCACAGCCGTGCAGTCGCGCAAGCGCGCAGCGCACAGCAGCACAGTAGCGCCGCAGCTCCTGCACGCCCCTGTGCAGCACTGCGTGTCCCTATGCAGCCACTGCGTAGCACCTGGGCTGCGAAGCAGCACAGCCGCAGAGCCGCGCAAGCGCGCAGCGCTGCAGCTCCTGCGCGCCCCTGTGTAGCCACTGCGCGACACCTGCGCGCCCATGTGCAACCACTGCACAGCACCTGTGTGGCCCCTGCACATGCGACTCGCGCAGAGACAAGCGCACGAGCGCATCAACTGCGCACAAGACGCCTTGCGCCGATTCAGACGAGCGCACGAGCACATCAACTGCGCACAAGGCGTCTTGCACCGATGCTAAGTGCAAAGTGCGTCAACAAAGCGCCACTTTGCGCCCGAGCCCGAGTCGCTAAGCCCCTTCGGAGCTTAGCTCCATAAGGAAATTATCCCATGAGCATAATAAAAAGCATCAGTGATGTAAAAGTCGGCCTAGTCGGCCGACTAGGCGGTAGTCGGACCCCGTCGACCCGCCTTGGCTCCTAGGCGCTCCATTTAGTCGGCATCCGCCTTAGACGGCTCGAGTCGGTCGACTAGGGCACTTCGACCGAGTAGTCTTTAAAAAAAAAAGGTCAGATCCATAACCGACCCAAATCCAAAATTAAACCTAAAATAAACCTACAGCAGCAGACATAAAGAGAAAACAGAAAGAGGAAGAAGAGGAGGAGAATAAATTTGGAAAAAAGAAGGCAAAAACCTACTTACCTGCCGACCGCCGCCTCACAAGAGGAGGAGGAGGAGCAGAGGAAGCACTTGTTGTTGGTGTTGATGCTTAGTTAGCTAGCTGTGTTATACAATGTCAAGACATAGGCTTGTTAAACATAGTAATGCAAGTACAGAGAGGAGAGGGAGGTGGGCTCAGCAAACAATGCATA
Organism: Iris pallida; assembly: GCA_029216955.1. Taxonomy (NCBI): domain Eukaryota; kingdom Viridiplantae; phylum Streptophyta; class Magnoliopsida; order Asparagales; family Iridaceae; genus Iris; species Iris pallida. Next base: position 38,692,746 of record JANAVB010030220.1, read on the forward strand.
GGGAAGCACAAAGGGGACAGATGGCATAGGTCATTGGGCAGTCAAAGGAGGCCACATGATCCATGTAACAGTCTCCCATGCAATACAAATCAATCTTAACACTTGGCACCAATCACGAGGCCTTCCCTGCTCTCTTTTTTATGTATATAGATAATACTCTATAGCCAAGGCCTTGCTGGAAACTAACCAAAGACCAACAAAATACCATTGGGTCCTTGACCAGATGCTAGCTGGTATCATTTTGGGTCTTCGACCAGATGCTAACTAGTATTACTCTCTCTCTCTCTCTCTCTCTCTCTCTCATACACACACACACATATATATATAATGGGAAACCCTAGGAGAGCAGCTTCGGGCGATCCGGAGCAACGGGGGTCCCTCACATGGGACCCCAGAGCAACCGGCAAGACTGGGGCGGCCAGCGGCGGCCCGACGAGGGGCAGGCCGGACACGGGCGATACCGTGGCCGGCGACGGCACGGGTGCAGAGGTCGCGCGCGTGGGGTTCTCAAGCCTAGGGGCTCCGAGGGCATAGACGGGCTGGTCGGGGGCGGTCAGGCGGGGGGCGGCCCGGCTGCAGGCACAGGAAGCGGCGTCTGCACGGGCGCCGGCGACAGCACCAGTGTCGGCGGCGGAGACAGCACTGGTTCCGGCGGTGGCGACAGTAACGGCGTTGGCGGGAACGGTACAGACGCTGGTGACCGGAGGAGCATCGGGGCGGTGACCGGCATCGGCGGCAGCGGCAGCATCGGGGCGGTGACCTGGAGAGTATCGTCGAGTAGGGCAAATGGATGGGTCCCAGATCAAACGGGAACCCCGACTTTCCTTCTGGGTCCCGATTCTGGATCTAAGGTGAGCCAGGTGGAGGGAGGAGGCAGGACGACGGTTACGAGACGTCGGGGTGCTCAGACTGGGGGTAAGGTGGGTGGCATGCAGAGCCACCAAAAGACACGCCAACCTCCTGGAAGGAGATCGGGCGAGGGTTCGGGGTTACGGACGACGTCCCGTGGCAATGCGACGACTACTGGGAGATCGGTGAGCTGGCGTCCCAAGACGACCACGACGGAAAAAGAGAAGGGTAAAGTGGTGGACCTGCGAGGTCAGGGCCCAGGGTCATCTAATCCTGGGGTCGCCCCCCGTTCACAGGGGGCGGCTCCCTGCACAGCAGAAAGGTCCTGGACTGATATTTGCAAACCGGTGGGACCTAAAAGTCCCACATCTATGGAGTACGTGCCGTCGAAGAAGGTAGGGAGCGACTTCAGGGCCTCGTTCCCTGCAGAGGAGATTGAGAAGGTGACTGCCTTCTGGAAAAACACGCTGGTTCTGTACGTCCTGGGAAACAAACCATTCTATGGCCAGATCCGAGGATATGCGGCGCGTGTCTGGCAGCCAAAAGGTAGTATAAAAATATTTGGTAGGGAAAACGGCTTCTACTACGTGAAGTTTGGGCTAGCAGAAGATGTCACCAGGATCTTGCAAGACGGTCCGGGGACGTTTGATGGCAGGTTGATCATTCTGAAGGAGTGGACCCCTGACTTGCGATGTAAAAAGGAAGTCTTGAATGTCATCCCGGTCTGGATACGCTTTCCGGAGTTTCCTGTACGGTTTTGGAGTATTTCATTGCAGATGCAACTTGCCAGCTTGGTGGGCACCCCGATCAAGGCTGATGATGCTACAGCCTTTTGTTCGAGGTTGATGTATGCCCGGATATTCGTTGAGATCCGGGCTGGAGGGGAGTTACCGAGTATATTGAAGTATGAAGTGCCTTCTGGAGAGGTCCTAACCCAGAAGGTGGAGTATGAATGGGTTCCCCCAACCTGTTCACAGTGTGCTTGTTTCGGACATCTGGTCAGTACATGTCCGTCTGGAGGTTCACAGCCGGTGCCGAATCCATCCCCTATTGAGGTGCCTGGCCCATCTCGGGCAATGAGTCTTCTCCCGGGGACGACAGAGCGGAGGATTTCATGCAGGAGGGTGATCGACCGATGGAGGTGGCTGGGGGACCGTGGCTCACTATCTCACCCCATCTGGCTCCCCCTAGTGGGACTATGATCACCTTCTCGACGCAGAGGAGTATGGTTACCAGATGTATGGTGGCCTCGGGGAGAGAGGAGCGGGGCGATGGCGAATATTTTGAGGAGAGAGTCTATAGCAGGAAGAGACGTGTTGGTCCACTACGTGATGGCCCCCCAATTGTGGGGGGACATTCCCCTAATAGGGATGAGGCGCTCTGTGTGGACAACCCGGCCTGGACGCTGGTGCTCTCCCAGGCAGCGACCCAGCAGGCCCCTACTGCTGGGATGGAGGAGGATATGACAGCGATGGATGTGGTACCGTCCCCAGGTACCTGTCCAGGTGACATTCAGGGGAATCTATCCCTCAATAATTAATGGCGGTAATCGCCTGGAACGTGAGGGGTGCGTGTTCGTTAGGGAGGTGGAGGGAGATCTGTGGGGTATTACACAGAGAGAAGTGTGACATCTCCGTCCTGCTGGAGACAAAAATTAAAGGGGAGAAGACTCTTGCTCGGCGAACCCTATCTCATTGGGCCCAACTGCACAACTTGGCACTTTGCGACATGGCAAGGATCTGGGTCAGATGGAATTCTAAGAGCTGGGATGGGGACTTGATCTTGATGACGGAGCAGCTGATGGCCATATCTTTTACAAACAAGGGTAGCTTTCGGTTTTTACTGGGAGCGGTGTACGGCCACAACGACAGACGGCGGCGGGAGACCCTGTGGAGCGACATATACAGGTTAGCTTCCGCTGCTGATTCTTCGCACCTGTCGCTTCTCCTGATGGGTGACTTCAATGCCCTTCTGCACAGAGGAAAGAAGGTGGGAGGCAGATCGGTTCCTGATCCGGTCCTGTATGACTTCTAGATATGCCTGCTCCAGGCAGGACTTTAGGGGTTGTCGCGCTCGGAATTTATCTGGACCTGGCATAACAAAGCAGTCCGTAACAGGGTTGCTTGCCAGTTGGATAGAGCCCTGGACAACGGAGAGTGGTTTTGGCGCTTTCCCAACTCTTCGGCTGAGGGTCTGGCCGCTGGGACGAGTGACCATTCTCCCATCAGGGTTGGCTTCACAGACCGGCCCACTATGAGGTCGCGTCCCTTCCGGTACTACAACAGCTGGTATCTCTCAGAGGGCTACTTGGAAGCTGTTACGGAGGGCCTTATTAGCCGCCAGGAGGGTACGACTCAGTTTCGTATGGTGCATCGGCTCAAGTCCACGAAGAGAGCCTTACTAAGCTGGGTGCAGGGTTTGCCCAAGACTTCGCTAGAAGACAAGGAGGCAGAGCTCCGGACCATCCAGCAGGACATGCAATCTGACATGATGAACGGGGACCTGGCGGCGAGAGAGAAGGAGCTGATAGGGGAAGTCAACATCCTGCGTCTCCAGAAGGAGATTAGTGCGACACAACGCGCTAAATGTTCCTGGCTTAAGGAGGTGACCGATGCACCAAGTTCTTCTATGACGTCATTCGGACCAGACAGCATCGGAACAACATTTTCTAGCTACTTGATGCAGAGGGTACTCTGGTGGGGGAGCCGACAAAGATCCAAGAGGAGGCTGTCAGGTACTACTCTGATTTATATCTGACTACATGTCTGCGTTCCCGGATGTTGTTCCGAAGAAGTTGGTGACTCCTTATGGGAATAGCCTCCTACTTGTCCATGTTACTATGGAGGAGGTGGAGACTATTATATCGATGGCGGACCCCAACAAAGCTCCAGGGCTGGATGGTTTCAGCAGTGGGATCTACAAACGCCACTGCGATATTCTAAAGTTCTCGGTCCTTGAGGCGGTACAGGAGTTCTTCACCAAAGCGAAGCTTCTGAAGGAGCTGAACCACACCTTCTTGACACTTGTGCCAATGAAGGAGGGAGCGACATCGCTGGCGGATTTCAGACCTATTGCGTGCTGTAATTATCTAAACAAAATAATTACGCACCTCATGTGCCGGCGAATGGAGAGGATCATGCAGAACTTAGTCTCTCCTGCCCAGTCGGCTTTCATTAAGGGAGATCGATTGCGGAGCACAGCCTACTTGCGCATGACATGGTACGGGGTTTCAATAAACCTGGAGGGAAGATGGCGTGTGTGAAGCTGGATTCGAGGAAGGCCTATGACATGGTCAACGGAGATTTCCTGTGCCACCTGCTGACTGCCATGGGGTTCGATGATCGCTGGGTAGCAAGGATTCGGGAATGCATCACGACTCCCACCTTCTTTGTCCTCATTCAGGGCACCCCGTATGGGTTTTTCCATAGCAACCGTGGACTTCGGCAAGGCGATCCTCTGTCACCTTACCTATTCACGCTTGTCATGTAATACTTCACTTGCTTGATGGACATGGCGGTACATAGTAGGAGGCAAAGTCCACCAGGCTGTGACAATCCTGCTCCCGGGCATAGTTGACCGTCAGCGGGACCCCAGGTATTTCACTGGGAGCTCGCCCCTGTCCACTCCTAAAGCGAAGGCTCTCTCCTCCTGAAGTGTACACCGGGAGCTGAAGTAAACTCTGCTCTTCTCCCGGTTTAGCTGGAGCCCAGAAAGCCGCCCGAACTCCTCCATAATGTCAGAGAGCGCTCTCATTCCCCGCATGGAAGGCTGGAGAAGTACCAATAAGTCGTCAGCATATATCAAATGGGATACAACTGGACTCACCAACCGAAAAAGGGGAACAATCCTCTTGCTATGCACTGCCGTATCCATCATACAAGTAAAGTACTCCATCACCAAGGTAAATAGATACGGGGATAGGGGGTCGCCCTGCCTCAACCCCCTGTTGCTACTGAAGTAGCCATGTGGCGTGCCCTGGATGAGGACTGAGAAAGTAGGGGAGCAAATGCACTCCCTCACCCTCGCAACCCCCCTCTCGTCAAACCCCATGGCAAGCATCAAGTGACACAGGAAGTCCCGGTTGACTGTATCATATGCTTTCCGGAGGTCAAGTTTCACACAAGCCTTCATCCCTCCAGGTTTGCTGAACTCCCTCACCATCTCGTGAGATAGCAAGCTGTGCTCCGCTATCGACCGGCCCTTGATGAACGCTGCCTGATTCTGGGACACCAATCCCTGCATAATCCCCTTCATACGCCTGCACATAAGATGAGTGATAATCTTGTAAAGGAAATTACAGCAAGCAATGGGCCGAAAATCAGCAAGTAAGGTCGCTCCCTCCTTCTTAGGCACCAACGTCAAGAATGTGTGGTTCATCTCCTTCAGAAGCAGGCCCTCCACAAAGAACTCCTGAACCACTGCCAGAACAGGAGCCTTAAGCACACCCCAGTGTCGCTTAAAGAACCCAGAAGAGAAGCCATCAGGCCCAGGAGCTTTGTTGGGATTAGCCTTCATCACAATGTCTTCCACCTCCTCCATCCTCACCGGTGCCAAAAGTAGACTGTTCCCATGTCGGATTACCAGTCTCTTCGTAACAAGAGCAGAGAACGTGCTAGAGTAGTCCGTCTGCTGATATAGGTCAGTGTAAAATCTGACGGCCTCCTCCTGAATCTCCACCGGGTCTCCTACAAAACGGCCCTCAGCATTTAGAAGTCTCGGGATGCTGTTCCGATGCTGACGGGTGCGGATCACATCATAAAAGAATTTGGTGCATCGGTCTCCATCTTTGAGCCAGGTGCATTTAGCCCTCTGTGCCGCACTGATCTCCTCCTGCAGTCTCATGATGCTGACCTCCTCAATAAGGATCTTCTCCTTAGCCGCCAGCTCCCCGTTCAGAATGTCAGTTTGGAGGGCCACCTGAGTGTCCCGAAGCGCAGCTTCCTTATCCGCCAGAGAAGTCCGCGGTCTCGTCTTCACCCACCCCCTGATGGCCCGCTTGAGCTACTTGAGCTTGTGAACCATGCGGAACTGGGTCGTGTCTTCCCGGAAGTGCTGCATCTCTCCCATAACCACCTCCTCATATCCTGCCGACAGATACCAGCTGTTGTTATACCGAAACGGTCTCGCCTTCCAAGTGGGTCTCTCACAGAGGCCAACCCGGATAGGAGAATGGTCGCTAGTACCTGCCGCCAGGCCTTCCGCCACCGAGTTCGGGAAGCACCTGAACCACTCACTATTGCCCAAGGCCCGATCCAACTGACAAGCAATACAGTAGCCTTGTTGTGCCAGGTCCAAATATGTCCAGCTCGCTCCAGCCCCCGCAAACCTGACCTAAGCAGACACCTCTGGAAGTCGTATAAAATCGAGTCCGGGACAGGACAGCCTCCCACCTTTTCTTGACGAAGCAACATAGCATTGAAGTCCCCCAAGATGAGCAGAGGAAGATGCATGTTGTCCGCCATATGACCCAGAAGCACAATATCCTCCCATAAAGCCTCCCGGAGTCCCCGGTCATTATGCCCATAAACAGCACCCAGGATGAAACGGAACCCACCTTTGTTCTCGAAAGTAACCCCGATGAGTTATTCTGATTTGTGGATCTGCACCCCCGTCCAGCTACCTGTGTTCCACCTAACCCAGATCATTGCCATACCACAAACATCTAAATTGTGGATGTGATCCCAGGCTGCCGGAGTCCGACGCGAGAGCATAGCGGCCCCTCGAATCTTCGTCTCCAGCAGAATAGCAATGTCACATGACTCCCTCCTCAGAACCTCTCTAATCTCCCTCCACCGCCCAATGGAACACCCCCCTAATGTTCCATGCTAGGACCGACATCTAAATAAAAGATGAGGGGTCCCCCTGGAGCTCATCTGGATCGACACTCGAGGGAAGTGTCTCATCCGCCTGATCCAAGACTGCATCTACCATGGAGGAAGGGGCAAGATGTGCCTGAATCCTGCTAAGAGTAAGTGCCCAGTCAGGATTGGCTTCGGTCTGGTCATCCATATCCCTCGCCTGGGGAATATCCTCCATAGTGGCCGGAGCGTGTCTCTTCCTGCTGCTGTAAACCATAAGTGCCGGGGCGGCCGCCACCACCATCTGACTACTATCAGCCGCACTCACACCCCTGGTCACCATAGTCCTCTGTGACCTGAACGGAACCAGTGCATCCTGCATGCTCTCCTGTCTCTGTGGCGATCCTGTTTCTAGCCTCCTATCAACCTCCATCACTGTGTCTTCCTCCATCTGTCTGCCTGGCGCCGTCTCCCCAGACAAGTGACTGGGAGCCGTCTCCTTCGCTGGTGCCTCCGTATGGACCGTCTCCGTCCGAGTTGCCTCCGTCTGAGCCGTCTGTGGCCTGGCGGCCTCCTTCCCCTTGTACTTGCACGCACTGGTAGTGTGCCCAAAGCACTCGCAGTAAGAACACATGGGAGGGACCCAATCATACTCCACTGACTGCGTAAGAACCTCTCCAGACGGAACCTGATACTCAAGCATGCTCGGAAGCTCCGAGCCTGCCTTGATCTCCACGAAGACCCTGGCGTACATTAGTCTGGTACGGAAAGCAGTGGCCTCATCTGCTTTGATCGGCTTTCCCACGAGGCTGGCGAGTCTCATGAGAATTGGGATGCTCCAATATTTTACGGGGAACTCGGGGAATCGGATCCAGACGGGAATGGCATTCAACACTTCCTTCTCACACCTCAGCTCCAGTGTCCACTCCTTCAGTATAATGAGTCTCCCGTCAAACGACCATGGCCCTCCCTGCAAAATCCTGGTCACATCCTCCGTCAGCCCAAACTTGACATAATAGAATCCATTCTCCCGGGAGAAGAATTCCATACTGCCTTTGGGCCTCCAGACTCTCTCAGCGTAACCCCGGATTTGGCCATAGAACGGCTTGTTCCCTAGCACATATAGCACCAAGGTGTTCTTCCAGAAATCAGAAACCTCCGCTATTTCCTCTGCAGGGAAGTAAGCCCTGAGTCCTCCTCCAACCGCCATCGGGGTAACATACTCCATTGACAACGCACTTCTCGACTCTACTGGAGTGCACACCTCCTTCCATGACCGAGGCCTCTGCTCCTCAGAGGGGGTTCTGGTTGGATGTTTCGCAGCTACCGGGCCCTGCCTACCAGTGTCGACGACAATACCCTTCCCCTTCTCAGCCGTCGTTGCCTTAGGCCGCCACCCAGGCACAGTGCGGACCGTATTACCTCCTCGGCGATGTGGATCGACAGTGCCTCTTAGAGGTCGGTTCCCAGAATTTTCTTGATTCTGAATCCCACGTCGTCGCACCACCGTCTGCCAGCCCGCCTCTCCAGTCCCGTCCGCCACCAGCGTAGTTCCCGACCCGAATTCAAAAATCGGTGCCGTATCTCCACCCGCTCCTGAACCCCCAACCGTGGGGGTCCCGATGTGTCCAGCCGACCCCCTCCCGCAGTGGTGCTTCCCGCCGCCTCCCGGCCCCTTGCCCGATCCGCCGGCGCCCATCCCCCCCCCACCTGGGGGGGTCCAACCCCCCCGCCTCTGTCGCCTGACCCCCCCCCCCCTCCGCCTGGGGGGTCACTGGACTGCCGCCGCCACCTGGGGGGTCCGACCCCCCATGCCCTTGTCGCCCGACCCCCCCCCCTCCGCCTGGGGGGTCCGACCCCCCATGCCCTTGTCGCCCGACCCCCCCCCCCTCCGCCTGGGGGGTCGCCGTGCTCCCGCCGCCGCCGGAAGGGGCCGATCCCCCATGCCCTTGTCGCCCGACCCCCCCTCCGCCTGGGGGGGTCGCCGTGCTTCCGCCGCCCGTTCCGAAGAGCCGCCCGCCCCCCCCCCCCCCCTTCCCTCCTTTCCTCCGGAACCCTCCCTCGAGAGGGTCTGGGGGCGGGGGGGGGAGTCAGGGAAACCCTAGACGCATCGCGGTCGCCAGGCACCATCGCGAGAATTTTTTATGTATATTATATTGCTTACTACTATATATATATATATATATATATATATATATATATATATATATATATATAATTCAGTTTTCTTTGTCCCCAGAAGAAGGAGCGAGCCGATGCCTTGGGAGTTGAAAGGAGTGACCTCCCGGTGAAATATCTAGGGGTACCTCTGACTGTCAATTATGCTCGGGACCAGAACTGCCATAGTCTGGTGGAGTACGTCCAACGGAGAGTCGAAGGTTGGCAAGCCGCTGGTCTTTCATTTGGAGGCCGCGTTGAGTTGGTTAGATCGGTTATATCGGCTTTGGCTCCGTTCTGGCTGCAGTCTATTCTGATTCCTGTTGCCACCATTAAAAAAGTAGAGCAGATGTGTCGACTTCATATGGAGGGGATGTATGCATGCGATCTCCTGGAAGAAGCTCTGTCGGCCAAGGAAGGAGGGCGGTGTGGGGCTTCGACCATTGCTGGAGATCATGGAGGCCTCTGCGCTGAAGCTGGCGTGGAGATTCATCAATAGGGGGTCACTATGGGCGAACTGGATGCACAACAGATATGTGAAGCGGGGCAACTTCTGGGCTTGTGCTTCTGACAACAACTATTTCGTCACTTTCAAGAGCATCTTGAGGCACAGAAGGGTCCTTCAGTCTGCCATCCGGAGGATCATGAAGGATGGAACTGGAACGGACCTCTGGCGGGATCCGTGGATAGATCGACAATCTCTGTTAGAGATTGGGGAGTCACGACGCACCAAGAGGTTGGGAGGGGGGCTGATTTGCCAACGTATTATCCGGAATTGAGTCTGGAGTCCTAAATCCTACCGACATACCGAGGAGCTTGGAGAGGTTATCAGCACGGTCGCTATTGACCCAGCACTGCCAGCTGATTGTTGGATCTGGAATCCGCCAGGAGATTCTATGGGCACTGGGAAGTTCAGGTTCCAAAGCTGCTATAATCTCATTCGTAGTACATTCCCTCCTAGCACTGACTATGATTTCATATGGTGCAAGGGCCTAGCTAGGAAGATGCAGCTTTGTGTTTACCGACTACTGTTGGGCCGACTGCTGACGAGGGATCGTCTTATTTCTTTTGGGATCCAGGTTCCTGACCCAAAGTGTGTGCTATGTGACGTAGAGAATGAATCTATAGGGCACATATTCTTTGAGTGTGAGGTATCCTGGCGTATCTGGACGGATCAGTACAGGGAGCTGGGTGGATGTCACTCTGGCAGGGGGATCAGTAATATTATCACTGTGCTTCGGAATAGTAGAGGGAGAGGGCAAGGCTGGTTCAAGACCGCAAGAGTCCGGCTGGCTGCTGCTGTCTGGCATGTATGGAGGGAACGAAACCGCCGAATCTTCGAGGGGCTTATCACCCCTCCTGTTGGCATCCTCCATAACATTGAGTTTGATGTAAAATCGATGGATATCTGATGAGTGGGCCTCCCCACTCTGAGTATACGATTGTATGATTACATATCGATTTGGAATAAAATTTATCTTTTTCCATATATATATATATATATAATATGCCATATATATATAATTAAAAACAATTAATCTGATAAATTTTCGACTAGTTCCCGATATATATATCATTTACTGTTGTTGATGCTCCTGCATTTCAATTAAAAAAAGGAACACAAATAACTGAACATGTTACTACTATATATATATATATATATTTTTTGGAATAAGGGTGAATTTATTTCTCACATATAGCGGAAAAGGTATTAAAGTACAACATCACAACTCTCTATGCCCCAAATAATAATATTACGGGACCATTACAGATACATCGAATTCTATATTATATAGAATTCCAATAGGGGGGTAGTCAAGCCCTCAAAGATACGTCTGTTCCGCTCCTTCCAGATGTGCCATACAGACGCAGCAAGACGAACTCTAGCTCTTCTAGCCCACCCCGGATCCCGGCCGCCGTAATCTCGGATCGAGCTGAGAATACTCCGGATATCTTGATCCACCCCAACTCCTCCTCTCAGCTGTGCACACTGCTCAGTCCAAATGTGCCAAGACATCGGGCAAACAGAGAAAAGATGTCCCATAGATTCATTTTCCTCATTACATAGCACACATTTGGCATCCGGGATCTGCATCCCAAACCGGAGGAGTCTGTCTCTCGTCATCAGTCTACCCCGGAGAAGACGATATGCACATAGTTGCATTTTCCGTGCCACGCCTTTGCCCCAAATGAAGTCCACCTCCTCATCCCGGTCATGGTGGGTCCGAACCAAGTCGTAGCAGCTACGAAAACAAAATAGCCCTGACCCGCCCCCCTACCTGGGCCGGCCCAGCTCCATGAGTCCGCCGCCTGGCTAGTGTCAATAGTAACAAGGTGGATCTCCTCGGCAAGCTGAGCAGTATATGGATATCCTTCTGGCCTCCAAACTCCATCTCTGATGATCCGACTACATGTGAGCCCTTTGCTCGCTTCTCTGTCCAACTGCCCTCCTAATATCTCGAGTAGGGATCTGGAACCCAACCAAGGATCTAGCCAAAGGTCGGTAGTCGTTCCATCCTTCATGTGCCTGCGGATAGCAGTCTGGAGCACCGGTCTACACCTCAGGATGGCCTTAAACGTGACAGAGAAATTGTTGTCAATCCTGCAGGCCCAGAAGTTGGTCCTCCTCAGGTATCTGTTCGCCGTCCAATCCGCCCAGAGCGACCCTCCCTTGATGAATCTCCATGCCATCTTCACACAAGCTGCCTTCCGAACCGCATGTAGAGGCCTCAACCCAACTCCTCCTTCCTCCCGAGGTCGACATAACTAGTCCCAGGAAATCGCATGTATCCCTCCCCTCCAGATGAAGTTAGCACAAATGGCCTCCACTTTCCGAATAGTAGCCGTGGGGATCTGGATAGACTGGAGCCAGAACATAGTGATGCCTGCTATAACCGAACGCACCAACTCAATCCGTCCGCCAAATGATAGCCCTGCCGCTTACCAGCCTTCCACTCACCTCTGAGCAAAGTCCACCAGGCTGTGACAATCCTGCTCCCGGGCATAGTTGACCGTCAGCGGGACCCCAGGTATTTCACTGGGAGCTCGCCCCTGTCCACTCCTAAAGCGAAGGCTCTCTCCTCCTGAAGTGTACACCGGGAGCTGAAGTAAACTCTGCTCTTCTCCCGGTTTAGCTGGAGCCCAGAAAGCCGCCCGAACTCCTCCATAATGTCAGAGAGCGCTCTCATTCCCCGCATGGAAGGCTGGAGAAGTACCAATAAGTCGTCAGCATATATCAAATGGGATACAACTGGACTCACCAACCGGAAAAGGGGAACAATCCTCTTGCTATGCACTGCCGTATCCATCATACAAGTAAAGTACTCCATCACCAAGGTAAATAGATACGGGGATAGGGGGTCGCCCTGCCTCAACCCCCTGTTGCTACTGAAGTAGCCATGCGGCGTGCCCTGGATGAGGACTGAGAAAGTAGGGGAGCAAATGCACTCCCTCACCCTCGCAACCCCCCTCTCGTCAAACCCCATGGCAAGCATCAAGTGACACAGGAAGTCCCGGTTGACTGTATTATATGCTTTCTGGAGGTCAAGTTTCACACAAGCCTTCATCCCTCCAGGTTTGCTGAACTCCCTCACCATCTCGTGAGATAGCAAGCTGTGCTCCGCTATCGACCGGCCCTTGATGAACGCTGCCTGATTCTGGGACACCAATCCCTGCATAATCCCCTTCATACGCCTGCACATAAGATGAGTGATAATCTTGTAAAGGAAATTACAGCAAGCAATGGGCCGAAAATCAGCAAGTAAGGTCGCTCCCTCCTTCTTAGGCACCAACGTCAAGAATGTGTGGTTCATCTCCTTCAGAAGCAGGCCCTCCACAAAGAACTCCTGAACCACTGCCAGAACAGGAGCCTTAAGCACACCCCAGTGTCGCTTAAAGAACCCAGAAGAGAAGCCATCAGGCCCAGGAGCTTTGTTGGGATTAGCCTTCATCACAATGTCTTCCACCTCCTCCATCCTCACCGGTGCCAAAAGTAGACTGTTCCCATGTCGGGTTACCAGTCTCTTCGTAACAAGAGCAGAGAACGTGCTAGAGTAGTCCGTCTGCTGATATAGGTCAGTGTAAAATCTGACGGCCTCCTCCTGAATCTCCACCGGGTCTCCTACAAAACGGCCCTCAGCTTTTAGAAGTCTCGGGATGCTGTTCCGATGCTGACGGGTGCGGATCACATCATAAAAGAATTTGGTGCATCGGTCTCCATCTTTGAGCCAGGTGCATTTAGCCCTCTGTGCCGCACTGATCTCCTCCTGCAGTCTCATGATGCTGACCTCCTCAATAAGGATCTTCTCCTTAGCCGCCAGCTCCCCGTTCAGAATGTCAGTTTGGAGGGCCACCTGAGTGTCCCGAAGCGCAGCTTCCTTATCCGCTAGAGAAGTCCGCGGTCTCGTCTTCACCCACCCCCTGATGGCCCGCTTGAGCTGCTTGAGCTTGTGAACCATGCGGAACTGGGTCGTGCCTTCCCGGAAGTGCTGCATCTCTCCCATAACCACCTCCTCATATCCTGCCGACAGATACCAGCTGTTGTTATACCGAAACGGTCTCGCCTTCCAAGTGGGTCTCTCACAGAGGCCAACCCGGATAGGAGAATGGTCGCTAGTACCTGCCGCCAGGCCTTCCGCCACCGAGTTCGGGAAGCACCTGAACCACTCACTATTGCCCAAGGCCCGATCCAACTGACAAGCAATACAGTAGCCTTGTTGTGCCAGGTCCAAATATGTCCAGCTCGCTCCAGCCCCCGCAAACCTGACCTAAGCAGACACCTCTGGAAGTCGTATAAAATCGAGTCCGGGACAGGACAGCCTCCCACCTTTTCTTGACGAAGCAACATAGCATTGAAGTCCCCCAAGATGAGCAGAGGAAGATGCATGTTGTCCGCCATATGACCCAGAAGCACAATATCCTCCCATAAAGCCTCCCGGAGTCCCCGGTCATTATGCCCATAAACAGCACCCAGGATGAAACGGAACCCACCTTTGTTCTCGAAAGTAACCCCGATGAGTTATTCTGATTTGTGGATCTGCACCCCCGTCCAGCTACCTGTGTTCCACCTAACCCAGATCCTTGCCATACCACAAACATCTAAATTGTGGATGTGATCCCAGGCTGCCGGAGTCCGACGCGAGAGCATAGCGGCCCCTCGAATCTTCGTCTCCAGCAGAATAGCAATGTCACATGACTCCCTCCTCAGAACCTCTCTAATCTCCCTCCACCGCCCAATGGAACACCCCCCTAATGTTCCATGCTAGGACCGACATCTAAATAAAAGATGAGGGGTCCCCCTGGAGCTCATCTGGATCGACACTCGAGGGAAGTGTCTCATCCGCCTGATCCAAGACTGCATCTACCATGGAGGAAGGGGCAAGATGTGCCTGAATCCTGCTAAGAGTAAGTGCCCAGTCAGGATTGGCTTCGGTCTGGTCGTCCATATCCCTCGCCTGGGAAATATCCTCCATAGTGGCCGAAGCGTGTCTCTTCCTGCTGCTGTAAACCATAAGTGCCGGGGCGGCCGCCACCACCATCTGACTACTATCAGCCGCACTCACACCCCTGGTCACCATAGTCCTCTGTGACCTGAACGGAACCAGTGCACCCTGCATGCTCTCCTGTCTCTGTGGCGATCCTGTTTCTAGCCTCCTATCAACCTCCATCACTGTGTCTTCCTCCATCTGTCTGCCTGGCGCCGTCTCCCCAGACAAGTGACTGGGAGCCGTCTCCTTCGCTGGTGCCTCCGTATGGACCATCTCCGTCCGAGTTGCCTCCGTCTGAGCCGTCTGTGGCCTGGCGGCCTCCTTCCCCTTGTACTTGCACGCACTGGTAGTGTGCCCAAAGCACTCGCAGTAAGAACACATGGGAGGGACCCAATCATACTCCACTGACTGCGTAAGAACCTCTCCAGATGGAACCTGATACTCAAGCATGCTCGGAAGCTCCGAGCCTGCCTTGATCTCCACGAAGACCCTGGCGTACATTAGTCTGGTACGGAAAGCAGTGGCCTCATCTGCTTTGATCGGCTTTCCCACGAGGCTGGCGAGTCTCATGAGAATTGGGATGCTCCAATATTTTACGGGGAACTCGGGGAATCGGATCCAGACGGGAATGGCATTCAACACTTCCTTCTCACACCTCAGCTCCAGTGTCCATTCCTTCAGTATAATGAGTCTCCCGTCAAACGACCATGGCCCTCCCTGCAAAATCCTGGTCACATCCTCCGTCAGCCCAAACTTGACATAATAGAATCCATTCTCCCGGGAGAAGAATTCCATACTGCCTTTGGGCCTCCAGACTCTCTCAGCGTAACCCCGGATTTGGCCATAGAACGGCTTGTTCCCTAGCACATATAGCACCAAGGTGTTCTTCCAGAAATCAGAAACCTCCGCTATTTCCTCTGCAGGGAAGTAAGCCCTGAGTCCTCCTCCAACCGCCATCGGAGTAACATACTCCATTGACAACGCACTTCTCGACTCTACTGGAGTGCACACCTCCTTCCATGACCGAGGCCTCTGCTCCTCAGAGGGGGTTCTGGTTGGATGTTTCGCAGCTACCGGGCCCTGCCTACCAGTGTCGACGACAATACCCTTCCCCTTCTCAGCCGTCGTTGCCTTAGGCCGCCACCCAGGTACAGTGCGGACCGTATTACCTCCTCGGCGATGTGGATCGACAGTGCCTCTTAGAGGTCGGTTCCCAGAATTTTCTTGATTCTGAATCCCACGTCGTCGCACCACCGTCTGCCAGCCCGCCTCTCCAGTCCCGTCCGCCACCAGCGTAGTTCCCGACCCGAATTCAAAAATCGGTGCCGTATCTCCACCCGCTCCTGAACCCCCAACCGTGGGGGTCCCGATGTGTCCAGCCGACCCCCTCCCGCAGTGGTGCTTCCCGCCGCCTCCCGGCCCCTTGCCCGATCCGCCGGCGCCCATCCCCCCCCACCTGGGGGGGTCCAACCCCCCCGCCTCTGTCGCCTGACCCCCCCCCCTCCGCCTGGGGGTCACTGGACTGCCGCCGCCACCTGGGGGGTCCGACCCCCCATGCCCTTGTCGCCCGACCCCCCCCTCCGCCTGGGGGGTCCGACCCCCCTTGCCCTTGTCGCCCGACCCCCCCCCCCCCTCCGCCTGGGGGGTCGCCGTGCTCCCGCCGCCGCCGGAAGGGGCCGATCCCCCCTGCCCTTGTCGCCCGACCCCCCCTCCGCCTGGGGGGGTCGCCGTGCTTCCGCCGCCCGTTCCGAAGAGCCGCCCGCCCCCCCCCCCCCCTTCCCTCCTTTCCTCCGGAACCCTCCCTCGAGAGGGTCTGGGGGCGGGGGGGGGGGAGTCAGGGAAACCCTAGACGCATCGCGGTCGCCAGGCACCATCGCGAGAATTTTTTATATATATTATATTGCTTACTACTATATATATATATATATATATATATATATATATATAATTCAGTTTTCTTTGTCCCCAGAAGAAGGAGCGAGCCGATGCCTTGGGAGTTGAAAGGAGTGACCTCCCGGTGAAATATCTAGGGGTACCTCTGACTGTCAATTATGCTCGGGACCAGAACTGCCATAGTCTGGTGGAGTACGTCCAACGGAGAGTCGAAGGTTGGCAAGCCGCTGGTCTTTCATTTGGAGGCCGCGTTGAGTTGGTTAGATCGGTTATATCGGCTTTGGCTCCGTTCTGGCTGCAGTCTATTCTGATTCCTGTTGCCACCATTAAAAAAGTAGAGCAGATATGTGTCGACTTCATATGGAGGGGATGTATGCATGCGATCTCCTGGAAGAAGCTCTGTCGGCCAAGGAAGGAGGGCGGTGTGGGGCTTCGACCATTGCTGGAGATCATGGAGGCCTCTGCGCTGAAGCTGGCGTGGAGATTCAGCAATAGGGGGTCACTATGGGCGAACTGGATGCACAACAGATATGTGAAGCGGGGCAACTTCTGGGCTTGTGCTTCTGACAACAACTATTTCGTCACTTTCAAGAGCATCTTGAGGCACAGAAGGGTCCTTCAGTCTGCCATCCGGAGGATCATGAAGGATGGAACTGGAACGGACCTCTGGCGGGATCCGTGGATAGATCGACAATCTCTGTTAGAGATTGGGGAGTCACGACGCACCAAGAGGTTGGGAGGGGGGCTGATTTGCCAACGTATTATCCGGAATTGAGTCTGGAGTCCTAAATCCTACCGACATACCGAGGAGCTTGGAGAGGTTATCAGCACGGTCGCTATTGACCCAGCACTGCCAGCTGATTGTTGGATCTGGAATCCGCCAGGAGATTCTATGGGCACTGGGAAGTTCAGGTTCCAAAGCTGCTATAATCTCATTCGTAGTACATTCCCTCCTAGCACTGACTATGATTTCATATGGTGCAAGGGCCTAGCTAGGAAGATGCAGCTTTGTGTTTACCGACTACTGTTGGGCCGACTGCTGACGAGGGATCGTCTTATTTCTTTTGGGATCCAGGTTCCTGACCCAAAGTGTGTGCTATGTGACGTAGAGAATGAATCTATAGGGCACATATTCTTTAAGTGTGAGGTATCCTGGCGTATCTGGACGGATCAGTACAGGGAGCTGGGTGGATGTCACTCTGGCAGGGGGATCAGTAATATTATCACTGTGCTTCGGAATAGTAGAGGGAGAGGGCAAGGCTGGTTCAAGACCGCAAGAGTCCGGCTGGCTGCTGCTGTCTGGCATGTATGGAGGGAACGAAACCGCCGAATCTTCGAGGGGCTTATCACCCCTCCTGTTGGCATCCTCCATAACATTGAGTTTGATGTAAAATCGATGGATATCTGATGAGTGGGCCTCCCCACTCTGAGTGTACGATTGTATGATTACATATCGATTTGGAATAAAATTTATCTTTTTCCATATATATATATATATATATATATATATATATATATATATATATATAATATGCCATATATATATATATATATATATAACTAATATATATATATATATATATATATATATATATATATATATAATATGCCATATATATATATATAATTAAAAACAATTAATCTGACAAATTTTCGACTAGTTCCCGATATATATATCATTTACTGTTGTTGCTGCTCCTGCATTTCAATTAAAAAAAAGGGAACACAAATAACTGAACATGTTACTACTATATATATATATATAATTCAAACTGATTAATCCGACTAGTCCCCGATTAATCCGATTAATCTCTAGTCCCCGTGAACCAACTAGCTGCCGACTAGCGATTTTTACAACCTTGAAAAGCATTAATGCTTCTTTGTTGGTTTAGCCTTCTTTCTACTAGAAAAATGCCCCCACATGGCAACCATGTGTCTCTCCACACTTCATGTGATCTCTCAACACAAGCAAAGCTTTATATAGAGATACCATCCATTTGGTTTTTCCAATGTGAGACTATCTTTCTAGTTTCTAAAGCAAAACACCAACAACAAGAAGCAAAAACACCAACAACTTCATCTCCGATAGCAGTAAGTATCTCTAAGAACTTCTCCATGCAGTTCCCTGAATCCATCACATTATTTGATAAGTTATATCAACGATAAGTATGACTACATCACAAACTAGAATAATATATTTTATGTAAGGCAGTAGGAGATATAAATAATAAGGTCATAAAAGGGCATATAATCAAGGACTCATGCAAAGCCTTGCAGTTGTTTGGACTACATAGTAGCCCATTCTCAAATGCCCAGCGAGAGGTATCAATAAGCCCATGGTGCATGACACTGTTCCCAATTGATTCCAATCAACTGAGTCATTAAGATCAATCTGTACAGCTTGAGTGTAACATCGAAGGGCACTATCAATGCAGAGGGCCTTCTTGAAGGAAAACAGGGGCAAGATTCTTCAAGGATAAAATCTGTGAAGAATATGATCGTGTCGATAAAAAGAAAAAGACAACTCCGTAATTATATTAGCTACGTTGGACTCACCGTGCTTTTTAACTTCTTCCATGCGTAAAATGTGTTTGCAAGTGTCATCGTCACTACTTTTCTCGCGTAATTATGGTGAGTTATCAATTTACCTAGCATCTCCGTGTCAGTATCCTACAATCACTATACATATCTTATGCTACATCACGATACAACTGACAAATGATCGATTTGTTGAATGAAAAGTAGAGGGATAGTTTTCCTTACCCATACACTTTCTGTATTCTATGATATGAAACCTATCACCCTATGTGATGTGTCATTCTATAAAAAAAATTATCGAGCGAACATGACTATAAGGATTTCAGCCGACTTTAAGGTGGTTTAGAAACTAATATTTTTATAATCCGATGCTACAGTCTAAAACTCGACCAGAATACCCATGACACTTTAAAACCAATCACAACTTTCCATTGAGTGAATTCTTTGGGCGAGCATCTCCTGTTTAGCATCCTTCATTGATTTTCAATATCTTCAACAACATCTAAATTTTTTGAGGATGACATCTATCATCGCTAGTGACTTCAACATCTCAGGCATTTTAATTGTCTTAAAAAAATGTTTCACTTTTACTTCTTTTTTTAATATTTCTCTCTTTTCTTAAAATTTCTTGAACATTCTCTATCTTCTGTTTTGATTTTTCTTAGAGGGCTTCTCCATCAGGTTTTCTAAAGTTTTACAAGTTATACGCGATAGAAACTAGAATGCAAAGCAGTCAAAGGCGCAAGGCGCGTGCCCGAACGAATCGAGGCGCAAATATTAAAAATAATAAAAATATATATAGATAAATAATTTAGTAATGTAAGAAATAAAATCAAATAACATATTAAAACCAACAAAAATACGTTAAAACATAACCAAGTGAATTAACGGAGCAACAGTAGCGATCAACATAACTAATAAGAATTTGCATTATCCCTATTATGCTTTTAGTATTTTAGTTTTTCCAGTTCAACTGTAACCAACTACTTGTATGAGGTAATAATTATCTCCATACCTCAAAAAAATTTCTATAAATAAAAATAACCACAAGGCGCGCTTAGGCGCACCTTTTCTTGGTTGCACCTTGCAGAAAGGCACACTTAAGGCGCGCCTTGGGAGTTGGGTGCGCCTGGAGAAAGGTGTCTTGCCTAGTAAGATGTGAGATGCAGCTGATGCGACTTTCTGCAAGGCGCGCCTTTGACTACCAATCAATGTACATCAAAACATTATTTGAGCATAAACACATGACTGCTGTTAAATTATCCGGTTATCATTGATGCTATACTCATGACTTAACACAGTCATCTAATAATATTGTTGTAATTTTGCTCTTAACTATTGACTTTATACTGAACTTGTCACTTAAACAATGTTTCCAATTATTGATGAAAGTTATAGTCACCCATGACACCATATATGAAGAGTATTAGTTTCCAATCAAATACCCTATGTAATAAATAATAATGTACACGATATAGGATACGATAATCAAGTGAATCAATAAATGATACATATCTTAATTTGACGACCTAGCCTAGCATACTTCTTTCCTACTTAAAACACCAGTTGAGCCATGTAGGTCTAAAGCACTTGTGCAGGTTGAGACTAGTGAAGGCCCCAACCGTGACTTCTACCAGTTCCCCACCAAGCTCAGAGCAACCAGAAATTTCTGATTGATAACAATAATAATATCGTACCTATGAAAACTGTAACAAGCTAATTGTGGCTTTCACTCTTCATTTGAATTTCCGTTGATGCTAGTTTATTTGGCAAATAGTTCCTTCTCCAGCAAAAGATAACCTGATCAACACGTAGGTCCAAAGTCAGACTAGGGTCTTCCTGCAGAATAACTAGTTACCGAATTTACAGCTCATGCTTTAAGCAACCCAAACATCTCCAAGAAAATATATCATACCTACTAAAAAGTACATCCAAAACTCAAACCACAAAATAAATTAAAAATATCAATTTAGCCATCTCGTTATCAAGTACAGTACTACAACAACAAAGCCTTTGTCCCAAATTTCTGGGGTCGGCTATTTGAATCCTCTTCTTCCATTCGGCTTTGGTAAGGGCAATGTCATATGTAACGCTAACAAGATCAATATCCTTCTTTAACACTTTAAACCATGTCCATAGGCCTACCTCTAGTTCTGGTGGCTCCTTTAACTACTATATTACCGCTACTCCTTAAGAGATCATCTATTGGTATTCGTTGCACGTGCCAAAATCATCTAGTTGACTTTCCTTCATCTTGTCTTATAGCAGTCTTATAGAATTTTTCTTTCAACTTCATAGGTATCTTGTGACACAAAGTACTCCATAAGCACTCCATTTCATCTATCATGTTTTAACCCTATGCATGAACCATGACATCATTTTCAATCTCTCTGCCATGATGAATGATTGATCCAAAATATCGAAAGCTATTACTATTTCTCTATTGCTATCTATATTAACCCCCCTATTTCTCTTTAACTTCGGATTGAAATTGCATTTGAGATACTCTTTTTCGTTCTACTAATCATAAATTTCTTAGATTCCGAAGCCTTCCTTCATACTTATTTTAGCATATATCTGTCTCTACTCTGATCAACTAACACAATATTATTAGCAAACATCACACCATGGAACCTCTTCATGAATACGTCTAGTAATTTCATCGATAACCATAGTAAAGAGGTAAGGACTCAACATTGATCTTTGATGTAAACCAATGAACTAAGGAGCATAGTACTATCTCCTCCAATAGTTCGCATGATCGCCGTAACTCTATCTTACATATCCTTAATAGTCTCGATATAACTATTAGAAATTTGTTTCGTCTTCAAAGCCCACCATATTATCTCCCTAGGAATTTGACCGTGACTTTTTCTAAGTCAATAAAAACCATATATAAATCTCTACTCTCTCTTTCTCTCTCTCTCAAAACATTTCCACCAGTCTTCTTATTAAGTAAATAGCTTATATAGTGTTGGAAAATGTGAATGTATATTTGTTATAATAATAATATCTTTTTTTATCAACGAATCTATGAAAAGGTGTACGAATCTTTTTATTGGAAAAAGTGTACGAATCTATTTATTGGAAAGGTGTCCCCTTTCCATCGTGTCTCTTTATTTCTATAAATACAAATATGTTTGGAGCATTCAAGCATTTATTCAATTCATCCATATTGCATTAGTTAGTCTAAGGGAGAGAGACAACCAACGTTGCTTCGACGAGTTCCTACGGTGTGAAGTGCTGCTACCGAAGGAAAGAACCGTTGTATCCTGGGAGACTAATCGCCATTAAACCGTAAGCACCAGTGCGGGACGAATATTGTCTTAAAGACATTGAACCAAGTTCAAGCCTCGGTATCATTTATTTATTTATTTATATTTTAATTTCAGAATCTAAATACAGAGTTTGAGAATTTACACTAACAATCTTAAGACAATATCATTTTGAATTTTTCCCAACTCTGTTATTGGTTCATTGCTTCTTCAATTCCTCTGGTTCTTCATGTTTTGTAGTGTACATTATCTATTTACATTTCAGTTTCTTAGTGTAATGTCTATACTAAAGTACTGTTGGCTAAAGTACTGTTGGCTACATTTCAGTTTCTTCATGCATGGCTAAAGTACTGTTGGCTAATTAGTGTTTAAATTCACATATTCTTCATGGCTAAAGTACTGTTGGCTAATTAAGACAATAGTTTTTTTTTTGAACCTTTCTCAACTTTGTATTCGGTGAGCCTTGGTTGATTGCTTCTGCCACTGTATGGTAAGATTTCTTCACAACTCTGTTCCACTTTTCAATTAACAGAAAGCAAAGTTTTACTGTGATTTGATATTTTTTTTCCAAAATATTTTTTCTGCTCTGTTTGTTTCAGAGTCAAATAGCACATAGTCCGGGTAGTACTCATGGCAATGTTGTGTCTGTTTGGAAATTTTTTTTCATACCATATTATAATATGGTTTAGTATTATTCTATTTGTGTTTCAGAGTCAAACTTCCTGGTAATGTTGTGTCTGTTATTAAGAAGTAACAGTAGCCAATATCAAATGCATATTATTCTATTTGTGTTATGAAAGCCATTTAATTACAGTTTAGTATTATATTTGGCTTCTGGTTTTGATTTTGTTTTATTTAAACTCTTAAAGTTGGTTTTGACTTATTCTATCTAACCAAAACACAAAATAATACTTCTTGAACTTTATTTCTTATTTTCACTTACCGGTGTGTACTACTCTACTATAACAGAAAAATGGCTATTGTTGAAAACACTATGATGATCACTTCTGCTCCTGTTCATATTGGACAAGGAGAAAAACCGGAAAAGTTCGATGGAACTGACTTCAAGCGCTGGCAGCAAAAGATGTTGTTCTATCTTACAACTTTGAATCTGGCAAAGATTCTAAATGAAACAGTCCCTGTTCTGCAAGAAGGTGAAACTGATAATACTATTATTACAAATGTTGAAAAGTGGAAACATGCAGACTTCTTATGCAGGAACCACATTCTAAGTGGACTGGACAACCATCTATGGAATGTTTACAGTCCACTGAAGACTGCAAAAGAAGTCTGGGATGCTCTGGACAAGAAATACAAAGCAGAAGATGCAGGGTCGAAGAAATTTATAGTAGGCAAATTTCTGGACTACCGCATGGTTGACTCCAGATCAGTAGCAAGTCAAGTTGAAGACTTGCAATGTATTTTCCATGAACTGGTTGCCGAAGGTATGGCCTTATGTGAACCATTTCAGGTAGCTTCTGTAATTGAAAAACTTCCGCCTCTCTGGAAGGATTATAAGAACTATTTGAAACATAAACGTAAGGACATGCCATTGGCATACCTAATTGTCAGGCTTAAAATAGAAGAGAATAACAGGAGCACTGAAAAAATCTCTTCCATAGAAGCCAGGGCAAATGTCTTGAAAACAGGACAAAAAGGAAAAAAGCGCAAATACATTGGAGGCTCCGGTCAAGGAACCTACTCCGGTCAAGAAAACTATAAAAAGTTCAAAGGTAAATGTCACATATGCAATAAAATGGGACATAAAGCTGCAGGTTGTCGTAGTCGCAACTACAACAATTACAACAAGAACAAGAACAAGGGACGTCCTCACCAGGCACATATGACTGAAGATGAGCTTCTGGCTAAGGGTGTTGACGACCTAGTTCTGACGGCAGTTGTTTCTGAAGTAAACATGGTAGGGAGCAACCCAAGAGAGTGGTGGGTCGACACTGGCGCTACCCGCCACATATGTGCTGAAAAGGCTATGTTCAATACCTACCAAAGCGTCGACCAAGGCGAGCAACTCTTCATGGGAAATTCTTCATCATCAAAGGTTGAAGGACAAGGGACGATCATTTGAAAATGACGTCGGGAAAGGAACTGAAGCTTAACAATGTTCTGCACGTACCTGATATTCGGAAGAATCTGATTTCCGGATCTGTGTTAAGTAAGCATGGGTTTAAATTAATATTTGAATCTGACAAATTTGTACTCACCAAGAGTGGAGTTTATGTGGGGAGGGGTTACATCAAGGAGGGCCTCTTCAAAATGAATGTAATGACTATTATGCCTAATAAGATGATTAATTCTTCTTATATCGTTGAGTCCTCTCATATGTGGCATGGAAGATTAGGTCATGTTAATTATGATTCAATCAGGAAACTCATGAACATGGACTTAATTCCTAGATCTGCAATAGATTCAAATCATAAGTGTGGAATATGTGCAGAAGCAAAATTAACCCGTACATCCTTTCAAAATCCGGTTGAAAGAGATACCGGAACGTTGGATTTAATCCATACAGATGTATGTGATCTAAAAGGCATACAAACGAGAAATGGGAAAAAGTACTTCATCACATTCATCGATGACAGTACTCATTATTGCTATGTCTATCTTATGAAATCAAAAGATGAAGCAATAGATATGTTCATACACTATAAAACTGAAGTAGAAAATCAACTTAATCGAAAGATTAAAAGTTATCAAAAGCGATAGAGGTGGTGAATATAAAGCACCTTTTGCAGAATTTTGTGCAGAACATGGAATTATACACCAAACTACTGTACCATATTCACCACAATCTAATGGTATCGCTGAACGAAAGAATCGAACAATTAAAGAAATGATGAATTATTTATTATTAAGTTCAGAACTACCAGATAATTTGTGGGGAGAAGCGATAGAGGTGGTGAATATAAAGCACCTTTTGCAGAATTTTGTGCAGAACATGGAATTATACACCAAACTACTGTACCATATTCACCACAATCTAATGGTATCGCTGAACGAAAGAATCGAACAATTAAAGAAATGATGAATTATTTATTATTAAGTTCAGAACTACCAGATAATTTGTGGGGAGAAGCTGTACTTACAGCCAATTATCTTTTAAATAAGGTATCCCACAAGAAAAAGGATAAGACGCCATATGAATTATGGAAAGGAAAGAAACCTTCCTATAAATACCTCAAAGTGTGGGGATGTCTTGCAAAAGTGGCAATTCCTTTGCCTAAAAAGGTCAAGATAGGTCCCAAGCCTTTGACGGCATATTTATAGGATATGCTAAAAACAGTTCTGCTTATCGGTTTCTCGTACATAAGTCGGACATTCCGGAGATACATAATAATACAATTATTGAATCTAGGAATGCATCTTTCTTTGAGAATATCTTTCCATGTAAGAAGATACATGAAAGAGAAACATTAAAAAGAAATTATGATGACATTATACATACTGGTCAAAGTGATGCAGATAATGAATTTGCCGATAAAGAAGATGTGCCTAGACACAGTAAGAGGTCTAGAATATCAAAGACCTTTGGACCTGAATTTCTAACATTCATATTAGAAAATGAGCCTCAAACTTTCAAAGAAGCAATGTCTACACCAGAGGCACCACTTTGGAAAGAAGCTATAAATAGTGAAATAGAGTCCATTATGCAAAACTATACATGGAAATTAGCTGATCTTCCTCCAGGATGTAAGCCATTAGGCTGTAAATGGATATTTAAGAGGAATATGAAAGCTGATGGAACTATTGATAAATATAAAAGCAAGACTGGTTGTCAAAGGATATAATCAAAAACAAGGAATTGATTATTTTGATACATATTCACCAGTAACAAGGATAACATCAATTCGGATGTTAATTGCAATAGCAGCATTGCACAATCTTGAAATACATCAAATGGATGTGAAGACTGTCTTTCTAAATGGTGATCTAAAAGAAGAAATCTACATGAATCAACGAGAAGGATTCATAATAGCAGGTAAAGAAAGGAAGGTGTGCAAACTAGTTAAGTCTCTATATGGACTTAAACAAGCACCGAAACAGTGGCACCAAAAGTTTGACAATGTAATGATGTCAAATGGATTCAAGATCAATGAGTGTGACAAATGTGTGTATTCTAAAAATGCACAAACTGGATATGTCATTATATGCCTATATGTAGAAGATATGCTAATAATAGGCAGTAATAATAACATAATCCAGAACACAAAGAAGATCTTAATCAAAAACTTTGACATGAAAGATCTAGGAATTGCAGATGTTATGTTGGGAATTAAGATTTCTAAAACACCAGATGGGCTGGTATTATCCCAATCTCATTACATTGAGAAGATTATAGAAAAACATAATCAAAATGATAATAACATTGCAAAAACTCCAGTAGATTTAAATCTACATTTAAAGAAGAATATTGGAGAAAGTATCTTACAAGTAGAATATTCTCGTATAATTGGGAGCCTTATGTATGTCACGAA
Source organism: Iris pallida (assembly GCA_029216955.1). Classification (NCBI taxonomy): domain Eukaryota; kingdom Viridiplantae; phylum Streptophyta; class Magnoliopsida; order Asparagales; family Iridaceae; genus Iris; species Iris pallida. Next base: position 38,719,232 of record JANAVB010030220.1, read on the forward strand.
CTGTACGCGACCGGACATAGCTCAATCAGTTAACAAACTGAACAGATACACGAGTAATCGAAAAAGATCACTGGAAGACTATTATTAGAGTACTCAGATATTTAAGATACACTAACGACTATGGATTGCACTATACTAAATATCCAACTGTACTCGAAGGATACAGTGATGCAAATTGGATATCTGATACTAAAGACTCGAAATCCACAAGTGGATGTCTTTACACTTGGAGGTGCAGCAATATCGTGAAAGTCCTCAAAACAAACGTGCATAGCCAGATCAACTATGGAATCTGAATTCATAGCTTTGGATAAAGCAAGTGAAGAAGCAGAGTGGCTTCGAAATTTCTTGGAGGACATTCCAATATGGCCAAAGCCCGTACCAGCAATCTGTATACATTGTGATAGTCAATCTGCTATCGGTAGGGCACACAGTCATATTTATAACGGTAAATCAAGACACATTCGAAGACGTCATAATACCGTTAGACAACTTCTCTCTAATGGCATAATCACGATTGATTATGTAAAATCAAAGAAAAATCTTGCGGATCCACTAACTAAAGGTTTGACAAGAGAGCAAGTATATAAGTCATCGAGGGGAATGGACTTGAAGCCTATGATAAAAGAAGTTCCATAAAGGAAAACCCAACCTAGTTGACTGGAGATCCCAAGATCTAGGTTCAAAGGGACAACCTAATTATGTGAAATTCTTAAATGACACTGACGAGTATTTAAATACTCATCCAATTCTCTAGGATGACAAATAGTAGTGTCGCCTACAAAGAAAAATTAGGGTAAGCATTGCTTTTAATGATTCCTATGACTTGAAATTCAAGTGGAGTATAGCAGGATACTCTTATTAGGAAGTCACCTATATGAGTGTGGAAGTGGGGCCGCTTCTATGAGAATTATAAGGCCGAATTCTCTAAGAACACTTATGAAACCAGGCATATGTTCAGGACCAAAATGAACACAACAATAGAAGCAATATTGGTCGGAAAGAAGTTGTGTGATATTTATTGACTCAAGTTTACAACAAAAAGCTGCTCAGTTCAAGACATCATGTTCACTGGATAGCTAGTAAACTCGATAAATATTTACAAGGGAAGGTTCAAGGCCAAAAGCTACCTATCCTGGTACAATAACTTTTCAAATGATCTCTCTCTCTTATGTCTACATCTTGTCTGTAAGGAGTCTGTATTGTGTCTGCATTGTACACAGTCAAATATTCATTCATGTGGGGATTGTTGAAAAATATGAATGTATATTTGTTATAATAATAATATCTTTTTTTTCTATCAACGAATCTATGAAAAGGTGTACGAATCTTTTCATTGGAAAAGGTGTACGAATCTATTTATTGGAAATGTATCCCCTTTCCATCGTGTCTCTTTATTTCTATAAATACAAATATGTTTGGAGCATTCAAGCATTCATTCAATTCATCCATATTGCATTAGTTAGTCCAAGGGAGAGAGACAATCAACGTTGCTTCGACGAGTTCCTACGGTATGAAGTGTTGCTACCGAAGGAATGAACCGTTGTATCCTGGGAGACTAATCGCCATTAAACCGTAAGCACCAGTGCGGGGCGAATATTGTCTTAAGGACATTGAACCAAGTTCAAGCCTCGGTATCATTTATTTATTTATTTATATTTTAATTTCAGAATCTAAATACAGAGTTTGAGAATTTACACTAACATATAGTAGATGTGCTCGGCATAAATGTTTTCTAAGAAATTTTTTTTTTAAAACAGTGTAATAAGTAACTGTAGTAACAAGTATTAGATAGTGGGTTGGGATAATATATTGATTGGACACAAGTTAAAGCAATCCAATTCCATGTTAACGAGAAAAAAATTATCAGAATTCGTTATGCACATTTGGTTTTTTTTTTCGTGATTGGCACATTTGGATTTTTTTTTTTTCATGTGCAATGACAAAATTAAAGAAAAATTAAGGGGGAAAAGCTTAAATTTTAGCTAGAAACCTAGAATCCAATGCATAAGCGAACATACCATCTCAACGTCTATGACTTCCAAGACTCGTTACAATGAATTAACAAAACATGTCAATAGCTTGCATAAAAATAAAAAATAAAAAAAATCAATTTTAGCTGCGAAGACTACAATTCTAAGAATGGTTCCATCTCAATTTCTATATTTCTCTATGACCAAATAAAGAAGGAAAAAATCACAGAAATAAAATTGAAAAAAAGAAGAAGAGGGGGGAAGGGAGGGGTGCCTGTGCTTCCTTGGTGAGCGCGAGGGGCTCCCACTGCGCGCGAGTCGAGAACTGCAACCACAAAAGAATAAAATCGTCGACATTGCTGGCTCAAGAAGAGGAGGAGGAGGAGAAGAGTGTACCATGGCTGAAGCAAGTTTCACCGCTCCGAGACACGAGGAAGATGGAAGGAGTAGGCTCTAAAGATTGAGGGGCCTGCTGGACTTGGCTTGCACTTTGGTTGAGTTGGGTTTTGCAAATGCACTAGTCCGTTGGGTACACCGAGAGTCTCGTAGGAACAGACATCGTTCGAATCCTCCCTTAACGTTTTTCATTGGTCCGAAGAAAAGAACATCTCAAAAAAATATATAACTATTCCCATGTACAAACAAATCAAATCTTCTAATATTGTTAAAAAGAATGTTTATTATTTATTTTAATTTTTTATGGTAAGGTTTAAATTGATTTATTAGGACTTGTAATATAATTAACTTATGGTTTAGTAGTAATTTGAATATATTTTAATTATTATTTGTTATAGTATACTTTTAGGACCTTGGATATACATTTTGTTAGATAATATTATAATTTTAAGATTTTATACACGTACTCATTTATTAAGACCTAGAAATTAATTAGAAAGTGTTTTTTTATTAAGCAACTATATACATACGACTCATTTTGAACTGATTGAAAATTTCTCTATAATAGAATAATTTTTAGCATTGTTGGGTGGGCAAATAACACTAAAAATAAATTCCATTACAAACTAGAAAATTATATAAGCCTAAAGCTAGCACCACCGGAGTTTGACCAAACCTGGTAACGGTCCAAGTTTAACTACATGTTAACTAGTGGTGGCAATATTCAATTTTGGACCGAGAACCGAATCAAACCTAATAAGAAACTTGGTTTGAAAAAATAAATCAGTTGATTTTGATTGTCGGTTTCGATTTTGAATCAAAAAAAATTATAAGATTTATATAATTATTAAATACCATCAATTGTATACATATTTTATGTTAAAAGTGTATATTTTGAAACAATATTTATATATACGTGTTTTAAAATTCAAATTTGGTAATTTAACAACTAGTCCAATTTTGGATCAACTTTAAAATACAACATATCTATGTATAAAAATTATAATTTTTAATATAATTTAACAAAATCTCAACTTTTGTAGTGCCTGTCCCGTTCAGTCAATCGGAGGAATCGAAACGCCGACGGCATTCGGACCTAGCCTTGCAACGGCTGCTCGAAGACTCACTCGGTCAAGACGACTTCTCGCTCAGATGGGGTAGTTTCGGTAAACTTGCCTCATCTTAGCCTTCACATAATAAAATCGCATGTTTTCAACCTGTACAAGTTAAGCTTGATAATAAAAGAGACGCATCCACATAGCTAAGGAAATAATCCCGACGGGTCGAAATGTGTTAGAACATGGAAAATGGTCCCACGGTCTGCTTGGAAGTTTGCTCAACGTGATTTCAAAATTACACTTGGTCCTTCGTCCCATGGCTTGGGAGAAGGAAGTTGGCCTAAGTTGCTAAGTTGCCGAAATGCTGGAATTAGCTTAAGTCATAGGCGTCGCCCACATGAATGCTTGATAAGCATGCTCGGTTCCGTCGTCCAAGGCTTGGCATAGCCTTTGTCTGTCCCGTGGTTTAAGTCGTGTTACACGGCTTGTGGATTAAGTCTAGGCACCCAAAGGGCTTGGTTGATCAAGTCGAGCACGTGCACGGTACGTTCTCTCGATGCAAAGCTTGGCGTAGCCTTTTCTCATCGAGTCGTTACCCGAATAAGTTAGACGAGAGTTGTGTTGGGCTATCGAAGTCATAGCAAGCATTGTTCCATATTTCTTGTGGTTGCCAAGTCACTTAGTCCCACGAGAACAAGGCTCGTCATATAAAAGTATGTGACTTGAGTGATAGCGTCGCCTAGAGAACAAGGTCTGTCTAAGGCACGAGCCACGGTTGGTTTAGTAAAAAGCATACCACGGACAAAGGAAGTCCACGCGACTGGTTGTCGCCGAGATCGGTCCCGCTACTTAGGAGTTTCGATAAGTCTCGATAAGCAAGTACACGAGATCGGTCCCGCTACTTGGGAGTCTCAATAAGTATCGATAAGGAAGCACGCAAGATCGGTCTCGCTACTTGGGAGTCTCGATAAGGAAGTCCACGCGACTGGTTGTCGCCGAGATCGGTCCCGCTACTTGGGAGTCTCGATAAGCAAGTACACGAGATCGGTCCCGCTACTTGGGAGTCTCGATAAGTATCGATAAGGAAGCACGCGAGATCCTACTTGGGAGTTTCGATATAGAAAAGTCACGAGATCGGTCCCGCTACTTGGGAGTCTTGATAGAAAGTTGGAAAGCATGGTCATGAATAAGGAAGGACTTGGTAGATCGAGTTGAGTCTTGCATGATCATTGGACAACTTGCGCGCAAGGTGAATTCCTCGAGCGATCCCGGGGCGCCGGGTTCGTGTCGGCCTAGGAGGAATTGTAGATATTATACAGCCTTTATCGATGGTACGACTTGATTGAAGTGAACCGTTACAATATAGGTTGCGGGTCATTCGGTGGGAGCTCGTACCTCGCCACGCGGATGGTCATCGTATGCAAAGATCCATGATAGCTTGACATTGCTAATGACCACTCATATAGATGTGTCGGCATAAGAGCGGCTATCCGCGTGTATGCCTTTGGATTGCGTCGAGTACTAGCAAGTTACGAGTTGGGTTAACAAGTTATATGCTTATAGCGAGCGCTAGCCTTGAATCGGCACAAGTTAGGTGGGCACGGTCATAACACCATTCTGGAGCCTAAGATTTGGCTATAGTAAGGACACGTGCTTCGGTATGAATGTGGCATCATCTCGAGTTAAGTCAGGAAGGACCATAAGGCAAGTTGGTTAAGTCTGGTTGATCATTGGGAGGTGTCACGACCCGCATCCGATTTTCGGACGCGAGCTCATAAGCAAGCCAGCTACGTATCGAGTGGACTCCAGCCCGACTCGAGTACGTATAAGCTGTCCAGAATAGGGTATCATGTCTAATCTAAACTATATCTCAATCCACAAGAATCAAATAAAACAAGAATGAACAAGTATGGGTCAAGGTCTGCAGCCCATTAGCATATTGTTCGATTAGACTCCAAGAATAATATGAGTCTATAAATAAGCAAAATATATCATGGTACGAAATATAAAGCACGAGAAGATAATAAGAAATATTACAAGCAAATACCTGTGTTCCTGCAGGTGTAATCACTACCATCATGAGCCGCTAACTAGACTCCATGCAGTCGCTAAACCTGAAGAGATCATCAGGTCCTCAGAGGACTATCAAGATACATAATATACAAGCCAGCATGTAACAGTACAAATATACAAAGAAGTAAGGAACAATCAAGGATATCCAACGAGACAAAATGAACCAAGACATAAGATCTAAACACAAGGATCCTAAGACACTGGCATGCCATACTAGAAATGGCTAATAGGTCAAAGCTATAGACTGCAGTCAAGGCAAGTACTCACAATCTATAGTGTCTCAATCGCAGTCAAGGCAAGTACTTACAACCAAGACGGTAGCCAATTCTAGTATAAAATCCTATAGACCGTAGTCAAGGTAAGTACTCCCAATCTATAGAATGTCAAAGTCAAGTCCTACTCAAGTCAAGTCAAGTTATAATCAAGTCGAGAGAATCATGGTGTAGGACTAGACGACTCTATCAAGGGATACATATGAAACTAACACAGTCTAACAGATAGAAACATCATAACAGAAAGGAACAAGAATGTGCAGACAACTAGAAACATGTAAAGTAAAACTATAACAGGATGAGTGTACTAGACATGGAATAAAGCAATCATGAATGTAAGAAAAAAGATCGCAGCGAGATGATGAACATAAATATAAATTATACTGTACAAGTTGGCAAGGTATACTTGTCTGGGGGTTGCACGGAGAACCAACAATGTATCGCCAATCAACAAGTCAAAAAGTCCAAGTCATCACAACTGTTTCCGAAAGCTGAAATAAACGTTACCAATATTCTCAGAATAGTCAAATTAGCTAGGATTGCTTGTCCTTAAGTCCAATTCTGGACACAGGGGCAAAACAATAATTTTGGGCAAAAACGGTGTCCGTCGTTGGACCCACTTTGCACCGAAAAGCGTGCCAGAGTCAATGGTCTCTAAAGTCGTCAAACTATATGTCTACGAATTCATTTTGACGATATGAACCCAATGGTATGTCCAATTTTGGATACCGGTAGACCGTGCACAAAATTGCCTGTTGAGTGGGACCGTGGGGCCCACAAAACGGCGGTCCAATCAACTGTCTCAGAATTGGACCAAACTTAGCATACATGACCAGAAAAATGATACGATCCTGTTGGCGTAAGTTTCGTCTCGATCTGACGACTATGTACAAAGTAATTAGGAAATTTGCATACAGGTCGATACGGTTAATTTTGACGGATACGCATCAAATTCGTCGCGCACATGCGACCAATTTAAATTTCGTCAAAGCCCACACGTCCACGAAGCCGTTACGCACCTTTCGATGCTTTCGATTCGCGACCACGTCGCCCGGATTGGCGGGACGCACGTCGTATCGATGAATTTTCTAGTTTTTAAAATAGATTTTCGGTGAACTTCGGGATTCGATTTCTAGTCGATGATTTCCAAATCCACAAAAAGGGTCGTGAAGTCCTATATGTTGTCTACAACCCTGTTTAGATAGAATTTTGAAACTGTCGGACGATTGGCAAGGAATCGCCTTCCAATTTAGGGTCGGGACTGGGTTTTACCCGGTTTTACAAACATGTTTTTCGTCGACTTCGAGTTGAATTATCGGCCAACATAAGGCATATAAATTCGATCTAATAGATGGTATTGGAAGTTGTATAGGTCGTGTTCATACCCGAAGTCGTGGATCGACGAACGATCAATCCTACGCTGTAAAATCTCCTCGCGAAGTGGTCTCCTTGGCTGATGTGGTTGCTGTCAACTCCCGCGCGCACTGTCTGCTGTCGTATGCAGCTCTGGCCGTCGGCGATGCTCGGCCTGCCGCCGCCAACGTGCGGCGGCGCGCACGCAGGGGGCGCACGTGGGTATGAGTTAGGGTTAGGGTTTTGATGATTTCTCCTTCTCGCTCTCTCGATATGTTTATGTATGCATATATATATCCCCTCGGCTTGGCTACAGGGGAAATATGGGCTCGGGTTCGAACTAACATTGGAAGGATTGGGGAAGGGCTCGGCCTGTGGGGACTCAGGGCTGTGGGGCTTGGCCGAGAGCTTTAGCTCTGCTGCTGCTCTATTCCTTTTTGTTTTTCTTTTCTTTTTTTTAATTTCTTTTTCTATATCATATGTATATTTCTTATTTCTTATTTCTTTTTCTATTTCAATATCATATGTATATATATCTATATATATATAAATATCTATGTACATATATATATATATATATATATATATATATATATATATATATATATATATATATATATATATAGCTCCCTGAGGAGCGCTCGGCGGGTGGCGACCGGCCCCCTGGTGGCCGCCGCCGTGGTGGGGCGCCCCCTGGCCGCTCGTGCTGGCTTCCGACGGGTTGCTCCCCCACCCGTCAGCGCCCTGGCAGCCTCCTTGCGGCCCTCAGTGCCGCCGCCCTCTCCCTTCGCGGCGTCAGCCCCGGCGTCCCCGGCGCCCCCGTCGCAGGCGGCGCAGCGGCTCCGCTCCGGCTGCTTCTTCTTCCTCGGCAGCCCTCCGCCGTGCCTGCCTCCCCCCTCTCCTCCTCCGTCCGCCGCCGTCCTCGCGGAATAGCCCCCCCTCGGTTGAGGGCTCCCGCCCGCTCCCGTAGTCGGGCCCTCCCCCACCGCCTCTCCCCATCCGACCTGGTCCTGCCTCGCCCCCCTCCGGTGCCCCTGCCCTCCCTCTCTTCTGGGCTCGGATGGCCGCGGCTCCCCCCTCCGCGGCGACGGCCGGCGTCCGCTTCACTTTTCCGCCGTCGCCACCCCCTCCTTCAGTCGTGGCCCCTTCACCAGCTCCGCTCCCCCTCTGGCGTCCCTCCACCAGCCTTCCCGCGGAGCTCGGCTCCCCAGCGGTGGCCCCCCTTCAGCGCCTGCCAACAGGGCCGGCGACGCCCTCCCGCTCCCGGCGGCCTCCTCCCCCTCGGCTGAGGACTCCCGCCCCCTCTCACGGTGGCCCAACTCAGCGACCTCCTCCTTCGTCCCCCCGGCCGTGTCTCTCGGAGGCCCTGGGCTGGCCGCCCCTCTTCGGTTCCCCCTAGCGCCGGAGCTCTCGCCGGAACCGTCGTCGGTGGCTCCCTGCCTCTCCACCCCCCTCCGTCGCTCCCTCCGTCTCCAGCCAGAGGGCCCTCCCCCCACCCCGTCTGTTAGCCCCCCGTCCGCTAGAGGACGCTCGCCCCATCCGCTTCCCTCTCTCCCTCCCAACCGGCTTTGCCCTGTCATTCCTCCGGGACGGTCCCCGCCGGAGCCCCCGCTTCCGTTCAGCACCCCCTATCTCCGCCGGTGCTCCTGCTCGCGGGGGGGGCCCGAGATCCTCGATTTGCTCGCCCATCGGGCAGTGCGCCCCTTTCTTGGGCAGGGTGCCCCTTGGGTCCCGCGCCCACATCTGTCCCGGCGGACAGTCCTCCGGTCCGTCCTGATCCCTCCCCCGCCAGTTCTCACAGGCCCCTCGGCGGCGCTTTCGTCCCCCGCTCTGCTCCGGTCTTCGCGGCGGAGCTCTCGCCCGCCGAACCCCCGTCCTCGGTCGGCTCCGCCTCCACCGGACGTCGGGGAGGGCGTTGTGCCCCCTCGTTCCGTGCGTCCCCTTCGGGCCGTGCACCGCTTCGGGGCGCACACCCCCTCGTATCGCGCGCCACCTACCCCCGTTCAACGCGGTCAGAGCCCTTCCTTGAGCCTTGTGTCCGCTTTGGGCCGCGGGTATAACACCCAGTTTTCCAGATGAGGGTATTTTTAAAATTTTGTAATTATAATTATTATTTATTAATATTTATTTCACATTATGATTTTTGGTGATTTTTGATTATTTTTAAACTATTTAAAAACTGGTTTAAGTCATGACTTGTGATTTTGTTGTGCAGCTAGTGAAACCATAGAGACTGCATGACCTAGAGCCTAACCATGTCATTAGAATGATTTAATTATCATTTTTAGCCTAGGGGTATTTTGGTCATTTGGCCTCTTTGAATTATTTCATGATTTATTACATTGGTGATTGTTAATTTTGACTTTTGACTAGCTGTGACTTAAGAGACTAACCTAGAAGCTAACCCTAGTTATGGTTACTTGGTAGACAATGTTGTGACCCTAGTCTAACTTAAGTTAACCTCATCCTAGCCATTAGAATCTAGTTTTCAAATAGGAGGAATAGAATAGGTGCATTAATTTCATGACATGATTTTAATTCCATGACTAGTGCAATTAGGCCCATGACTTAAGCCCAAACCCCAACAAGCCCACCCATGGCAGCCAACCTAGGGTTTCCTACCCCTATTTAATGCCTCTTGCATTTGTTCTTGCCTCTTTTATTAATTTTCCAAGTTTTGAAGAAAGAGGTAAAGAGCCATCTTCCCTAATCCCTAACTTTTTCATTTCAACTCCTTTTTAACCCTAGTCTTTTGCATTAGGACCTAATTAGTGTTTATTTACTGTTGGTGGAGAGTAATCCCAGATTTTGAGCAAATTGGGGATCCGAGCTAGCAAGGAGGAACACTTCATTTGGGGCTTTTTCTAGCTATTTGCACCTATAGGTAAAATTCTTTAAATTGCATTAATATTTTGTTTTCTTTGCATTTAGGGCAAGATCTAGGAGTCCCCTAGTTGTCCCTGAAGTTTGGGTCGATTTCGTGTCCGTTTGGTGTCCGTATCGGACACGTGTCATAAGTGTTGTGTAGGTGTTTGATTAAATGCCACTTAGGAATTTATTTTCGATTTTTGTAAAACCAATTACATGAATTTGTAGATCTAGATATTTATATTAACTTTTGTGAAGACTGATTTGGTTTTCGTGTCAATTTCGTGTCGAAATCGAGTGCGGACACGCTGTACGACACGCGTGTGCGCTGTCCTGCTACCCGTGTCCTGTTTCTCCCTGGACACAACGTTTCGACACGCGAAACTTGGCATGGAGGTTGGGGCAGTGACTGACAAAGTCACTCCCTAAGTTTTGTGACACCTCGTTTCGTGTCGGACACGAAAACGAAGCCGCACGGGTTTTGATCTGGGCTGAACACGCAATTTCAGGGTTCTGACACGGGCTTCGTGTCCCTCATGGACACGTCGTGGTGACGTGTCAGGGACACGAACACGTAGCCCAATATGGGGTGAACCCCTAGACACGAGCACGTGTCCTAATTCGTGTCGTATCGTGTCCACGAGTGGTGTGCACGCGTGCACGACGCTGTCTGTGCACAGTTTTTGTGTGTGTGTACGAGCAGTATTTGGACACGAATTGTGTCCAGTTTCGTGGACGCTGAGACACCCCACGACACGTACACACATGTATCTTCAATTACCAACCTTTAATTTTTAATTATCAGTGGTTATTTGAACTTGATTAGGGAATTCCCCGAATTTCCTTATATGTGCAAACTGTCAGTTTGGTTCAGAGGTTATAATGTATGTTAACTGTTGTTTTGGTGTGTTTGATTCAAATATAGATTCATGTACACATGTAATAGATACTGCTAGGTTGGGTTTTCAAGTTAGATAGGGTTTTGCACTTGAGGGAATGGATTTCGATATTGGGTTTAGGCTGTGCATGTGGACTGATACGCAGTTCTCATTTGTCAATTCTGTTTTTTTTAAAAACATTTTAACTGATCCTGAATGTTAAATTTGCTATGTTTTAATCCATTGCATTGTGTTAGGCATTGCTTAGGACTTGCATTGAAGGATTTGCATTCACATATGCACTGTCATTCACATGTGCACACACACACTCACATCTGAACTGTCACTGCCCTGTTAGGCTGTTGTAAATCCTAAGATGTATATGAGTTTCAAACCATGTTTTCTCCATGATAAATCACCATGTCGAATTCATTTATACATGAGCTACTCTACTGCAATGTTGGTTACATAGTAGGTTGGAATGATATCAAGAGCATAGGGCCTTCGAATTTGGATTTTGAGTGTTAACTGTCAGTTGTTCTCAGGAATTCCTGAGATTAGTTTATTGTCTTTTCTGATATCCACACCATTGGTTGCCACACACTGTTTTAAAAAACTGTCACACATTTTTTGCTGATTCAGAAGTTTGCACACACACAAAACTGAGTTTTGATTCAACTGTGAACTGAATTTGAGTTTTGTTTGTAATATATGTTCTATGGGTTAAAGTGAAATTGTTATATGTTAATTGAGTTTGGGTTTGAGGGGTTATGCATATGTGAATCTAACTCAAGGAAACTGAGATAGAATGGCACAACTGAAATCGAAATCTGAGCTTGAGTGAAACTGTGATATCCCATCATTTTTTTTTCTGAGATTTCTTAGGTTTAATGTTAACTCAATGAATGTTCAGTTTTAATTGAATGTAATGTCTTGAACTCTAGGTTCAGACATTATCCTTGGCCAGGTATCAGATATGCTACCTATCATGTTACAAGAGTGCTACCTTGTTGAAGTGTAGCCCATATCCTTCATTTTGTTTTAGATCATACTCCATTACATTGCTTGCATATCCATCTATAATTCATGATAGGTTCTGCTATACACTGATAGCTAAATCCTAATATTCCTATTGCTTACACATGTACACACACAACTACACTAAAAAAATGAGAATCACATGGAACCACATGTTCACCCTCTACACACACATGAACTGTCACACACACTTAACCACCCTTTCCATTTTCCTGTGATATTTCCTTTATGATTGTTTGAGTTGGTAGTGTTGGTTATAGGGTTGGTTTGAGGTAAGGAGAATTTGAATATGTGCATGATGGTTAGGAGGGATTAGTAGATAGAGTGTGACTCCATGTGTGGGTATCACTTAGTATCTAAATGTCTATATGTCTATCTATCCATTTGTTTGCCTAAATATCTATCTATGTGTATATATATCAGGTTATAGCTATTGGGTATACATACATTATGAGATTAGATATTGGTAGCAATAAGGGATGGACTAGTACCCTAGGTATACTAAGGGAACATGATAAATATATAGGTTGAGGAAGCTAGGTTTTGAACTTAGAGGACCCATTAGACCTAATTTGACCTAGAGATGACCAAGTTTGACTTAGACCTAATTTAACCTAGACAGTTGACCAGGTTTGACTTAGAGTTGACTTTGACCTAAATTTGACTTAGAATCATGTAGATTGTATCATAAACTTCATTTGTCTTATTTTAAACATATTATAACCTATAGTGCTTTATCTAGGACATTGTGACTCTGGTGCAGGCATCTGATATTATACTACTCTTTTCAGAGTAGCAGGCGAGTATTCTCTGATAGTTCTCTCATTTATTTGTCAATTACTGTACTTCAGTTCTAGTTAGCTGTATGTGATTCTCTGTTACAAACACGTATTTTTATTTCTGAATCCATGTATACGACACACATACTTACTCGTCTTACCTCTATTATTCGAATCACCATACGAATCACTATTCGAACCACCTATTCGTATCTTCATATGTTGGTTGGACTTTTATTCGATTGATGTGTCGGATTTTGGATTCATTTGTATTAGATGGGCGGGGAAATACTTGATTAGACATGTGAACATTTCCACTATTCGAACCACCCCCTGTGAATAATATTCGAACGATAGCCATTCCACACCCGGCCAGGTGTGTGATGTGCCGTATTTACCCTTAGCCGTTTACATGTCTAACTAAGTATTTTAAACACACTTGGATAATTTATTCGAATCATTATTAGAACATCATGTGAATCACTATTCGTATCACCTTATTCGATTCACCATATTAGAACAATGATTAGAATTACATTCGACTCATCTTATATTAGACTCACTTTGGGATTACACTCGACTTATGTTGTACCATCCGAACTCATTATGTTACTCTAGTTCAGCTAGATTTTATTTTACAGTCTTCTTTGCTATGTTTCTCTTCTTGTTTAGTTACCTTACTTCTTTGTACCTTAACTGCTCTCTACATCATTACTCGTACAAACTGCCATATTCATCAATACAACTGTCTATAACTGCTTTATAGTTCTCTGTCATTTACTTGGGTTTTCTAGATGAGATTGTGCTCGTTCCTGTCCTGACTGGACCTGTTGAAAATATTACAGATGCTTGCCCTGAGGACATTTGCCCTACTTGCCTTGGAGCAGGAGATGGCTTAGCTACCTATGGCCCCGACACTCAGGAGTGATCGGAAGACTAGCTAGTAGACTTGGTTTAGTTTTTCATGTTTTAGAATTTTGAATTGTAATAACTTGAGATTCGAGTTTGTATTTGAGTTTGTTTAAGATACTATTTATTTAGTAGTTATAAATGTTGTTATTTAGTTTTTAGTTATAAACTTCTGTGTTATCTTATTGTGCTTAGACTGTGATTGAGATTTCATTATATCTATACTTGTCCTCCATTCGGAGTTGAGATATTGACAAGTACATTATATAATTGCGTGAGTTGTTGATTAGATAGTAATCTAGGACAGCGTTCTACCGTCGACACTGCGGCGTAGGCTGGACGTACCCACTTCTCGTGCCCTTACTCAAGGACGCGGGTCGTGACAGCGGGTCCACCCCTCTCCCGCCCAGACTTGTCTTCATAATTTGAAATTCGATTTTCGAATTTTCAAATTGTGGTGATAGCCTGTAGGAACCCGAAATTTGGGCTCTCCAAATTTCTAATTTTGGTACTCAGTCTCTTTACTTTTGTTAATCTACTCTACAGGATCATTTTGTGTTTTCCGGTCCATGTAACCGTGTAACGCCCCAGTCCCAAAATACGTAGGACTAGGAACGTAGACATGCCAGCTGTATTCATACGAAGTATACTCCAATATATGGAAGCCTCGTATAAATACATAAGCTGTAAATGCAGTAAAACCACAACTAATCTCATCCACACAGAATAACTGAATAAAAGATCATATAATGAAATTGTCTTGATACAATATGTTGGGCGGAGACAAATCCACTACCAACAAAATAAGAAAAAGTACATAGAAAATAAAATGAGTGGCGAGCGAAGCGAAGACGATCCAAATACAATCATCCTCGAAGAAATAGAGCGGATCACGGCTAGATCTAGAGCACCTGTGAAAGACAAGAGCACATACCTGGCAAGACAACTAGGTCCTCAGAGGGACGTAACAAGACACATCATAGCATGCCATATAAACTGAATAAATATCGCTCAAATAAATAAGTAAATCGAATTTATAACATGGTCCAATATGCACCTACTGAACGAGCGTACCATCCCCCCAACCAAACAAGGACAGGAGATGGTAAACTAATTCACGACGAAGTATCTTTCCATGCTAAGAATCCGATATGGTATCCAGACCCCAACAAGGTTCAATACCTTCTCATCGAAGTAGTAAGTCACACCTACAACCAAACAAGGACAAGATGTGACGAACTAATCCGCGACAAGTTATTGTTCCAAGCCACGGTCAGATACAAGTACCCAAACCAAAAGTACTCGTACCTAACGGATAGGGTAGCCTACCGTTCTATGTGAAATGTAGTTAAGAACAATCCTTCCTACGCATGGACCCTGGCTGAATAGGATCGGCATAGTCCCCTCTTGGGCACCAGAGGCCCCAGCAGGAAGAGCATGGGTCATCAACCCCGTATCTCCAGCGGAGAGTCCGGGTCACAAGGGAAGTGTATCGAAGCCCATACGCTAAGGAATTGTCCTCCCCGCCCAATGCCTACTGTGTTGTATCCACAACACAAACCACTATAACCGCTAAGTCAAACTAGCATGCAACTTCTATTAGCGGTTATTCCTATCGCACGGCTTGTACGTACTGGTGGCCAGCCAATCATGCACTTCCGTGTTCTATATGCGACACACAACCTCGTGTTACAACGTGTCAAGGCCAATGAATGCAACACACAAGGTGGTCCCTTAAATCTAGGTTTAATGTGAGAAAAATAATACATAGCAGGAAAATAAATGAACAATAAGTTCTAACAGTTATGCCATGTATCACAGTTTATTTTGCATAAAGAAAATAAATAATGCATGAAATATGAGCTACAATAAATAAACAGCAAATGGCAAGGTGTCTTGCCTGGTAGGGCGCCTGGTGTGCTGCGGTAATCACGGTGGCACGAACTGCAACTTCGGTGCGACAACTACACAAGGGAAGCTCTGATGGTGGCACGGAAAGTTCCATTGGGTCCAGGACGGTCAACTTAGTTAGGGTGGACATAAGGTAGGCTTGAAATTGGCGACGGGATAGGAATAACGGGATTGGTCATGAAGAAGAAGATCAAAGAAAATGGATAATAAAATATTTATGATTTTTAGAAAAACTATTTATAACCCTTGAAGACTATACTTGTAATAGTTGAAACTATTTTTAGAAATATTTAAATATAATAATAAGAATGATAATTTAGGTACTAGTAGTACCAATGAAAAGAAAATAATAATGATAATTAATAGCAAACTTATCCTCAGCAAATAAAATTTGTATTTAACTTATATACTTGTTTACAAGTACTAATTAACAAATACAGCTATTTATGTAATATATACAAAAATAAATAATTTTTGTTAATAACCGTAATATACCATTGTTGTACAAGAGAAGAAAGTAATAATAATACGATAATGATATATATAAAATATATTAATCATATGTTTAAATAATAATGTGCATGTAAAGGTATAAATTACTATTTACCAAAGTGATTAATGTATGATGGTCATTTTAAAAAAAATAAAGACCAGAAAATATAATAATAACCTACACATGAGACAAAAACAAAACAAAATAACATAAAATAAAATAATAATAATAATACTAAAAATAATAATAAGGGGCCTCACTGTTCTTTGAGAACAGTAAACAATACAAAGGAAACGAGAGGGGTTGAGAATAGTGAACAAATAAAGGGGCTTACTGTTCTTTGAGAACAGTGAACAATACATAGGAAACGAGAGAATAGTGAACAAATAAAGGGCTTACTGTTCTTTGAGAACAGTGAACAATACATAGGAAACGAGAGAATAGTGAACAAATAAAGGGGCTCACTGTTACTGTTCTCTGTCCTTTGTGAATAATTACAAGGAGGAAGAGGAAGTGAGAGAAGAAAACGAAAAAGAAGGGAAGAGCGGCGGAGAGAGAGAGAGAGAGGAAGCGGCGGAGAGAAGGGGAAAATCGTCGGTCGGCGGCTGCGGAGGCCTAGCGCGCCGGACACGGGGACGGGGGAGGCGCTCTGGTGGAGAACGCGTAGGCACGGTGGTCGGAGCTTGGCCGGGGGTGCGGAAGAGAGGTCGGCGGCGGCACAAAAGAAACGGGGGTTCGGTCGGCGGCGCGTCGAGGTGGTGAAGGCGCAGGGAGCGGCTGACGGTGAGGAAAAGCGATGGCGGTCCGGCGGCGTTGGGTTGAGCGGAGGAGTACGGCGGAAGTGAGGGGTTCCGGCGGAGGGTCTGGCTAAGGCGGAGGAGTCTAGGGCTAGGAGGCTGAGGAGAACGCCGGTGCGGTGACGCGACGGCTGAGAAGCAGCGAGGAGAAGAAGAGGGGTTTGGGCGAAGGGTTTCGCCGGGACGGAGCAAGAGGTGGTGAGGGCGACGCTGGCTGGGGGCGAGCGCGCTGCTCCGGCGCAGTGGGGCCGGACACGGCGGAGCGCGGCTCATCGACGAGGTATGGGTTTAAATTGGGTTTCCTTTCCTTTTTCTTTTCTGTGGTCGCGGCGGCGTGGTGATGACGACACTGTCGGGGTCTTGGCGGGTGGCCGGGTGAGGACTACGGTGGGAGGGTATGCTGGTGGTTGTGGTAGATGGCCGTTGGCTGGTCGTGGCGGCGATGGTGATCGACGGTGGCGGTCCGGCCATTGGCCGAGGTGGCAGTGTCGGGAGTCGCGGGTCGATTGGGATGGTGATGGGTGATGGTTCTGGGGGTGTGGCCATGGGCCGAGGTCAGGGTATTTGTGGTTTCGACAATGGTGGTGGTGGTCGTTAGTTGGCTGGGATTGGCCGGGGCGGTTTATCGGGTCGGGGGTTTGCTGTGGTGTGGGGTGATGGTGAACGGCCACGTTGGTGGTCGGGGGTTTGCTGTGCTACTCCTAAGGGTGGCGTTCAGGTGCTGGTCGAGGTCGGGCTGGGTTAGAATAGGGTTAGGGATATTATGTGTCGGGGTTGTCGACACCGCGGGGAGGAATATTTGTATATGTAATGGATGGAATAAGAAATTGGAACGTGGAACACGGACACGGACATGAGGCACTTGATTTGCTATGGAATTTATTTGTGGAGGAATTCATAGTAGGTGAATAATGTGGAGGAGTACCTGCCTATATTTATAGGATGTGGGAATTCCCACTTTGGATAGGATTAGGAATAGATTAAACCCAATTTGGATATTCCCATATTTAGTTTAAAAGCAATCAAATCAAATCCAAATCTAATTAATATCAAATTAAATACTTTTAGTTTAAAATCAAATCAATTTAAAATATGGATAGTTTACTATTTAAATGTATCCATGGAATCAAATCAAATTTAAATTGTCACAAATATTTCAAAATATGTTTTCCAAAAATACTATAATAATTAATTTTGAAAATAATAAATCTTTTTGAATAATAAATCTTTTTGAATAATAAAATATTAATATTAATAAATCTAGAAAATTACATTTTTATTTAAAATAACCCAATAAACAATTACGAAATATATGTATGCAAAAATATTCTTTACATAATTAGACTTTTCTAGTATACAAAATATTATTTATTATTAATAACTTTTTAGAAACAAAAGGCTTTTTATAGCAAGAATAATAATTATATAATTTTGAAAGTGTATATTAAAATAGAAAAGAAAATATTTTTATAAAATATGTACGCTCGCACATATTCGTACTCGTCGAGCAAATGAAAAGTTCACATACGACGTACAATACGACTACGTGACATACAGTACCAAAAATTTTAAATCCATGCAAATTAATAAATAAAAAAATAGTAGAAATTTAGGGGTTTTACAAACCGCTTGTTATGCTCTTTTGGAGCACCCTTTTCTTATTCAATAAAATTGGCTTGTTAATATATATATATATATATATATATATATATATATATATATATATATATATATATATATATATATATATATACACACACACACACACATAAATATACAATAATAACAATATAATAAGAATAATATAATAAGAATAATATAATAATAACAATAATAATAATAATAATAAAATAATAATAATAATATAATAACAATAATAAGAATAATATAATAATAACAATAATGATAATAATAATAAGAATAATCATAACCAACTAAAATGTCCACTAAGAGTCCTTGGTGAACATATCATACCCCATCTTTATTTGGCCCTAGAATTTCATATAGTTATTCGAAAACACCATTCAAATATTAATACTGAACTGTTAACTATTTAAAAAATATTTGTCAAGTCCTAAAATAGATAAGAAATATTTGTACACACCTAAAATGTCTACATGGTCGTCTTTGATCTTTCTACATGCCTACATGGGCTTGGATTTGACTTGGGTCTAATCTGGACAGGTTCGGTACAACCGGGTTCCCGAAAACTCAATATAATTAAATAATAAATAAACTCTTCGGTAGGGTTAAGTCGCAACTCGGCCTGGTTTTCCTAGTTAGAACAATCCTATGACTCAGCCTTCTCCTACTATGGCTAAACACTAGTCAAAGCACGCTACTGCACTATCCGTGCCATGATTACTAGTCGTCTTGTACTCCAAAACTCATCTGTGGCTAAAGCCATCTATCATAACAATTATCTAATAATTATTTACAAAAATTTTAAAATCCCTATTAAATCAAATAAATGAATAAATAAATATTTCAAAAAAAATTCGGGAAGGGGAGCTACAGGAGGCACAGCCTCGATCTTAAGGCACGAGCAAGTGTATTGGCACGACCAGCACGAGTCGTCCCCCTTGACGTCGTTGGCACGAGAATGGTCTAGAGGCACATGAAAGAAGTGAAAGTCTTGGCACGGCCGAGTTGCATAAGTTTTTTTACTCGGCAAGGCACTGCCTCGAATATATATTGAAGCCACGAATAGAGTATAGCACGACCCTGTCGTTGCGTTGCTAAGTATAGGCCAAGTCGTCTTTGTCCTAAAATTGATCATAAGGCAAGACTAGAAAGACAATCAAAAAGGGATTAAGCTGCACAAATTAAATGAACGTGTCAGATTTTTATGGGTGGGCGTGGAGCTCACTCTACCAGTACAGTTGAGTACTGACACCCACACAGTTTTCACGTGCAGGCACAGGTAGAAGCTCGTGGTGCGGAGCTCACTTGGATGCGTCGAGGCACGGTGTTCCTTGGCGATTCGAAGCGTACGGCCGCGTGGAGTCAAAACTTATACGGGACATAATGTATGGATATTGCCTTCCGAATCATCCGCTAGCTCAAGCATTGTATCGAGAGATGAGAGAGAGCAGAGTGACTTATAAAATGAGAGAAAAATGAGCTTGAGAGACTTGTAATCATGGCCTTGCGTCCCATTGTAATCTTATTGTTCAATATCAATAAAGAGCACTTTTGAATAACTTGTGTTTTGTCTCTAAATTTTCGCTGTATGTTCAATGTTTCTACTTGGAACTTCTGTATGACGACCCCGTCGCAGCCGCTGTAATCGTCCGTTATGAAACTGCCTTACACGAGCGCAATCTAGGCTCGTGTGGCATCACGCCTTAGCGAGGACGATCGCTCCTACGGGAGCGGGGCGTGACAACTTTGGATCCAATCAATTAAAAAATAAAAAAATACTCCAACCGTGGAAAACAGAATTGATTATCAATTCGATTTCAGTTATAGCTAATTTCGATTTAATATTGATTTTGAATGTTTAGAATTTTGATTTATTCAATTTTGACTATTTTAATTCGGTTGAAACCAAATAAACCGAAGCTCATTGCAATTAGAGCATCATTAGTAAGGCTCATCCCATTTTATAGATTCTAGATTTAGAATGTAGGAGCTCATTTTGTAGGATAGTAAGTGTCACCCTCACTTTTCCAAGATAGGGGTAAAATGGTAATTTTCTATTTTTGAATATTTTGGGAATTTTATTTCATGAATGTTAATATTTAATGATTATAGGAGTCGGGTTCGAATTTCATCGCATTCCGACTTAATTCGGGACTCCGGAGAATTTCGACTTAAGTTGTGATTAACACATTAATTAGCCATGGCCCACAAAACTTAACATTTAGATCTAAGAGTTTGGCCCAATCCCACATGAGTGTTTAGGCTTAATTATGATTTTTATTTAGTCTAAACTAACCCCAAAAAACCAAATAGGAATTAAACTTCATTTGGAGCAAGGAGGGGCAAACTTGTAATTTGCCATGGGCCCAAACCCCCTTTATTAGGGCCGGCCACTCCCTCCCCCTTTCTCCATTCATTCACTTCAAATCTCTCCATCACCTTCTTCTCCAAGTATTCTTTCAAAAAGAAAGAAGAGAAATCCTTACATTTCATCTCCACATAAAACTTTTCTTCCCATTTTTTTCCATCAATCTCTTCCTCTACCCCAAGTGGTGCTTCTCCAAGCTTTTGGGAGCAAGAAGTGAAGGGGTGTGTCCTGAATAATTTATTTCGTGTCGGAGCCGTGTCGGAGGATTTTAATTGGGATCCATCTCCTGATAGGTACAACCTATCCTCTAATCCATTCTTTTCATTATATAAATTAGTTTGGACCACGTAGGATTTATTCCCGTGTTTGTGTCCCTATTCGTGTCAAGTTTGAGTCCATTCGGTGTGTCCTAGGAGGAGTTTTTTGTGGTTGTGTCCTAGAGTTTTTCCCCAATTTGGACACCCCTAGAAATTAGGTTTTGCCTTTAAGTGGGTTAGGCACTTCTAATTTCATATTTGTGTTAGTGTGTGTGTGTGTCTATATATATATATATATATATATATATATATATATATATATATATATATATATATATATATATATTTTATATATATATATATATATATATATATATATATATATATATATATATATATATATATGAGAGTGTGTCTATATATATAGATACATATGTGTGTGTGTTTATATATAGATATATATGTGTGTTCATATATATATATATATATATATATATATATATATATATATATATATATATATATATATATATGTGTGTGTGTGTGTGTGTGTGTGTGTGTGTGTGTGTGTGTTCATATAAAAAGAAGATGATATATATATATATATATATATATATATATATATATATATATATATATATATATATATATATATATATATATGAACACACACATATATATCTTCTTTTTTTTATATGAACACACACACACACACACACACACACACACACACACACACACACACACACACACATATATATATATATATATATATATATATATATATATATATATATAAAAATATATATATATATATATATATATATATATATATATATATATATATGTGTGTGTGTGTGTGTGTGTGTGTGTGTGTGTGTGTGTGTGTGTGTGTGTCTCAATATATATGATAGTGTGTGTAATTATATATATAGAGAGGGGAATGAATGAGGGGAATGTATGAGTGTTTATATATATAGAGAGAGAGTTTAGAGAGGGATTTAGAGAAGGAGAATAGAGGGAGAAAGAGTGTGAGAAAAGAGGGAGAAAGGAAGGCAATGGCAGCAGCCATGGGGGGGATTAGGAGTTGCTGCCCCCCCCCCCCCCAAAACAGCAGGGTAAGCAGCAGCAGCAGCTGCAGGAACCATAGCAGCAGCAGCAGCAGCAGAAAAACAGCAGCAGTAGTAGCAGTAGCACCCCCCCATAGCCCCATTTAACCCCCCATAAGCGTACGTATATATAGCTATATATATACTCTTATATATACTCTATATATACACCTATTTAAACCCACTAAACTAACCCCTAAACTAGTCCTAAGTGAGAGTTGAAAAGTGAGTTTTGAGTGAGTAAATGAGTGGTTGTGTGAGGGCAAGTGAAGGAGGATTTTAAGATAGGAGCGTCGGAAGGCGTCCAAACTTGAAGGAGACTTAGCTAATATAAAATAGAGTTTGTGGGTAGGCTCCTAAGTCAAAATTGGGTTTTCGTTTAGGATTAGGAGAGTGGTATCATACGATACCATTGAGTATCCTACGGTACTCAAGATAACGGGTAAACGGATAACATGGACCGTAAGATGGACTGGATGTCCACCCTACCTGGAGAACTTTGTAGGTAATAATTGTATAGGCTAGTATCCTACTACCCTACGAAGCCGGGAGTGAAACTTCCAAGGAAAAGCCATTTGGCTCTAATATTAGAGTGGTTTAAGGGTATGTATATATAAAGGGTAATCGGGTAATTTCAAGATACGGGATACGGGTAGTCGGTTTAACTTGAAACTTAGGTGACTTGATGGGTACACCCTACAAATGTTATTTTTGAACCAATTTTGGCTCGGTTGACCCAGAGTTGTATCACTACCACATTTCTAGTTTGAGGGTATTTTTCTCATTTTTGAATTATTTGAATTTAATATATTTATTAGGAATTTTTTTAATAATTTAATTGAATGGTGTGATTTAAATACTAGTTTAATTATTGTCATATGATTTTGGTTAGCCTAACCTAGATTGGACCTAACCTAGATGGGTCATAACTAATTTAGTGAGCCACTTTGAGAATTAGATGGTTTTGGTTAATGGGTTAAGTCAAGTTTAGTTTTGGTTAAGTGATTTGCAAAAGACTAGGAAAGAGCCCTAGTTTCTAGGCCACCCATTAGCCTTGATTCATTCCTAGCCATAGGATGAAACCTAAAAACACTAACCCTAACTAAAGTGGCCAGCCAAGACCCCCCTTGCCTATATAATGTCTCCATAGGGATTTGTGCCTTTCTTTTTTTATTAGTTCTTCATTTTCCTAAAGAATAAGTAAGCCTTTATTATTTTCTTCATAGTTTAATGAATAGGACTCCATTTTAGTTGGGATTTCTTCCATTGTGATCTAATCAACGTTCTCTTGCTGATTGTGGAGTCAAATCACAGATTTGAATCAATTTGAAGGATTGGGTGGCTTGTGGAGATTTCATCATTGAAGGAGTTTTGTGTTGAAGAACAACCCTAGGTAAATTCCTAACCACCCATTAAAATTAGGTTTTAATTGCATGAACATCTAGCCCTAGGTGTCCTGGTTCTGTAGGTATAGGGTTTTCCAATTTTCGTGTCCTGTACGTGTCCGTATCGGACACGTATCAGAGTCGTGCGCAGGTGTTCGACGAAATACCACAAAGGGCATTTCGATCGATTTTTCGAGAAGTGTTTGAATAGGAATTCGTATTTTTGGATCGCTTATGGGTTTCTATTGGACTGGGGTGATTTCGAGGCGTGTCCGAGTCACACAGGACTCGCGGACACGCCTGCGCGCGCGGACAGCAGTGTCCTGCTGCTCGTGGGTTCGTGTGGGCTATTTAGGACACGTGGGCGCGTGTCATTTGACGTGGAGCTCGGGGCAGAGTCTGACACGACATTCCCTAAGTCTCGTGTCACTTGGTTGCGTGTCGGGTGCGTGCGAACACGTGCACAGGTCACTCGAGCTCGTGTAGGCTCGTACGTGCGTGTGCATTGGTTTGGACACATCCGTGTCTGGTTTCTGGACACGAAATTAAATGTATGACACAAACACATAGTTGTTATTATTTATCAACCATTAACAAGCCTAATTATTGTTATTTCAATGATTAGATAGGGATATCCCCAAATTTTGAAACTGTTAAGCATCAGTGATATGTTTCATTGTTTTTTTTCCCTGTTCGATTTATGTTTAATAATTTAATAACATGTATTATATGATGTTTTAATTTACTACACATAAAATTTCAAGTTAGGATGTAGGGGATTCATTTTGTGATTGAATTGTTGATTAGAAGTTCGAATCACAGGGAAGGGAGAACTGATGTACACTGGTACACAGAGTTATTTCACGTGTCAATTCTTTACTGAGTTGATTCCTATTTTAGTATAGTCTTGACTAATGTTTTAGTTTGTCAAGTGATCCACATTGTTTGATTATTCATGTTAAGTTTGATTTCATTAAATAGAATAAATTTTGATCCATAGATGAGATTTGACAGTATGGGATTTCGAATATGGGAGGTTGTGGAACTATCATTGACACACATACATATTCCTGTCGAATTTCTGATACAAGGGTAATTGAATGGTTCTTTTTCAGTTTCAATTGTGAATAAGTTCTAATCGAATGTTACCATTGTAAACTTGAGTAATTGATTAGTTGATAACTGTTTCTTTTTTTCTGTTAATTGATTCACTGATTTGGAGTAAACCTGAAACTGAATTGGTCCCTGCCCATCCTTGCACTGTCACCTATCTATATTCCTACATACATGAAACTGAGATGGGGATTGGAATGAACTGAACTGTGTTTTGTAGATGTAAAACCTGAGATTACTGTATAACCCTGTCATTGATTTACAATGAAATGGAATCTTGAGTACCACATTAAATAGTGCACACATTCCTGTCATATTTTTCCTGCACACATGTTACAAAACACACACACACTGAATCCTATTCCTGGAAAACTAAGGTTGCACACCCACTGTTTGAATACTGGGATTTCACCTGTAAACAATGCACATACACTCCCTAAATTCCTGAACACAGAACCCTGAGACTCCTTGCAATTAATTAAACCTGAGTTATATTCCTGTACACTGTTTTCCCTACATGACACTGTCACCAGTGATCACAAGCACACACATTCACAACTGGGACACTTTGCATCTCACTAATCATATGATACACTGTTTTGCTTCTAAATATCTGAGACACAAGGACACTTTCCTCACTGTTTTTATGAGTTCCTGCACTGTTTATAATTCAGTCACATTCACTTCTCTCATATGCACACACACATTGCTCCTATATATCCACACACACATAGATGCATCCTATATATGTGTGTGTATATATATATATATATATATATATATATATATAGATAAATCCTAATATATGTATGTGTGTGATTATATATATATCAATATATGTGGGTAAGTAGTTAAGATAGCCTATGTGTAAATGTGTAATGTAAAGCCATGTGGGATCTCTGTATATGTGTGATAGCTCATGTGCTAGGCACATGTCTATTTGTATATGTGGATATACATATACATTCATATGTGATAGTGGTATATGTATATATGTGGTTTTGGGCCTATGGTGTGTCTATTAGACTAGTGAGGGCTTAGTTAGGCTGTTCAGTCTTGGTTAAGCCTAGTTAGACTTGTTAGACCTAGTTTGACCATAGTTGACCTAGGTTTGACTTCTTGGTTGACCAGCGTTGACCAAGAGTTGACTTTGACCTAGTTTGACCTAGACTCATGTAGAATGCATTGTAGTGCTTATCTTTACCATTCTGGACTTGTTGTGACTTGTGCTGTTCTGATTAGGAGACAGACACCTCTCCTCGGACAGTATATTTCAGTTGGACATTCAGATAGCAGACGAGTACATTCTCTGATCATTTCATATCATATTTAGAATTATAATTCCTGCTTTAGACTATCTTACTTGATGATGACACGTTGGAACACAGATTTGTACTATATGGATCCCTTCATGAGATGTTATCCTTCTCGGGAGCATCAGATACTTTTGTCTTATTTGTGTTTCACTTACATCACGTATCTTATGCTTCTATTATCATGAATCTTCGGGAATCAGCTAGTGACTCATGTACCCTCATGACCACCGAGCCTTCACGAATCAATTCATGAATCACCCTTTATGGGCAACGTAGTATAATCATGAATCTTAACGTAACTTGAATGGATCTTTGTGTATTGATTGGGGATGGGAGAGTATAAATGAGCATATGAATAAATCCAAGTAGTGTAATCATGAATCAATTCCAAGTAGTGTAATCAAGAATCAGTCCTTAGCCATTCACATGTTTATGCAGTACTCTGAATCACTAGCACTGTCTCTCTTTATATATATCATTGATATTTACTTACAGTCCCTCTCTTACATTATGCTATTTTGCAGTTTCCTGTATTTTATTCTCTAGCATGATTATATTTCCTTTTCCTGCTATGACTTGTTGAGATGTATCGTGCTCGCTCCTGTCCTGACTGGGCCTGTTGAAATATTACAGAGGATGAGGACAAGGCTGGCTGCCCTACATATTATGGGGCTACTTTAGATGACAGCTGTGACTTGGACCAGCAGTCGGACCCTATAGCTGTGGATGACACTCTTCTAGACTAGGATGTTTATTTACATTACTCTATGGATGACTGTATATATTAATCTTGGGATTTGTGATGTATTAGACACTTCTCTGTTTGTACTTGGGATTCCTTCCATTTCAGCAGTTCCATTTATCTATCTATCTGTTATTTTATCATCTGTATTTCCTTGAGTTCTATATCATATCGTGTTTCTTCTTCCTTAGTTGTGATTGAGTTTACTTTTATCATGGCACCCCCATTCAGGAAGTATAAACTGCTTTGTATATTATTGCTAGATGTTGTGACCTAGGACAGCATTCTACCGCCGATACTGCGACGTAGGCTGGACGTACCCACGTCTCGTGCCCTTACTCTAGGGTGCGGGTCGTGACATGTTTTTAGTGGTGGCCCATACAGGTCTGCAGACTAAAAGTATAGTGGTATTCGAATTAGAGTATCACTACATCTTGCAATGGGATATAGGATATTAATTTTTAAGGTACTCAATCACATTAGGAAAAATTCTTTTTATTGCCATCTAAATCCTTATTGTCAGCTGATCCTTTTGAATTTTAATTGTCCGCCTTTGTTATATCGCTTCTTTCTCAGAAATTGATACTCTTGTTTGGTCTATCTTCAGGATGGTAGAGACTCGATCGCAGCATACCATTCATGGAGATTCTACAGAGGGATCTTCTACCTCTCAGCCAGTTCAGCAGAGACAGGAGATTGCAGCTCCTGCCACCTCTGTTCGTATTGAGGCTCCAGCAGCAGCAGCAGGGGGTATGCCTCCACCGGCTCGGAGGTAGGACCCAGTCATCGCAGAGGAGCCCTTTCAGCAGCAGCCACCTGCGGGGACAGTTGACGCAGTGCAGCTGTTAGCCTTCTTTTGACAGTACATGGAGGGTCAGCAGACCCATCAGCAGAGGCACACAGCAGAGCTCACACGAGTCATTGAGCTGGCAGTGACCACAATAGAGAGAGTCGTAGCTAAGCCAGCGGCAGCCCCGCAGCCGTACCAGCCACGAGAGAAGGGCATCCAAGATTTCCAGAAGATGCACCCGAGGGACTTTCGAGGGACAGAGGGGATCTTGTATGCCGATGAGTGGATCGAGCATATGGAGGAGATTTTCAGGTTGGCTGAGATCTCGACGAGGCTCCAGATAGAGGCAGCGGCCAGCATGATGCAGGATCTGGCCCGTACATAGTACCAGATCGACCCGAGGGTTGGCACAGCAGGACAGACTTGGGCAGCATTCAAGAAGCTGTTCAAGGAGAAGTTCTTTCCAGATGCAGCACTGGGAGCCCTCGAGACTCAGTTCGAGGCCCTAGTTCAGGAGAACCAGTCTGTGGAGGAGTACCCAGGAGAGTTCTGCCGCCTGAGCAGATTTATGGAGGACTTGTCGGAGACGACGAAGGCCCGAGGGTTCCGAAAGGGCTTGGTAAAGGAGGTCAAGTCCTACACCGAGAACGCCCGCAGCGCTACATTTGAGGAGATTCTGGTGGACGCACTAGCTGCAGAGGATGATCTTGAGCTTAGGCTCAAGAGGGGGCGAAACTCCCAGGGAGGCAGCAGTAGCGGAGGACCGGCCAAGAGGCCGCACTTTCAGCAGCACCACCAGCAGCAGAGGTTCCAGCCGCAGCTGTTTCAGCAGCCGAGGCAGCAGCCAGTACAGTATCAGCCAGTACAGTATCTGAGCTACATAATTTACGTCACTTCCTTAACATTTCTCAGGCAAAATGATATGAAGATTCAAGAGTTGTCAAGGTATAGCTGACAGAATTATATACGAGATAGGGAATTGATATAATCAGGACAGGTATATAAGACAAGAAATGATGGTAGTAAAAATATTGGCAGGAAAGAATGATAATAGAATCTGTTCTGCTTATCTATTTAAAAGAGGGACCCATTTTTTTTGAAACAAGAATTATAATACCAAATCCAAAATAAGGCCTAGCAAAATCATTGGTTTATTGTATTAAGAAGAAATAAATTTTTGTAAGAAGTTACACAAGGTTTATAAAAATAGCTAAAGCTACATCCTAAGTAAACAATGAGAAACAAAACAAAACAAAACAACAATAATTCCTTCTCTTTTTTTTGAATGACTGAAACAAAAGTAGCAAAAACATGTTCGAAAATATTTAAGGTACAATCTGATAATCATATGCGTCTATCGAAAATCATGGTACTCTAAATCCTCGTCATACTAGTGAGCAAGGCTACGATAATTACAGAGTCCTTGACTTATGCACATACCTCTAGAATCATGGTATTTAACATTTTTGCAATGCCGCTAGCTTGGCTGCGAAAACCCTAAATTTCCACATCCGAGAAATATATCCAAAATCAGACTATATGTCCTCACCATAATGGCTAAAGTGACTATAGAAGGCAAGATTTCCATAACTTAGATGACCTAGCCCATATAATTTTATCTTGCCAAAAATTAAATTAAATCAACAATGAATACCAAAAAAAATCAAATTTATCAACGAACATCAAAATTCAGAAATGAACAAAATCTTTCAAATCATATAACTACAAACTCGGATGCTATAGCTAACATCAAGATTCAAATTTCAACAATCTTCATCAAAATCAATAAATACAAACTCAAATTCAATAATAATCCATCAAAATCAAATTCAATAGCAGAAAGTAAAGATAAATCAAATCAAGGAAAAAAGAAAAGAGTTTTCAAATCGGAGTTAAATAAGATTCTCAAGGGTCGTCCCAGGAATCTCTCAAGGGTTCCTATTTGTGATTGAGTACCTTCAAAATATATCATAATCCTACTGCAGGCTGTAGTGGTACTCTAGTTCGAATACCACTACACAAACTCGACCTGCATGGGCCACCACTAAAAACGTGTCACGACCCGCACCCTAGAGTTAGGGCACGAGAACGTAACAACGCCCAGCCTACGCCGCAGTGTCGGCGGTAGAACGCTGTCCTAGGTCTCAATGCATCTAATAGTATAAGACTAAACAGTTTATACTCCCCGAATGGGGGTGACATAGCAGAATGTGAACTCAATCACATCTAAGGTAGAACATAAAAGAAGATAAATAAAACATGAAATCGAAAAGAGATACAACAGATAGAAGTCTAAGTGTCTAAGATACAAACTCAGAATACATCTCAAAACCCAAATACAGTAATCCATAAATACAACTCAAGATGACTGAAAATAAACTATAAGCAAAAACCCTAGCTATCTATGCAACCTCTACTGTCTCCTCTAGGCTAGCAGGCAACCTCCAGGCTATCTATAAAATTTATCAACAGGTCCAGTCAGGACAGGAGCGAGCACATTACATCTCAACAGTTCATAGCAGGTTAGAAAATATACTCATGCAGTAAAGTAAGATACAAGTACTGAAAGAAGTGCAGTATAAAAACAGAGAGAGAACTGTAATAGAAATATCTACTATAAATAGAGAACTAGCAGTGACTAGTGAGTCAGAGTACAACATGAACATGTAAATGGCCTGGGATGATTCAATGAAGACACTACGGAATGATTCAATGAAGATACTACTGGTGTATTATTCACATGTCCACTTCTACTCCCCCGTACCCCCAATCAATACACAAGGATCCAGCCAGGTTATGTTATATGATTCCATGCACGGCCCCCGAAGGGTGATACATGGATGTCCCATAAATGGGGAGTCTGGAGGTTACCCAACTGTGTAAGATTCAAGAGACTCTGTGATCATGAGGGTACATGTCACAAGTAATCAAGTGAACCAAGAAGCATAGTGATACGCCATGTAAGTGAAACGCACAGAACACGTAGTACCCGATGCTCCCTAAGGATAACATCTCAAGAAAGGATCCATATAGTACCAATCCGTGTGACCATCGTGACAGTATAAGTAAAGTAATCTACTGCAGGAAATAATTCTAAGTAGGATATGAAATGATCAGAGAATGTACTCGCCTGATATCTGAATGTCCAAGATAAAGATACTGTCCGAGAAGAGGTGTCTGGCTCCTAATTAGAACAACACAAGTCACAACATGTCCAGAAGGGTAATATAAAGCACTACAATGCATTCTACATAAATCTAGGTCAAACTAGGCCAAAGTCAACCCTTGGTCAACTTTGGTCAACTGCACTAGTCAAACTAGGTCAAACTAGGTCATGTCCTAACCCAACAAGTCTTACTAGGGCTAACCAAGACTATCCTAGCAAGCACACATCAATACAAGGCTATACAAGCCAACATACACCCAACTCTATATAGCATGCAATTATTCAATACTCAAATAGGCAAGAATTCACATTGGATATACACTAGGTAATCTATTACTTTAAGCTATATATGTCTACACATATATACACATGCATATATTGGTATTCAACATTAGGTCTATAATCATGGCATTTCAAATGGTTATATAAACTTATATATTACAACACAATATGCTAACATATATATAATATACATACATAACTAAGTTAACTATATTCATAAATACTTATTTAAGAGGCTATGTGTGTGTATGTGAACATGGCAAAAGGGCAAGTGAGGGTTAAATGGGCATACATAGTGTATACATATCAAAGAGTGTCAAAGTGTAAGTGAACAATGTGTCAAGTGTGATAGTGTCAACATAGTATAAGGGGGTACATGAGGTAATATAGAATTTGTGTTAACATAGAACATTACATCTCATTAACTTGTATATTGCATACATTATATCTATTATTACATTACATTCATGCTTGCATTCATTCATCATTCATTTATTCTCTTGCACCACTATATGCACCATACATTACATACTATGGAACCTACATATTCATTACAAGCCATACTTATACATGCTTACATTAGATAGGATACTTACACCTCATATATTATTTATTTAACTATTTACTCATGCTTGCATTCTCTATTTAATTACATAATGTATATACATTAACATGGGTTAAAATCAAATAGAATATTAAATTACACACAAGGGTGCACAAAATGCATATGCCGAATAGTAACTCCTACTAATAATCAATACTGTACCATGTCAGCATGAATTAAAATCTAAGATTAAAGTATATTATAGATCTATGTGTTAGCTTTCCGAAACTTTAAACGGATCGCGTTTTCGTTTCCGGAAACTCCCGGAATCGCAAAAACACCGAGAACGCATTTGTCTTTCGTACAGCTGACACTCAAATAATTCTCCAGAAAGTTACAAAAAGAATTAGGCCTATTAATATATGTTTTTGGAAAGCTAACTTAGATACGCTTCTTTTAAAAAAAACGGAAGATTAAACCGAGCTTTGAGCTAGAAGTTATGACATTTCTAAGTTAGGACTGAAATTAAAAACGTGGATAAAAATCATGACGGATTTAGATAGTTTGAGCCAAAAGAATACACAATATATATCCTAATTATCCACAACAATAATAGCAATAATAATATGAAGAACCACACTCACAAACTTGATTATATAATCATCATGAACCATTTATTACATATATAAATATAGATACACTCTCATTACAATATATATATATATATATATATATATATATATATTTTTTTTTTTTTTTATATAAATCTATATATGTAACATGAACACATCCACAACACAAAGGACACTCCTATGACCTCTAAATGGACACAAATGGAGATACAACCATGGGGGTCATTCCTATGGGTTCAAAATAGACCTATATGCATGAGGAAATGAAAAAGAGAAGAGATTTATACCTCCCGGTAGATCGAATCGAAGAAAAGCCTTCCCGGAGCGACACCGACAGGTAGAGATTCCAAAAGGACACGAACGAGCTCCGAATCCTCCCAAATTTGGGTAGCTTCCTCCTTTGCTAGAATGGAGAAGGAAAGGTGAAGATTTGGTGGTGAAATGGAAGGATTTGGTGGAAAAATTGCTAGGGATTGCTCTCTAGGAATTTGGGGAAGAACAAGAGAGAGAAAAATAGATGGATAATGACAAATGGGAGGCTCAACCCTATCCTTATTATGGCTGGCCATAAAGGTGGTTTTGTCCTATTAGGAAAAGTCCAAAAGCCCCTACTAACCTATTCTATGAGTATTAGGAAATGGCTAATTGGTTGGGGCTAAATTAGTCATTCTAAAGTCTCTAATCACACTAACCTTATCCATAATAATTAGTCTAACCTCTAACTAAAATATTTCTATAATATGGACTAAAATTAATATCATGTGGGCCATGCCTAACTAGTGTGTGGGTCCCACTAGAGTCAAACTACCCTCGGGTCCCCGTTTCAAGTCGGTTTGAGTTGAAATTCGAACCCGACTCAAATAACCCCAAAACAATATCATTAATAACAAAATAATATCAAAATAATTCAAAGTGGTCAAATACAAAAATATCCTTAGGCCAAAAATGATATTAAAATATCATAATCACATGGTTAGGCTCTAGGTCAAACAGTCTCTAGGGTTTCACTAGCAAAACGTCAAAACCACAAGTCATTGATTTAAATAATGTTAAAATGATTTAAAATCACCAAAAATTATATCATGAATTAAATATCATTATTAAAATAATTATAAACACAAAATTTTAAAATTACCCTCATTTAGGAAACTGGGTGCTACAACTCTACCTACCTTAGAAAAATTTTGTCCTCGAAATTTAAGATCGATAGTACTCCTTCTAGAGCCTCTAACCTACCCAATATCTAAGGTAACACTTCCTAACACTGGAATAATAAACGGACATCTAAAAAGTGTCAATCTAGGAATACCTTCAATACTGCTCTGCTGTACGGCGGTAATAGAACTTCAATAAAATATGGACTGGAACCTATATCCAAGGGACTGGACCTATTTTAAAGTGGTCTTAACTAAGGATAAAAAGGAACTGATCATAGGCTATAGGTATGCTCAAACTATTGTCTTCCTATTAACCATCTATTAATACATTTTATTACCAAAGGAACGATGCATTACTAAGACATATAGGCCCCTATCTCTCATAACACATTTATGCTCACCAAAAGACTAGTACATCCCATCAAGGCTGATACTATAATCTCTCATAAATCTCATAAGCTACATGTTTATAGACACACATCCCCACATCAAGGACTAACCTATATATATCTACAACTGATACTAATGGGGTGACGTTCCTATCTCCCAACAATCAAGGTCTAATTTTTTTTTTCTAAATCATGCAATTTGAAGGAATAGTATACAAGGTCAGGGCATACCGTAGCAGTTGGAAGTCTCACCTAGGTACACTAATCATTCTAGGTCAAAACAGTACTATGGTATCAACACACAAACAATCTAGGGTGTCCTAATTGGGAAGGTAAGGGAACAACAATCATCAAGGTTGTAGAGCTGTCTACCATCCTATATAAAAATTGGTCATTAACAAGCAACTAAGAAATTATTAAAAGGTTACTATTCCATAAAATGGCAAAAATTGAAAATTTAGGCACAATAAATCACAAATAGATTTTTGTCTTGACACGATCTAAGTTGATCAATTTTGGAATAAACGAGATTTGGGTAAGAAGGAAAATCAATAAAATTAAAGTATGAGCACGAGCATCCAATGATGGAGATTCAGGTCATGCTTAAATTTAATTCGACTGAGTACGAATACGAGGTTCATAGGCGATGAAAAGATTTCAAGGAGAATTGTCAAGGCTATCGCGAATGAGACTTTAGGGTCAAGTTTAACTATGTCTCCATTCTCGTAGATTGATACATAAAAAAGCGAACCAAAATACAATAGGTTGATCAGACCATCATGTACCGGTTTTGATTAGACAATATATTAGTGGGTGGCCACCCAATAAAATATGTCATGACCAAGCTCGAAAATAGATAAGCTTGCAAAACTAAGGCTAATTTAGTACCACAAGATATAAGGGTGGTAATGATGAAAGGAATTACATAGTCCAAGTTTCTTAACCAACGGGTCAAGTAATCAGATAAGGTACAAGATTAAGCATCTAAGGAAACAAGCAGAACACCATAACATGTCGGGTCGAAAGAATTGAGTCAAGGCTGGATTTCTAATTGAAATAAGAAGAAATTTAGTATAATGGTAGAGGTTATAGTTTAGCCAGTTGACCAAAAAATTATATCAAGAAAATAGAGTACAAGAAGACGGGTTTTAGTGGGACATGATATACCTACACGAAGGTGAGCTCGTCTAGGTCTTGCATATAAGATTTGTTGGAGGGTAACAGCTAGTATTACATTCCGAATATCAAAGTCACGATAAGGAACGTCAAGGATCTCAATTAGAAAGTGGGAGTTCAAGAGGTGGTAATTAATGCACAAAAATAATGAAGATCGAGTTAGTCATCTGCTTCTGATACTCTTAAGTTCATCTGGTCATAACTTGCCAATCATATCTTTACCTCACCAGTCTTCATATGAAAATTTAACCTTTACTTAAACCCTTACCATGACTACCGTAGGCAATTTCCAATTTCCAAACATCACTCTTGAAGCACAACCCTTACATTTAGGAATCAACATTAACCATTTATTTAAATTTCCAAGTTCTTTCACCTTGTCTTAAATTTGACCCAAAATCTCTAAATTCCGTTTACGAATTCCTTGAACTTGTTCAAATTGTTCTCCTCGTATTATTTAATTTAAATCTCTAGGCCTTACAAAACTTATCTTTCATCATAAAATCAACTTTCGTATTTTCTTCGACATACAACCTTGAATATTATTCTCCTAAAAATATTTCACAACAATCTCTAAACTTCCATAACTTTGTGCTCTCTCTATCCCTAGTCATTTCCTCGTAACATCTTGTTTAATATCCTTATTAAACATAATTAACTTCTCTTTTCCATTACTAACCTTCTACATAGCCTCAGAGTAAAAGTTTTCCCCAGAATCAATAATCAAGATTTTCTAAGTTCTCAAAACTAGGTTGACCTCTGATATCCTCATTAGTTTTGAATACACCTATAAACTATCTCATAACCCCCAAATTTCTCTAAATATAATTGTTTCCAGATTGGCAGTATACATCTCTTTATTCTATTCGAGACCTTTACCACATTTCTATCTCAAGTTTCCATATGGAACACTCCACATTTGATTTCCTTTAGATCATCATAAAATAACCAGTTACGTCTTCTCTGAGCTACATAATTTACGTCACTTCCTTCACATTTCTCAGGCAAAATGATATGAAGATTCAAGAGTTGTCAAGGTATAGCTGACAGAATTATATACGAGATAGGAAATTGATATAATCAGGACAGGTATATAAGACAAGGAATGATGGTAGTAAAAATATTGGCAGGAAAGAATGATAATAGAATCTGTTCTGCTTATCTATTTAAAAGAGGGACCCATTTTTTTTGAAACAAGAATTATAATACCAAATCCAAAATAAGGCCTAGCAAAATCATTGGTTTATTGTATTAAGAAGAAATAAATTTTTGTAAGAAGTTACATAAGGTTTATAAAAATAGCTAAAGCTACATCCTAAGTAAACAATGAGAAACAAAACAAAACAAAACAACAATAATTCCTTCTCTTTTTTTTGAATGACTGAAACAAAAGTAGCAAAAACATGTTCGAAAACATTTAAGGTACAATCTGATAATCATATGCGTCTATCCAAAATCATGGTACTCTAAATCCTCGTCATACTAGTAAGCAAGGCTACGATAATTACAGAGTCCTTGACTTATGCACATACCTCTAGAATCATGGTATTTAACATTTTCGCGATGCCGCTAGCTTGGCTGCGAAAACCTTAAATTTCCACACCCGAGAAATATATCCAAAATCAGACTATATGTCCTCACCATAATGGCTAATGTGACTATAGAAGACAAGATTTCCATAACTTAGATGACCTAGCCCATATAGTTTCATCTTGCCAAAAATTAAATTAAATCAACAATGAATACCAAAAAAAAAAATCAAATTTATCAACGAACATCAAAATTCAGAAATGAACAAAATCCTTCAAATCATATAACTACAAACTCGGATGCTATAGCTAATATCAAGATTCAAATTTCAACAATCTTCATCAAAATCAATAAATACAAACTCAAATTCAATAATAATCCATCAAAATCAAATTCAATAGCAGAAAGTAAAGATAAATCAAATCAAGGAAAAAAGAAAAGAGTTTTCAAATCGGAGTTAAATAAGATTCTAAAGGGTCGTCCCAGGAATCTCTCAAGGGTTCCTATTTGTGATTGAGTACCTTCAAAATATATCCTAATCCTACTGCAGGCTGTAGTGGTACTCTAGTTCGAATACCACTACACAAACTCGACCTGCATGGGCCACCACTAAAAACGTGTCACGACCCGCACCCTAGAGTTAGGGCACGAGAACGTAACAACGCCCAGCCTACGCCGCAGTGTCGGCGGTAGAACGCTGTCCTAGGTCTCAATGCATCTAATAGTATAAGACTAAACAGTTTATACTCCCCGAATGGGGGTGACATAGCAGAATGTGAACTCAATCACATCTAAGGTAGAACATAAAAGAA
Source organism: Iris pallida (assembly GCA_029216955.1). Lineage (NCBI taxonomy): Eukaryota > Viridiplantae > Streptophyta > Magnoliopsida > Asparagales > Iridaceae > Iris > Iris pallida. Next base: position 38,756,442 of record JANAVB010030220.1, read on the forward strand.
GATAAATAAAACATGAAATCGAAAAGAGATACAATAGATAGAAGTCTAAGTGTCTAAGATACAAACTCAGAATACATCTCAAAACCCAAATACAGTAATCCATAAATATAACTCAAGATGACTGAAAATAAACTATAAGCAAAAACTCTAGCTATCTATGCAACCTCTACTGTCTCCTCTAGGCTAGCAGGCAACCTCCAGGCTATCTGTAAAATTTATCAACAGGTCCAGTCAGGATAGGAGCGAGCACATTACATCTCAACAGTTCATAGCAGGTTAGAAAATATACTCATACAGTAAAGTAAGATACAAGTACTGAAAGAAGTGCAGTATAAAAACAGAGAGAGAACTGTAATAGAAATATCTACTATAAATAGAGAACTAGCAGTGACTAGTGAGTCAGAGTACAACATGAACATGTAAATGGCCTGGGATGATTCAATGAAGACACTACGGAATGATTCAATGAAGATACTACTGGTGTATTATTCACATGTCCACTTCTACTCCCCCGTACCCCCAATCAATACACAAGGATCCAGCCAGGTTATGTTATATGATTCCATGCACGGCCCCCGAAGGGTGATACATGGATGTCCCATAAATGGGGAGTCTGGGGGTTACCCAACTGTGTAAGATTCAAGAGACTCTGTGATCATGAGGGTACATGTCACAAGTAATCAAGTGAACCAAGAAGCATAGTGATACGCCATGTAAGTAAAACGCACAGAACACGTAGTACCCGATGCTCCCTAAGGATAACATCTCAAGAAAGGATCCATATAGTACCAATCCGTGTGACCATCGTGACAGTATAAGTAAAGTAATCTACTGCAGGAAATAATTCTAAGTAGGATATGAAATGATCAGAGAATGTACTCGCCTGATATCTGAATGTCCAAGGTAAAGATACTGTCCGAGGAGAGGTGTCTGGCTCCTAATTAGAACAGCACAAGTCACAACATGTCCAGAAGGGTAATATAAAGCCCTACAATGCATTCTACATGAATCTAGGTCAAACTAGGCCAAAGTCAACCCTTGGTCAACTCTGGTCAACTGCACTAGTCAAACTAGGTCAAACTAGGTCATGTCCTAACCCAACAAGTCTTACTAGGGCTAACCAAGACTATCCTAGCAAGCACACATCAATACAAGGCTATACAAGCCAACATACACCCAACTCTATATAGCATACAATTATTCAATACTCAAATAGGCAAGAATTCACATTGGATATACACTAGGTAATCTATTACTTTAAGCTATATATGTCTACACATATATACACATGCATATATTGGTATTCAACATTAGGTCTATAATCATGGCATTTCAAATGGTTATATAAATTTATATATTACAACACAATATGCCAACATATATATAATATACATACATAACTAAGTTAACTATATTCATAAATACTTATTTAAGAGGCTATGTGTGTGTATGTGAACATGGCAAAGGGGCAAGTAAGGGTTAAATGGGCATACATAGTGTATACATATCAAAGAGTGTCAAAGTGTAAGTGAACAATGTGTCAAGTGTGATAGTGTCAACATAGTGTAAAGGGGTACATGAGGTAATATAGAATTTGTGTTAACATAGAACATTACATCTCATTAACTTGTATATTGCATACATTATATCTATTATTACATTACATTCATGCTTGCATTCATTCATCATTCATTTATTCTCTTGCACCACTATATGCACCATACATTACATACTATGGAACCTACATATTCATTACAAGCCATACTTATACATGCTTACATTAGATAGGATACTTACACCTCATACATCATTTATTTAACCATTTACTCATGCTTGTATTATCTATTTAATTACATAATGTATATACATTAACATGGGTTAAAATCAAATAGAATATTAAATTACACACAAGGGTGCACAAAATGCATATGCCGAATAGTAACTCCTACTAATAATCAATACTGTACCATGTCAGCATGAATTAAAATCTAAGATTAAAGTATATTATAGATCTATGTGTTAGCTTTCCGAAACTTTAAACGGATCGCATTTTCGTTTCCGGAAACTCCCGGAATCGCAAAAACACCGAGAACGCGTTTGTCTTTCGTACAGCTGACACTCAAATAATTCTCCAGAAAGTTACAGAAAGAATTAGGCCTATTAATATATGTTTTTGGAAAGCTAACTTCAATACGCTTCTTTTAAAAAAAACGGGAGATTAAACCGAGCTTTGAGCTAGAAGTTATGACATTTCTAAGTTAGGGCTGAAATTAAAAACGTGGATAAAAATCATGACGGATTTAGATAGTTTGAGCCAAAAGAATACACAATATATATCCTAATTATCCACAACAATAATAGCAATAATAATATGAAGAACCACACTTACAAACTTGATTATATAATCATCATGAACCATTTATTACATATATAAATATAGATACACTCTCATTACAATATATATATATATATATAAATCTATATATGTAACATGAACACATCCACAACACAAAGGACACTCCTATGACCTCTAAATGGACACAAAATGGACACAAATGGAGATACAACCATGGGGGTCATTCCTATGGGTTTAAAATAGACCTATATGCATGAGGAAATGAAAAGGAGAAGAGATTTATACCTCCCGGTAGATCGAATCGAAGAAAAGCCTTCCCGGAGCGACACCGACAGGTAGAGATTCCAAAAGGACACGAACGAGCTCCGAATCCTCCCAAACTTGGGTAGCTTCCTCCTTGGCTAGAATGGAGAAGGAAAGAAGAAGATTTGGTGGTGAAATGGAAGGATTTGGTAGAAAAATTGCTAGGGATTGCTCTCTAGAAATTTGGGAAAGAACAAGAGAGAGAAAAATAGATGGATAATGACAAATGGGAGGCTCAACCCTATCCTTATTATGGCTGGCCATAAAGGTGGTTTTGTCCTATTAGGAAAAGTCCAAAAGCCCCTACTAACCTATTTTATGAGTATTAGGAAAGGGCTAATTGGTTGGGGCTAAATTAGTCATTCTAAAGTCTCTAATCACACTAACCTTATCCATAATAATTAGTCTAACCTCTAACTAAAATATTTCTATAATGTGGACTAAAATTAATATCATGTGGGCCATGCCTAACTAGTGTGTGGGTCCCACTAGAGTCAAACTACCCTCGGGTCCCCGTTTCAAGTCGGATTGAGTTAAAATTCGAACCCGACTCAAATAACCCCAAAACAATATCATTAATAACAAAATAATATCAAAATAATTCAAAGTGGTCAAATACAAAAATATTCTTAGACCAAAAATGATATTAAAATATCATAATCACATGGTTAGGCTCTAGGTCAAACAGTCTCTAGGGTTTCACTAGCAAAACGTCAAAACCACAAGTCATTGATTTAAACAATATTAAAATGATTTAAAATCACCAAAAATTATATCATGAATTAAATATTATTATTAAAATAATTATAAACACGAAATTTCAAAATTATCCTCATTTGAGAAACTGGGTGCTACACGATCAAGAACAAATACCCACTGCCGCGGATCGACGATCTTTTTGACCAGTTGAGCGGAGCTCGGGTATTTTCCAAGATTGATCTGAGGTCGGAATATCACCAGGTGAAGGTGAAGGGAGAGTATATTCCCGAGACCGCTTTCAGGACGCGGTACGGGCAGTTTGAGTTTTTGGTTATGCCGTTTGGGCTAACCAATGCACCAGCAGTGTTTATGAACCTGATGAACAAGGTGTTCCATTAGTACCTGGATCAGTTTGTGGTAGTGTTCATAGACGACATCTTGGTATATTCCAAGACTGAGGAGGAGCACGAGGAGCATCTGCGGATAGTGCTGGAGACTCTCAGGAGGGAGTAGCTTTATGGGAAACTCTCCAAGTGTGAGTTTTTCTTGGACCGGGTGGACTTTTTGGGGCATGTGGTGACTGGAGATGGTATCTCAGTTGACCCCAAGAAGATTGTAGCAGTTGAGGCATGGGCAGCGCCGACTTTAGTTGTAGAGATCAGGAGTTTCCTGGGGCTGGCAGGATATTATCGGAGAATTGTGCAGAATTTTTCTCGGGTTGCAGAGCCGTTGACGCGGTTGACCCGGAAGGATGCTGAGTATGTTTGGTCAGAGGAGTGTCAGGCAATTTTTGATGAGTTAAAGAAGCGGCTTAAGACAGCTCCGATTCTGACATTGCCTTTAGGATCAGGTGGATTCACTATTTATAGTGATGCTTCAGGGAAGGGGCTGGGTTGCATCTTGCAGCAGCATGGGAAGGTGATTGCCTATGCTTCCAAGCAATTATGTCCCCATAAGAAGAACTACCCTACCCACGACCTGGAGCTGGCAGCGGTGATATTTGCTCTGAAGTTGTGGAAGTATTATCTGTATGGGGAGAGGGTGAAGATCTTCACAGATCACAAGAGCTTAAAGTATGTGTTCACTCAGAAGGAGTTGAACATGAGGCAGCACAGATGGCTAGAGTTGATAAAGGACATTGACATCCTACTTCAGTATCACCCAGGGAAGGCCAACGTGGTTGCTGATGCCTTGAGTAGGTATCCGACAGCCATGTTTTTGACTATGGATCGGCACTTGCTTGCAGATTTGGAGAGCCTTGGGATCGAGGTGATCGTGCCCGGAGTGCAGATGCAGTTGTGGGGCATGCAAATTCAGTCAGACTTGGTGGAGAGGATCAAGTCGGCACAGTTTGAGGACGTTGCTCTGCGGTGTCTCCGAGAGCAGGTTCGAGCAGGATTGGTGGATGGCGAGTTTTCTCTTGCAGAGGATGGTGCCTTGAGGTACGGTTCCAGGTTATGTGTGCCCAGCGGAGAGCTCAGGGAGCAGGTTCTGCAGGAGGCCCACAGATCTCAGTACTCTATACACCCTGGTGCCAACAAGATGTATCGAGATCTGAGGGAGCATGTTTGGTGGTCCAGGCTGAAGCGGGAGGTGGCTCGCTTCGTAGCTAGGTGCTTGGTCTGTCAGCAGGTCAAGACAGAGAGGCAGAGGCCGGGTGGATTGTTGCAGCCGCTGCCCATTCCCGAGTGGAAGTGGGAGCATATCACTATGGACTTCGTATCAGGACTGCCGCGTACCCCAGGAGGAAAAGACGCGATTTGGGTCATCGTTGACAGGTTGACCAAATCGGCCTACTTCTTGCCATTCAAGGTGGGTATGTCTACAGAGAGGCTGGCGGAGATGTATATGCGGCAGATAGCCAGGATCTATGGGGTTCCGGTCAACATCATCTCAGATCGGGATAGTCGCTTTACTTCCCATTTTTGGAAGAGTCTGCAGATTAGCTTGGGTACCCAGCTCAAGTTTAGTACTGCATACCACCCCAAGACGGACGGACAGTCAGAGAGGACTATTCAGACGCTCGAGGATATGAAGCGGACGTGCGTCTTGGACTTTGGAGGTTCCTGGGGGATCATCTTCATTTGGTGGATTTTGCTTACAACAACAGTTTCCAGGCCAGCATCGAGATGTCACCTTTCGAGGCTCTGTACGGGCGTAGGTGTCGTACACCCTTATCTTGGATGATGTTGGTGAGCGAGCTTTACTGGGACCAGAGATGGTTGTTGACGCAGCCGAAAAGGTGAAGCTCATCAGGGACAGACTTCGCGTGGTGCAGGACAGACATCGGCACTGGGCCGATAGCCACTAGAGGCCCTTGGAGTTTGAGGTACAGATTAGAGTAGGATTAGATTTAGGTTTGTTTGTTGTGTTTTATTAATCATGTTTGTTTATCATAATTAATTGAGACCTTGCTTGTGATTAGGTCGGAGACCAGGTTTTCTTGAAGATATCTCCGACTCGTGGTACAATACGTTTTGGTGGAGGCGGGAAGCTTAGCCCGCGCTTCATCGGCCCTTTCGTTATCAGCGGAAGAGTCGGGGATTTGGCATACAGGCTAGACTTGCCACCTGTACTTGTGGGGGTCTATAACGTATTTCATGTATCACAGTTGAGACGGTACGTGGCTGACCCTAGTCATGTGCTTGATCATTCGGAGATTGAGGTTGGACCTTCTCTCAGCTATCCAGAGCAGCTAGTGGATATTCTGTATCGACGGGAGAAGGTTATGAGGAACCAGGTGATACCCTTGGTACCCGTCACATGGAGGCATCATTCTCCAGGATAGTCTACCTGGGAGCGGGAGGATGAGATGCGCGAGCGATACCCTTATCTTTTTGGACCGTGAGGTATACTATCTATCCTTCTCACCAGTTGCTTTTCGTCTTTCAATTTCGAGGACGAAATTCTTTTAAAGAGAGTAGATTTGTCACTACCACATTTCTAGTTTGCGGGTATTTTTGTTATTTTTGAATTATTTGAATTTAATATATCTATTAGGAATTTTTTTAATAATTTAATTGAATGGTGTGATTTAAATACTAGTTTAATTATTGTCATGTGATTTTGGTTAGCCTAACCTAGATTGGACCTAACCTAGATAGGTCATAACTAATTTAGTGAGCCACTTTGAGAATTAGACGGTTTTGGTTAATGGGTTAAGTCAAGTTTAGTTATGGTTAAGTGATTTGCAAAAGACTAGGAAAGAGCCCTAGTTTCTAGGCCACCCATTAGCCTTGATTCATTCCTAGCCATAGGATGAAACCTAAAAACCCTAAACCAAACTAAAGTGGCCAGCCAAGACCCCCCTTGCCTATATAATGTCTCCATAGAGATTTGTGCCTCTCTTTTTTTATTAGTTCTTCATTTTCCTAAAGAATAGGTAAGCCTTTATTATTTTCTTCATAGTTTAAACGAATATGACTCCATTTTAGTTGGAATTTCTTCCATTGTGATCTAATCAATGTTTTCTTGCTGATTGTGGAGTCAAATCATAGATTTGAATCAATTTGAAGGATTGGCTGGCTTGTGGAGATTCCCTCATTGAAGGAGTTTTGTGTTGAAGAACAAACCTAGGTAAATTCCTAACCATCCATTAAAATTAGGTTTTAATTGCATGAACATCTAGCCCTAGGTGTCCTGGTTCTGTAGGCATTTCGATCGATTTTTCGAGAAGTGTTTGAATAGGAATTCGTATTTTTGGGTCGCTTATGGGTTTCTATTGGACTGGGGTGATTTTGAGGCATGTCCGAGTCACACAGGACTCGCGGACACGCCTGCGCACGCGCGGACAGCAGTGTCCTGCTGCTCGTGGGTTCGTGTGGGCTATTTAGGACACGTGGGCGCGTGTCATTTGACGTGGAGCTCGGGGCAGTGTCTGATACGACACTCCCCAAGTCTCGTGTCACTTGGTTGCGTGTTGGATGCGTGCGGACACGTGCACAGGTCACTCGAGCTCGTGCAGGCTTGTGCGTGCGTGTGCATTGGTTTGGACACATCCGTGTCTGGTTTCTGGACACGAAATTGAATGTATGAGACAAACACATAGTTGTTATTATTTATCAACCATTAACTAGCCTAATTATTGTTATTTCAATGATTAGATAGGGTTATCCCCAAATTCTGATACTGTTAAGTATCAGTAATATGTTTCACTATTTTTTTTCCTGTTCAATTTATGTTTAATGATTTAATAACATGTATTATGTGATGTTTTAATTTACTACACATCAAATGTCAAGTTAGGATGTAGGGGATTCATTTTGTGATTGAATTGTTGATTAGAAGTTCGAATCACAGGGAAGGGAGAACTGATGTACACTGGTACACAGAGTTATTTCACGTGTCAATTCTTTACTGAATTGATTCCTATTTTAGTCTAGTCTTGACTAATGTTTTAGTTTGTGAAGTGATCCACATTGTTTGATTATTCATGTTAAGTTTGATTTCATTAAATAGAATAGATTTTGATCCATAGATGAGATTTGACATTATAGGATTTCGAATATGGGAGGTTGTGGAACTGTCATTGACACACATACATATTCCTGTCGAATTTCTGATACAAGGGTAATTGAATGGTTCTTTTTCAGTTTCAATTGTGAATAAGTTCTAATCGAATGTTACCATTGTAAACCTGAGTAATTGATTAGTTGATAACTGTTTCTTTTTTTTCTGTTAATTGATTCACTGATTTGGAGTAAACCTGAAACTGAATTGGTCCCTGCCCATCATTGCACTGTCACCTATCTATATTCCTACATACATGAACCTGAGATGGGGATTGGAATGAACTGAACTATTTTTTGTAGATGTAAAACCTGAAATTACTGTATAACCCTGTCATTGATTTACAATGAAATGGAATCTTGAGTACCACATTAAATAGTGCACACATTCCTGTCATATTTTTTCTGCACACATGTTACAAAACACACACACACTGAATCCTATTCCTGGGAAACTAAGGTTGCACACCCACTGTTTGAATACTGGGGTTTCACCTGTAAACAATGCACACACACTCCCTAAATTCCTGAACACAGAACCCTGAGACTCCTTGCAATGAATTAAACCTGAGTTATATTCCTGTACACTGTTTTTCCTACATGACACTGTCACCAGTGATCACAAGCACACACATTCACAACTGGGACACTTTGCATCTCACTAATCCTATGATACACTGTTTTGCTTCTAAATATCTGAGACACAAGGACACTTTCCTCACTGTTTTCATGAGTTCCTGCACTGTTTATAATTCAGTCACATTCACTTCTCTCATATGCACACACACATTGCTCCTATATATCCACACACACATAGATGCACCCTATATGTGTGTGTGTATATATATATATATATATATATATATATATATATATATAAATAAATCCTAATATATGTATGTGTGTGATTATATATATCAATATATGTGGGTAAGTAGTTAAGATAGCCTATGTGTAAATGTGTAATGTAAAGCCATGTGGGATCTCTCTATATGTATGATAGCTCATGTGCTAGGCACATGTCTATTTATATATGTGGATATACATATACATTCATATGTGATAGTGGTATATGTATATATGTGGTTTTGGGCCTATGGTGTGTCTATTGGACTAGTGAGGGCTTAGTTAGGCTGTTCAGTCTTGGTTAAGCCTAGTTAGACTTGTTAGTCCTAGTTTGACCATAGTTGACCTAGGTTTGACTTCTTGGTTGACCAGGGTTGACCAAGAGTTGACTTTGACCTAGTTTGACCTAGACTCATGTAGAATGCATTGTAGTGCTTATCTTTACCATTCTGGACTTGTTGTGACTTGTGATGTTCTGATTAGGAGCCAGATACCTCTCCTCGGACAGTATATTTCAGTTGGACATTCAGATAGAAGGCGAGTACATTCTCTGATCGTTTCATATCATATTTAGGATTATAATTCCTGCTTTAGACTATCTTACTTGATGCTGACACGTTGGAACACGGATTGATACTATATGGATCCCTTCATGAGATGTTATCCTTCTCGGGAGCATCAGATACTTTTGTCTCATGTGTGTTTCACTTACATCATGTATCTTATGCTTCTATTATCATGAATCTTCGGGAATCAGCTAGTGACTCATGTACCCTTATGATAACCGAGCCTTCACGAATCAATTCATGAATCACCCTTTATGGGCAACGTAGTATAATCATGAATCTTAACGTAACTTGAATGGATCTTTGTGTATTGATTGGGGATGGGGGAGTATAAATGAACATGTGAATAAATCCAAGTAGTGTAATCATGAATCAATTCCAAGTAGTGTAATCATGAATCAGTCCTTAGCCATTCACATGTTTATGCAGTACTCTGAATCACTAGCACTGTCTCTCTTTATATATATCATAGATATTTACTTACAGTCTCTCTCTTACATTATGCTATTCTGCAGTTTCCTATATTTTATTCTCTAGCATGATTATATTTCCTTTTCCTGCTATGACTTGTTGAGATGTATCGTGCTCGCTCCTGTCCTGACTGGACCTATTGAAATATTACAGAGGATGAGGACGAGGCTGGCTACCCTACATATTATGGGGCTACTTTAGATGACAGCTGTGACTTGGACCAGCAGCCGGACCCTATAGCTGTGGATGACACTCTTCTTGACTAGAATGTTTATTTACATTACTCTATGGATGACTGTATATATTGATCTTGGGATTTATGATGTATTAGACACTTAGACTCTCTGTTTGTACTTGGGATTCCTTCCATTTCAGCAGTTCCATTTATCTATCTATCTGCTATTTTATCATCTGTATTTCCTTGAGTTCTATATCATATCGTGTTTTTTCTTCCTTAGTTGTGATTGAGTTTGCTTTTATCATGTCACCCCCATTCGGGGAGTATAAACTGCTTAGTATATTATTGCTAGATGTTGTGACCTATGACAGCGTTCTACCGCCGATACTGCGGCGTAGGCTGGACGTACCCACGTCTCGTGCCCTTATTCTAGGGTACGGGTCGTGACACGTTGACTTTTTACCCAAAAGTCAACAATGAGTCAACCCTTTGTCTAAATTAGACCAAATCCAAACTAGAGTTGACCAGTTGACGAAAAGTTAATTATTGGTCAACATTTGACCAGTTTGACCTAGGGTTGACCTAGAGTTGATCAGGGTTGACCACTTGACTAAAAGTCAACTGTAAGTCGACTCTTGACCCTGTTTGACTTGTTTTGACTTGCTATGACTAGGATGACCTAGAGTTGACTTATTTTTACTTAGATTGACTTGACGTGACTTAGTTTGACCTAGATTGACTTGACAGGACTTAGTGTGACTCAGTAAGACCTAGTTTGACCTAGATTTCATATCATGCATTAGAAATCATTCATAACTTTGTTAAACCTAAATTAACATGCAATATCTCATCTTTAGGTCTCTGATTACCACTCTGAGCATTGATATATCCTGCAGCTCAGGACAACAGACGAGTACATTCACTGATAGTTTTCATTGTCTTGATATCTGCTATATCCGATTCAGTTGTAATGTCTTACTCGATTTCCAGTCACGATAGTTCACAGACTAGTATATGTTGGATCACGACATGAGATGTTGTTCCTAGATTTCTGGGTATATTGGTATATTTTTCTGTCTTGTTCCCTGTACTTGTATAGACACCGATTTCTAAGGGGACTTGCTACCCTCTTATGGAATCACGTGCCATGACGTGTCATGTCCAGATCCATTGTACTATTTGGGGATAGAGAATTATTAGGGGCTATGTGATCCAAGTCACCCTGTCACTATATTCTTGTGCTCGCGCCACTCTCCCGTCATGTAGGGTGTAGCGAGATCCTATTTTCCTTCTACTTGCTATCCAGGTTGGCCGACATGACCCTTCCCAGATTTTCTTGTGATTGTCGGGCCAAGTGGATAGTCTGCCATGTAACATATCCCAAGTTGATCATATAACGCTCTAATAATTCAAGGCACATTTTATATTTACTTTATCATATCTTATATCCTACTTTGTTCTACATTCAGTACTTTCTTACCATGCTATGATATTCAGTTACTCACATGTTCTACATGCCTTTATGTTGTACCTTGATTAGAGACTAAGTTCTGCTCTGGAGAAGGGTTACAACCTCGGTCCTTGTTTGGTTTAAGGGTTGTAACTCAGCTTCCGAACGATTTCCAAGTCTTCATATATCTTTGCCTTATATTTCATTATATTGTCTCTTATAGAATTTATCAATTCACATGGAACTGCTGTTAGTGCTTGTACTTGCTCATTTTCCGAACAGGATATCGTTGATATATTACAGATGATTCTGAGACAGACTGCTCGACCTATTATGTGCTCGAGTTAGAAGGAGTAGTCCAGGACCGTGGCCTGATAGTAGAGCTACTAGACTTTGCACTCCCAGAGTAGTGTAGCTTAGTTGAGTTTGCCTGGACTGCGATCCAGCTAGTACTATCAGACTGTAGCTTTCTATATTATATTTTGTGACCCTGTGATATTGTATATATATCTGGGCTTGTGTCGGACACTGAACTTATTTCCTATTCCATCTATCATACGTTTTCCTTCTGTGCTATCTACCTTAGTTTTATCTTGTGATTGAGACTGTATTGCTATGTCACCTCCATTCGGAGTGTATATATTGTACGGGTACCTTTATACTGTTAGTCGTAGTATTTACAGACGTTATATACAGCGTTCTACCGTCGATACTGCGGCGTAGGCTGGACGTACCCACGTGCTCGTGCCCCTGATAAGGGTACGGGTCGTGACAGTAAGTCTCATCTTTAGTTCTAATTTCTACAATTTCGGTCCCATCCCACCCATAGGTGCCAAGGGTTGGGCCTCCCAATTTCTAAATTCTATATTGTAGAAACTCATTTTGTAGAATAGTAAGTCCCAATTTGGAACCCAACTTTCTAGATTCTAGAATTTATATTATTTTTTTCATATCAATTTTTGACCACACAATCTTTGGAGGCGGATCTCACTTTATCATTTCCTATTATTCTGGTTAAAATCCAACTCAATCTACATTTATCTTCTTCTTTTTTAAAATTTTGGGTTCCAAATTGCATTTGAGAGTTCAAACTACTAATGATGCTCTTAGACGTACAATCTATATCTGGCCAATGACGAACACAACACTATCATAGCCTTGCATACAATTGTCCTCTACTTCAGGAGAGTTTTGCAACCTCCAATATTTAGACTATATACCAAACCAAACAAATACAACAGGACAGATTGTTATATACTTGTGTAGAAGCATAAAATAAATAGACCAAGTCAAAAGAAATTGAGAACTTTACGCAAAGTCAGACTCTACACAAGACCATTTAGAGGCTACTGAGTCAGATTCAAGCTCTACGCGGAGATCAAACAGAGTCTAACTCTACGCAAACTCCTTTACGCAAGAATTATCCTCAAACTCTACGCGAGAGCGACAGGCTGTCCAGACTGCATTTAATGCGCGTGATATTGATCTGACAGAATGATTTTCTGACAGAACATTGCACAGAAGCCAAGAAGATTTTTGCACCAAATCCAACGCTTGTCGTTTAATGTGCAGATGAGCTACTTTACGCTCAAAAGACCACTTCTTTTACGCATGAAGGTTATTTGAGTTTTTTACGCTCAAGGCTATCTCAGCTACTTTTGTGTGCGTAAAGTTTATTTGAGCTAGCTATACGCTCAAGACTACTTTTTAGTCGCTTTACGCAGGAAGTTTGTTTTGGGTTATTTAACGCTCAATCTTTTCTGGCTCTGTGAGAACGTGGTCTGCATACGTGGCTTTTATGCCACACTTATCGAGAAACGTGTGTACGTGCTCTCCCCATATTGTCGAAGTTGTGGGACACGTGTCACCATGCGTAGAGACTACAACTCTACATGGGACACGTGTCATCACGTGTAGAGGTCGATTTTCAATCGTAGGTGGCAGTTACTTGCGTAGAGACCCAATTATGTCGCTTTTTACGCACAGAGGGTCTAGTCTATAAATAGACTTATTTTTTAAATAGAAGGTACAAGATCAGAGCCCAGAGACTTTCAGAGCAAAGTGATTATCCAAAGTATTTCTCTTCAACTTTTTCTCAAGAACAGAGTGAAGCAAAGCAGGAAAGCATTCGACTGTGCCATCAGTGCCAATTGTGTCGATACCTTTCTGGTGACATAGTTCTTCCGGTTGTTCTTCTTCAAGCAGTTCTCTTCATCGTCATCGTCTGGTCCAAGGAACAAAGTGATCGCTCTCAGATCAGACTTCCATAGCAATACTTTCCAGAATTTATTTGTACTTTTGTACTTTTTCTCGTTTTCTTTCAAAAGCCTTTCAAGGGCATTTTGTTAAGTAAAAAAAATATCGAATCTGCTGGGGACGACTTTCTTCTCCGACGAGAAAGCATTTGTTCAATATGATGATGTGTCGATTGGATCGACAAAGAAGACTCTGGTTGTTCAATTCGACCAGACTGCTTACGAAGAAATGCTCCAAACTGGGGGTTGTACTCGCTGCTCCAATGTTCAAAAATTATGAAAGGTGCGAAAAGTTTGGATTCCTAAGTCCAAAGCACCCTCTGATCTCCCTGTTGTCTCTGAAGGCAAGGAAATTCCTCCCACTCATGTTGTTAGGGCTCCCGTATGTGACGAGGCAGTCCCTACTTTAGTTTTACGCCCAGTGCGTAAAGTTCAGTCTCCCGTCTATGACATGGTAGACGCTCAAGTCTTGCGCTCTACGCGTAAAGGCAAATCTCCCGTTCGTGACGTGGCAGAGGCTTCTGTTTTGTGCTATACACGTAATGACAAATCTCCTGTCGGTGACATGGTAGATAAAGTTTACAATGGTGCTTTTGCATCTAAAGTGAACTTGCCTACACACGTGCAGCGTAAAAACAAGTCTTCTGTTACTATGACAGACAATTCCTTTGGTTTATCCAAGGAGAATAAAAATTGTGGTAAAGCTTCTGCTTTACGCCAATAATTTTTTAGTGCTACTTTACGCAAAGTGCCTAATCTTAGGATTACGTGCAATGCTGATGGTGTTCGTACAGCACAAAAATCAACTCTAGATTTACGCACACACCTTCAAGAGCATAAAAATGCACAACTTTCTGCCAATGAAGCTAGTAATCTTCTTTTTACACAAGGGACTGGATATTTTTCTGTCCCAAATATAAAAAAGAAGATATTACCTTCTAATTCTTATGATTTACGCGAGTTGCTGGTACAAAAGCGTAAAAACAGAAAATCTCCTGTGACACTCCCCCAAGAAAACCATCATTGTGAGTGTCACCAAATTGTGATCAAGTGTTGTTGTTCCGCTACTAAACGGTCAGTTTTCGACCGATTAAAATACAATGTACCTCAGCAACAACTTGATGACCAAGAATGTGAGTTGTCTTATGCATCAGTCAATATAGCATCTCATATCAATAGAGGACGACATCCAAGACGCAATTCGTCCCGGACTCCAGGTCAACAAAGGTTTAACCAAATTCTTGACACTTTTGAAGGAGTATATCAACATACTCGGTCAAGAAGTCAACGCCCTTTAAACATGCATTCTTCGGATTCAGAGGCTGGGGGTAGCCAGTACTTGGAGTCAAAAACTGATAGCGTTGATTGATACCTCTACACCAATCCCTCTATATGTTCAAAGGAGGTTGAATCTTATGTTATCGGAGAAGAACCAGAGGCGTCTACTTCTAATATAGAACGGCGCCTTTCAGCGGTGGAACAATCGCTAAAGGACATGCTTGCTATGATACAAAATATGCATCAAATAATGATGACTCATTAAACAGTCCAACTGGCAGTGGTAACACCGGTACAGGTAGCAGCGTAAACTCAAGATAGTCAAGGGGTTGACATACCTTTGAATAATCTGAGTCAAGAGCATGCTATCAATCAAAACTCTGCATCTCCAGATCCTCTCATTCTGGAGGATGTATCACCTCCAGTGGGGGTTACTGTACATCTACAGTGCTTCCTCAAACTAGTAAAGCCAATTCAATCAAATGTGCTTCCTCAAACTAGTGAAGCCATTCAAGCAGTACGTGAGTTAAAAGCACAGTTTGAGGTTCTTAAGCACAAAGATCAGCTCCAGAGGTTGGGGATCAAGCAACCTTATCCTCCCCATTGGAATGATGTGTCTTTTCCTCCCAAATTCAAGCCACAATCTATGGTATTATTTGATGGAAAGGCTTCTCCAAGTCAATATATCAATTATTTTGATATTATGACTGTACATCTACAGAAGAATGATGCCCTTCTCACCCGAGTCTTTATAGGGTGTTTGACGGGTTCAACATATGACTGGTATCGCAGTCTATCCGACAATTGCATATCGTCTTTTGACGAGTTTAAAGCAATGTTTCTCTTCCGTTTCTATAAAGGAGGAATGGACATGAATATGTCCTCCTTAATAGAAATTAAACAAAAAAGAAAAGGAGGATACTCGGACGTTTATTGAACGTTTCCGACATGCTACTTTAAAAATGCCTCCTGGTATGCCAGATTCAGCATTGATTGATACATGCAAAATGAATCTGCGACCATCCATCACTGTTTTTACAGGCTCTCAATTCACAGATTGGGCCTCGTTTATTATAGCAGCAGTTTCAGCCGAGACCAATGGTAGATCGGCTCGTGAACATGGGATGATCTTCGCCTCAGAAGACAAAGGAAAGAAAGCCTCTTCAGGCAATAACTCTGGTAATCGCAATAGGAAAGGAAAGGAAACCCTAGTGGTAAACCTTTCAAAACCCAAAACAACACCAAGTAATCCAGAGTCTTCTAAGCCGAAAAAAGAATACTCTTTCGATGACAGTGATATTTCAGGGATATTTCAATGTCTCGTAAAGAGTGGTAAACTTCAGATCCCAGAGCCAAAACGACCTAATAAGGTGGATTTGGTTGATAACCCCAAATATTGTATCTATCATAGATACATAAATCATCCCACAAAAGCTTGCTATGTCTTGAAGAAGAAGATTCAAGAATTGAAAAATGCTAAAGCGGTCGCTTTAACTAATGATGATCATACAGTCACAACCAATATGGTTTCTCTTCAATTTGGAGCTTTTCCTCCACAGCAAGTTCCGGATGGGGTTGTCCCAATTCCAAAGGTGACGATGAAGATTGTGAATCTTCTACCACCCAGAGATCAAAGTGAAGAATTAATGCCTCTTACTTTAAAAAATGGTAAAATTATTTGGGTACACCCTGACTTAGTACCTGAAATGGAGCATGAAAATAAAAATTCAAAATCCAAGAAAGGTAAAAAAGTCAGAACCTGCAATATGATTTCTCATGTTGTTACCCCAGATCATGATGATTCTGATCATCTGTGGGATGATATCCCTTTGGAAGATAGGCTAAAGGGTTTGAACATATGCCCTCCGAGTTTGGCTCCTCCTACCAAACTAAAACTCACTCATCAGCAGTGGTTAGTAATGAACAGTGTCCCTTTGTACATGGCACAACAAGTTTTTGCTGCTTATGAGAAAGTTTCGATTGGGATTGCACCTTCTGCACCGAGAGCTTCCACCTTGGTGAAAACAGAGGTCTCTATTCCTTCTTCATCTGCTGAAACATCTTGTGAAAGTCCACTACCCACTCATATGTACAGTCAACAATCGGTCAATCTCATGAAAAAGATGGGTTATGACTTTCAAAAAGTAGAAGGCTTGAATGATGGTAAAGGTATGCGAGTTCTTTTACAAATTCACGGCCAGGAATCCTCTGCCGGATTGGGATTTTAGATCCCTCGCAAAAATCTCCATAAGAAGAAGACTAAGGGAAAGAAGACTAAATCATGTAATATGGTACTTCATTCTCCTGAGTCTGAAGAAGAAGATTTTGCTGGTACAAGGTCTGGAAAGGACTACTACAAAGATTATGAGGGAACTTCCAAAGAAGCGGAAGACACCGTTGAAACACTACCGACTCAGTCATCTTCTGTTCCTGCTGAGACAAGGCCTTCTAAACCCCCAGTGGTTGAAAAAGGTAAACAGAAGGCAGTACGTTTTGACGTTCCGCTGAAGTCTAGCTCAAATCAAGGGTCAATGAAACCCTATAAATTTGACATCTTAGCCCAGTTAGCCAATACTCCGGCTAGTCTCTCTATTTTTGAGTTGCTCCGACTTTCTAAAGAAAGTCGAGAAACCTTGAATGAAGCATTGCTACAAGCAGATTCATGCTTAGATCAGCTCAAAAGTCCTGACAATATACCAGTGTCGTGTCCTCAATGCCACAGTGTGATGGAATCAATTCCTAACATTACCTTCACACAAGAGGATATGCTGTTAAAGCATAATCGACATGACAGGCCTTTGTGTTATACAGGGTATATTGACTCTACTGAAATTGACAGGATTTATATTGATCTTGGGTCTTCCATCAGCATTATTCTTCAAAGTATGCTACGACCCTTGAGGATTCCTACTAGTGAGTTGACTTACACTAGTACAACAATTGTTGGTTTCAATTCTGGAAAGAGTAAATCATTGGGGAAGATTCATCTGAAGATTCAAATAGGTGATCTTCGAACCATGGCAACCTTCTATGTTATCAATTCAGATGTATCTTACAACATCCTACTCGGAAGACCATGGATACACGAGCATAATATTGTACCTTCAACTCTCCACCAATGCTTCAAGTACGTGGATTCTTAAGGGATTGTGAAGACTGAATTTGCAGACATCAATCCTTTTAAGGGTGTTAAAGCCTATTTCTCTGATTCAATACTCTACAAACAGGAGCATGTGAAGGAAATATCTGATATGGCTGAAAATCGGTCGCCTGCAGAAGATCAATCTGTTTTAGAAGATCCTTCAGAAGATCAACCTTTGATGATTAAAGTTAAAGGTCGAATTCAATCCCAACCTGTCAATGATGAACCTTTGGTGATTAAAGTCAAAGGAAGAACTCAAGCTATGTCTGATGAAGCTGTGAAGATTCCGGTCAAAAGTCAGGTTCAAGCCAATACTAGTTATCAGCCTCTCATAATCAAGGTCAAAGGACGTACTTCTTGTGCAACTGATCCAGAACCACTGGTTATCAACCTTGGCAAAACTACGCTGAAGACGGATGACGGTCCGTTAATGATCAATCCAAAGCGTAATAGTCAGTCTGTAAATGATGTAAATATTGATCACTCTGTATTCTCTCATTTTAATGAAGATTTCCTTTTGGAGTATATGGCTGTCAAATTTATTGAAAGAATAACTTTATCTGCTGATAATCAAAGTCATCAACATAAAACTGACGTAAATACAGAGGAAATCTTATATATTAATCATAAAAAGAATTCTTTTTCTCCTCATGTCGATGTTGGACCCTATGCTCAAAGGTTCCTAACATCTTCTCCTTATCTTCTACCTGTAGCCTCATCATCACAAGCTTGTGTAACTAATAGACGTCACGAAGAATCTTATTTTGTGATCCCGTCTAATAAGAAAAATAAGCGCCAAATTGTGTTTGGCTTGGCTAGAAATATCTCTGTTATTCAGACAGATAATCTCGTAGAGAAGGATAAAGGAAAAATCAGAATTGATAAATATAGTCAACAATCTCTTAAGATTATCCAAAATATAGAATATGATTTAAAAACTATGCTAGGTCTCAATCAAAGCAAAGGGAGACGATTACCGTTATGTGGCGATCCGTTTTATCAACGAACTCGTCATGGTTTGGGATATGATCCATCCCACATATTTAATGAAGATATAGAAGAAGAATTTTCTTCCAATTCTTCACAATCCTCAGATTCTGAAGGAGTCCAGTATGTTGAATTTGAGTGCGTCTTTTCAGTCAATATGGTTCAAACCGATCCGTTTTATCAACAAACTCGTCATGGTTTAGGATCTGATACATCCCACATGTTTAATGAAGATATGGAAGAAGAATTTTCTTCCAGTTCTTTACAATCCTCAGATTCTGAAGGAAGCCAGTATGTTGAATCTGAGTGCATCTTTTCAGTCAACATGGTTCAAAATGATGGTGAATCTAAGCTATTTGAAAATGACCCTTGGGCACAACAAATGGACACTCAATAGGAGCTTCGTTTTGAACAGCGACAGCTGTCACGCCCCGCTCCCGTAGGAGCGATCGTCCTCGCTAAGGCGTGATGCCGCACGAGCCTAGATTGCGCTCGTGCAAGGCGGGTTCCATAACGGCCGATTTTAGCGGCTGCGACGGGGTCGTCGCACAGAAGTCCCAAGCAGAGACATTGAATACTAGCAGCAGAATTTAGAACAAACACAAGTTATTCAAAGAAGCTCTTTTATTGAAATTGAAACCAAGGTTACAGTGGGGCGCAAGGCCAATGTTACAATCACTCAAGCTCACTCATCTCACATTTACAAGTCACTCAGCCCTCTCTCATCTCTCAGTTACAAGTCTTGATCCAGCGGAAGCTTCAGAAGACGATGTCCATATATTATGTCCTGTATAAGTCTTTTCTCCATGCGGCTGCACGCTTCGAATCGCCAAGGAACTTCGTGTCTCGTCGCACCCAAGCGAGCTCCGCGCCATGAGCTTCTACCTGTGCCTGCACATGAAAACTATGTGGGTGTCAGTACTCAACTGTACTGGTGGAATGAGCTCCTCGCCCACCCATACAAAACCAACACGTTTACTTTACTTTGTGCATCATAGTCCCCTTTTTATCAATTGTCTTTCTACTCTTGCCTTAGGATCAGTTTTAGGACCGACGCCTTAGCGCAACTTGTGTATCAGAACCCTCCCGTGCTTGCAATGTCAACGTTAACTCATACTTTTTCTCTAGACCACTTCTCGTGCCAACAACGTTAACCTATCAAGTCGTGTTTGCCTTACGGCCAAAATCAGAGACGCAGCTACACGATAGACTCCTTTTCTATGTGATCGTGCTACAAAATCCATATTAAGGTCGTGCCTCGCAACTCACTAGAACTTAACCATATCGCCGCTTCGCGGCCTGTGCTACTTTGATAACCAACCGACCCAATCAAGACTTGTGAATCTAGTGTCACTCGACCAACTTTGCCTTACGGCGGTTTCTCGACATAAACTCAACCAACTCAACCAACTTATGCAACTTATATGCCGACAACTTAAACTCGACGCCACATCTCGTACCGAAGCACGTTGCCTATGTTGTAGCCATTCTTAAGCCCAAACATTTGTACTCTAACTTGTACACACACATTCAGCAACACAACTCAATCCAAAGGCACTCACGCGGATTGCCGCCATGCCGACTCATCTATATAATTTGGTCACTGACTTCCAGAGCCATGGTGGACTACTTTTTAGCTGAGTATAGGATGGACCTCTTCGGGTAGCTAGCCTTAATGAGCGTCCACCGAATACTTTGCCCCAGGCGCAGCTATTTGGCTCCCAGAGCCATATTTGTTTTCCTTTGTGCCCGCAACGGTCCCGTGGCACCACAGGTTGCCGTGCGAGAAAACTCTACCTTGTCGACAAGTTGTCCATGACCATGCAAGACTCGACTCAACTGACGTCTCACACAGTCATTGTACCTCTAGTGTTACCATCTCTTTCAGGGCTAAATTCGATACTTCTCACATCTGAGATCTTGCCTCGACGACCCGTAGTCGCGAGCATTCTTCTTTCTTGCCTCAATGACCCAGTCGTGAGCATTCTTCTTTCTTTCCTTCTTGCCCTATCATTTCACTCAACTCAAGAACAACTGTTTAGACATTTTTCCAACACAAATGAATCAACCGTGGCCCGTGCCTTAAAACTCTAGGACCGTGCCATCGTGTCTCAAACCGACTTTCGATCTACGCGACGCTATCGCACAAGTCATACTTCATATGATGGGCCTTGGGATCGCGGAACTATTTAACTTGACAACCGCAGAAAGAGCGGGACAGCACTAGAAATGACTTAGGTCGATCGGCATAACTTTGCCTAACTTAATCGAGCCTATAACTTGACTCAAGGGACGAGCAAAGGCCATGCCAAGCCTTGTATTATGGAAACGTACATGCTTTATTAAGCATTTACGCGGGTAACGCCTATGACTTAGGCCAACTCAAGTGTCGGGACAATTCGACGGGACTGTGCATGCTCTAACAAGCATTCACGCAGGCGACGCCTATGACTTAGGCTATTTCATAACTTTGTGTCGAAGACCAACTTTCCTTCTCCCAAGCCACGGGACGAAGGACCGAGTGTTATTTTCAAAGCACGCCGTGCACCAACTCTAAGCCGACCGTAGGACATTTTCCATGTTCTAACTCATTTCGATCCGTCGGGATTATTCCCTTAGCTATGTGGATTCGTCTCTTTTATTATCAAGCCTATTGTGCAAGTTGAAAATATGCATTTTATTATGTGAAGGCAAAGATGAGGCAAGTTCACCGAAACTACCCCACCTGAGCGAGCGGTCGCCTTGACCGAGATGTCTTCGAGTCGCCGTTGTAAGGCTAAGTCCGAACGCCGTCGGCGTTTCGATTCCTCCGATTGACTGAGCGGGACGGGGCACTACATCATACACCACTCAGAAAAAGTTTCGCCCTCGAAACTAACTGAGTACACTTATTGACTTATCACTTTTACTCAACGTTCAAGAACTCTTGCACACACTATGCCTATGTGTTTCCTCAATCCGAGCCACGCTCACACTATCCTCAATCCTTTCTTCAAAACTCACGATCTAAAAATCCTCGACACTTTTCCGTTCCTCAAGTCTCACTTGATTCAACGTATCACTTAGTATGGATCGTGCACATATCTTAGGCGTCCCCAAAATACATACATTTCAGCCAAGCCTCGTGATAGAGAATCCACCATCACCACTCGAGTCGGATCGTGCATATATTCGGGCGTCCCTGATATACGTACATGTCAACCGAGACTCGCGAGTGGTGCCTCCACCAATTCTAACACTTCGTACTCGGACGTCTGCCTAACCGCTAGGCTATATCTTTCCGTCAGTATTGGAATCATAGTTCCCAAACAACAATATCAACACTGACCCCATCCTAAGGTCAAACCAAGTTGATGGTACGGGATTTTCTATCCAAGCTCGCATCACTCCGATTTCTAAACATCGAGCATCGATTTCCTACGCACATCCCAACATTTTGTCGCACGGGGTCCGAGTCCTTTAGCAAAGCCATCCTACGATATTTTATATTCAACCAATGCTCAACAAGAACGTATCGCTCGTTCATCAAGCCATTTCACATAGTCTATCTCTTCGAACATGTTCGACATAATCCACCTATCAATCATTTACAAGTCAAGCATGCTACGACACAATCTACCGCTAAATCACAATTCATATTTCATATTCCCTAAGTTATTCACCCCAATTAACGCATTCGATCATGAGGTCGTCTAACTTAACAATATGTTGCGTCCCGATCTCACGCGATTCAGATTACCCACGGTGGGCATGAATCACCATGCACGCTCTCGCGGGATAATTATCCTCATCTGGACGTAACTCTTGTTTTGCGTCTAGACTAATTCATTCTCGATGCGCGAATTGGACCTACTCAATCCTTAAGTTTATTTCATTCATCAATCGCAAGTCCAACATCCTCGAATTCACCTTCGCGTCAAACCGACAAGTCGAGACAATCCACGTTGCCGTGTCCTGATTTTCCGAGTTCGATCATTCTCGCGACATGAATCACCATGTCAGCGCTCACGCGGAACGATCACCCCAAATTCGAAGCAACGCATGTGCGAGGCTGGAGTTGCGCTCGTGCAAGACAAGATCGTCGACGTTGTGGCTATCAACGTAACCATCAAGACACGATCATTTTTATCCAACATTCATCTCGTTCAAAATCCTAAGTATCGCATCCAACCGAATAATAACACTTGCACGATCGTCATTCGCCGAGTCAGAGTACCCCCGAGTTATCGTATATCGATCTTTGATACGCCTCAATACCATCGACGATATGCGTAACCTGACGATCTTCCTTTGCAACCAAATTCTGAG
Source organism: Iris pallida (assembly GCA_029216955.1). NCBI lineage: Eukaryota > Viridiplantae > Streptophyta > Magnoliopsida > Asparagales > Iridaceae > Iris > Iris pallida. The sequence continues at coordinate 38,779,789 of JANAVB010030220.1, forward strand.
TCGTGCGAATGGTGCTATCGTCCGACTGGACAATCTCCTCTTCATTCAAATTCAAGTTCGATCATTATTCCTTAAACCATCCGCAACATCAATTTCCTCAATTCGTATCATTCCTTTATCAATCGATCGACATCCCTGAGGCTATCGCATACACCACTCAGGGATGAAGTCATTCAACAAATCCTCAGCTTATCATTCGAATCAAAATCTACTTCTTCGAATCCCGTTCGAACTATTCCTCGAATTCCAAGCATGCTCATCTATATCGCATCGACGTCATCGTCGCTCGCTAGTACCCCTATCGATAGTCATCACACTTTACTCAATCGAGTTCAACTCATTCTCATCCGACACAATTCAATTCCTGTACTCGACTTTCCTAAGGTCGACGCAACTTTGGTGTATATGCCCAGCCCGACTTAGCCAACCGTGCTTACACGAACCATCTTTTTGTTTTATCAAAAAACTGTTCTCCTATGTTTTGCGAAATAGATAGACTTATTGTATGGACATCCCGTGGGACAATTGAGAGAGAGCGCACGAACGATTTCAACTTTGCGGAAGCAACGATTCAGAGTTTGCGGAAACAACGGAGTTAAAGAATTCAATCGATAGTCCAAGGACGTAAAGCCGTGCTCTGATACCATTATGTCACGTCCCGCTCCCGTAGGAGCGATCGTCCTCGCTAAGGCGTGATACCGTACGAGCCTAGATTGCGCTCGTGCAAGGCGGGTTCCATAACGGCCGATTTCAGCGGCTGCGACGGGGTCATCGCACAGAAGTCCCAAGCAGAGACATTGAATACTTGCAGCGGAATTTAGAACAAACACAAGTTATTCAAAGAAGCTCTTTTATTGATATTGAAACCAAGGTTACAGTGGGGCGCAAGGCCAATGTTACAATCACTCAAGCTCACTCATCTCACATTTACAAGTCACTCAGCTCTCTCTCATCTCTCAGTTACAAGTCTTGATCCAGCGGAAGCTTCGGAAGACGATGTCCATACATTATGTCCCGTATAAGTCTTTTCTCCATGCAGTCGCACGCTTCGAATCGCCAAGGAACTTCGTGCCTCGACGCACCCAAGCGAGCTCCGCGCCACGAGCTTCTACCTGTACCTGCACATGAAAACTATGTGGGTGTCAGTACTCAACTGTACTGGTGGAATGAGCTTCTCGTCCACCCATACAAAACCAACACGTTTACTTTACTTTGTGTATCATAGTCCCCTTTTTATCAATTGTCTTTCTACTCTTGCCTTAGGATCAGTTTTAGGACCGGCGCCTTAGCGCAACTTGTGTATCAGAACCATCCCGTGCTTGCAATGTCAACGTTAACTCATACTTTTTCTCTAGACCACTTCTCGTGCCAACAACGTTAACCTATCAAGTCGTGTTTGCCTTACGGCCAAAATCAGAGACGCAGCTATACGATAGACTCCTTTTCTATGTGACCGTGCTATAAAATCCATATTGAGGTCGTGCCTCGCAACTCACTAGAACTTAACCATATCGCCGCTTTGCGGCCCGTGCTACTTTGATAACCAACCGACCCAATCAAGACTTGTGAATCTAGTATCACTCGACCAACTTTGCCTTGCGGCGGTTTGCCGACATAAACTCAACCAACTCAACCAACTTATGCAACTTATATGCCGACAACTTAAACTCGACGCCACATCTCGTGCCGAAGCACGTTGCCTATGTTGTAGCCATTCTTAAGCCCAAACATTTGTACTCTAACTTGTACACACACATTCAGCAACACAACTCAATCCAAAGGCACTCACGCGGATTGCCGCCATGCCGACTCATCTATATGATTTGGTCACTGACTCCCAGAGCCATGGTGGAATACTTTTTAGCTGAGTATAGGATGGGCCTCTTCGGGTAGCTAGCCTTAATGAGCGTCCACCGAATACTTTGCCCCAGGCGCAGCTATTTGGCTCCCAGAGCCATATTTGTTTCCCTTTGTGCCCGCAACGGTCCCGTGGCGCCACAGGTTGCCGTGCGGAGAAACTCTACCTTGTCGACAAGTTGTCCATGACCATGCAAGACTCGACTCAACTGACGTCTCACACAGTCATTGTACCTCTAGTGTTACCATCTCTTTCAGGGCTAAATTCGATACTTCTCACATCTGAGATCTTGCCTCGACGACCCGTAGTCGCGAGCATTCTTCTTTCTTGCCTCAACGACCCAGTCGTGAGCATTCTTCTTTCTTTCTTTCTTGCCCTATCATTTCACTCAACTCAAGAACAACTGTTTAGACATTTTTCCAACACAAATAAATCAACCGTGGCCCGTGCCTTAAAACTCTAGGACCGTGCCATCGTGTCTCAAACCGACTTCCGATCTACGCGACGCTATCGCACAAGTCATACTTCATATGATGGGCCTTGGGATCGCGGGACTATTTAACTTGACAACCGCAGAAAGAGCGGGACAACACTAGAAATGACTTAGGTCGATCGGCGTAACTTTGCCTAACTTAATCGAGCCTATAACTTGACTCAAGGGACGAGCAAAGGCTATGCCAAGCCTTGTATTATGGAAACGTGCATGCTTTATTGAGCATTTACGCAGGCAACGCCTATGACTTAGGCCAACTCAAGTGTCGGGACAATTCGACGGGACCGTGCATGCTCTAACAAGCATTCACGCAAGCGACGCCTATGACTTAGGTTATTTCATAACTTTGTGTCGAAGACCAACTTTCCTTCTCCCAAGCCACGGGACGAAGGACCGAGTATTATTTTCAAAGCACGCCGTGCACCAACTCTAAGCCGACCGTGGGACGTTTTCCATGTTCTAACTCATTTCGACCCGTCGGGATTATTCCCTTAGCTATGTGGATTCGTCTCTTTTATTATCAAGCCTATTGTGCAAGTTGAAAATATGCGTTTTATTATGTGAAGGCAAAGATGAGGCAAGTTCACCGAAACTACCCCACCTGAGCGAGCGGTCGCCTTGACCGAGATGTCTTCGAGTCGCCGTTGTAAGGCTAAGTCCGAACGCCGTCGGCGTTTCGATTCCTCCGATTGACTGAGCGGGACGGGGCACTACAACAGCCACCTACAGAAGATAAAATTGTCCAGATTGACGTTGGAGACGAAACTACGTCTAAGCCGATATTTATCAGTAAAAACCTTTCTGAAGATGAAAAAGAAGAGTTGATAAAGCTGATTAAAGAATATATTGATATCTTTGCATGGAGTTATGAGGATATGTCGGGTCTGGATCCTAAAGTAGCTACTCATAAACTCAATATTCTTTCTAATGCCAAACATGTAAAACAACAGCAGCGACATTTTCGACCAGATATGATGGATGCAATTGAAGCAGAAGTCAAAAGGCTGATAACATGTGGCTTTGTCCGTGAAGAACAACACCCAGATTGGGTTGCCAATATTGTTTCTGTCATGAAGAAGAATGGAAAAGTTCGCGTTTGCATAGATTTTCGAGATCTTAACGCAGCCTGTCCAAAAGACGAATTTCCACTTCCGATTACAGATGTCATGATAGACAATACATGTAGTTTTGAATGCATGTCTTTCATGGATGGATTCTCAGGATACAATCAGATTAAAATGCATCTAGGAGATGAGAAGCATACTGCTTTTCGTGCACCGCTTGGAGTTTATTGCTATACAGTTATGCCTTTTGGTCTGAAAAATGTCCGTGCTACTTATCAAAGGGCCATGAGCAATATTTTTCAAGAACATCTACGAAAAATAGTTGAATGTTATGTGGATGATATCGATGTCAAAAGTCGATTAAAAGATGATCACATTCAAGACTTGAAGACAGTATTTGAGTTGATGCGTCGACATCAATTAAAGATGAATCCTACTAAGTCTTTCTTAGGGGTTTCCAGTGACAAATTTTTGGGATTTGTCATTACTTCTCAAGGTATCCATGTTGATCCTGATAAGGTCAAAGCAATTCTTGAAATGCGTCCTCCATGTAATCTCAAAGAACTCCGTGGCTTTCAAGGTCGCATTGCTTATATCAGGAGATTTATATCCAATCTTTCTGGGAGATGTCAACCTTTCTCTCGTCTATTAAAGAAAGGTGTATTATTTGTTTGGGATGAAGCATGTCAAAAAGCCTTAAATGACATCAAGCAATACCTTATAAATCTACCTGTTTTAGTACCCCAGTAGTGGGAAGACCATTTTTGCTGTATGTTCGAGCCTTAGATCATTCTCTTGGTGCTCTTCTTGTACAGAAAAGTGATAAGGGTCATGAACATACAATTTATTATCTTAGCCGAATGATGATTGGAGCTGAACACAGGTATACTCCTGTGGAAAAAGAATGTCTAGCCTTGGTTTTTGTCATTCAAAAGATGCGATATTATGTAACGGGACAAACTATTCATGTCATATCCAGAATAAATCCTATTCGGGTATTGATGAGAAAGCCGAGCATTCTTAACTCCCGATTAGCCACCTGGACAATGTTGCTTACTCCCTATGATATGGTCTACATACCTCAAAAATTAGTGAAGGGTCAAGCGTTAGCTGACTTCTTAACAGCTCACCCTATACCTGAAACTTCCAAGCTATATGAGGATATTCCAGATGAAGTCGTAGATTGCAACATGACTTTGAGGGATAATATTTGGCAGCTATACTTTGATGGAGCATCACGAGTTGGGCCTAAAGGCAATATTGTCTCTGGAGTAGTCATCGTCTTGGTCTCTCCTGATAAAATGGTCATATACCGTGCTTATTTTCTTAATGAACCATATTCCAATAATGTGGCAGAATATAATGCTCTGCTAATTGGTCTTCAAGTAGCAAAACAATTGGACATTGAGTTCCTTGAAGCTTATGGAGACTCTCAACTGATTGTCAATCAGGTCAGAGGGACATATGAAGTCAGAAATCCTGACCTCATTTTCTATCATCAAGTGGTAATCGAATTGGTTCTTTCATTCAAAGGATTCTTCATTGAATTCGTACCACGTTCTAAAAATTTGGAAGCTGATGCTCTCGCTAGTCTAGCTGCAGACTTAGCAGTTCCAATTAGAAGACAAAACATCATTACTTTGTTGGATAGAGATCTATTCTGTGTCAAGAATAATTTGCATATCGAACAGAGTTATACTACAGAATTAAATTCTCAGTAAAGGGATTGGAGAAGTCCATTTATTGATTATGCGGTCTATGGGATTTTACCTGAAGATCCAAAAGAAGCTGCATCAATCAAAAGACGATCATTTCGATTCTACTACGATTCTTCTTTGCATATGTTATATCGTCTTTCTTGTGACGGACTTTTATTGCGTTGTCTTTCGGAAAGTGAAGCCAAACAAACACTTCGTGAAGCTCATGATGGAGTTTGTGGTGCGCATCAACCAGGTCCGAAACTACAGAACCGTATTCGAAGAATAGGTTATTATTGGTCTTCTATGATAGCAGATGCTGTGGATTATGCCAGACGGTGTAAAGCATGCCAGATTCATGCTGACTTTATTCACCAACCCTCTGAATTCTTACATCCTACAGCAGCTTCTTGGCCTTTCGAAGCTTGGGACATGGATATTATTGGTCCAATTAATCCTCCTTCTGTAAAAGGATATCGGTTTATCCTGGCTATAACCGATTACTTTTCTAAATGGGCAGAAGTAGTTCCTCTTGTGGAAGTAAAAACGTCTAATATGGTTAGCTTCATCAAACATCATATCATTTATCGTTTCGGAGTTTTCCGAAGGATAATCCATGATAATGGACCACACTTTGCCAATCAGACGTTTTATCGATTTTGTGATAAGAATCGGATCCAGAATATAGCTTCTACAGCTTATAGTCCAGCTGCTAATGGTTTAGCGGAAGCTTTCAACAAAAATATTATTAAACTTCTCAAAAAGTTCGTCTCTTCTAATAAACGTGATTGGAATGAGAAACTTAGAGAATGTTTATGGGCTTATCGAACAACAGTCCGAACTCCAACTGGTTTTACACTATTCTTCCTGGTTTACGGATGCGAGACTGTTCTTCCATTGGAAATCCATATCCCGTCTCTTAGAATAGCCATTACTAATGAGCTAACCTCTGAAAATAATGATCGCTTACAACTCCAAGAACTTGAAGGACTGGACGAGAAGCGTCTTCAAGCACAACAGCACATTGAGCTGTATCAAGCCCGCATATCTCGAGCTTTCAACCGTAAAGTTAAAGAGAGGGTATTCAAAGTCGGTCAGCTAGTCTTAGTTGTCCGAAGACCTATGGTTATGATTCATAAGAGCAAAGGCAAATTCCAAGCTAAATGGGAAGGTCCTTATGTAGTCGAGACAGTATTCTCCAATGGTGCCTATAGGTTATCGAAACCTAATGGAGATTTGATTATGATGCCAATTAATGGCAAATTCTTGAAAAAATATTATGTTTGAATTTCTTCCTTATTCTCCAGCTACCAAGGTTTGGTTAAGCTGAAGATTTATTTATTCTCCTAAAAGAGAATTTTGATTTTCTGTCTTACCAGCTGATTCTAGAAAGAAAAAGATTTATTATTTATTATGTCTTTACTACCTCTGAATAAATTTTAAATCTACTTCTTTCTTTTATTCATCTATCATGTCCACATTACCTATGAACAGATATTAATCTATTTTCTTTGAGTCATTACGATATATTATGTTCATATTACCTCTGATAGTATTGTATGCTCTAAAAAAAACAAGATCTGTTATCTATCATGTCCATATTACCTCTGGATAGATATAATCTACTTTGTTGAGTTTCAAAAACTTATCATGTTCATATTATTACCCCTGATAATTGTTTTCTATCTCACAACCATAAAAAATGTTTCATTCATTGCATGATTTAAAATATTACAGCAAAAGAAAGAAAAAGACATAATACAAAATTCTTTATTGATGATATGAAAGGAAGAATACAAAATTCTTTATTTTCTAAGGTAGAGCAGATACATCTTCAAGCATTTTCTGCAACTCTGCCAAACGCCTCTTACGAGAACTCAGTACAGTTGTAGTAGCTATGGTGCGACGAGCCTCTGCAGTACAAAGATGCGAGAGTTCGACAAAAGCAGCTATCATCTTATCCCCGGCGTCATCAAGGGTTTTTATGGTAGCTTCAGCACCAAAGACCTTCTCTTCCAGTATTGAGCTCTGTGCCAGATGTTTGTCTCGAGTTGCAATCATCTGCTCTCTCTCTTCCTTCAATCGAGCCAATTCTGCCTCAACTTTATGAATTCTATCATTTTGTTGATAGATTCTTATGTTTGAAGTTTCATAGGCTTCTCTATGTGTCTCCAGCAGGAATTTATTTTCATTCAGAAAAGCTCGCTCCTTGGCAACTTTGCTACTGTAGTCTTGGAGAGATTCCTTAAAAATAGTCTCCCGAGTGATGTATTCAGCTGATAAAGCATCATACTCGGTTTGGATGAGACTTTCAAGAGTTTCACTTGACAGCCTTAGATATTTCTTGATAAGCTGTTCAAGTCCTTCTACTACGTTCTCCAGAGCTGTTGCTCTCTCAGCATCATTGAACATAGCAACATTCCCAATGGTGGGAGCAATCGCAGCCTTTTAAGCTTTCATAATTTAGGCCCTTCTTCAGGACCATCTTGATCAAGGCCGCTAAAGTTTTATAGAAAGCTTCAGTATGAATCTCAACTAGAAGATTCATTTCTGCATTGGAGCTCGGTGTGGCAGCAAGATCCGCTAAATCCTTCTTCTGAAGACTAGGAGCAGATGTTGTCATTGCCTTGGTAGCAGGTTGAGCTAAAGCTGTAGCTATTGTTATTATAGCTAACTGATCCCCAGCAGTTCCAGAAACAATATCTTCAGCACTTTTGTGGATCATTCCTCCAGCCGTTTCTGGAGCTGAAACTACTTGAGTTTCGGTGACGGTGATTGTTACGGTAGGAATGGTGATTGTTGTAACCGATTCAGGTTCAGACACTGTCTTCTCAAGAACTTGTGTCGAATCAGTAGTAATAACTGAAGGTGCTATTATTATGTCTCCAACTTCGGTCGATGGGTTGACAATGTCTTCATCACCTTTGCTGACTGCAGGCCTTTCAAGCTCTGACAGTATTTCAGTTGCAGTTGGTTCTTCATATGCAACCGGTTCTTCGTCTGCAGCTGGTTCTTCTGCAGCCGGTTCTTCTTCTCTTTCTTCAGCAAGAGAAGGCAATTCTTGGTGGGCCTCCACTACAGGTTCTTCTGATATTTCCATAGATGGAGAGTCTTCTTTAGAAGTAGAATCTTCTTTTGAAAAAGAACTCTCTTCTTCAGACTCTATATTTTCTTCATAAATAGTTTCTTAAGGAGGAAGAGGAGCCACGGGCTTTACTGCAGCGATGACACCTACAAAGATTAAGCAAAATAAGTTAATATACAAAATTATAATACATAATTTTGTATAGATTTTGTGTAATTTATATTTACCTGGAGTAGGTGCAGGACGTGCCAAAAGTTTGTCATAATCTTGATCCCAGTCATCATCTTCTAAATCAAGAGCCGATTCGTCCGAAGGGATGGGTTCCGGATAATTAGTATGAGTCGTGGCGGTGTCTTCGATAACTTGCGCCTTTTATGGCGAAGTGAGCTGCAATGAAGTGCTTCTGTTGCTGCCGCTGATTGGGATGCTAAAGACCCTTCTCCAGGATGAACTGAAGAAGATGTAATGTTTCGAGCTTCCTCGACTGGAGTTTCGCTTTCTAAAGTAGCGACCCTCTGTCTGGAAGGCCCTTTAACAGTGACCTTTTTCTTCTTTTCCCAGAGAGTAACAGTTGTATCTGTTTTCCGCTTCCGGCTTGTGCTAATGGTAATAGGTCCTGCAGCTGTTTCCCCAACTCCCGTAGGGATCACTTCCAGATATTCATCTGGAACAGCAGCATCATCTGGTATGTCCGAAGGTACCCTAACTGGTTCTTCGACGTTTCCTTTCTTGACCCATCGGAGACTTCCCTTCATGTTGTAGTCATTTGCAAAGGAACGGATGGAGGCATAAAAACGAGCATACAAATGAAGCATTCGTAGCTCAGTTGTACTGGTGGCAGTTGACACACGAAATTTAGCACCAGTACATCCAGCGATGAAATATCTCCATGCCCTTGCACCATCAACTAACTTTCCATAACAGTTGAAGGAAGTGGAGGGATTACCAACGTAAAGTTGGTCATACCCGAATTGACGAACAAACCGACTAGGCAGGTGCGGTTCGAAGATGCAGCTGTCCTCAATCTTATACATCAAATATGATGGTCTGATGCATATCAGCCAATTAAAGACAGGCGCAGGGAGCCATGTCCTCCCTTGACCTATATTTTCAAATTGCACACCGAGGCAGTCGGCTGGAACTGGTGGTCTTGTACAGAAAAAGTTCCATCCATAAGAGTATTTTAGTACTGCTCGAGTATCTGCCGCTGAAGTTGCAATCCACGTGGCCTTATTGAACTTCTGGAGGAAGACCTCCGCATTATCTTCAGGGCCTAGGGAAATCTTTACGGTAGGGAGCATTATTGATCAGCTCCTCACCAAATGCTCGTAGACCAGCATTTATCCGACACACCATTGCCGGTAATAAGCTGAGTCTGGTCTTGAACACCAAACGTACTGCTGGCCATAGTACATTCTAGTGAATCCTGTCAACCGTACCAGTCCTTGGTACGATCCATCTTCGCAGCCACATAGAAAGAAAGCCCTCCAGCAAGGCTTTCTTTGAGATCTTTTGACTGCCATGCTTCAGATAGCTCAAAGCTTCAGTCCCCACAGGAAATTCTCCAGTCTTGATGGTCAGATACTTGTCCTGAGACTTAGATGTGATCATCAAACCATGGATCAAATCCGGAGGAATTATTGAACAAAGGTTGATGGATTGAGCCTTGTTGTCTTGGAATCTCCCCTTGTCATCCTTGGATATCCTATTCTGATGGTAGAATAGATATGTTGTCCATTTATTGATGTATGCTAAATGCGATCCACTTTCATACATAGTGGTACAAATTAGATAATGGCCCATCAATTCTTGATATACTTCGACTAGCTCAGGGTTTTTCTCCCTTATCTCTGCTAATTCCCGGTTGGAGGGAACATATTCTTCGTATGAAGCTTCCTCCATTGGCAGCTTAGAAATGAATTTCATCTCATGCAGTACAAAACCCATTTCACCTATCGGGGTTGCAAAAGTCCCTGTTGAGCTAATGTATAACTCCATCAAAGCTAAGAACATGTTATTGTTCATTGGTATGCATTAACTTGTGGAGGCTACTGCTTCAAACACCCAATGGCTTGCAGTTCAACTTTGAAGTTTTGCATGACCCAAGCACTGAGTTGAATCCAGTTCTGATTATGAGGGGTCATCCACCCTGGCAGCCTAGGGTTGGCCTGGGGATATAATACTGAGGCCTTCATAAGCTTGTTTATGAACATTGGGATCTGCACTGGTTGAATCAAAGCTGAATCTTCGCTTGGTGTGAATCCAGGCAGTAAAACGGAGAAAGAAATGATACCACCGCTAGGAGTGCTGGTATGATAGCCCATCTGGTTGGACCTGTCTCTCTTAAAAATAATCTTGCATGGTCTACCATGACTGCTGGGAGTCAGGTTCCAGATCATATGTCTTGGGTGGGTGGCATGAACAAACGAAGACATGGGATAATCCATTGACATTGACGGGAGGTACATCGCTCTTTCCCCAAATCTAAATACTCAGGACTCATTCTTGGGATTTGTCTGAGATTTGAAGTCAATGGCGTCTCCAAACATGAAAGCAGGCTTAAAAAATTGTTGGCCATCTAGCGATGTCAGCAGTTCTCCGTTTATCAAAGTCAGCAGCATCTTGTCTCCCTGAGCAGCTATTAGTTGTTGTCTCTCTTCAGGGTACTGCTTGTCACTTTGTGGGAACTCAACATGAGACAGATTCTCCAAATAGTTGGAACCCAAGATACCAGTTGGGGAACCAAAGACTCCAGAGAGAGGATGAATCTGCAAGTCCACTGCAAAAAGAATATCAACAAAAAATTAAGTTAGTAAAATTCAGAATTGATTTCTATACATCTTTACGCAAATAAGTGTTTGTGTGTAAAGATTTTGAAATTTTTCATTCTTGGTTTCAAAAAGATTGAGAAATATCCTAAGTTGGTTCATCTTTACGCAAGTGAAGATTTGTGCGTAAAGGATTTTTGAATATTTTTCAAATTTTGGAAATATTCTAAGTTAAATGCAGTGCATGACTAAAAGTTTTACGCGTACTTTTCTCTGTTCAAAAAGAGTAAAAGTTGTACGCATAAAAACATAGTCTTTTGACTTGCTTTACGCAGACACGTATGAACGTGGGTGATTTGCATATTTTTAACTTTACGCTGGCACATATAGACGTGCACGTATTTAATGCTTAAATATTTTAACGCTGGCACGTATAGACGTGGGCGTATTTTGTTGTTTCTATTTTTACGCTGACACGTATAGATGTGGGCGTATTCTGTTGTTTCAATTTTTACGCTGACACGTATAGACGTGGGCGTATTCTGTTGTTTTTGTTTTACGCTGACACGTATAGACGTGGGCGTATTTAATGCTTAAACATTTCTACGCTGACACGTATAAACGTGGGCGTAAATTTAGGGTTCGGCTCTTCTTCTTCTCCGACGAACTCACGGCCGAACTAGATAGGATTTTACCTATCATGGCCGGAGCCACAGCGGGATTAGGCCTCGGGGTCGCCACTAATGATGGAATGGTGGTCTCTGCACGTTCAGCCGTCGACGAAGCAACAACAGCGGGCTTCTTGTCCTTAGCGCCGATGTTGGTCTTGCTCTTTGGTGCCATTGGTTAAGGCTGGGATTTCGAAGACTGTGGATTTTGAAGACGAGAGTAAAAGGAGATTGAGATTGTGAGAGATAAGTAAAGTTCTCTCTCTACCAGCGAAGCTCTATTTTGAAATCGGTTCAAATTCTCGAATTTTACGCTTCTGAGATGACTTGGTATCCCGAGTTTTTCGCTTCTGAGATGACTGTTGGGTATCCCGAACTCTACGCGGATGACTGTTGGATATCCCAAATTTTACGTTTATGTTCAAAGTATTTCAAATTTTAGAAAATTTTGAAAACTTTGAAGGGGGTCTTGTAGAAGCATAAAATAAATAGACCAAGTCAAAAGAAATTGAGAACTTTACGCAAAGTCAGACTCTACGCAAGGCCCATTTAGAGACTCTACTGAGTCAGATTCAAGCTCTACGCAGAGATCAAACAGAGTCTAACTCTACGTAAACTCCTTTACGCAAGAATTATCCTCAAACTCTATGCGAGAGCGACAGGCTGTCCAGACTGCATTTAATGCGCGTGATATTGATCTGACAGAATGATTTTCTGACAGAACATTGCACAGAAGCCAAGAAGATTTTTGTACCAAATCCAACGCTTGTCGTTTAATGTGCAGATGAGCTACTTTACGCTCAAAAGACCGCTTCTTTTACGCTTGAAGGTTATTTGAGTTTTTTTATGCTCAAGGCTATCTCAGCTACTTTTGTGTGCGTAAAGTTTATTTGAGCTAGCTATACACTCAAGGCTACTTTTTAGCCGCTTTACGCAAGAAGTTTGTTTTGGGTTATTTTACGCTCAATCTTTTCTGGCTATGTGAGAACGTGGTCTGCATACGTGGCTTTCATGCCACACTTATCGAGGAACTTGTGTACATGCTCTCCACATATTGTTGAAGTTGTGGGACACGTGTCACCATGCGTAGAGACTACAACTCTACATGGGACACGTGTCATCACGTGTAGAGGTCGATTTTCAATCGTGGGTGGCAGTTACTTGTGTAGAGATCCAATTATATTGCTTTTTACGCACAGAGGGTTTAGTCTATAAATAGACTTATTTTTTAAATAAAAGGTACAAGATCAGAGCCCAGAGACTTTCAGAGCAAAGTGATTTTCCAGAGTGTTTCTCTTCAACTTTTTCTCAAGAACAGAGTGAAGCAAAGCATGAAAGCATTCGACTATGCCATCAGTGCCAATTGTGTCGATACCTTTCTGGTGACTTAGTTCTTCCGGTTGTTCTTCTTCAAGCAGTTCTCTTCATCATCATCGTGTGGTCCAAGGAACAAAGTGATCGCTCTCAGATCAGACTTCCATAGCAATAATTTCCAGAATTTATTTGTACTTTTGTACTTTTTCTTGTTTTCTTTCAAAAGCCTTTCAAGGATATTTTGTTAAGTGAAACAACTTGTATGTACATATGGGTGAGAAGAAAATACTTAATGTGACTCCTTCAGCACCCTACACGATTATCATATCCATTTATAGTGACATCCCTCCCTCATTCCCTTCCACATTTGTCTATGCCATGAACTGCAATACTTCCTTCGGCCTCCCCAAGAGGGAGAGCACCGTTGCTACGATGTGCTTCGAAGTGAGCCCTGCCTCCTCCATCTGATCCTGAGGAGCCCCATGATCGATGTATCGATCGGGAAGAACCATCGACCTAAACTGCATGCATATAAGCAAAGTTCGATGAGTAGATTGATCATAAGAGTAGGGACGCACATAGTAAGAAACAAAGTGGCGTCAACTGATCCTACTCTTGGAAGAAAAGAAAAAAAAAACTACCTAGGGACAGAAAAGTAAGAGACAATCTATTTGAGGTTGACCCTCTCTTTTAAATTTCTGCGTCCGCCACTATCGGAAGATTGAAGAAAGGTTTGGGCAATGCTAACCTTGACATTCCCATCTAAGAGACCATTCAAGCTCATGAAGTGGCAGACATGGGAACCAAAACCTCCGATGGAGCCTTCTTCGACGGTGACGAGGTACTCGTGCTCGCTAGCCAGCCTCCTTATGAGCTCCACGTCGAGAGGCTTGCAGAACCGGGCATCCGCAACCGTCGCGTAGACGCCATGATCTCGTAGCGAGATCGCAGCTTTCACGCAGTTCTGAACTGCGGAACCGTATCCGAGAATGGCAACTCCGTCACCTTCCATCAGAATCCTCCCCTTTCCAATCTGTCGACAATAAGGAAACACATTCACAAAGACATTATTATCAAAGAAAATGATATTTTGCTCGCAGTTGTAACCGCAGACGTGCTAGCTAGCCGACGTGACGGTCATCCATTGGCTCTCTCTGCTATCTTCAGGCTCCACCTGGACCAGGAGGCCAATGGCCGACGGTCACATTTGCGGTTACAAACTGCGGGAAACATAACATCTCCGTATTATCAATAGCTTCATGATCACTTAGGATTTGTTATAGGAGTCGTACTTCTAGAGGGGTGCCTTTGTTGTCGGAAGGAAGGGCTACACCAACCCCATTCCCTCTAGGGAACCTGAAGCAGCTCGGCCTGTCGTCTATGGCTGCAGCCGTCGCGACCATGTGCATCAGCTCTGCCTCATCCGACGGCGCCATGACAACCATGTTGGGCAGGCAGGCCATGTAAGTTATGTCGAAGGCACCGCAGTGTGTAGGTCCGTCGGCGCCAACGAGCCCCGCGCGATCCAAAGCAAACCGGACCGGCAGCTTTTGCAGATCCACATCATGCACCACCTTCAGTCCAAAACGACAATCTTCATAATTACTAAATTATTCTTATTAATATTAATAAACTATTTTATTTTAATTAGTACAGATATACAAGGATATTTTTGAAAAAAAAAATTACGGTAAAGCCTAATTCTTGGCATTATATAGTAGAATAGATATACCTGATCATATCCTCTTTGGAGGAAGGAAGAATAGATAGCGCAGAAAGGCTTGAGGCCTTCAGATGCCAGACCGGCCGCGAAAGTGACCGCGTGCTGCTCGGCTATCCCGACATCGAAGCACCTGTCAGGGAACTTCTTCTGGAAGTAGTTCAGGCCCGTCCCGCCGCCCATGGCAGCGTGGATGGCTACGACCTTGGCGTCGACCTCTGCTTCCTTGATGAGCGACTCTGCGAAGTACTGGGTGTACGAAAGAGTCGGAGATTTGGTCTTAAATTGCCTTCCGGTCTCGGGATCGAACTTGACCACGCCTGTAACAGTAAAGAATGAACCATTTCACAGTTACCAGTAAAATTGGCTACACAATGGAAGAGAATTTTGTCAGAAAATTGTAGAAAGCATAGAAGTTCAATTTTATTGTGTAAAATTAAAGGACAAAGTTTAGGAAAATTTCAGATACAACATGACAATTTACGTCCTTTGAAAGGGCGTACATTTTTCTTATGATATTTTAAAAAAAAATCGAGAGCATAAATTTTGCATTTTTTTTCCTTACGGATAATAGTGTTCAAGACATTTTGAAAAATGTAAAAAAAATCGTTAGCAAAAGTCCATTTTCGTCACTAAAATTCGTCACTAAAAGCCCAAGTTCGTCACTGAAAATCTATTTTTGTCACGACAAAATTCATCATTAAAAAAAATTCTGCATCAAAACTAGAAACCGTATCGGGTAAGTATTTAAAATTTTCCTAAACTTTAGCCTCGTTTGGTTCGCAGAATGGAAGGAAAATGAAATCAATTCTTTGGCATTTCCTTTGGTTTGAAAAATTATAATTTTTATTGATTTTTCTTTTCGATGTTTGGGAATGCAAAAAAATTTGGAAAGGAAAGTGAATACTCCAATGTGGGAAAGTAATTTTTTGCTTGGGTGGATGTAATTATTTTTTCTCCTAATTTTCCTTCCATTGGTAATCACTTTCCTTTCCTCCTCAATTTTTTGCCACCAAACATAAAAGTTCCCAACTCAATGATTCCGCGAAACAAACGAGGCCTTTGTGTCATTCTAAAATGTAACTTCTATCCTTTCTATACAATTTTCTGTAGATTTATCTTACCATGCATTTTGTCAGGAGCAGCTTCAGCAGGAGGATAACCTTTCCCTTTCTCGGTGACGATATGGATGAGGACCGGCCCCGGCGCAGGAATTTGCTTCACCTTCTGGAAAATGGCAACTAGATCTTCGACATTGTGCCCGTCTACAGGGCCGATGTAGTATAAGCCGAGCTCCTCGAACAACGATGAACCGGAAGCGCCCACCATTCCCCTCGCGTACTCGTCCACCTTCGACGCGACCTCGTGCGCCTGCCTTCCGGCCTGCTTCGTGATAGCCTGCGGCGACAAAGACGACACAGATTGAGTGAAATGATATTAGTTCGACAGGCTCATATACAAATTCTTAACGAACAAGTGGTTCATCTCGATACGGAGAAGCATGTGGTTGCTTATACGGACGGACTCTCACCTTCGCTGCTTCGCGAAGCTTCCGGAACTTGGTGCTGGCCTGAAGTTTGGCGAGGGCGCCGCTGAGTGCCCCAACAGGAGTTGCAGGTCCGTCGAGGGTTGCGGTCGGTAAAGAAACTTGCTTGTTGTCATTCAGCACGACGATAAGATTGGAGTCCAGGAAGCCAGCATTGTTCATGGCCTCGTAGGCCTGGCCTGCAGTCATCGCTCCGTCTCCGATCACCGAGATCACATGGTTCTTCTTGCCCAACAAGTCCCTCCCGACCGCCATTCCTGACCATAGTTACGAAGAAACAAATCAACAAATCAACGGATAATGTAAAAAGTCATACAACTATAAATACATATAGGGAGAAGTACCGATCCATATCCATATAGGAGCTAAGAATATGAATCTACTGAATCCATATAAGAGAAGAAATCTAATCCTAAACTTATTTAATTTTAACATATGAAATTATAATGGTTGAAGAGATTGATTACCAAGACCAGCAGAGATACTTGTGGAGCTGTGGCCTGCACCGAACGCGTCGTGGGGGCTCTCATCCCTCTTGGGGAAGCCGGCAAGCCCCGAGGTCTGCCTGATGGTGTGCATTCTGGACCTCCTCCCTGTCAAAATCTTATGTGGGTACGCCTGCCGAATCGAATCGAGGACGCAAATTAGCACAAAGCAACGTATCGATAATATGTTACGATCATCGACACCAAATCTATTCCCCTTCCTGTTATACCTGATGGCCGACATCCCACAGGATCTTGTCCTCGGGGGTGTTGAACACATGGTGAAGAGCCACGGAGAGCTCCACAACTCCGAGGCTGGAACTCAGGTGCCCGCCCGTCTTCGACACGGAGTGCACTATGTCTACCCTCAGCTCCGCCGCCAGCTGCTCCAGGTCCTGCCCATTCCACCAGGAAAGGGAAATTTACTAAATCTGTTATTATTGTTAGAAAGTCGATCTGCATCGTGTCTGGCACGTTGAGATACGACACAAACACTCCAAAACAATACTGTGACACAAGTATCCATGGTGTGTCCTTGTTTCTGTATTCGTCTTGGGTCGCGTCGGAAGGAAATGTACCTCGGTGGAGAGATTCTTCATGTGAGCTGGGTAACTGATAGTATCCAGAAGAGGGGTGGCTGGCTTCTCCCCTGAGAAAGCAAGCTTCCAACCGCCCTTTTCTTTCCTGATAGCGGCCTTCTTCTTTCCATCCGAAGCGCTCGCTCTCACATGAAACTGGAATTAAACCAGTGATATAATCATGAGCCATCCAGCTTACTTGCATAGCGCAATTCATCATGTAAGAAGAAATCACAAGAAGACACCAACTATATCAAGATATCGGCCTTAATCAAGTGATCTTGATATGCAAAACCAGAAATAGTGCAGATCATGACCACATGATTAAGAAACTGAGAGGAGAACCAAAAACTTTTTTGAGACCAAACTCTATGAAAATTAACCACACAAAAAATGGAAGGCCAAAGATGAAAAATATAAGTTCGAAAATGAAAAAAGAACTAAAGCTTTGATCACATAAGAGACTGAAACAATTTGAAAACAAAAAATTCTGTAGCCATAAGAAAACACACTCTGAACAAGAAAAAAGAAGAAGGATTTTTTGCCTTTCATCCTACTTGTTAATATGAATTTGTACTTACATCCCACTTTTTAATTTTTTTAGACTTACATCCCACTTTTCGTCAAGAAAAACATTTATTTTGTCACAAAAATATTTGTTTTGTCACGAAAAATACTTTTAGTGACGAAAAGTAGGATGTGAGTCTAAAAAAATTAAAAAGTGGGATGTAAGTACAAAGTGGGATGAAAGACAAAAAATTCCCAAAAAAAAAAAAAAAAAAAAACAGCTTTTTGTCATAAAACACTTTAATAAGAGTAACCAAACCAGACCCAGCAAGAAGGCATATTTCATAGATGAGACTGAAACAAGAAACAAGTTCTCTGGACAAAGAAAGGAGCCATCTTTGTGTCATCAAACAGAGAAGACCCAGATGACACTGGAACCATAGGAAAGGAGACATCTTTCTGTCACTAAACACTGGAACAACAAAACTAGACCCAGATGTTAAGAACTACCTGTCCTCTGTAAGAATTGGTGGTGGTTGGAACCATAGACCTCACAAATGAAGAAGAGGATGCTGTGTGAGAAGAGACTAGAGAGCCATAGATTGCCATTGCTGAAAGAAGAAGAAGAAGGATAGTAGTTTATTGAGAGAGGAATGAGCAGCTAACTAGAGAGAGAGAGGTGTTTATAATGAAGAGGTGAAGATAGAAGACAAAAGCCCTGTGAAGCCGAGATTTTGGCGCTATTTATTTAATTCATTTGTTTAATATTAGCAAAATTTGGTTACCGCGGAATCCAAATGGTGTTATATATTTCTAATTTTAGGAACAAAAAATGATTATAAAGAAGAGATGAAAAGGTTTTGTTTCAGGAAAAAAAATTCCAAAATTGCTTGAACAATATACATATAGTTTGAGTAATATTATTCGTAGCTCCAAAATATTCCTCCAAACTTTTCATTCTTACATGACAACTGACGTGATATCTGACACGTCAGCTGATATGACAAATTCTAATCTAAAAAATTAATTATTCAATTTTTTAAACATTAACATTAATGTTAATATTAATACTAGTATTAATATTAGTTTAATTTAAATGTTAATATTGATGTAATGTTAATATTAATTTTAATGTTAATATTAATTTTAATTTTAATTTTAAAATTTGTCTTGTCAGTCATGTCAGATGACAGGTTAAACTGTCATATAAGAAGGAATATTTTGGAAGAACAAATATCGATTTTTCATATAGTTTAGAAAAGTCAGTTATGTTCAAGGGCTCATGAAAATATTCTTTTTTATTATTTTTATTATTTTTTTTAAGGGCTATTGGAAAATATCTATTTTTTATATTTTATTTTATTTTATTATTTATTATTTCTTTTTATTTTATTTTTTTGGTCGTGAGCGTATTGAATCTAAGGTTCCTCGTACGAGTAATAGACCAAGCGAGCCATCAAAAATCGTCAGCTGGTTGATACGAAGCACAAGCAAATAAGCAATGAGAAATCGTAGGGTGCGTTTGATTGCAAGGTGGAAAAGATATGGAAAAGAAATTAATTCTATGGAATTATTTTTCTAGGAAAAAAATTCCATGAAATTTTAAAAAATTTCCATGAAAAACTTAATTTGGGTGTTTGATTGTCATTATTTTCCATGGTAAATAGTTATTTTCCATGGAAAATAATATTTTCCTATGAGTTGGACAAGTTTCATTTTCCACCATTTTAGAAGAAAATATGGAAAATGATAGTTTTTTGGAAAATAATTCCATGGAAAATATAAGCTATCAAACACTACAAT
Source organism: Iris pallida (assembly GCA_029216955.1). Lineage (NCBI taxonomy): Eukaryota > Viridiplantae > Streptophyta > Magnoliopsida > Asparagales > Iridaceae > Iris > Iris pallida. The sequence goes on from JANAVB010030220.1 coordinate 38,799,375, forward strand.
TTGTGGAAAATTTGTGATGGAAATATTTTCCATGGAAAAAAAAGCCCAATCAAACACAGCCGGCATTTACCATGAGAAATCAATTGACATGTTTAGTTTAGGTCATAAATTATATTTTTAATTTTTTGGAATATTTGAAAAAATATTATAAATCATGAAAAATATATTGTTCTAACAACTCAGTCAAATAAAAGCGAAAATTGTTTGAAATTTTTTGTTGGTGCATTTTTTTTTTATGTATTTGGTGCGGATAATGATATAATATGAATGAAGTATACTTGGAAGTTCAACCCTCCAACATTATATGGCATAAAACATAGAAACGTTGCATGCATTTTAGTCTCTAGTTAGGAGTTAAAGAGTATATTTTAGAATGTCAAATAATTTCTACATTTGTACTTGGATTCAACCCGACATTCATTTACCTTTTCTATCATATCTCAAGCTGTATACATATTTCTATTTGAATCGCTGTGTTTGATTGGGCTTTTTTTCCATGGAAAATATTTCCACCACAAATTTTCCACCATTTGTAGTGTTTGATAGCTTATATTTTTCATGAAATTATTTTCCAAAAAACTATAATTTTTCATATTTTCTTCTAAAATGGTGGAAAATGAATCTTGTCTAACCCATAGGAAAATATTATTTTTCATGGAAAATAACTATTTTTCGTGGAAAATAATGACAATCAAACAACCAAATTAAGTTTTCCATAAAATTTTTTAAAATTCCATAGAATTTTTTTCCTAGGAAAATAATTCCATGAAATTAATTTCTTTTCTACGTATTTTCCACCTTGCAATCAAACACATTAGATTTTTTTTTTTTTTACAATTAGACTTCCATATCTAGAACACATATGTTCACAAAATTTTCAAAATATGTCTATAACATTGTCAAAATTAAGACGCAAGATTGCATATGTCTGCATAATACTCTATACAATCCAATATGACATTCCTTCAATTCATGAGTCATATCTTAAGGTCAAGGTCGGCCATGAGCTCATGGAAGTCTTAGACGAACTTTCAAAATGGACCCCCATATATAATGTAATTAAAAAAAAGAATTTTTTGACTTTCATCCCACTTACTAATATGAATTTGTACTTACATCCCACTTTTTAATTTTATTTGACTTACGTTCCACTTTTCGTCACGAAAATACTTTTCGTGACAAAATAAATATTTTTCGTGACAAAATAAATACTTTTTGTGACGAAAAGTGGGACGTAAGTCGAATAAAATTAAAAAGTGGGATGTAAGTACAAATTCATATTAACAAGTGGGATGAAAGTAAAAAAATCCCTTAAAAAAATTGCTACCACCAATATTTGAACTAAGAACCTCTAGTGTGAAAGTTTATCATTATAACCACTAAACCACAATTATTTTGCATTAAATAAGGCCTACGATACATACTGATTCTATTTTAAATACAATATTATTAATATATATCAATGTGTAAAATATATTTTTTGGGGCTCACCTGAGTTGTGGGTCATGTGCAGATACTTAGCTCAATATACACTAGATCAGATATCTCATTTTTGTGGATCTCTTGCTAAATTTAATACTCTGCTAATGCGTTGTCACTGAAATGACGTTAAAAATATCTTTCGTCACCGTAAGGGTACTACGGACATGGGTTCATTCTATCCATATGCATCTCAGAATAAAAAAAAACCTCAACCTCTAAATGATGTACGTCTTATCGGCTATGTCTGGTTATTTATCTGACACGCATAATGCAAGATCATAAAGTGGTTATGTTTTTATCATTTGTGATATATCGATACCTTGGAAGTCCACAAAGTATACTTGGTAGCCACTTTACAAATTATGACGAGCTTATCACCCTTCAAGACGACTCTCAGTACTCGGAGTGCATATGATTATGAGTTGTTATTTAGCACATTCTAACTAGAAGTGGATTCTATTATATTAACGATGTACCGACGATGATATATGAAGACAATACCGTATGTATTGATCAAATGGAGAATGACTACATAAAGGGAGACAATACAAAGCACATCATACCGAATTTTTTTTTTTTCCTCGCACGAGCAACAACAACAACAACAATAACAACAACAACAACAACAACAACAACAACAACAACAAAATATTGAAGTCAAGCGAATCCCGGAATAACTTGGCCGACATGTTTACAAAGTCCATGTCGAAGTTCACTTTCCAAAAAATTGCTTATGTCATTGGATCGCGGAGACTCTCCATATTGCAATGCTCATAGTTGGAATAATGTCAAATTACGGAGAGTATCCAAAAATATTACTTAACATTAAAGTACTATTTTATTTCTAACTTAGGAACATTTCACTACCAAAATAAGTCATATTACCGACGTAATTAGCGATGTTTTAAGAAAACGTCGCAGGAAAATAATAATTTAGCGACGTTTTTTTACAACGTCGCAAGACATCACTATTAGCGACTGACAGCGACGTTCTGCGACGTATTTAAACTACGTTTGCGTTTTAAAGAGCTCACGTCACGTATAAGTCGGTAAACGTCGCTAATATTAGTGATATTAGCGACGTTTTTCGACGTATTTATTACTTCATCGCTAATATCAATGATATTAGCGACGTGTACCGACGTTCTTATATGACGTCGCTAAAGTGTGAATATAGGTCAGGTTCGAGTTTTCATTCCCCCCATTACTTCCCCCCAATATTTTCCTTCCCCCCCGACCCCGAGCCGGCTTCCCCCACCCCGTCGACCCCCGTCCGACCGCGCCCTCGGCGACCCCCACCGACCTCGGCGACCCCTCTCCTCTCCCCAACCCTCCCCCTCCCCCCCCATCAGCTCCCCGGCCGACCGTCGGTGGCCGCCGCGAGCACCGACCCCCTCTCCTCTCCCCGACCTTCGTGACCGCCGCGAGCACCTACCCCGTCCTCCGGAGACCGTCGACCCCCTCTTCCCCTCGTCAATTTGGTAAACCCTAACCCTAACGCCATTTTTATTACTTTTTTTTCTTTTTTGCATATTATTCTGATCAATGTAAACCCCCATTGGAGATGGCGTAGTCCTTTAAAATTGGGAAAGAAGATGTAAACTAGGTTTGGGGTTTCGGATGGGGCATGTGGGACTGATGGTTTGGGGTTTCCCTACATAACTATGATACCTACACTGTTCTGGGAATTTTCAGAGATTAATAGGATAATAAATTGGTTAATTAATGTAATGTATGGTTCACTAAATGATGTGGTTATATGATTACATGGGTTATGCTACTCAACTTGGGTTTGCATTACATGGGTTTGTATTTTGGGGTTCAATTTGGGTTTGCATTACATGGGTTATGCTACTCAACTGAACTGTAAGTTTTATATTAATATTGAAATTAAATGATAAATATAGACTGTGATGTAATGTTAATACTGGGATTGATTTGTGGATTTTAGTTTGTTTAGATATTGTTCACAGTTATGTAGATGTTAAGTTTATTTCATATCTTACATGTTCAAAACTGTCATGATATGAATATATGCAATAACTGAGAAATGAGATGAACTTGAGATGTAATGTATAACTAAGATTGTTTTTGAACATTAACCTGAGATTAACTGAACATGAAACCTGAGAATGCATACATGACTGAACTTGATTTTCCTTTCCTTCATGCATATAACTTGAGATTTATATGAACTGTTAAACTTGGAAATGAATGTATGAACTCTTCTTCTTTTACCTTTTTCCTCTCGTAAATCTGAAAACACTTGTTAAATCTGAGATTGAATCTCATTAGACTGACTTGGGTTAGATGTCTAAACCTGGGGTTAACACTCTCCTCACCTGCTGTACATTTTTGAGTCCACCAGAGATGGACTGAACTTTGACATGGTGAACACCCACACACCCTATTAAACCTAGATTTTGACTTAGTTTGACCAGAAAGTTAACCCATATTCAGTCAAACCCTAGATTTTGACTTAGTATATGGTTACTAGATCCTAGTGTAGAGTAGTATGTAGAGGAGTATGGCTACTAGTGATATATATATATGTAGGTCCATGTGTATCTGTATCGGACTATCGCTATCGGTATCGAACTATCGCTATCGGTATCGGACTATCGCTATCGGTATCGAACTATCGGTATCGATCGAACTATCGGTATCGGACTATCGCTATCGGTATCGGACTATCGCTATCAGTATCGACCGTATATACTTAGTATCGGGCGTAGCAGATTAGTATCGATCAGTATATAGGTTTGTGTTAAGATCAAGGTTCAAAGTATCGGTATCGAAATAGTAGGCCGAATAGGAGGCCGAGATAGTCGAATGAGAAGAAGGGAAGAAGGGAGGAGCAGATGGGTCCAGAGCCATGGTGGAGGAGGAGAAGTAACATGAGAGCAGTTTCTGCCGTAACATCTCCTGTGGCTCTGCTGGCAACTGAAGTCCAGATGCTACAAAGGACGATTCTTCGCTGAAATCGACTACAACACCCATCAGTTCAAGTTCATTCCTATATGAGTAGATTCCAATGCCATAGAAGCCATCAGTTTGTTGACCTTCCTCTATGGCATTGGAATATACTCATCTAGGAATGAACTTGAACTGATGGGTGTTGTAGTTAATTTCAGCGAAGGATCGTCCTTTGTAGCATCTGGACTTCAGTTGCCAGCAGAGCCAGGAGATGTTACGGTGGAAACTGCTCTCATGTTACTTCTCCTTCTCCACCATGGCTCTGGACCCATCTGCTCCTCCCTTCTTCTGATACTAATCTGATACTCTCTGATACGGTCTACCTAACCTATATGCTAATACTAATCTGATACTCTCTGATATTAAGTACATCCGGCTTACTAGCTAGCGGATCCACCAGTTACATGATTATATACTAATTATGTTTAGTTTGTCTTACGATACAGATTTTCACTACCTTGATGTATCTATCTTACAGAATTATGGAGCTGAATTACTATCTGCGGAATCGTACTTGGATGTACAACCGTCATCCTGATGACATGTGCGGTGTGCGGGATGAATTCATAGAGGGTGTACACCAGTTCCTGCAGTTTGCCAAGGCGTTCCCTCAGCACATGGACGGTACCAAAATTAAGTGTCCGTGTGTAAGATGTCGCAACTTGAAATATCATCCAGAAGTGGATGTCACGTATCATTTGTACTCGAAGGGTTTCACGCCGAATTACTATCAGTGGAGCGAGCACGGAGAACTTGTGTCTTTAGCATCGGAGTACGAGCCTTATGTGGATGTCCACAACAACGCTCCTTACGACGATGGGTTGGTGAACATGGTTTTTGACGCGGCCGGGCCTAGTTTCGATCCGGATGATCATGATGCACCTGAGGAGGCACCGAACCCCGATGCTGCACAGTTCATGGAGTTGCTGGAGAATGCAAGGACTCCATTATATCCTGGTTGTGAGGATCATTCACCGTTGGAGGTGGTTACAAGATTGTTGAGCATCAAGTCCGATTTTAACATGTCGCAAGATTGCTACAACCGTATTATGGAGTTGCTTATAGAAATATTGCCCGAGGGTGCGAAGTTGCCTAAAGACTTCTACCGGTCTAAGAGGATGGTTAGATCGCTCTGGATGGGATATGAAAAAATCGATGCCTGTCGCAACGGGTGCATGTTGTACTACAAAGACGATAAGGATGAAGACGCCTGCAGATTTTGTGGTGTCGATCGCTACAAGGCCTGTGGTAGAGGAAAGTCTGTCGGTGCCAGGAAGCCTACCTCTTCGATGCACTACTTGCCGTTGACGCCGCGTTTGCAGCGGTTGTTTATGGTGAAGGAAACTGCAGAAAACATGAGTTGGCATAAGCGGGAACATACCGAAGGAGTGTTGGATCACCCATCTGATGGAGAAGCATGGAAGCACTTTGATCGAGAGTATCCAGATTTTGCTTCTGATCCGCGTAATGTTAGATTGGGTCTCTGCTCTGACGGTTTTACCCCATTCGGACTTTCGGGATCCCAGTATTCGTGTTGGCCTGTGATCGTCACCCCGTATAATCTACCGCCTTGGATGTGCATGAAGACTCCATATATGTTCCTCACCGTTATTATCCCAGGTCCGAACAATCCGAAAAGGAACATCGATGTTTATTTACAGCCATTGATTGATGAGTTGAATCAGCTGTGGGAAGTAGGTTCCAACACGTACGATGTATCTAGAAAACAAAATTTCCAGATGCGGGCAGCACTTATGTGGACCATCAACGACTTTCCGGCCTGTGGAATATTATCTGGATGGAGCACGCATGGTCGTCTTTCATGTCCGTGTTGCATGGACGACACTAAGGCTTTCCGTTTGAAACACGGAGGCAAACCGTGCTTCTTCGATTGTCATCGACAATTCCTGCCGAAGGATCATCCGTACCGGAGGAACAAGAATGCTTTTCGTGCTGGCGTTGTGGAGAAGGGTGATCCACCGACAAGGTGGTGCGGAGCCACGATATGGGAGGAGGTTAGAGATTTACCAAGTGCTATTGAGCAGCCTGCTACGGGCTACAAGTGTGACGGATTTGGTCGCACTCATAACTGGACGAAGAGGAGTATATTCTGGGATCTGCCATACTGGAGCACCAATCTGATTAGACATAACCTTGATGTCATGCATATTGAGAAGAATGTGTTTGACAACATAATTAATACTGTAATGGAAGTAAAGGGGAAGACGAAAGACAATCCTAAGGCTAGATTGGACTTGAAAGAAATATGTAGACGTCCTGCATTGCATTTGATAGAGGACGGGAATGGGAAGTTGAAGCAGCCTAAGGCAATTTTCTCACTGGAGAAGGAGGATAAAGTGAGGCTTTGTAGGTGGATTCAAGGTCTGAAATTTCCAGATGGGTATGTTTCAAACTTGAGAAGATGCGTCGACCTCGAGGAGAACAAACTGACAGGTATGAAGAGCCATGATTGTCACGTATTCATGGAGCGGTTAATTCCGATTGCATTTCGGGAATTCTTACCGCAGGCAGTTTGGGATCCATTGACGGAGCTTAGCATATTCTTCAGGGACCTTTGTTCTAAGAAATTGCTCGTTGATCGTCTAGAAAAGCAAGAGAAGGACATTGCGGTAACACTGTGCAAGCTAGAGAGGGTGTTTCCTCCTGGATTCTTCGACTCTATGGAGCATTTGCCGATTCATCTTTCCTACGAGACACGTGTTGGTGGACCCGTCGAATATCGATGGATGTACCCGTTCGAGCGACAGGTAAAAAATAAGGCTCGGGTCGAGGGTTCTATTTGTGAAGCCTATATTCTCGAGGAGATTACAAATTTCTGCTCCTCCTATTTCAAACCTCATGTTGCTACGAATAGAACGAGGGCTCCGAGAAACGACGACGGATATCAAGAATTTAATGATGGAATACTGAAAGTATTCAATGCGTCCGGAAAGCCTTCGGGGAAAATGAAGAAGAGATATTTGAATGACGAAGAGCTAAGGGCTGCTCAGTTGTATGTATTACTCAATTGCGACGAGGATGAAGTGGAGAAGCTAGAGGGGTAAGTAAGGAATGATGAGTTTACGTCATCTCAATGTAATAGTATAAGCTAATATTATTGTACTAATCGTTATAATGCTTCGTTGTTTTCCAGCACATATAATGATGAGTTGAGGCTGGTTAGACCCTACCTAACAGACGAAGCATTAGAACAAGAAATGAGACGTCATTTTCCTTCTTGGTTGAGCGAATATGTAAGCAGTTCGGTAATATTTACTGGCCTCTTCTAATGCAACTGCGCAATAAATAACTTATTATCTCTTCTTTGATATTCAGGTCGATCGTCTAATTTCACCCGAGATTGAATTAATTAGAACTCTTGCCAAGGGACCAATTACTTTTGTTAAAACATGGCCAAGTTATTGTGTCAATGGCTTTCGGTTCAAGTCGACAAATGCTCCGATCAGAGACAGCTTCCTGGATCTTGATTCCACGAAGAACAGTTGTTTGTGTATCAAGTCTTCGAACTACAAAGACGTCGATCCAGGAAATGATTTCTTTGGCATCTTGCGAGAGATTGTGGAGTTGTCATATAATTATGGCAGAGAACCTGCAAAGATCGTGTTGTTCAAGTGTGAATGGTTCGATCCGATTGAAAATCAAGGCTGAAAAATTGACAAGCATGGTCTTGTGGATATAAACTACAAGCGTAGATATCAAGGCTACGAACCGTTTGTCCTAGCAACTCAGGCTCAGCTCGTGTATTTCACAGCTTATCCGAGACGGGGAGCAACGAAGTCTGACTGGTGGGCAGTATGCAAGACTAAAGCTAGAGATACTTTTGATGTTGATGAAAAAGCTTACCAGGAGGACGAGCTACCTCCTGTAACCAATATTGTCGATGTGGACTCCACGGAAGTTACGCATTACACGACACATAATGTAGAAGATGTAGAATTATCCGAAGAGGAAGACGAAGCCGACGAAGGTGAAGACGAAAGTGAAGATGAGGAGAAAGAGGAAGATGAGGTCGAGGAAGACGAACAAGATGATTATTCTGAAGATGATTGAGAGAGATATACTTATCTGGACTTAGATGTTTCTTCTAGAATATATTATCTGGACTTAGATGTTTATTGTAGAATGTATCATCATATGTTACCTTGGTTATTATCTTTGTTGTACTGTCATATTTCTATTCTCTATTATTTGTTGTACTGTCATATTTCTAGTCTCTAATATTTGTTGTACTGTCATATTTCTAGTCTTTATTATTTGTTGTACTGTCATATTTCTAGTCTCTATTATATCTTGTACTATCATATGCTGTTATCAGGTATGGCAGGTCGTCGCGGACATTTGCGAGGGCCACGAGGAGGTCGGGATCCTCCGGTACTTCCTACAGGTACTGCTAGGGGACGGAGTTTGCCTTCGGTACCTCCTATTGGTACCGGCTCTGGATCCTCGTCGCCGATTACTCCTCCATATCGGACAGTAGCTGGGCCGGTTGGGACGACGTCACGTGGCATATCTCCTGGGACGAGTAGTTCCAGACCTGTTGAGAGGGCTCCCCCGTCTAGCGTTCCTGATGTTGATACGACGATGGAGACGGATGAGCAGATGGCCGAGGAGGATGCGCCGACGGCCGACCAGCATCATGAAGATGATGCGTGCGCACCTCCGGAGGAGGGGAGGACGGAGATCTGGGCCGACGGTACAAAGTAGGTATTTTGGTTTATGATTTTTTTTTCTTCTGTTTTTATCATAAATTAACTTTTTTCATGAATATAATATGTATGTATAGATATCGTCCTCCAGGGGTACAGAGACGCCTAGGCGATATGCTGAGGCATAATTATGGTGGTCCCTGGATTAACTACTCTGATGCTCCAGACGAAAGGAAGAACTTCTGGTTTACGCGCTTCAAGGTTAAAATAGATTTGTTTTTAACATGAATCATTTAATTTATGCATATTATATATAACTGATAAATATTTGGTTTCGTACTGTTCTAGGATATGTTTTACTATCCGCCGCACCGGGCCGAGCAGATCGAGGGGATGTTTCCTTCCGTCGCTGCTAAGCTGATCCGCGACTCTATTAATGATCAGAAGGAACGTGATCGTGCCGGAAAGCCGATCAAAGGTTGGATCACCCCTGATCAGTGGAATGAGATGAAGGCTCGATTCAACGAGCCAAGGTACAAGGAGAAGTCGGAGAAGGCTAAGGCGGCTAGGCAACATGCCTCGAAGTGGTGCGGTGGGTCGATTCCGATGACGGAACATTTCCGTCGTCTGGTATGTCTTTCTCTTTTAGAAATATTATTTTAATGCAAATCCGATAAATTATTACTAAGATAATATATTTAATTACAGGTAAGGAAGGTCGGTAACGCCGACATGGTGACCGTCTTTCTGGCCACCCATCGGAAGGGCGGAGTCCTTATTGACGAGAGGGCCGAGCAGACCTATGTAAGTATTACAATACGTTATCTTAATGTAATACTTCGTGTCCATTTTAATATAACTTAGTAAATATGATGCAAATAAATATTCATGAAGTTAGTAAAAATAAGTACATTAATTAGAAATTAGAAATCATAGAGTACTATCCATACTTTCTAGGCCGAGTATACGAGGCTGCGGGAACGGGCGGCTGCTAGTGCACCTGATGCAGGAGAGGCCGGTACTTCCTCGCAGCCCACTCAAGCTCCGTCGGCGGACGAGCTGTGGATGACCGCCGCTGGTGGCCTCCGTAGGGGTACATACTACGGTACGGGATCCTATGGCGCCCTAGTTGCGATCCAGTCCTCTAAGACATCTCCTGCTAGTGTGCATGGTCCACAGCCGTCCCAGGAGTCTGCCCGAGTCCACCAGATGATGGAGTCTCTCCGTGACGACCTGCTACGACGGATCGAGCAGCAGTCTCAGCATCCTACGGACGATCCTGCGCTGCTAGCACGATTGGATGCGCTCGACCGCGGCATTATAGACCTCAGGGAGACGACTGAGAGGACAGAGCGCGCCGTTGGAGGGTTAGAGCGCACGGTGACGGAGTTGCAGACAGGACAGGTGACCATGGCCGAGACGGTGAGATTGGCGCAGGATTCGATGGTCCAGAGCAGTGGTAGAATGTTATCTATCATGGATTCATATAACCAGCGACTTACAGCGTTGGAGCATGCTGGTACTCTGGGTGCGCCTTCATCGTCGTCGACTCCGCCGCCTCCACCGCCTTCTTCTTCGACACCGACTCCACCGACGTCACAGCCTGGCGCTCCATCTGTATCGATTTCACTTGCGGAGTATGAGGAGTTTTTACGCCTTCGTCGCGGCGGTGCCCCTCCTGCACCAGATCACTAGTAGTCCTAGTTAGGACTTTTGTTTGTGTTTGTATCATCTTATGTTTGTGACTTATGATTGGATATTTGTATTGGATGTTAGTTGTGTTTGTATCGAATTGACTTGTGACTTGTTTGGATTGGATGTTAATTCCTTCGTCGATAAATGTTAATTGTGTTTGGATTGGATGTTAATTAACTTAGATTAAAGCTATCTGTGATTTGGAATTGTGAGTGGGGGTTTGAATGCGCTGTGATTTGGAATTGTGAGTGGGGATTTGAATGTGTACCTATATGTGTTTTATAGAATTGTGAGTGGTAATAAAGAATCTGTGTTTTATTTTTTTTATTTTTTTTACAACTTTAGCGACGTTTAGCGACGCTTACTGACGTTTAGCGACGTCGTGTTCCGACGTTTACCGACGACAAGCTGCAAATAATATATTTTTCCAACGTTTTACCGACATTTACCGACGACTAACTGCAAAAAAGTACAGCGCTCCGACGTATTTACCGACGTTTACCGACACTAGCTGCAAAAATGTACAGGACCTTTACGACGTCTAGCGACAAAATTCACGTCGCTATATTACCGACGAAACGACGGTAGACGTCGGTAAATATTCCAGGTCTTTACCGACGTGTAGCGACTACATATACGTCGCTAATATACCGACGGAACGACGATAAACGTCGATAACTCACCGACGTAATGTTACGTCGCTGAATGTCGGTAATTGCGACGTTCAGCGACGTTTTTGTAATCAGCGACTAAGGAAACGGCGACAAAACCTAAACGTCGGTAAATACGTCGGTGATACATATTAGCGACGGATTTTGTTGTTTTTCCGACGTTTTTGGGCGTCGCTAAATCCACTTATTTTGGTAGTGTTTGTCTACTGAATTTTTGACACCCTAAGAAAAATTTTCACGTGTCCCCACATCGGGATGATCATACCCCTTGATATTTTAACATCTTGAAGACGTATTGACATCAACCCACATTTTTTCTTTGATTGCAGTTTTTTTCACTGGATTAGAATTTTCGTAAGATCCATATATATATATATATATATATATATATATATATATATATATATATATATATATATATATATATATATATATATATATATGCACACTCAAAGAGGAGTGGTACAGTATATAACTGTTGTGGTTTGGTAGTACGGAATAATTTATTTTTTGACGACGTCCAGCGTAACACTCGAGATATTTTGTACAAACTGTATTGTGCCATCTGTGTCCATTATCCTCCAACTTCTATGCCTTTTGGGCCTACTGTCTTTCAACTTTCGGTATTAAAAAAAAATACGTCTATGTGGTTCGATCCACTGATCCTCAGTCACCAAACCAAAATTTTTATACCTATTTTCGCCGACCAGAAGGTTAGCTCGATTCGGCTAATTTATTTCTTCTAAGCAGAAAACTTGATGATGGTGTGGATGCAACAGCCGGACTGTTGCATTACATGTGGAAAACAAGGTTTATTTTGAGCCATTCAATTATTATAGAGATTGGAAATAGAACTTATCCACTCTTATCTTTCTCAACCTCACAAATGCTTTTATGCGTCTTGCACAGAGCGAACTTGGAGTAAAACTTTGATACCGAAGGGGGTATAAAAGTTTTGATACCCCCTATGTATGACAAGTGGGACCCCCTCAATATTTATGTATATATATATGTTTACACATTTTACGAAGAGGAAGGGGGCCCACATGTCATACATAGGAGGTATCAAAACTTTGATACCCCCTTCGATATCAAAGTTTTCTTCGCGAACTTGGGGGCTCAACAAATTGCTCGCATTGACAAAAATAGAAGCAAATAGCATCAAACGTCGTTGTTGCTTCAGAACCTCGCTATAAAAATTGTTGAAATATGGAAATATTGCTTGCAAATTGTAATCAGTGATAAATCATAGAAAATGAAATCATAGAATTGTCCAAACTATGGGCCCATAATTGTGGGTGAATTTATTTCTTAGTATTATTAGCAACGTTCAATGGATACACCTGACTGAATATGACCCTACGTGGTCGGTTCTGTACACGTGCGAGATTAGGCTGGATCTTGTGGGATGGAATTTACTGTCTTTCAAATATGACATTTCAAATTGAGTTAATTGTTTAAATCGTGTCTGAAAAATATCATGATCGTCATTTTGGTGATCGGATTTTTTAGGATTAATTTGGTATCTAGACTTTATATTTTGATTTAAAGAGTATCTGAACTACGTTTCATTGGTATTTTGGATAACAATCGTTAAAATAGACATGTAATTGTCACGTACATTACTTTTAGGATTATTTTTGTCATGACCAATCGATATATCGGCTATAATTGATTTAGAACCGTCATTTTGTCCTCGACAAAAGCTATTTGTTTATGTAGAATTTATTCGAACACCAGTAATTCTTAGTCAAAAAATAAAAATATGACAAAATAACTATAAAAAATAATGCATGTGATTACCACATGTCCATTTTCTATCGATTTTCACCTAAAAATACTAATGGAATCTGGTTTAGTCACTCTTTGAACCAAAATACAAAACTTAAGTACCAAATTAACAAAAGGATTAATTGTATCAACTACCCCTATGTTTTACGTTTACTACATGGACCATCCCTACTTTGAAACTAATTACACGGACACCCCCTATAGTTTCTGTTTTCTATAGAAACTAATTACACTGACCACCCATATGGCTAATAAATTTTATAAAGGAGGGGTGGTCAGCGTAATTATTTTCGGAATAGGAATAGTCCCTATAATATTCATGAAACATAGGGGTGTCAGTGTAATTAACCCTTAACAAAAAGAAGTTGGATCGCTAGAACAGCAACTACTACATTCTTCGGACACCATTTGAATAACTAACTCCTTCAAATTTGTCCCCCTCTTATTAAAATATAAGTCCTATAAATTTTATAGGCTTAATTGCTACTTGATACCCTCAACTATTACCATTTTTCAATTTGGTACCCTAAACTTTTTTTTGTAACAACTTGATACCCGGATATTATTTTGGACAAAAATGCCCCTACCCCTAACCCCCCTCCCACGTGCTCGCTTCGCCCCCCCCCCCCCCCCATCTGCTAGCTCCGGCCGCAGCTCCCCTCCCATCCCCCCTGCTCGCTTCAGGCCATCCCCCCCTGCTCGCTTCAGGCCATCCCCCCCCCCTCGCTCCGGCCGTCCGCCCGCTCCCGCCTCTCCCCTAGGGCTCGGCAGCGGGAGGAGGGGGGCTGGGAAGGGGGGTGCGGGGCGGGAGGCGGGGGCAGGAGGTGCCCGTGAAGCGAAGAGGGGGGGGGGGGGGGGAGGTTGGCCAGAAGCGAGGAGGGGGGGGGGGGGGGGGGGTCGGCCGGAGGTAGCACGGGGGTGGCCGGAGGGGGTGGAGGGAGGGAAGGGATAAGGGCATTTTGGAATTTTTTAAAATGTTAGGTATTAAGTTGAAAAAAAAAATAGTTGAGGTATCAATCTGTTACGAAAAAAAGTTTAGGGTATCAACTTGAAAAAGTGTGATAGTTGAGGGTAGCAATTAGCAATTAAGCCTAAAAAATAACACTCACAATTGATAGGACTCACAGAGAAGAAATGTGTCGTCCCTAAATATGTTATTCCAAACTTGTTCTCTCTTCCATAAAATATATGGTTACACTTCCAAACATAAAAATTGTATAGAAAGTATAGAAGTTTTGTTTTATTGTGTAAAAGGTACAAAGTTTAGAAAATTTTAGATACATGCTCAATATGCCCTTTAAATGGCATATTTTTAGTTTTGACCGGACTTTAAAAAATTTTGTACAACTACGCCCTTTTTAGAAAGTAAATTACACATACAAACACACACAAAAAATTTTGACCCGACTTTAAAAAAAAATTGTACAACTACGCCCTTTTTAGAAAGTAAATCACACACACACACACACACACACACACACACATATATATATATATATATATATATATATATTCCTTCGGAGAATAGTATTTCGAGACCTTGAAAAATATAAAAAACAATAGTCAACAAATGTCTATTTTTGACATTAAATTTTGTCACTAAAAAGCTAGAGTTTGTCACAGAAGACCATTTTCGTCACTGAAAGACAAATTTTTTTACTAAAAAATTCAGCAGTTTTTCTCGAGATAGAAAGGTATAATTTTTTTTTTTTTTTTTACATCCTTTAGATGGGCATAAATTGTCAAAACTAAAAACATGTCCTTTTAAAATGACATATTGGGTCTGTATTTAAATTTCTCTTCAATAAAATTAAACTTCAATGCATTCTCTATACAACTTTTTTAAAAAAAAAGTAGCACTCACAACTGATGTAATTTATATTTTCAAGAAAGCGAGAACATATTTTGAAGATCATATTTGACAACAACAGATCCCATCCCGAATCTTGTTGCTCCACCAACCACAGATGGAAATTATTATTTATACTACTAGAAATCGTGCACGTGGAGCTGCGTAGCCCGAATAAGATCTACATGATTTTATAGGAGTCCTGGACGGAACAATTTACGAAGAAACAAAGATAATTGTGGCTTATATATCAAAAGGACTAACGCTACAAATCAAAGCTGAGCCGAGTCGCGTTTTGTTTTCGAGACGAACTCGAGCTGCAATCTATTCCAACTTGGCTGGAGCACGAGCCGAGTTCCAGTCATGACATATTTTAAGCAAATTTTTATTACATAAGTACATGATACAAGTAATTTAATTTGTCACATGGCTTGTGATTAAATGCGTGTTAACCTATCATGGGCTAAAGGCATGCATAAACTTAGTTGAGTTCTAACAAGTTTTGTCGAAATATAATTTAGTTGAGCTCTATCGTGTCTTGCCGATCTACAATTTTAAGAACCAAATTTTCGTGTTCAAACTGGACTTTTTAAGAAAAATAATCTCATCATACTTCTTAATAATCTGTTAGTCAAAAAAAAAAAAAATCCAAGCTCAGTTTTTTTTTTTCTGAAATTCAGTTCATTTAGATAGTCATCTTAAGTCCGAGTTGCAAGAAAATGTTCAAGTATGACTGGTTTTGTTTTCGAGCTGTAAGCTATATCAGCTTGACTCGAGCTCGAGCCGAGTTCAAGTCCCGATATATTTTAAACAGAATTTTATTAAATAAGCACAAGATATATAAAATAATAATTTAACTTATCATATGCATTGTGAGTAAATGTGTTTTAACCTGTCATGGGTTAAAAGTCATACATGGATGGTCAGCTTTGGTCTATAGAAAATGATTTTAAAATGTAGCTTATTCGAGTTCTACTGAGTCTTGCCGAACTACAATTTACTTGAGCCCTGCCATGTCTTTGCCGAACTGCAATTTAGTTGAGCTGTATCTGAGTCATATTTGAGTCGATAAGTCGATTATTCTTTGTACCACTTGTTCACGAACTCTCGAGCCGAATCTCTATGTTAAGACTCGACTACTTAAGAAAAATAAGGCATATTTCTTACAGAAATTTTCATATAGGGTAAAGAATTTTACCGAAATTATAAAAAAAAGTAAGAAGTTTAGAAAAATTTTATTTTGGGTAATGAAACGACAAGTCCCATGACGCGCTGGTGGAGTCGCGGGGGCCAGAGGGGAACACGCCATCGTTGTTAGCGCGCAGCAGGGATGCGCCACGAGGCATGACGCGCGTAGCAGGCCACGCGCCACCAGCAATGACGCGTGCAGCGAGGAATGCCACGAGGCAAAGCGGGCAGCAAGCGACGCGCCACGAGGAATGACGCGTGCAGCAGGCGACGCGCCACGAGGAATGACGCGTGCAGCCGCGCGCCACGAGGAATGACGCGTGCAGCGCCACGAGTAATGACGTGCGCGCAGTGAACGCTCCATCGCCATTGGCGCGCAGAGCGGTGAGCCACCATTGGTGGCGCACGCAGCAGCAGCACAGTACACGCCATGCACGTGGCAGAGGGGGAAAAGGGAGAAAAGGGAGCTGGTGTTCTTTGGGAGGGGGGAAAGTATGCTTTGGGGAGGGAAAAAGTATGCTTTTGGGTGGGGGGAGGGGAGGAAAAGTTGATGCTTTGGGGGGGAGGGAAAGCTGACAGCAGTATTGGAGACCGTCCTCCTACGTTGGAGACTCCCCTCCCTCTTCTTCATAAACTCCTTCTTTCTTCTTCTTCTTCACATATTTTTGACAGAACCTCTTCTTCTTGTTCTTCATCTTCATCTTCATCTTCATCTTCCTCTTCCTCTTTTTCCTGTAAGTAATTTTCTTAAAAATAAATTTTTGATTTTATTTGAATATTTGTATTACTAATCGTATTTTTGTAAAAATTTAACAGATGGCTCAACCGAATGACGGATTTATTTCCGGTGGACCGGTTACAGAAGTCGTCAAACAGGAAAGAAAAATTCATATATCTAAGTTGGTTTTTGAGGGGAAGGTAAATTTAATAATGGTAACTCCCGTTATTATTTATTTATTTTACATAAATGTAACAAATATAATTCGCTTGTAATTATATGATTATCCTTCCGAGGCTCGAACACGGGAGCATGAAAGTTGGAGGATTCAGAGAGGGTATCACAAATGGGAGTTAAATGCTGCTCAAAAGCAGTTGGTGCGTTCATTTGGGTTTCAATATCTGGATGAAATTTAAATTTTAGTCCACGATGTTCACCTTATATTTAGTCTCGCTGAGCGTTGGTGGCCTCAACGCAACACATTTCAGTTGCCAGTTGGTGAAATGACAATCACACTTTGGGATGTTGCAAATATTCTAGGATTACCTATTACAGGTGAACCTATATATTTTGATACACATTTAAATCCGTCTGAAATAATCAGGAGATATCTTAGGCATTATGTCCCCTTCGGACCTAGGAGGAAAGAGTTTTGTCACGATAACTTGGCTTCGGGGTAACTTTATGGATTTAGATGAGACTTTCGATGGTCCAGTCACGGTCGATGATTACAAGGTACGTATTTATTTGCTAATTTTGGCTTATATTTGTTAATTTTAATAGCGAGTTAATTTTAATATGTTAGTTTCAAAATTTGCAGATACTTTGCTGTACTAGAGCATATTTGCTCTATTTATGTTGGGTAATGTTATTTTCCGACGGACAGAGAAATAGAATAAACGTATGACTACTACATTTCTTAGATGATCTTAAAGTACCTACTCATCATGCATGTGGAGCTGCTACATTAGCATATCTATATGCCAGCTTGACGGAATTTGCTAGATCGAATGGTTCCAAAATTTGTGTGGGTGCGTGACGCTGGTTCAGGTAATGAAAAATCAATACCTAAATTGATTTCAATTATATACATTTTCTTGAATATCGAATCATTTCTGTCGTAGGTATGGTGCTACGAGCATTTTTTTATTGGTCGACCTGTAACCAGCATTCCAAGTGATGTTGGAACTTTTTCGCTTGCTACGCGATGGGCCACAAATGTAGTGGACCCACGTCATAATTTACACAGAGATATTTCACTGTACCGGAGAGAATTTGATACGTTGCAGTGGAATGAGGTAACTAATGAATTTAGTAAAGTTTCTTACACTACAATTGTCAATCCAGTTAATAAATTTGTACAAATTTATCGTGAATAATTGTCATCTAATAGGTTATGTGGATACCCTAGTCGGATGATAAAAATGGTCCAGAAATAAAAAGGACAGCGTACGATCTAAGCCTACACAAATCTTTTATTATATACGATCGTTACATTATGTATCATCCAGCAGACCATGTTCTACGACAATTCGATTATCGGCAGATAATCCCGGCTGACCCTCCTTGCATGAGTTATGATATAGCCAATGCAAGAAACAGAATTGATACTACTAGAGCTTCCTGGTATAGGCGATTCCAGGATTATAGTGTAGAAAATCTTCCCCGGATAAGGCACAGTGATGAATGTAAGTTCTAACTTGGTAGTATACTTAGACGGATAGCGTACACAAATGTATTTGTCTTATGATTGTTTTTACGAAATGCAGATGAAGGCGACTTGGCTTATAGGCAATGGTGGGGAGCACCTCGTATAACTAACATAGCGTACAAATTTGAGGAGTCACGTTCAAGCCTAAAGCCGTAGATGAAGCTAGTCTGCGAGCTTTTGTTGATGGCATATCTGAAGTGGTACGCCTTTACCACTAATCCAAAATGAGAGTTATATGATCACAAATTTAATTTACAGATTTCAAATTTCAGGCAATTACGGGCCAACAATATTCCTCAAGGCTCCATAATTCTAAAACCATATTCCTCAAGGCCAGCATATGCCTCAACATAACTTTATTTCACGTAATGCCATCTCCCGGGCTCCCCATGCTTTAGAGTATGTAATATGTATACGATGTTCCCTGAATATATCTTTCACAATTTGTGACGCACTGTAGGACTGATTATCTTTAATTAAATCAACTATTCTTGTCTTAACCCATGTAGCGGTAGCTAGTCCATGACGTCCTGACGTCCTGACGTAAGTCCACACATACAAGAATGACGACTTTCTAGTGTACTAACTTTAACTATTTGTCCTTTTTCTATGGATTTGGCATATACTCTCCAATTACAATTCTGTTGATCACAAGTATATATAATTCCATGAGAATTATTCATAGCACAAGCTGAACAACTAAAATTATGGTGAATTGCTAAACTACTTACAAAACTTCTAAATTTTGAACGGCTGTCGAATGTTTGTCCTATAAATAACTCAAGAGTGTTAGAATTTTCAATATCATCATCATCTATCTCGTAATCGGTATTTTCAATTAAATCGTCACTATGTTCATTGTCATCATCATCATCATCTAGTAAGGGAGCAATTGTCTGAGAAGAAGAACTAGCAACCGTGTTAATATGTTGATAATTAGAAACAAAATCATCATTAGTTCTATTAGCAAATGATGATACTTGAGTAACATATAAACTAATATACGGTGATTGCGAATTAATCTCAAGAATAAAATTTCATGCTTCTTCACCATCTATCAATAAACATGTGGAACCAAATACAGACTTTAAAATAAATTGATAATTAATAGAAAAATGCGCTGAAATTAAATTGCGTAAATTTTCTAAAGTAATATGGCGATAAGTTGTAACAAATTGGGTGTCACCTCCTTCGTAAGTTAACCCATTTACTCTACCACCATGTGAGCATACTATTTTAATATTATGATCCATGAGAAAGAAGAAGTAGTTTGAGAATGTTTAGGTAATAGGGAGTGAGAGCTTGTAAGAGAGAGATTAGCTTCCGTGAGGAGTTGGAGCTTCCAAGCTTCAGAGAAGTGCTTCTGTGAGAGATAGGAGAAAGTAATATGTTTGTGTAGAGAGAGAGAGAGAGAGAGAGAGAGAGAGAGAGAGAGAGTTAAGCATTGCAATAAATAGGAAGAGAAAAGAGACGTTGAAATATAGCCGTTGGAGGAAAAGAAAAGAGTCGTTGAAATGTAGCCGTTGGAAAGACGTTGGATGTGTCAGCGCTCCCTGTTGCTTGCGCGCGCCGCCAATGGTGGCGTACTGTGTTGCGCGCCAACAACGATGGCGCATTCCCCTCCGTAACCCGTGGGTCCACCAGCACGCGCCTTGGGCCTTGGCGCTCCCCCAGCATGCGTCATAGGCCTTGGCGCTCCCCCAGCACGCGTCATGGGCCTTGGCGCTCTCCCTGCTGCAGCATTGCGCGCACCGCCAATGCTGGCGCACCATATTGCGCGCCAACAGCAATGACGCGTTCCCCTCGCCCCCACCGCGATTTCACCAGCGTGCCATGGGACTTGTCGTTTTATTACCCAAAATAAAATTCTCCTAAACTTCTTATTTTTTTTATAATTTCGGTAAAATTCTTTACCCTGTATGAAAATTTTTGTATTTCTTATAGTCTGCTCGTTATAAAAAATAAAGCAAATTTGGATCGGTAGATAGTTAAGTCAAACTTTGTGGAATACAAGTCGAGTCGAGCCGAGTCGAGCCGAGCCAAAGGGGTTAATTGCCCTTTTCATTTGTAGCCCACGAAAATTACTTTATTATACAATAATTTAGATTAAATATATCTTATTTTTTGATTTATTTGAAGGATCTAAACAAAAAAAGTTATTTAGACTTTGGGTCTCGAATGAGTTAGAATATTTGTGTTTGAGTCTCCATACATTCTCCAATAAGTTAGCATATTTGTGTTTGGGTGTCCATAAACCCTACTAAAGAATGAACAAAAGAACAAAACAAAACAAAACAAAACAAAACAAGAGAGAGAGAGAAAAAGGAAAGAAAAACAAATAAAAGGGAGGGAAAAAAAAACAAAATCGATAAAACGAAAAAGGTAATAAAGGTAAAAAAAAAAAGAGACAAGAATAATTTTTTTTATCGGGATAAATTTTTTACGGGAATAAATTTTTTCGGTATTCATAATTTTTTGAAATAAATTTGTTCAAGAATATCTAGACTAGAATATAAATATTGCAGACAAATTTACGATGGAAACCTATTCCTATGATTGATTTAGGTTAAAAATTATTTTGAAAATTACTAATACTCGGATAGATACTTTACCTACAAAACACGGAATCCTACCCTTAAGAATATGTAGATATATTTTTTTTTGCTTGGACAAAAAAATTTTCTTTTATCTTTTTTCATTTTTTAGATTTTTTTAATTTTTTGTTTCAGTATTTTTAGTTTTTTAATCCTTTTTTCGTTTTTTCTTTATTTTTTTCTTTTTTCCTTTTTCTTTTTATCTATTCTTCTCATTTTTTCTGTTTTTATTTATTTATTTATTATTTTTAATATATTTTTAAAATTTTTAGTTGGATTTTAACTGTCTACCGTTAATCCAAGACCAAAAACTAAATATGTCTATTACGGAGACTTAGACACAAATATTCTAATTTATTAGAAATCCAAACACTACTTATGTCTGTTATGAAAATCCAAACACAAATATTCGAACTTATCGAAGATCCAAAATTTAAATATCCCTTATGAGTCAATTTTTGTTCACCTACCAAAACTATGGTATTTGTTCACTTTCTACTAAGAAAATGACACGTATGAAATTTAAAGTGAAAACTACTTTGGTAGGTCAACAAAACCACTCCCAAAATGATTTTATGTTGGTTGATTTGGCACATATCATTTTTTTAGTGGAGAATGAACACAGGGCCGGCCCTGGCCCAGCGCGGCCAGGGCAACCGCCCAGGGCCCCATGAAATTTGGGGGCCCAAAAAAATTAATTTAACTGTATATATATATTAGTAATCTTATATTGAAAATAGAACTAATATATAATATGATCCTCCTTTATCACAAAACATGTGTGGTGTAGTGGTAGTTTGTTATATTTGTACACAAGAGATCTTAGGTTCTAGCATTAGGTGTATCATTTTTTAGTTCCATTTTTATATTATATATGGGCCCCATTTTAAAAATTTGTCTAGGGCTCTCATTAACTCAAGACGGACCCTGAATGAATAAATATTATAGTTTTGATGGGTGAAAAAAATGAACTCTATCCCTTATTATGGTCGAACTGTTATACAATTCCACATACAGTAGAAACTCTATAAAATAATACACTTGGGACCACCAAAATTTATTAATTAAAAGAGTTATTAATTAATCGATAAATTAATAATTATTAATTTATATATTAATTAATATTTTATTAATTTATAGTAAAATACTTACGTAGTTTACAAACACCTTTCAAGCTTCCACTTAATTATTGTATACAATGCATGTGTATATCAAATGAAGGGCCCAATTTGAAAGAAACCTTCAATCTCCCACCTTATTATGCTTCTTGTGTTCAGTGTATCACTTTATGGACATTAAAAATATTTTCAAGAAACCTTCAATTCTTGAGTCATTTTTCAAGAAACCTTCATAAATCATTCATGTAATATGCTATATATAAGGAATTATTAATTTATATTTTATATGGGGTCTGAAGAAATGATCAAAAATGTATTATCTTATAATTTTAGCGAATTATTAATTTAGCACCCTATCCCCGAGTCGGGACCGGCCAAAAATATTATCTTAGAGAGTTTATTAAATAATCGAATATTAATTTATAGAGTTTCTACTGTATCACTCTCGTTTATTAATTGTTATCTTTTATGTCAATAATAATGGGGATCTGTTTGATCTTCGTCGTATTGGATCTTACTAGTATATTGCTGTGAGCACGCGCAAGCTGCACATGGCCTTCAATTTTTTATTCTTTCCTTTTATTTATATATTTTATGGATACAAAAATAAACTTGAATTTCTCGTGGATCACATTGTGATCCCATTATAAATAGAATAATGTCCTAGTCAGCTTATATTAATGTCCTTTGTTGTTTTGTTTAGCCCACACGAGTATCACGATCGGTGGCCTTTCGAGAAAACAAACAAAATTCATGAAGAAAGTGTAGACTTTTAGATGATCTTCTCCTTTAAGAATCAATCTCTCCAGAAGTAGACTTGGAATAAAAAATGGCAAAAGAAAAAAACTCATAAAATTGAGTCACCTCAAACGTAATCCAACATTCAATTGAAAGCATCAAAAAGAAGTCCGAAGGTATTTTTAAATGTACTCATATTTGTGGGGTCAAAAAAAAATGTACTCATATTTCTTATTCTATTTATCCTTTATTTTACTTTTATTAAGTTTACCTTTTAATATTGTTTAGTTTACCTTCTATCTCTTTGTCCCTATATTCTATAATTTCTTATAATATGTAGCATGCATATAAATTTGTTCGTTTTATAAATATAAATTGGTTTGTTGTACAAATCTATATTTTAAACTTCTAAAGCTTCGTACAACCATTGCTCATCTTCTCCGAAAATTATTCTCATCTTCACCATTTTTCCTAGAACATCATTTCGACATGTTGCTTTTTATTGAAAACTTTAATTAAAAAAATCCGATGAAGAAAAGGTTTAGGACACTACTAAAATAACCCCTTTTAGCGACGTCAGAATACGTCGCTAAAAAAGGAAAATCCATCGCTAATTTCTATTATTGACGTATTTAGCGACGGAAATTGGATGTCGCGTATAGGCTTGTCGCAGATTACATTTTCGTCGCAGTTCGTCGCTATTTGCGACGTCATGTTTGGTGTCGCTAGACGTCGCAACATTAGCGACAGATAGCGACGTAAGAATACGTCGCCACTATGGCGACGTAGGGCGACCACTTAGCGACGCCGTCAACTTTATATATGATGACATGGCATGGCAGCCACATCAGCATTTTAGCGACGCCTAGCGACAACTTTAGCGACGCCTAACGACAACTTTAACGACAACTTTAGCGACGTCAGATCTCAGGTTGGCGACGTATAGCGACGTGTACTTTCCGTCGCAGAACGTCGTCCTCCTGCCTGGGCAGGATCAGTCTGATCGCCGTCCTCCATATGCTCGACGTCGGCTCCCCCCATGGAGCCGTCGGGAGGAGGAATGCTGGACGGGGGATCAGGGATGCTGGACGCGGGATTAGGAACGCTGGACGACGAGGGAGGAGTCGCCAACCTGCTGGAACTGCCCTATCCCGATAATGGACCGAGAACAGAACGGTACAATGGCGTACTCGGAGATGAGGATGAGGGTACGGAATCTCCATCCCCAGCCCGAGGCTGACGGGACTGCCTAATATAAAATCCTCCACGTCGTCCAGATGGTCTAGTCATACCTGAAAATAACATATGACAAAAAAACAAAAAAACATATTTATATGATAGACATCATAGATTTTTGAAAAATATCATAGTCACAGATAAAAGTGTCACTAAAGTGTCACTAAAGTGTCATAGATTTATATGATAGAAGTGTCACTAAAGTGTCAAATATGATGATAAAACAAACGTACAGATTTAATTCTCTTCTGAAAATTCATCTAGTTCGTTTAGCTCATCTTCTTCTTCTTCTTCTTCCTCCTCTACATCTTCACTTTCATCTGCATCTTCCTCTTCAGATAATTCTACTTTTTCTACACAATTAGATGTGTAATGAGGAACTTCCGTCGTGTCTACTTCTATAATATTTGTTACAAGAGGTAGTTTATCCTCTTGATAAGCTATATCGTCAACCTCAAAGGTATTTCTAGCTTTGGTCTTGCATACTGCCCACCAGTCCGACCTTGTTGTTCCCCGTTTAGGATAACTTGTAAAGTACACGAGCTGAGCCTGACTTGATAGGACAAATGGTTCATAGGCTTGATATCGACGCCGATAGTTTATATCAACAAGGCCGTGCTTGTCTACTTTCCAACCTTGACCTTCAATCGGATCGAACCAATCATACCTGAATAACACAATCTTAGCAGGCTCTATTCCATAACTATATGTCAGCTCCACGATCTCCCGTAGCACGCCATAGAAATCGTTGCCCGCATCAACATCTTTGTAGTTCGAAGATCTGATACACAAACAGATGTCTCTGATCGGGCAAGTTGTTGACTTGAACCTAAACCCATTAACACAGTAGCTTGGCCATATTTTTGCAGCATAAATTGGTCCCTTGGCTAGCGTTCTAATAGACTCATTCTCAAGTCTTGCGTATGGACGATCGACCTAAATACCACGAAAAAAGCAATTAAGCTCATTCTCAATCAAGTGCATATACAGAAAGGTAATTACAGAGTTCTCAAGTCTTATATATGCACTCAACCATGATGAAAAATAACGCCTCATTTTTTGTTCTAGTTCTTCTTCTGTTATGTGTGGCCTACTTGACCTCACATCATCATTAAATATGCTAAAAATAACATCGTTTAATTAATGTAATAGTATAATAATCAACACTATTAAAATAATGTAGACGTATTAATTACTTACCCCTCCAGTTTCTCTACTTCTTCCTCGTCGCAGTTGAGTAATACATACACCTGAGCAGCCCTTAGCTCATCATCGTTCAGATATCTCTTCTTCATTTTACCCGATGGCTTTCCTGGAGTATTGAATACCTTCAGTATTGTATCATTACTTTCATGATCTCCGTCGTCGTTTCTGGAAGCTCTCGTTCTATTAGTTACAACATGAGGCTTGAAATACATCGAACAAAAGTTTGTAATCTCCTCGAGAACATAGGCTTCACAAATAGAACCCTCGACCCGTGCCTTATTTTTTACCTTTCTTTTTAGGTGATTCAAATATCACTCGAACGGGTACATCCATCGATATTCGACGGGTCCACCAACACGTGCCTCATAGGATAGATGAATCGGCAATGCTCCATAGAGTCGAAGAATCCAGGAGAAAACACCCTCTCTAGCTTGCACAGTGTTTCCGCAATGTCCTTCTCTTGCTTTTCTAGACGATCAACGAGCAATTTCTTAGAACAAAGATCTCTGAAGAATATGCTAAGCTCCGTCAATGGATTCCAAACTGCCTGCGGTAAGAATTCCCAAAATACAATCGGAATTAACCTCTCCATGAATACGTGACAGTCGTGGCTCTTCATACCCCTCAATTTATTTTCCTTCGGATCGACACATCTTCTCAGATTTGACACATATCCGTCTGGAAATTTAGGCCCTGGATCCACCGACAAAGTCTCACTTTATCCTCCTTGTCCAGCGAAAAAATTGACTTCGGCAGGAACTGTTTTCCATTTTGCTCTATCAAATGCAAAGCAGGGCGTTTGCATATTTCTTCTAAGTCCAACCTGGCCTTGGAATTGTCTTTCGTTTTTTCCTTTACGTCCATCACAGTATTAATTATGTTATCAAACACATTCTTCTCAATATGCATGACATAAAGATTATGTCTGATCAGATTGGTACTCCAGTATGACAGATCCCAGAATATGCTCCTTTTTGTCCAGTTATGATCTCTACCAAATCCATCGCACTTGTACCCAGTTGTAGGATCTTCGATAGCACTTGGAAAATCTCTAACCTCCTTCTATATCGTGGCTCCGCACCACCTTTGCGGTGGATCACCCTTCTCTACAACGTCGGCACGGAATGCATTCCTGTTCCTTCTGAACGGATGATCTTTTGGCAGAAATTGCCGATGACAATCAAAGAAGCACGGTTTTTCTCCGTGTTTCAAGCGAAAAGCCTTACTACGGTCCATGCAATACCGACATGAGAGACGGCCATGTCACGCCCCGCTCCCGTAGGAGCGATCGTCCTCGCTAAGGCGTAATGCCGCACGGGCCTAGGTTGCGCCCGTGCAAGGCCAAGTCCAGAAACGGCCGATTTGAGCTAGGCCACAGAGTCGCCCAGAGTGTCCCCATTGCAGCAGAAAGTAAATGAACACAAGTAGAAGCGAATTTGAACTCTTTATTGATATTCAAGAAGTTTACAAGCGGCACTAGGCCGATATTACAAGTCGCTCAAGCTCTCTCTCTGAAACATAAAAGGGCGTGCCAAGTGGCTTACAATATGGAATGATTCATGGCGATGTTCCGATACATTATGTCCTGTATAGGGTGCTTCAGCTTCTTGTAACGTCCCAAGGCCCCGGAGTTGGCTCCGCGCCTTAACACGTTCGATGGAAGCTCCGTACCCGCCGGCGTCTCCTGCATCCTGCAAGCAGACTGTGGGGTTATCAGTACATTGTTATGCACTGGTGGGGAGGTTTGCTCGCCCACAATGCTATCATTACCAAACACGTTCCATTTACTTTTGTGCATCTCTATCATTCATTGTCTTTCTAATCTTGCCTTAGGATCAATTTCATGGCATATGTCATAATCTATCCCGTATTGCCAAATTCAAGTATCGCATGGAAATACATGCGCGACTTACCCATACTTACCGCCTGGCCTTCCCTGTCCAAGTAAACCATGTTAGACAATAGTTCATATATTTCAACTAGACATGATTCATGTAAGCATTCAGTGTCAAGGGCATGTTCCTGCCTCAGATTCTAGGGCGTCGTGGGCATGTTCTAGCACGTCGTAGGCACGTTTCAGAGTGTTACATTTCAAGCATGTTCAGAGTGTTACGTTTCGAGCATGTTCAGGATATTACATTCAAGCATGTTCAGGAGTGTTACATATTGAGCATGTTTTCAGGAGGCACTTTATTTTACTTAGACTACTTTGATTTCAATGCAAGAACTTGCACGTGGATTGCCACCAGCATAGTCCACTTAATCTACATGCATGGGTCGCTGGCTTTACAAGCCATTTTGGACATATCACTTAGGCATTCTCACCTATCGAAGCGTGATGGCTGGTACACCTTGATAGTCTTTTGAAATGCCTGGCCTTACGTCTCTTTGAGCGGCCGAGCCCCCACTCAAAGCAGCCCATAAGCCCCATGTCTGATTCCGCCTAGGCCGGCCACGGTATTCCTCCATCGCCCGTGCCGCAGAATCCTTCCTCATGACGGCCACGGTATTCTCCCCATCCCCGTGCCGTTTGTCCACGACCATTTCGTATTTTACTTGTCATTTAACATAGCGGCTATCTTGAGCCATAATACGTTATCAACCAGGTTGGCGTCCGTACAGCGCGGGTAGCGAGCCCCGTTGCACGTGCCCGTCATACCTGTCGCTAACGTCTTTCATGTCTTATCTTGTATTCACTCTTTTATTTCTTTCTTTCACTTGTTCGTTCATTCATTCATGTTTCACGTATTCATTCATTCATTCGTTGATTCATTCATTCATACATTATGCAACTCCCCGTACGGGAGTCGCCTTGGCGACCCATCGGTCCCGAAGTCTTTCAATGTTGCTATACTCTACTCGGAACGACTATGTCGATAGTCTTCCGTTTCATTGTTGTAACCCATTCATTGTTTCATTGTTGAACGCGCAAGGGACTTGAACGTGAGCTTGTGCCTTAGCACGAGCGTAGAGCGCGGTACGAGAGTTTCTATATTTGCCGAGTTCTTTTCCATATTCTAAACAAGCATACAAGATGGGATTATTCCCTTAGCTAGGTGCGTTGAGTCATTTATTAGCATGTACGGTGTTATCGCCTAGCGATTCTAGCAAATGTGCCGCATTATT
Organism: Iris pallida; assembly: GCA_029216955.1. NCBI lineage: Eukaryota > Viridiplantae > Streptophyta > Magnoliopsida > Asparagales > Iridaceae > Iris > Iris pallida. The sequence goes on from JANAVB010030220.1 coordinate 38,828,141, forward strand.
ATGTGTCTAGGCTAAGCAAAGACAGGTTCATCGGAGCCACCCACCTTAGCGATGTTCGCATCGGCCGAGCGATACTCCGAGCGCGCCTTTGAAAGTCTAAGTCTGGATTCATCTTGACGGGCCAATGTAAGCCCTACATCGATTCTTTATCAGGTCGATGCCAACTCTCCGGGTCGACGGCTCGTTCGAGTCGTTGCACTTGCCGTTTAAATCGGCGTTCTGCTAGGGCGGAGCAGGTCGTTACAGGCCATGAGTGCTCCATCCAGATAACATTTCATAGGCCGGAAAGTCGTTGATGGTCCACATAAGGGTTGCCTTCATCTGAAAATTCTTGTGACACCCAGGTTTTCCAAATGAGGGTAATTTTGAAATTTTATGATTTTAATTATTTATTAATGATATTTAAATCATGGCATGATTTTTGGTAATTTTTAATCATTTAAAACTATTTTAAATCTTGACTTATGATTTGGTGTCTTGCTAGTGTAACCCTAGAGCCTAGCTATGTGATTAGGGTATTTCATTTATCATTTCTAGATTGAGGAGTATTTTAGTCATTTTTGTAATTTTGAGAATTATTTGGAATTATTATTTATTATTTAGATTTATTATAATTAATGTGATTTTTAGAGATTTTTAGTATAATTGATTTTGGTGTTTTAGTGGACTTTGACTTATGTTGACTTTGGAGACTAACCTAGTGGCTAACCTAGGTCATGACTATGAGATTAGGATATGGAAACCTAGGTTGACTTAAGTTAGTGATAATTAACCCATTAGAATTTATTTTGGGAAAATAGGATTTGAATTGACTAGAAATGGCTTGTGATTTCACAAGTCATGACTTGTGACTTAAGCTTAATAGCCCATAGGCCCACACCATGAACCAAACCTAATCCTAATCAGCCCATGGCAGCCAACCTAGGGTTTTCTACCCCTATTTAATGCCTCCTTCATTTAGGGTTAGCCTCTCTTGGAAATAGATCTCAAGTTTAGGAGGAGGTAAATCCCCAACCTTAGAAATTCCTAATTAATTTATTTTAGCTCCTTTTTAGTCCTAGTCTTTTGCAATAGGACCTAATTTATGTTTATATACTGATTTTGGAGGAGCACCTCAGTTTGCATGCCATTTGGAGATTTGGAGTTGCCATTTGGAATCCCCTCTTTGAAGCTTTTCTTGAGTTTTGATACTCAATAGGTAAATCATCTAAACTCATAGTTTTTCCTGATTTCTTTGCATATAAGGTTAGGTTTTAGGGTTTCCTAGCTGTCCCCAAAATTTGGGCATAATTTGTGTCCATTTCGTGTCCGTATCGGACACGTATCATGATAGGTGCATAGGTGTTTGTAGAAATGCCACATAGGAATTTATTTTCGTATTTTTGAAATATAATTACATGGATTTGTAGATCTTGATGTGTGTATCAATTTTTATGAAGGTGTCCTGAAGTTTTGTGTCCGTTTGTGTCCTATTTTTGCGCGTGGACACGTAGCACGGGCCCGTAGGCCGTATCCTGCATCACGGGCTCATTTTCTCTCGACACAGGACACTTCGTGTCCTAATTTTTGGCGTGAGCCTAATGGCAATGACTGTCACCGGGCTCCCAAAATTTGGGAGCACCTCGTGGAGTGTGCGTGGCGCAATCGCCCCCGCACTGGCCGCACAATGTCGCGCGCAGGCGGCTGTGCACGCGCACAGACGCTGCTGACACGGGGTTTGTGTCGTGTCTGTGTGTCACGTGGACACGATACAGGCTGACATAGACCTAGACCTATCCTAGGCGCACCTGTGGACATGAGCACGTGTCGTGTCGTGACGTGTGCTGCGTGTTATACGCGTGTGCACGCGTGCACGATGATTATTTGTGCACTGTTTGGTTCTGTGTTCGTGTGTTATTTTGGATACGATTCGTGTCCAGTTCTTGGACACGAAGACCCTAACTAGTATCCTCACATATATATTACTAATTACCAACCATTTTAAATTGATTTTAATGGATTTTCATTTCAAATTCTGGGATTTCCATTATGGACTGATACACATTGAAACTCATTCACTGTTTCAGTTTTGGGTTTGAAGTTTTGCATATTTAAACTGATTTTTTTGTGATATTAGTGTTAGTTTAGATTTACCTTCATGTGTGCTAGGAATGGTCATGTTAGATTGAAGTTTGGATGGTTTACTGATTTCAATTCCTTGAATTTCCCTAAACCCCTACACACGACTGGTACCTGTTCTTTTTTTTTTTTTCTGAAAGTATTCTGTTTAATTTGCATTATTTTTTCCTTTTTAATGATGTCTATCAACTGTGACTTATGGTGGAGCTATGGGTTCGATTGGGTGTTTGGATTTCGATTTTGATTGGGCTGTGAACCTGAGACATTCCTGTCACTTGGGAATAACTGAGATTTAATCCTGTTTTCACAGGTTAGCACTGTTTCATCTCACATACCACACATACAAACAGGATTTTGATGTTGTCTAAATAACTGAGACTTGGTTAATATATGAACCTGAGATTGGGATAGGTTTTGATGTCAACAGTGGACTGAAATTGGTTTGATCTCCTATTTACTGTCACACACAAGTCAGAATTACACACACACACACATGAGTTTAACTTCACACTCACACACACATGCCACCCTCTCTTGCCCACTGTCACACACATTAGTTCACCCCCCCCCCCCCCCCCCCACACATCTATTTATCCCTCTCACTGTTGTGATTTCCACACACACACACACACACATTTTCCCCTCACATTCCTAACACACACACATACACACACAGTCTACTCCTTTACACACACTGTCATGATTCACATACACCTGTGCATTCACTCACAAACACTCTTGTATTGCCACACAATCAGTCACACACACACCCAAAATCTGTGACACAAGTACACTGTTTTTCTTCCACTCTTGCACATTGATTTCAGCCTACATATATATATTCCTGTCACATTACCTAATCCTATGTATATGCACTGTTTTAACCCTCTAAAATAGCCCAATAACTGTCCATATCAGTCCCTAGACTCAGCCACTTTCCAGCCCATATTTCAGTCCTAATATCACCCCTCCACACTAGTGTCATCACTCATCATACACACACACACATGCATCACACCCACTCTTGTACCTCACCCCCTCTAGCCTAACACACACACACATGAGCACTAGTGTTTTCCCTACACATGTATATATGTATATATATATATATATATATATATATATATATATATATATATATATATATATATATATATATGAGATGTATATTCATATATGTATCCTATTTTATGTGAGTACTATATATATATATATATATATATATATATATATATATATATATATATATATATATATATATATATATATATATATATATATATAATGTATGTGTGATATGGATATAGGTAGCCTATATGCTAGTGTATTCTATATTATATTATATAGCCATACCAATATGTGTATTTCCATATTAGATTATAATGTATCAATATGTGTTGTAATTTAGATTTGAATATTGTCATGTGTTATGTAATATAGATTATAGGCATGGTATAGCCTATAGCCTAGGCTCTTAGCCTATGGGTGTATCTGTGTGTCAGTATAGAGTCTAGTTAGACTTGTGTAGTCTTGTTAGACCTAGAATAGACTAGTTAGACCTAGTTTAGACTTGTTGGACCTAGTTTGTGTAGCTCCCCTTCCCGAAAATTTTTGAATTATTTTTTTCTATATTATTTATTTGATTTAAATGAAAATTTTTAGAAATAGTGGTACGATTTTCGGGAGCCAAATAAAAGGGGTGTGTACGATACGTTCACCAAAACTACTATTGGTTTATTTATTTTGTTTATTAAGGGCATCATTATTATTAATGTTGTTGTTGTATATTGTTAAATAAAAACATATATTATTATTGGTCATTTCATTTTTTTGTTAGATGAAATTACATATAAATGCACATATGTCTATTAATAGATTTTACACTAGAAAAGATAATGTTGTCATTTATTCAGAGTTTATAGAATTTTTTTATATATAAAGAATATATGTGCATACGGACATATATATATATATATATATATATATATATATATATATATATATATATTTTTCATATATATGTGCATACGGACATATATATATATATATATATATATATATATATATATATATATATATATATATATATATATATATATATATATGACATATACATAGGGAGTTTATAGCCTTTCTGTGTTAGACTTGGTATGTTCTGTTGCAATGAACCTCACCATGAGTGCACTCGGGAATAATGCAGATAAGTGATGTGAGGCAGTAGAGAATTAATATTAACCTTGAATATAAGCATGTGGTGACAGGAAGAAAGGCTATATTTACTTTAAATGTCTTAAGTTAGTTCCTAATCCATCATTTATGCCCTTAAGTACATTATATATTTTCTATGCTGTTTCTAAGTGTAACACCCAGTTTTCTAAAATGAGGATAATTTTGAAATTTTGTATTTTAATTTATTTAATTATGATATTTAATTAATAATATGATTTTTAATAATTTTTAATTATTTTTTTAACTATTTAAATCATGATTTATGATTTTGGTGTTTGACTAGTGTAACCTTGGAGACTGTTGACCTAGAGCCTAGCCATGTGATTAGGATGTTTGATTGGTACATTTTAGCCTAGAGGATATTATGGTCATTTTAGGATTTATTTGAATTTTTGGGAATTTTTAGAAATTATTTTGGAATTGTTTGAATGAGGGTTGACTAGGTTGACTTTGACTAGTTTGACTTTGTGACCTAACCCTAGTTGAGTTGGACTTGACTAGATATGAGATCCTAGGTTAAGTTAAGTTAACCATACTCTAGTTAGGGAAACCAATTAGGAATTTTGAGTTTGAATGGAAGGATTTTGACCACAAGTCATGGCTTGTGATTTTTAAGTCATTGATTTATGACTAAGCCCAAAGCCCATTAGTCAAGTGCCCAAACCCTAACCCTAACAATTTTGTCCAGCCAACTTAACCCTCATAGGGATTCCCCCCTTATAAATAATCTCTTAGAATTTAGGGCTAGCCTCTTTAGGAAGGAGCAAGTTTAGAAAGAGGTATTTTTCCCTATTTCAAAAATTCCTAGAAAATCCATTTTTCCTCCTTTTTAATCCAAACAAATTTCAATAGGTTTTAATCTGAGTATTCTTGCTATTTTTACAACTTATTATCAGATTCAAATCAATTTGGAGGAGTTTCACCATCAAGAGGAGCATCTCTCTGTAGAGTTTTTTTTGGGGGTTTTGATACTTTGAGGTAACTTCCTATTTTTACCATAGAATCCTGAGATTTTTTGCATCATTAGGGAGCCCTAGACCTAACCTAACAGTAGGAATAGGAAATCCTAGGTTTTCGTGTCCTTTCATGTCCAGACTGGACACGTATCTGTGTACTGTCCTAGGTGTTTGATGGAATGCCACAGAGGAACTTTTTGTGTTATTTTCGAGATCTTTTTGAATAGAAAATTAGTATTTGTTGTCGCTTACACGATTCTTCACGACTGAGGGTGTCTCTGTGTCGCATCGTGTCGTATTCGACACGTGCACACGCGTGTGCGTGCACGCGCGGGACTGTGCGCGTGTCCTGCTGTGCGGGGGCTATTTCTCTTCGGACACAGCACAAGGACACGTGAAACTCGACACACACTAGGGGGCAATGACTGACACCACGTGTGTCAAGTATCACGTGTCCCCGTGTCGTGTCGAGTGAGCACGAGGCTCTGCACTGATTCGAGACTGACAGGTTCAGTCGATTTGGGTGTCACTGATACGCGTGTGTAAGTCAGACACACGGACACTAGGACCCAGTGCAGACACCTAGACACGAGGACCTATCGTAGGCGAACCTAGGTTAGTGACCTCGAGACACGTTGTGTCTTGTGTCGTGTGCACGACACGCGTGCACACGTGCACGATGATTGTGCACTGCTGTGTTCAGTTTTTACTGTTTTTGGTTTTAAAGTGATTGGACACGTTTGTGTCCACTTTCGTGGACACAAACACATCATGTAACACGTATGCAATGTGTATTCACATTACCAACCTTTTATTTTGAATTTTAATATGTTTTCATTAGGTTTTCAGCAATTTACCAAATTTCCAATATGGGTATCTTTTTTTTCCTGAAATTCCAGTTTTCAAAATACGACATTGGACACCTATTTTAACCTATACAATGCTGTTAAAATGTTGGTTTAAGTCCCAATATGGGTTCTCCTATATATAATCTAGTTGTGTGTCAGTTTTGGTGTGATTTGGTGATGTGTGGGAATCAATATGGGGATGTATGAAAACTGGAAACTAAGTTTCAGTTTTCTGATTTGGGATTGATTTCTTTTGTTTTGATTTTGCTGAGAATTCCCTTTCTTTACTGATTTCAGTGTATTGTCTCTTTTCCTGGTTACTCTAACACAGTTTTCACATTCACAAACATACCCTCACATGACTTATTCACTCTCTAGCATTACACCACTCCAATTGAGTCCTAAACCACCCCAAAACAGGTCCTAAATTCAGTCCCCCTTGCACCCTATTACTGTCCTATGTGAATGACCCCCATGTCAATCACATTCCTGTCCCTAACATCCTATTAACAGACCCCAAAATCAGTCCAGATGATTCCCTTGGCTGTCACCTAAGCATCCTTATATATTAGCCACCAAATGCCCCTACATACTGCCATATTACTGCTCTAAACACAGCCTCTAGTATACCCCAAATACCTGTTCATATTCAGCCTACAAGCCCACAAATCAGCCCTTAAATCCAGCACATGATAGCCCTAAACTCAGTCCTCCTTTCCCCCACAAAATCAGTCCAGATTTCTTCATGTGTTGTCCTGTTTCCTGTCCACATAATCACCCCCACATCCTGTCCTATACAGCCCCTTCCAAGCACACAAATCTGTCCTATATACATGTATCCTGTTGCCTTTATATATGTGAGTGTGAGTCTAGATTTGGGTGTAGAGTGAACCAAAATTATTGTGAGCCTATGTATATATATGTGTGTGAGTAAGAGTGTGTGTCAGTGAGCCTAAGAGTGTAGTGTGTGAGCTTTTGAGTATATGTGTGAGGTTATATGGGAGAACCTATATGTTTTCATATATGAGTTAGTGAGTGTGAGTCTAAATATGGATATAGTGAGCCTATATATATATAGCTACTAGTCTATAGGTGAGCATGAGTGTTAGCCTATATGTAAACCTATAGGTAGAGCCTAGTGTGACCATGTGTAAGTGGGTATAGTATCATGAGTGTTGTGTGTGAGTGAGTGTTAGGGAGATGTGAGAGTGATATGTGATACTGGTAAGGTATAGGACAAGGTAAATGGTAGATAACCAACATGTGCCATAAGATGACTTAGATGACCTAGATACTAGGTTTTCCTGGTAGGTAATATTAGTATAGGATAGTATCTAGCTATCCTAGGAAGCCTAGGCTAGTATTCCTAGGTTAGAGTGGTATTGTGCAAGGTATTGGTATTTACCTTGGTAAGGTAATGTAGGTAATACATAGAAATAGGGTAATTGAGTTTGGAGTCTAAGATAGAGTTAGAACTTGGTTCCCTTGGTTGGTAATGATCAAATATAGTGCTCATAGACTAGTTTTGACGTCGGTTGACCATTTTGACCAAAAGTCAACAAAAGTCAACCGAGAGTCAAACTTAGCCTTTAAGCGACCAGATTTGACCAAAACCAAACCAGAGTTGACCAGTTGACTGAAAGTCAATAGTTGGTCAACATGTGACTTATTTGACCTAGGGTTGACTCTGTGTTGACCAGAGTTGACCAGAGTTGACTTTTTGACCAAAGTTAACTGTAAGTCAACCCTTGACCCAAATTGACCTAGTTTAACTTGGATTGATTTCCTGTGACCTTGTTTGACTTGATTGCCCTAGTGTGACTCAGTATGACCTAGTATGACCTAGTTTAGCTTGGTGTGACTTAGATTTGACCTAGATTGACCTAGATTCATTTAGAATGAATTGTAATGCATCTTATTATCATTTTCAGACTCGTAGTGACTTGTACTATTCTATAGGAGATAAACACCACTCCTCGGACAATATATTCTCTTCAGACACTCAGGCTATCAGGCGAGTACATTCTCTGACCGTTTCATACTTGTCTGGATTTATATTCTTGCTCTAGATTACTGTACTTGATGCTGACACGACTGTTATCACGGATTGGTACTATATGGATCTCCTTTTGGGATGTTATCTCCTTGTATTTACTAGATACATATTGTGATGTGCGTTTCACTTCCATATTATATTTACTGAATACCTATATCCTTGTATACTCCTTGTGCATATTGTACTCTCAGTATCACATGAGTCCCAGGGATAGACCATTGTACACTATTGTATAACATTGTACAACTATTGTATAACATTGTACATCTATTGTATAATATTGTACATCTATTGTATAACATTGTACACTATTATGCAAGATAACGTAACTGGAGTGGATCCTTGTGTATTGATTGGGAAGGGGGAGTAGAATTGGTTATGTACTCAAATCCTATTGTACAACATTGTATAACTATTGTATATGTCTATTGTACACCCACGTACAATAGAGTTACCATTGCATTTTCCTAGCCCGTTTACATAACCAGATTGTACTCTAAAATCACATGTTCCTTACAGTTCTTACTTATCATATTTAGATATTTTCTGTTATCAAATCTCTACTATTTTTCATATACCTTCTTCTTTCAGCGTTTCATGTACTTTACTCTATTGCATGCTTTATATTTCCTAACTCGATATGAACTGCGTGAGATGTTTTGTGCTCGCTCCCGTCCTGACTGGACCTGTTGAAAATATTACAGAGGATGAGGAGGAGGCCTGCGTAGACACCTACTATGGGGCAGCTGTAGATGCCATGGGTGACCCAGATTTCTAGCCTGATCTACTAGCTTAGAGACTGAGGCTCCCTAGTCTAGGTTTACTATTTCTGTCTTCTGAGATCTGATTGTATATATTCTTTCATTTTTAGTATTAGAGACTTGTATTGAGTTGGATGTACTATTTTGTATGGCAGTAGACACTTAGACTCTTTCTCTTTGATTGTATCCTGTGGATGTTTTTATTCCAGTATCTATCTATCTTTTATTTTCATCATTCTGCCTTAGATGTGATTGAGACTGTATATTATTATGTCAACTCCATTCGGAGTGTATATACTGTACAGGTACCTTTATATTGTTAGATGATTGACCTAGGACAGCGTTCTACCACCGATACTGCGGCGTAGGCTGGGCGTTGTTACGTTCTCGTACCCTCACAGTGGGTGCGGGTCGTGACACATTTTTGTGGTGTCCCATGCAGGTCGAGTTCATGTAGTGGTATTCGAACTAGAGTATCACTACAGCCTGCAGTAGGATTAGGATATTTTTGGAGGTACTCAATCATATTAGGAAAAAGCTCTTAATCTGATTCTTGTTATCAAATTCTTGCTACTTTAATACTTTCTTTTGAAATAAACTGTCCTCCCTTGACTTATCGCTTCCTTCTCAGCAATTGATACCCTTGTTTGATCCGTCTTCAGGATGGTGGAGACGCGGTTACAGCGTACCATTCATGGAGATACTGTAGAGGGGACTGCTACCTCTCAGCCAGTTCAGCAGGGTCAGGAGGCTACAGCTCCTGCCACCTCTGCTCATATTGGGACTTCAGCAGCAGTAGCAGCAGAGGGTATGCCTTCACCAGTTCGGAGGCAGGACCCAGTCATTCCAGAAGTACCGTTCCAGCAGCCGCCGCCTACAGGAAATGTGGATGCATCTCAGATGTTCGCGTATTTCCAGCAGTTCATGGACCGACAGCAGGCTCGACAGGACAGAGGCATGGAGTTGGCCGTCACGACAGCCGCAGGTCGACCAGTGGTTCAGCAGCCGAAGACACCGGGGATCGAGCAGTTTCAGAAGATGAGCCCCAGAGACTTTTTGGGGACAGAGGGGATCCTATATGTCGATGAGTGGATCGAGCATATAGAGGAGATCTTCCGCTTGGCCAAGATTTTAGCAGATCCTCAGATCGAGGCCGCAGCTAGCCGGATGCGAGATCTTGCTCGCACCTGGTATCAGTCAGACCCCAGGGTAGGGGTAGCCGGACAGACTTGGGAGGAGTTCAAGGGCTTCTTCAAGAAGAAGTTCTTCTCAGATTCAGCGCTCAGAGCTTTAGAGTCGCAGTTTGAGATCCTAGTTCAGGGGAGCCTGTCAGTGGAGGAGTACGTTGGGGAGTTCGGCCGCCTCAGCAGATTCGTGGAGGGTTTGAGCGAGGCGGCGAAGGCCCAGAGGTTCCGGAAGGGTCTGGTCAAGGAAGTCAAGTCCTTGACCAAGGGCAACAGGGATGCCACATTCGAGAAGATTCTGACGGAAGTCTTATTAGCGGAGGATGATCTTGAGCTTAGGCTCAAGAGGGGGCGAGACCCAGTTGGGGGCAGCAGCAGCGGAGGACCGGCCAAGAGGCCGCACGTTCAGCATCAGTTTCAGCAGCAGTATCAGCAGCCGATGGTCCATTTCCAGCAACAGCAGCAGAGGCCTGTTCAGTATCAGGGACAGAGACAGGTGCAGTATCAGCAGGCACCCAGGCAGCAACAGAACACCATGTACAAATTCTGCAAGAAGTAAGGCCATGGATGGGACGACTGCAGAAAGAGGCTGGGTATGTGTTTACTTTGCGGATCAGTGGAGCATCAGTGTAGAGAGTGTCCCAAGAACCCGATACCATTGGCTCAGGTAGCACCAGGAGCTAGAGCTCCGGCAGGGCAGCAGAGGGGACCACCATTGCAGACTCAGCAGCAGAGGTTCGTCCAGCATCAGCAGCAGGCCAGGGGAGGCCAGCCAGGGCGAGCTTTCGCCATGACAGCCGAGGATGCTCAGGCCGTTGGAGATCTAGTTGCAGGTTCCATTCTTTTGATTCAATTCTGAAATTCCCATCTTGAAATTCAGTTCCATCTATTCCTATCTGTTTCTTCATTGTTGATAAGTTTGATCTGGTGTTTCAGTATGATTTAATTTTCTTCTGAGATAAGTCGTATGGGCTAGGTCGCCTCGATTATGAGATTTTAGAATCCTCTAGGGTCATGCTAGCAGGCATAGTGAGGACATATAGTCGGACTATGGACGTATTTCTCGGGTGTGGGAATTTAAGGTTTTTGCTGCCAAGCGTGCGACAATGCGAAAATTTTAAATACCATAGTTCTAGAGGTATGTACCATAGTTGAGGACTCTGTGATTATCGTAGCCTTGCTCACTGGCATGACAGAGATTCTGAGTATCATGGTTTTGGACAGACGCATATGATTATCTGACGGTATGTTTGAGACTCTGATTGTGGGGTGTTTGACCTAGAAGGACTACTACCATTTTAAATTTCGAGGACGAAATTTTTCTAAGGTGGGTAGACTTATAACACCTAGTTTTCTAAAATGAGGGTAATTTTAAAATTTTGTATTTTAATTTATTTAATTATGATATTTAATTAATAATATGATTTTTAATAATTTTAATTATTTTTTTAACTATTTAAATCATGACTTATGATTTTGGTGTTTGACTAGTGTAACCTTGGAGACTGTTGACCTAGAGTCTAGTCATGTGATTAGGATGTTTGATTAGTACATTTTAGCCTAGAGGATATTTTGGTCATTTTAGAATTTATTTGAATTTTTGGGAATTTTTAGAAATTATTTTGGAATTGTTTGAATGAGGGTTGACTAGGTTGACTTTGACTAGTTTGACTTTGTGACCTAACCCTAGTTGAGTTGGACTTGACTAGATATGAGATCCTAGGTTAAGTTAAGTTAACCATACTCTAGTTAGGGAAACCAATTAGGAATTTTGAGTTTGAGTGGAAGGATTTTGACCACAAGTCATGGCTTGTGATTTTTAAGTCATTGATTTATGACTAAGCCCAAAGCCCATTAGTCAAGTGCCCAAACCCTAACCCTAACAATTTTGTCCAGCCAACTTAACCCTCTTAGGGATTCCCCCTTATAAATAATCTCTTAGAATTTAGGGCTAGCCTCTTTAGGAAGGAGCAAGTTTAGAAAGAGGTATTTTTCCCTATTTCAAAAATCCCTAGAAAATCCATTTTTCCTCCTTTTTAATCCAAACAAATTTCAATAGGTTTTAATCTGAGTATTCTTGCTGTTTTTATAACTTATTCTCAGATTCAAATCAATTTGGAGGAGTTTCACCATCAAGAGGAGCATCTCTCTTTAGAGTTTTTTTTTGGGGTTTTGATACTTTGAGGTAACTTCCTATTTTTACCATAGAATCCTGAGATTTTTGCATCATTAGGGAGCCCTAGACCTAACCTAACAGTAGGAATAGGAAACCCTAGGTTTTCGTGTCCTTTCGTGTCCAGACTGGACACGTATCTGTGCACTGTCCTAGGTGTTTGATGGAACGCTACAGAGGAACTTTTTGTGTTATTTTCGAGATCTTTTTGAATAGGAAATTAGTATTTGTTGTTGCTTACACGATTCTTTACGACTGAGGGTGTCTCTGTGTCGCATCGTGTCGTATTCGACACGTGCACACGCGTGTGCGCGCGCGCGCGGGACTGTGCGCGTGTCCTGCTGTGCGGGGGCTATTTCTCTTCGGACACAGCACAAGGACACGTAAAACTCGACACACACTAGGGGACAATGACTGACACCACGTGTGTCAAGTATCACGTGTCCCCGTGTCGTGTCGAGTGAGCACGAGGCTCTGCACTGATTCGAGACTGACAGGTTCAGTCGATTTGGGTGTCACTGATACGCGTGTGTAAGTCAGACACGCGGACACTAGGACCCAGTGCAGACACCTAGACACAAGGACCTATCGTAGGCGAACCTAGGTTAGTGACCTCGAGACACGTTGTGTCTTGTGTCGTGTGCACGACACGCGTGCACACGTGCACGATGATTGTGCACTGCTGTGTTCAGTTTTTACTGTTTTTGGTTTTAAAGTGATTGGACACATTTGTGTCCACTTTCGTGGACACAAACACATCATGTAACACGTATGCAATGTGTATTCACATTACCAACCTTTTATTTTGAATTTTAATATGTTTTTATTAGGTTTTCAGCAATTTACCAAATTTCCAATATGGGTATCTTTTTTTCCTGAAATTCCAGTTTTCAAAATACGACATTGGACACCTATTTTAACCTATACAATGCTGTTAAAATGTTGGTTTAAGTCCCAATATGGGTTCTCCTATATATAATCTAGTTGTGTGTCAGTTTTGGTGTGATTTGGTGATGTGTAGGAATCAATATGGGGATGTATGAAAACTGGAAACTAAGTTTCAGTTTTCTGATTTGGGATTGATTTCTTTTGTTTTGATTTTGCTGAGAATTCCCTTTCTTTACTGATTTTAGTGTATTGTCTCTTTTCCTGGTTACTCTAACACAGTTTTCACATTCACAAACACACCCTCACATGACTTATTCACTCTCTAGCATTACACCACTCCATTTGAGTCCTAAACCACCCCAAAACAGGTCCTAAATTCAGTTCCCCTTGCACCCTATTACTGTCCTATGTGAATGACCCCCATGGCAATCACATTCCTGTCCCTAACATCCTATTAACAGACCCCAAAATCAGTCCAGATGATTCCCTTAGCTGTCACCTAAGCATCCTTATATATTAGCCACCAAATGCCCCTACATACTGCCATATTACTGCTCTAAACACAGCCTCTAGTATACCCCAAATACCTGTTCATATTCAGCCTACAAGCCCACAAATCAGCCCTTAAATCCAGCACATGATAGCCCTAAACTCAGTCCTCCTTTCCCCCACAAAATCAGTCCAGATTTCTTCATGTGTTGTCCTGTTTCCTGTCCACATAATCACCCCCACATCCTGTCCTATACAGCCCCTTCCAAGCACACAAATCTGTCCTATATACATGTATCATGTTGCCTTTATATATGTGAGTGTGAGTCTAGATTTGGGTGTAGAGTGAACCAAAACCATTGTGAGCCTATATATATATATGTGTGTGAGTAAGAGTGTGTGTCAGTGAGCCTAAGAGTGTAGTGTGTTAGCTTTTGAGTATATGTGTGAGGTTATATGGGAGAACCTATATGTTTTCATATATGAGTTAGTGAGTGTGAGTCTAAATATGGATATAGTGAGCCTATATATATATAGCTACTAGTCTATAGGTGAGCATGAGTGTTAGCCTATATGTAAACCTATAGGTAGAGCCTAGTGTGACCATGTGTAAGTGGGTATAGTATCATGAGTGTTGTGTGTGAGTGAGTGTTAGGGAGATGTGAGAGTGATATGTGATACTGGTAAGGTATAGGACAAGGTAAAGGGTAGATAATCAACATGTGCCATAAGATGACTTAGATGACCTAGATACTAGGTTTTTCTGGTAGGTAATATTAGTATAGGATAGTATCTAGCTATCCTAGGAAGCCTAGGCTAGTATTCCTAGGTTAGAGTGGTATTGTGCAAGGTATTGGTATTTACCTTGGTAAGGTAATGTAGGTAATACATAGAAATAGGGTAATTGAGTTTGGAGTCTAAGATAGAGTTAGAACTTGGTTTCCTTGGTTGGTAATGATCAAATATAGTGCTCATAGACTAGTTTTGACGTCGGTTGACCATTTTGACCAAAAGTCAACAAAAGTCAACCGAGAGTCAAACTTAGCCTTTAAGCGACCAGATTTGACCAAAACCAAACCAGAGTTGACCAGTTGACTGAAAGTCAATAGTTGGTCAACATGTGACTTGTTTGACCTAGGGTTGACTCCGTGTTGACCAGAGTTGACTTTTGACCAAAAGTCAACTGTAAGTCAACCCTTGACCCAAATTGACCTAGTTTGACTTGGATTAATTTTCTGTGACCTTGTTTGACTTGATTGCCCTAGTGTGACTCAGTATGACCTAGTTTAGCTTGGTGTGACTTAGATTTGACCTAGATTGACCTAGATTCATTTAGAATGCATTGTAATGCATCTTATTATCATTTTCAGACTCATAGTGACTTGTACTGTTCTATAGGAGACAGACACCACTCCTCGGACAATATATTCTCTTCAAACACTCAGACTATCAGGCGAGTACATTCTCTGACCGTTTCATACTTGTCTGGATTTATATTCTTGCTCTAGATTACTGTACTTGATGCTGACACGACTGTTATCACGGATTGGTACTATATGGATCTCCTTTTGGGATGTTATCCCCTTGTATTCACTAGATACATATTGTGATGTGCGTTTCACTTCTATATTGTATTTACTGAATACCTATATCCTTGTATACTCCTTGTGCATATTGTACTCTCAGTATCACATGAGTCCCAGGAATAGACCATTGTACACTATTGTATAACATTGTACAACTATTGTATAACATTGTACATCTATTGTATAATATTGTACATCTATTGTATAACATTGTACACTATTGTGCAAGATAACGTAACTGGAGTGGATCCTTGTGTATTGATTGGGGAGGGAGAGTAGAATTGGTTATGTACTCAAATCCTATTGTACAACATTGTATAACTATTGTATATGTCTATTGTACACCCACGTACAATGGAGTTACCATTGCATTTTCCTAGTCCGTTTACATAACTAGATTGTACTCTAAAATCACATGTTCCTTACAGTTCTTACTTATCATATTTAGATATTTCCTGTTATCAAATCTCTACTGTTTTTCATATACCTTCTTCTTTCAGCATTTCATGTACTTTACTCTATTGCATACTTTATATTTCCTAACTCGATATGAACTGCGTGAGATATTTTGTGCTCGCTCCCGTCCTGACTGGACCTGTTGAAAATATTACAGAGGATGAGGAGGAGGCCTGCGTAGACACCTACTATGGGGCAGCTGTAGATGCCATGTGTGACCCAGATTTCCACCCTGATCCACTAGCTTAGAGACTGAGGCTCCCTAGTCTAGGTTTACTATTTCTGTCTTCTGAGATCTGATTGTATATATTCTTTCATTTTCAGTATTAGAGACTTGTATTGAGTTGGATGTACTGTTTTATATGGCAGTAGACACTTAGACTCTTTCTCTCTGATTGTATCCTGTGGATCTTTTTATTCCAGTATCTATCTATCTTTTATTTTCATCATTCTGCCTTAGATGTGATTGAGACTGTATATTGTTATGTCACCTCCATTCGGAGTGTATATACTGTACAGGTACCTTTATATTGTTAGATGATTGACCTAGGACAGCGTTCTACCGCCGACACTGCGGCGTAGGCTGGGCGTTGTTACGTTCTCGTACCCTCACAGTGGATGCGGGTCGTGACACTAAGACCCACCTCATTACCCTCTTGAGGAACAATATTTGTGGACTGTTTGAAACTTAGAAGATTTGTTCAATCCCATTTCTTCTCTCTGCATCTCTCAATCGTTCACCTTAGCAGGTAAGTTGCTCCGATACAAGACAAAGCCAAATAGATACATCTCCACATCCTTGTGTTGCTCAATAATCAATTACTGTAAGCTTAGTTTAGCTTTTTATTTTATTTTCCATCTTTGTTGGATGAGAAGAGATTTTACATGGAACTATCTCAACCGCACCATTCCTTCAGCATGGGCTACCCTTTAATCTCACAAACCAAATTAAATAGCTAACATCCCAGCCCAGCTATTGGGACTAGCCGAGCTCCCCACGAGCTCAGACCTGAGCCCATCTACAACGCAAGCGGAAGGGAAACCCAGGGCCAAACCCAAGCAAGCCCACGAGGTTTCCTTCCTCATATGCATATATATAAGATACATGAAAACCCTAGCTGAGCCTTCCTTCACCAATCATCCACAGGGAACGCCACCTTCCCCTCGACAATACTGCGCCCTTCTCCGGATGTCAAGCCAAGCGACGCCGGGTCTTCCAGTCACGCGCGCCGCCACCCCTCGCTCCGTCAGTCACCCACGACCTGTCCTCCGGTGAACTCGCAGCGGAGCCTCCCCGTAGTACGGTACTAGAAGCTTGGAGGGCCACGTTCCCAGCCGAGGTCGGAGCCTCTCCTCTGCGAGCAGGACTCACGTTGCCACCCCCGGTGAGCGGCCGAGCCCCTCTTCGCGTGGAGGCACTGCCGAGGTCCTCGAGCCTTCGAGCATGAGCCGTCGACCAGTCGATGAACTCATCTTCCAGGAACAATCGACCTTCCTCCATCGCCACTAACCCAGCTTCACAACGAGACTCCACCACCGCATCCTGACCAAGCTTCTAACTGTCGTGTTGAGTCTGACCCCGCGCATGCACAAGCATCGCCGGAAGCCGAGGTTGTACCATCTAAGCAACACCCACGTGTCCGACATCACCCTCTTCCCTTGCAGCCTCAGCGAAATCACTTGGCCATCGCCACGTCCAACGTAGAAGCCTTGGATCGGCCCTCTTCGACTCATCAAGTCGCGTACCCTTGCATCGTCGGTTCAGCTGACTCCGCGCATCGGCAACCATAACCACATCGCCCAGGAAGTTGCCCCAACCTTTCTGACTTCCAAACTGCTGCCGGAGAGCAACATACAAAGTCATCCAGAGGTTATTTGCTTCCTAAATGAGGAGGAGAAGAATCTACTTACGTATAAAGGAAGAAACCAAAAGGACCAGCACAACGAAAGGAACAGAGAGTCTTTTCTCTATAAGAATGGTAACTTTTCTCATAAACCCCTCCCTTTTCATTAATTACAAGTTTAGGCCAAATAAGTTGAAGCTATGTTAAATTCCAAATAAAACCTCCAACTTGGTTTATTTCTGTGTATGGTGGAGAAGCCTATTAGATGCTCTATGGAATGTCTAAGTATCAATGCCTAGTGCATATGCTGAGATAACATATAGATGTTGTTAGTATAATCGTATGGCTAGATGAAAATAAAGGTGATATAATGCTAGGTGAATAGGTTATAAGTAGATAATAAATATACATGAAGGTTTATGGAATTATTAAATAAACTTTATACCATATAATTAAGATAGCTTATTGATAATTGCTATATTTATATATATATATATGGAATAAAAAGGTAGGAATTCTTTTAGTAAATAAGTATAACTTAAAGACATTAAGTAGACGTATATATTATTTAACCACCAAAAAGACCCTATTAATAAACTGTACAAGGAGTTAGGAAGTTATGTTCTTTACCCTTAATAAATTATTTGGATTATTTCCAGGCTTGGACCATATCGTGGCACCCTCGATCTCAGCATTAAAGGATAACTCAAGGCAAGTATACCTTGCCTCCCTCTACGGTTTTATTTACATGCATTTTATTTCAGTTTCCAGCTTTTGGATTATTTATGGACATGTGCTTTTTCGTGTTATTTTCTGTGGAGTTATTTTTATTGTTTATAGCCATGTTCATGTTTTGGCCTTGTGTTTCATATTTGGAGTTCTCGTCAGTACCTTGCTTGAGTCGTGTCATAGAACGAGTACGTGTAAGTGAACTGCTAAATCCTTGACATTGTGTCCTTGGCACCAGAGAGTCCACATTCGGGACGAGGGTGTTTTCCTTGATCTGTTTACATCCGTGAGTCCACGCTAGGGACTAGGATGTCGATTATTGCACCAGAGAGTCCACACTAGGGACAAGGGTGTAGACTTGACTTGACTTGCACCAGAGAGTCCACACTCGGGACGAGGGTATTTACATCAGAGAGTCCACACACGGGACGAGGATGTAGTATTTGCACCAGAGAGTCCACACTCGGGACGAGGGTGCCTTGCCGTGAACTAACCAGAGAGTCCACACTCGGGACGAGGGTTAGTACTAACCAGAGAGTCCACACTCGGGACAATGGTTAGTGTTTAGTTCAAACCCGTGAGTCCACACTCGGGATGAGGGTTTGGTTTCTTCCATTGATCTCGTGATTATCGTTCATCCGACAGTTCATTTATACGTAGTTGTTCTGGTGTTCGTGTGTTCGAATTTGTGTTCGTGTTCGCGTTCGAGTTTGTGTTCGTATTCGTAGTCATTGTCGTGTTCCTGTTTCTTCTTGTTTATTTCCTCATGTATGATAAAACTGTTAGGTAGGCAAGTATATTATGTATCTTGCTATGTCCTCTGAGGACCTGATGATCTCTTCAGGTTTAGCGATTGCATGGAGTTAGCTAGTAGTTCTGGATGGCAGAGGATTTGCGGTTCTTGCGGGATTCAGGTATCGTATCATGTTTATTATCCGCTCGTGCCTTATGTTCCTTATCATGATATACTTTTTTTGTTAGTTACATTTATAGACTCATATCATTCTTAGAGTCTAATCGGACATATATGCTAGTGGGCTGCAGACCATGACCCATAGTGTTCATTTATGTTTATTCTTTTTATTGTGGATTGAGATATAGATTTGTTTGCTACGATTTGGCAGCTTACCCTAGCCGTGACAGCGTTTACGTATTCGAGTCGGGCTGGAGTCCGTTCGATACGTAGCTGGGCTTGCTCACGGACTCGCGTCCGAAAAGCGGGTGCGAGTCGTGACAGTTTGACTTCTAGGGTTGACCAGAGTTGACCAAGAGTTGACTTTGGCCTAGATTCATGTAGAAATGCATTGATTTGTATCTTATTATCATTGTAGACTCATAGTGACTTGTACTGTTCTATAGGAGACAGACACCACTCCTCGGATAGTATATATTCTCCAGATTCACCGGATACATGCGAGTATGTTCTCTGATCATTTCATAACTTGCTTAGAATTATTTCCTGCATTAAATTACTTTACTTGATACTGTCACGTTGGTCACACGGATTAGTACTATATGGATCCCTTCTTGAGATGTTATCCCTTCAGGGAGCATCGGGTACTCTATGTTCTGTGCGTTTTACTTACATGGCGTATCATATGCTTCTTTGGTTCTTTGATCACTTGTGACATATACCCTTATGATCACAGAGTCTTCTCTGAATCCTTATCCCATTTATTGGGTCTATCAGAATCCCCATTTATGGGACTACTATGTATCACCCTTCGGGGGCTTATCACCCTTTGGGGGGCATATCATCCTTCGGGGGCTTATCACCCTTTGGGGGCATATCACCTTTCGGGGGCTTATCACCCTTTGGGGGCTTATCACCCTTTGGGGGCTTACCACCCTTCGGGGGCTGTTACATAGAATCATAACATAACCTGGTTGGATCCTTGTGTATTAGTTGGGGGTACGAGAGAGTATAAATAGCCATGTGAACAATTCTAAAGTAGAATAGCCATGTACGCCTCTTTAGTATAGCCATGTGCAAATCAAGCCGTTCACATGTCGACTTTGTACTCTAAATCACCGGTCACTGGTAGCTCTCTACTTATAGTAGATATTTCTATTACAGTTCTCTCTCTGTTTACATACTGCATTTCCTTCAGTATCTATATCTTACTTTACTGCACGATTATATTTTCTAACCTGCTATGAACTGTTGAGATGTACTGTGCTCGCTCCTGTCCTGACTGGACCTGTTGAAAATTTTACAGAGGATGATGACGAACCCTGCACCCCTTACTTGGAGCTTGCCTAGATGACACTCGCGACCTGGACCCCTGGGGAGGTTCAGGCAGCTGCTGAGGATGATACCATTACATAGTTTAGATAGTCTAGATTGTTTCCTTTTTATGTTTAGTTGTTGTCCTTATTTTCAGAGTTGTATATTGTAGAGATGTTGAGACTTGTATTTCATTTCTGTTGTACCTCAGTTGAGGATTTCTTATCTATTTCATCGTGCTATATTCTACCTTAGATTGTGATTGAGTTGAACCTCTGTGTTGGCCTCCTTATGGAGAGTATTCGTATTTATGTTAGTTATAGTTCATGACCTAGAACAGCATTCTACCGCCGACACTGCGGCGTAGGCTGGGCGCTGTTACGGTCTCGTACCCTCACAGTGGGTGTGGGCCGTGACACGTTTTTAGTGGTGGCCCATGCAGGTCGAGTTTGTGTAGTGGTATTCAAACTAGAGTATCACTACAGCCTGCAGTAGGATTAGGATTATTTTGAGGTACTCAATCACATTAGGAAAAACTCTTAACTAGATTCCTGCCATCTAAGTTCCTGTTGAAGATTACTTCCTTGAATAACTGTCCTCCCTTGAATTATCGATTCTATCTCAGTATTGATTCCTTGTTTGATCTGTCTCCAGGATGGTGATTGAGACATGATCGCATCGCTCTGGCTCAGCAGACGCTGGTGAGAGGCCTACCACCCTTCGCCTGATTGTGGACGCTGGGACCACAGCACCCCCTATTTCTGCTCATATAGGAGCTTCTGCAGCTTTTGGGAGCGCACCTCCACCTGTCCGGAGGTCTTCCCCCGTCATTCCAGATATGTACCAGCAGCAGTTACCGTCAGGGATAGTAGATACGGCTCAAGTGTTTACCCTTTTCCAGCGATTCTTGGAGTTTCAGCAGCAGATACAGCAGAGCCACTCTGCTGATATCCGACAGAGCATACAAGATACTCACCAGTTGGTCAGGACGACAGTGGGGCTGGTGGCTGCTCAGCCACAGGGAGGCCAGATGCAGCCGTATCAGCCGAGGACTCCAGACATCCATTCCTTCAAAAAGATGGGACCCCGAGACTTCAAGGGTATAAAGGGCATCACATACGCTGACGATTGGATAGAGCACATTGAGGAGATATTTCGATTGGCACAGATACCAGCAGGATTACAGATCGAGGCAGCCGCCAGTCAGATGCAGGACTTGGCTCGTACCTGGTACTAGACGGAACCGAGGGTTGGTACAGCCGGTCAGACTTGGGCAGCGTTCAAGAAACTGTTCAAGGAGAAATTCTTTCCCGATACCGCACTCCGTGCTTTGGAGGCACAGTTCGAGAGTTTGGTTCAGGGGAACCAGACCGTTGAGGAGTACGCTAGAGAGTTCAGCCGTTTGAGCAGATTCATCGAGGATCTTACCGAGGTCGGGAAGGCGAGAAGGTTCCGCAGGGGTTTGATCGGAAAGATCAAGTCATATACCAAGAGCGATCGCGACGCC
The DNA here is from genome assembly GCA_029216955.1 of Iris pallida. Classification (NCBI taxonomy): domain Eukaryota; kingdom Viridiplantae; phylum Streptophyta; class Magnoliopsida; order Asparagales; family Iridaceae; genus Iris; species Iris pallida. Next base: position 38,850,192 of record JANAVB010030220.1, read on the forward strand.
ACTTTCGAGCAGATTCTGGTAGGAGCCATGACAGCGGAGGACGATCTTGGGCTGAAGGAGAAGAGGATGCGAGACACTCAGGGAGCTAGTGGCAGTGCGGGCCCGGCCAAGAGGCCCCACCTGCAGATTCAGCAGCAGTATCCGCATCAGATGCCCCGCTTGCAGATTCAGCCACAGTATCCACAGCAGATGCTACCCCTACAGTTTCAGCAGCAGTATCCGCAACAGATGCTACCTCTACAGTTTCAGCAGCAGATGCTACTTCTACAGTTTCAGCAGCAGTACCAGCAGCCGAGGGTCTACCTTCAGCAGCGGCAGTTTCAGGACCGCGTACCCTTTCAGCAGGCGCAACAGCCGCAGAGGCAGCAGCAGACCCCGGGACAGCAGCTTGTTATCATTTGCCCTTTTTGTAAGAGACCAGGGCACGATTGGAGCGAATACCGGAAGAGGGTGGGCAGATGTTTGCTTTGCGGAGGATCCGATCATCGTCTGAGAGAGTGTTCCGAGTCATCGGGACAGACGGTTCAGGGAGCAGGAGCTAGGGCTCCGGTAGGCCAGCAGAGGGGATTACCCTTACCGACTCAGCAGCAGAGGTACATGCAGCATCAGCAGCAGGCCAGGGGAGGCCAGCAGGGGCGAGCTTTCGCCAGGACAGTCGAGCATGCTCAGGCCGTGGGAGATCTAGTTGCAGGTTCCGTTCTTTTAACTCAAATTCTGCAATTGCCTCTTATAACTGCCTTGAAATTTTGATTCCCTCTGTTCCTTGTTGATTTATCAACTTTGTCCTGTTGTTCTTGTGTTATATTTGATTTTCTTCTGAGATAAATCATATGGGCTAGGTCATCCAGTTATGGAATCTAAAATCTTCGATAGTCGTGTTAGCTGGCATAGTGAGGACATATAGTCAGATTTAGGAAGTATTTCTCGGGTGTAGAAATTTAAGGTTTTCGCTGCCAAGCATGCGGCAATGCAAAAATTTTAAATATCATGATTCTAGAGGTATGTGCCTTAGTCGAGGACTCTGTGATTATCGTAGCCTTGCTCACTAGCATGACGAAGATTCTGAGTATCATGATTTTAGACAGACGTATATGATTATCTGACGGTATGTTTGAGACTTTGATTGTGGGGTGTTTGACCTAGAAGGACTGCTACCATCTTAATTTCGAGGACGAAATTTTTATAAGGTGGGTAGGATTGTGACACCCAGTTTTTTCAAATGAGGGTAATTTTGAAATTTTGTGATTTTAATTATTTATTAATGATATTTAAATTATGGCACGATTTTTGGTAATTTTTAATCATTTAAAACTATTTTAAATCTTGACTTATGATTTGGTGTCTTGCTAGTGTAACCCTAGAGCCTAGCTATGTGATTAGGGTATTTCATTTATCATTTCTAGATTGAGAGGTATTTTAGTCATTTTTGTAATTTTGGGAATTATTTGGAATTATTATTTATTATTTAGATTTATTATAATTAATGTGATTTTTAGAGATTTTTAGTATAATTGATTTTGGTGTTTTAGTGGACTTTGACTTATGTTGACTTTGGAGACTAACCTAGTGGCTAACCTAGGTCATGACTATGAAATTAGGATATGGAAACCTAGGTTGACTTAAGTTAGTGATAATTAACCCATTAGAATTTATTTTGGGAAAATAGGATTTGAATTGATTAGAAATGGCTTGTGATTTCACAAGTCATGACTTGTGACTTAAGCTTAATAGCCCATAGGCCCACACCATGAACCAACCTAATCCTAATCAGCCCATGGCAGCCAACCTAGGATTTTCTACCCCTATTTAATGCCTCCTTCATTTAGGGTTAACCTCTCTTGGAAATAGATCTCAAGTTTAGGAGGAGGTAAATTACCAACCTTAAAAATTCCTAATTAATTCATTTTAGCTCCTTTTTAGTCCTAGTCTTTTGCAATAGGACCTAATTTATGTTTATATACTGATTTTGGAGGAGCACCTCAGTTTGTATGCCATTTGGAGATTTGGAGTTGCCATTTGGAATCTCCTCTTTGAAGCTTTTCTTGAGTTTTGATATTCAATAGGTAAATCATCTAAACTTATAGTTTTTCCTAATTTCTTTGCATATAAGGTTAGGCTTTAGGGTTTCCTAGCTGTCCCCAAAATTTGGGCACAATTTGTGTCCATTTCGTGTCCGTATCGGACACGTATCATGATAGGTGCATAGGTGTTTGTAGAAATGCCACATAGGAATTTATTTTCGTATTTTTGAAATGTAATTACATGGATTTGTAGATCTTGATATGTGTATCAATTTTTGTGAAGGTGTCCTGAAGTTTTGTGTCCGTTTGTGTCCTATTTTTGCGCGTGGATACGCAGTACGGGCCCGTAGGCCGTGTCCTGCATCACGGGCTCATTTTCTCTCGACACAGGACACTTCGTGTCCTAATTTTTGGCGTGAGCCTAGGGGCAACGACTGTCACCGTGCTCCCAAAATTTGGGAGCACCTCATGGAGTGTGCGTGGCGCAATCGCCCCCGCACTGGCTGCGCAATGTCGCGCACAGGCGGCTGTGCACGCGCACAGACGCTGCTGACACGGGGTTTGTGTCGTGTCTGTGTGTCATGTGGACACGATACAGGATGACATAGACCTAGACCTATCCTAGGCGCACCTGTGGACACGAGCACGTGTCGTGTCGTGACGTGTGCCAGGTGTTATACGCGTGTGCACGCGTGCACGATGATTATTTGTGCACTGTTTGGTTCTGTGTTCGTGTGTTATTTTGGACACGATTCGTGTCCAGTTCTTGGACACGAAGACCCTAACTAGTATCCTCACATATATATTACTAATTACCAACCATTTTAAATTGATTTTAATGGATTTTCATTTCAAATTCTGGGATTTCCATTATGGACTGATACACATTGAAACTCATTCACTGTTTCAGTTTTGGGTTTGAAGTTTTGCATATTTAAACTGATTTTTTTTGTGATATTAGTGTTAGTTTAGATTTACCTTCATGTGTGCTAGGAATGGTCATGTTAGATTGAAGTTTGGATGGTTTACTGATTTCAATTCCTTGAATTTCCCTAAACCCCTACACACGACTGATACATGTTATTTTTTTTTTCTGAAAGTATTCTGTTTAATTTGCATTATTTTTTTCTTTTTAATGATGTCTATCAACTGTGACTTATGGTGGAGCTATGGGTTCGATTGGGTGTTTGGATTTCGATTTTGATTGGGCTGTGAACATGAGACATTCCTATCACTTGGGAATAACTGAGATTTAATCCTGTTTTCACAGGTTAGCACTGTTTTATCTCACATACCACACATACAAATAGGATTTTGATGTTGTCTAAATAACTGAGACTTGGTTAATATATGAACCTGAGATTGGGATAGGTTTTGATGTCAACATTGGACTGAAATTGGTTTGATCTCCTATTTACTGTCACACACAAGTCAGAATTACACACACACACACACATGAGTTTAACTTCACACTCACACACACAGGCCACCCTCTCTTGCCCACTGTCACACACATTAGTTCACCCCCCCCACACATCTATTTATCCCTCTCACTGTTGTGATTTCCACACACACACACACACATTTTCCCCTCACATTCCTAACACACACACATACACACACAGTCTACTCCTTTACACACACTGCCATGATTCACATACACCTGTGCATTCACTCACAAACACTCTTGTATTGCCACACAATCAGTCACACACACACCCAAAACCTGTGACACAAGTACACTGTTTTTCTTCCACTCTTTCACATTGATTTCAGCCTACATATATATATTCCTGTCACATTACCTAATCCTATGTATATGCACTGTTTTAACCCTCTAAAACAGCCCAATAAATGTCCATATCAGTCCCTAGACTCAGCCACTTTCCAGCCCATATTTCAGTCCTAATATCACCCCTCCACACTAGTGTCATCACTCATCATACACACACACACATGCATCACACCCACTCTTGTACCTCACCCCCTCTAGCCTAACACACACACACACACATGAGCACTAGTGTTTCCCCTACACATGTATATATGTATATATACATGTATATATATATATATATATATGAGATGTATATTCATATATGTATCCTATTTTATGTGAGTACTATATATATATATATATATATATATATATATATATATATATATATTTGACATATAATGTATGTGTGATATGGATATAGGTAGCCTATATGCTAGTGTATTCTATATTATATTATATAGCCATACCAATATGTGTATTTCCATATTAGATTATAATGTATCAATATGTGTTGTAATTTAGATTTGAATATTGTCATGTGTTATGTAATATAGATTATAGGCATGGTATAGCCTATAGCCTAGGCTCTTAGCCTATGGGTGTATCTGTGTGTCAGTATAGAGTCTAGTTAGACTTGTGTAGCCTTGTTAGACCTAGAATAGACTAGTTAGACCAAGTTTAGACTTGTTGGACCTAGTTTGACTTCTAGGGTTGACCAGAGTTGATCAAGAGTTGACTTTGGCCTAGATTGACCTAGATTCATGTAGAAATGCATTGATTTGCATCTTATTATCATTGTAGACTCATAGTGACTTGTACTGTTCTATAGGAGACAGACACCACTCCTCGGACAGTATATATTCTCCAGATTCATCGGATACAGGCGAGTACATTCTCTGATCATTTTATAACTTGCTTAGAATTATTTCCTGCATTAAATTAATTTACTTGATACTGTCACGTTGGTCACACGGATTAGTACTATATGGATCCCTTCTTGAGATATTATCCCTTCAGGGAGCATCGGGTACTCTATGTTCTATGCGTTTCACTTACATGGCGTATCATATGCTTCTTTGGTTCTTTGATCACTTGTGACATATACCCTTATGATCACAGAGTCTTCTCTGAATCCTTATCCCATTTATTGGGTCTATCAGAATCTCCATTTATGGGACTACTATGTATCACCCTTCGGGGGCTTATCACCCTTTGGGGGCATATCACCCTTCGGAGGCTTATCACCCTTTGGGGGCATATCACCCTTCGGGGGCTTATCACCCTTTGGGGGCTTATCACCCTTTGGGGGCTTACCACCCTTCGGGGGCTGTTATATAGAATCATAACATAACCTGGTTAGATCCTTGTGTATTAGTTGGGGGTACGGGGGAGTATAAATAGCCATGTGAACAATTCCAAAGTAGAATAGCCATGTACGCCTCTTTAGTATAGCCATGTGCAAATCAAGCCGTTCACATGTCGACTTTGTACTCTAAATCACTGGTCACTGGTAGCTCTCTACTTATAGTAGATATTTCTATTACAGTTATCTCTCTGTTTACATACTGCATTTCCTTCAGTATCTATATCTTACTTTACTGCATGATTATATTTTCTAACCTGCTATGAACTGTTGAGATGTACTGTGCTCGCTCCCGTCCTGACTGGACCTGTTAAAATTTTTACAGAGGATGATGAGGAACCCTGCACCCCTTACTTGGATCTTGCCTAGATGACACTCGCGACCTGGACCCCTGGGGAGGTTCAGGCAGCTGCTGAGGATGATACCATTGCATAGTTTAGATAGTCTAGATTATTTCCTTTTCATGTTTAGTTGTTGTCCTTATTTTTAGAGTTGTATATTGTAGAAATGTTGAGACTTGTATTTCATTTCTGTTGTACCTCAGTTGAGGATTTCTTATCTATTTCATCGTGCTACATTCTACCTTAGATTGTGATTGAGTTGTACCTCTGTGTTGGCCTCCTTATGGAGAGTATTCGTATTTATGTTAGTTATAGTTCATGACCTAGAACAGCGTTCTACCGCCGATACTGCGGCGTAGGCTGGGCGCTGTTACGTTCTTGTACCCTCACAGTGGGTGCGGGTCATGACAATTCTGCTTCCTGGAAACATCGTACGTGTTAGCGCCTACTTCCCATAACTGATTCAACTCATCTATCAAAGGCCGTAAGTACACATCAATGTTCCTCTTGGGATTGTTCGGACCAAGAATTATAACGGTTAGAATCATGTACTGAGTCTTCATGCACATCCAATGCGGTAGGTTATACGGAGTGACAATCATAGGCCAGCACGAATACTGGGATCCCGAAAGACCAAAAGGAGTAAAACCGTCAGAAGATAGTCCCAACCTAACATTACGCAGATCTGAAGCAAAATCAGGATACACTCGATCAAAGTGCTTCCACACTTCTCCATCGGATGGGTGATCCAGTACTCTTTCAATCTGTTCTCGCATGTGCCAACTCATATTTTCGGCCGTCTCTTTCACCATAAATAATCTTTACAACCGCGGCATTAAAGGTAAGTAGTGCATTGAATCGGTCGGTCTTCTTGTACCGGTAGACCTTCCTGTACTAGTTGTCTGATAGCGATCAGCACCACAAAATCTGTACACATCTGCGTCCTTGTCGTCTTTGTAGTACAGCATGTACCCATTGCGACAAGAATCAATTTTCTCGTATCCCATCCAGAGCGATCTCACCATCCTCTTAGACCGATAGAAGTCTTTAGGTAACTTAGCACTCGCCGATAAGATCTCTATAATCAACTCCAACACTCGGTTGTAGCATTCTTATGACATATTAAAATCTGACTTAATGCTCAACAGTCTTGTAACCACCTCCAACGGTGAATGATCCTCACAACCAGGATACAATGGAGTCCTTGCATTCTCCAGCAACTCCATGAACTTTGCAGCATCGACATTAGGTGCCTCCTCAGCTGCATCATGAACGAAACTAGGTCCCGCAGCGTCGAAAACCATGTTCACGTACCCGTCGTCGTATGCATGATTATCTGAAACAAAATTAGGTCCCGCATGCATATACGACTCAACATAAGGCTCCGGCTCTGATGCTAAAGACACAAGTTCTCCATGTGCAGTCCACTGATAGTAATTAGACGTGAAATCTCTCGAGTACAAATGATATGTCATTTCCACTTCTGGATAATATTTTACGTTATGATATTTCACACACGGACACTTAATTTTGGTGCCGTCCATGTACTGAGGGAACGTCTTAGCAAACTGCAGGAACTGCTCTACTCCCGCTATGTATTCATCCCGCACACCACACATATCATTAGGACGACGATTGTACATCCATGAACGATTCCGCAAGTAGTAATTCATATCCATTTGGAAATAATTTTACAAAGATGGACACACATGTTCAGCGCAGTAACTAGTCAAACTGGGTGAAGTTGAGTTGACTAATTTAATATCTTGGACAAACTAGTCAAACTGGGTGAAGTTGACTAAGTCTAGGCAATTATCCTTCACTAGACATAGACATGGAATAAACACCGATATTTGCAGTATCCGAACTTTCTAGTGTATATTATAGTAGAGAGACATGGTAACCGTGTGTAGGGGTACAACTCGGGCGGGTTGGGTCGGGCTTGAGGTCAACCCGAGCCCAACCAGATGAATCATAAGCCTAATTCGAGCCCAAGCCCGGCCCGACCTCGGGTTCAACATATGAAGCCCAAGACCAAGCCCGGAGGATCGGGTTGAACTCGGGTTAGGTCGGGTCTATCGGGTAATATTGACCAACTGTTGACTTTCAGTCAACTGGTCAACTCTAGTTTGGTTTCGGGTCAATTCTAGTCACTTTTAGGCTATGTTTGACTTTCGATTGACTTTCGTTGACTTTTGGTCAAAACGGTCAACCGAGGTCAAAACTAGTCTAGGAGCATTATTTCTGACCATTACCAACCAAGGAAACCACATTCTAACCATATCTTAATATCTTAAACTCATATCTTAGCTTCTAGGCAATTACCTTAACTTACCCTATTATCTTACCAAGGTAAACTCACTATCAAATCCCTACCTTAGTTTCTAGGCACTTCTATCTCAACATGGTATCCTAATACCAAGCCTTCGTATCCCGATACCATGCCATGGTATCTTAATACTCTAATTTCATATCTAGAAGTATCTTAGAACTTTACCCTTTCATAGGGTAAATCCTAATTACCTCACTAGTATACCATACCTCAACATGGCCACTAACACTCTAACTAACTCTCCCACCTAAACATTCAAGGGTTAATGGGCTGATTTGAGATGGAAAGGATGGATGGATGAATGAATGTGGGTGAATGGATATATGGATATGTATGTTTGAATAGATGAATGAAAAATGGTATAAATGAATGGTGGAATGAATGTTTGGATGAATGTATAAATTAATGGATGGACTATGGCTGAATTGGATGCATAAATGAATGACTGAATGAATAGAGGAATGTGGGTGGAAGAATGAATGGAAGGATTAATGAGTGGTGGCTGAATTGAGTATGGATAGAAGAATGTATGGATTAATGAATGTGGAAGAGGGGCTGAATGGATAGATGGAATAGGGGGCTGAATGGTGAGTGGTCGAAATGGATCACCGAATGGCTGCTTCCCCCCCACCCACCCCCTCATACTGCGGTAAAGCAGCAGTTCCCAACTGCTACTGTTGCAGTTCCTTATACTGCTACTGCTGCTGTTGCAGATGCAGTCCCCTGTGGGGACTGCTGCTGGCCGAGAGGTCAGCATGCCAAATGGCTCCTACTGCTGCCATTTCAGCAGCTCCCCCCCATCCTCCACTGCTCCCTCACTCTCTCTAACACTCTCTATATCCCTCTCTCTATCACTCTCTATATTTCTCTCTAAACCACAACAACACCTACACATATATATATTTAGATTAAGATACATAGATATAGACACACACACCAATAAATATATACATTGACACACAATACACACATATATATATATATATATATATATATATATATATATATATATATATATATATATATATATATATATATATATATATATATATAGACACACACACACACACACACACACACACACACACACACACACACACACATATATATATATATATATAGACAATATATATATATATATATATATATATATATATATATATATATATATATATATATATATAGACACATATACACAACTTAAATACATAATAATGAAAATATATATAAGATACAATATGATTCATTATGATACCATGAAGAACACGTCTCCAACATCCAATGATCTAACACACTTTAACATCTAACTTGAAATTCACACACACACACACACACACACACACACACACACACACACGTATAAGGACTGTGCACAGCACAGTCCCCTGTGCACAAACCCCTCTCCATAGTGTTAGGGTTAGGAATGACGCCGTGAACTCATCGTGTTAGGGGAGGAGGGGGTTAGGAGAGGGGCTCGACGAACTCATCGTGTCTAGATTTAGGGTTGGGGCTCGAACTCATCGTGTCCCTGTCCATGTGTCCGTGTTTAGTGCTAGGGTTAAGGATAGGAATTACCTGGGGGAGGGGCTCGACGAACGGCGGCTCTCGACGGCGGAGGAGGGGGCGTTAGGTGGAGGAGGGTGTAGTGCCCCGCTCCCGTTGGGGCGAAGCACTATGTAATAGGCTCGTGCCAAGTCAGACATGGTCGGGAACATAGATGGCTAGTCTGACTCGGTGACAAGTTTGGTATACAAAAACCATGGCATCAATAAAATCGATTTGGACGAGTGATATGAGTACCGTTCCAACTAATGGATCGACTACGGTTGAAATAAGTCCTAGATGCGGTAGGCGGCGTCTTGGCGAAGGAACTCTAAAGGGAGCGACGCAACCCGTCTGCCGTTGGTTTTATTGGTTTTCTTGGCTTTCTGAACGAATTGTTGTGTGGATTTGATAGTGTGCTTTCGCGTCGATTCACTACTAAAGTATGATCTATTAGCGACGTAATTTAGCGACGGCGTAAAATTACGTCGCTATATATGGAATTCAGCGACTCCTTTATAAAAACATCGCAAAACGTCGCTGAATAGCGACGTTCAGCGACAGGTATAAAATTACGTCGCTGAATAGCGACGTTACGTCGCTGGATTATTAAAATATGTCGCCAGTTTACGACGTTTAGCGACGTCCTCATGTGACGTCGCTAATATTTTTACTTAGGGCACAGCGTTTCGTTTTTCCCACTCACTCAAAATTTCCAATTTTTCCCACTACTCCTTCCCCCCCTCCGGCGATTCCTTCGGCGACCCCTTCCCCCCCGGCGACTCCCTCCCCCCCCGGCGACTCCCTCCCTCTCCGGCGACCCGTACCCCCCCGCCGAGCTCCTCCTCGAGCTCAGGTAAACCCTAACCTAACTCCTCATCCTCCTCCTCCTCCTCCTCCTCCTCTCCTACGGACACACACACACACACGGACACACACGCACACACACACAGAGACACACACACACACACGGACACACACGCACACACACACAGAGACACACACACACACACATGGACATACGGACACACACACAGATGGACACACACACACACTGGACACACTGTGTCATGTTGTGGTGGACACGAGACACTATGTTGGACACGTACACATAGCCTAGATCCTTTACCAACCATTTATTTTCCATTTTAACATGTTTTTATATATTAATTTCTAAATACCCTATGTTGACTGATACCTTGTTAATTTATTGTATTTTCTAATTTTGAAAACCCAGTTTTGACAACCATTTTAACCTAGTTTAATGCTTTAATTTAGATGTTTAAAACCCTAGTGTAGTGTATCTATATGTGTGCTGACTGAGTTTCAAGTTTGGGGTGATTTGGTTAGAGTTTTGGTTCTCGATTTGGGTTTGAGGTGAATGGGTCTGAAATATGTTATAGGAGTATGTAATGTTGTGTGAAATGAACTGATTTCCTTTCTTTTCCTTTCCTATTTGACTGAACACAGTAAATCCCCTTACTATCCAGATTGGACTGACCTATAGTTCATATCACTCACTCACTCACTCACTCTTGCCTAGGTACACACACGCATATAGCCTAATACAAGCATGTTAGCCTCCCTCATATACACGTATATGTGACTGTCACATGTAACATGCAGTCAACACACTCACCCCCCATTCATATGTGCATGTACACACACCACCCACTCTCTACTTCTCTCTCTATATATATATGTTTGATAGATGGTATTGTATACATATATACATAACTATATCATGTAACTCATATGTGATATAGGCATATAGCCTATGTTAGAGTGTCTAAATATATGAATGCATGAAAGTTGCCTTGTCTTGTAATATAGGCATATAGTATATACATGCCTATATATATATATTATATGTATATATCTATATAGATATTACTTGTGTGTATGAGATAGCTTGAGTTGACTTTGGTCATTATTGGTACTTGAATTGATCGGAACAAAGACCCCCAATGTCGGTATCGGTCAATATTTTGTATCGGTCGGTATCGGATCGGAACATGCCAAACCGTATCGGTATCGGCCGTATCGGATCGGTATCGGCCGATACTTTAAAATTATATGAAATAGTAGTCACCCCCAAGCTTGACTATTTTTACTGAAAGTCAAAGTAGAGTAAACATCTGACCTACATTGGACTAAGAGTTGACAAAGTCAACAATAGGTCAACCCTTGACCTAGTTTGACCTTGTTTGACTTTGTTTGACTTAGCTTGACCTTGTTTGACTTTGTTGTCTTCATGTTTGTTAAATGACACCCAGATACTAGTTTTAGTTATTTAAATGACACCCAGATACTAGTTTTAGTTTCGGTTTGCTTTGGTAACTCACTATTGCTCATTACTTGGTACTAGTTTTAGTTGATTGTGTTTTTTTAAGACTAAACAAATGACACCCAGATATTACTTGTGTGTATGAGATAGCTTGAGTTGACTCTGGTCATTATTGGTACTTGAATTATAGGTTAGGCTTGTATAGCCTTGAATGGTGTGTGCTAGCTAGTATTGGAATACCAATAGCGATAAGGTAAAGGGTACCTTGGTAGGTCATGACTAGAAATAGGATATTTGACTTAGATTTGACCTTGTTTGACCAAGGTTGACTATTTGACCTAGTTTGACGTTGTTTGACTTTTTTTGACTTAGCTTGACCTTGTTTGACTTAGTACAACCTAGTTTGACCTAGTTTGACCTTGTTTGACTTTGTTTGACTTTGTTTGACTTAGCTTGACCTTGTTTGACTTAGTACAACCTAGTTTGACCTAGATTGCATATCATTGTTATTAGTAACTGTCCGCTACTAATGTGTGTCCCATAATAAGACATAATATACGAATTTGTGCCTGTTGGATAATGTGTGTCCATCTTTGCAGAATTATTTCCAAATAGATATGAATTACTACTTGCGGAATCGTTCATGGATGTACAATCGTCGTCCTGATGATATATGTGGTGTGCGGGATGAATACATAGCGGGAGTAGAGCAGTTCCTGCAGTTTGCTAAGGCGTTCCCTCAGTACATAGACGGCACCAAAATTAAGTATCCGTGTGTGAAATGTCATAACGTGAAATATTATCCAGAAATGGAAGTGACATATCATTTGTACTCGAGGGGTTTTACGCCTAATTACTATCAGTGGACCACACACGGAGAACTTGTGTCTTTAGCATCAGAGCCGGAGCCTTATGTTGAGCCGTATATGCATGCGGGACCTAATTTTGTTTCAGATAATCATGCATACGACGATGGGTGCGTGAACATGGTTTTCGACACTGCGGGGCCTAGTTTCGTTCATGATGCACCTGAGGAGGCACCGAACGCCGATGCTGCACAGTTCATGGAGTTGTTGGAGAATGCAAGGACTCCATTGTATCCTGGTTGTGAGGATCATTCACCGTTGGAGGTGGTTACAAGACTGTTGAGCATTAAGTCAGATTTTAACATGTCGCAAGAATGCTACAACCGAGTGTTGGAGTTGATTATAGAGATCTTGCCGGCGGGTGCTAAGTTTCCTAAAGACTTCTACCGGTCTAAGAGGATGGTGAGATCGCTCTGGATGGGATACGAGAAAATCGATTCCTGTCGCAATGGGTACATGCTGTACTACAAAGACGACAAGGACGCAGATGTGTGCAGATTTTGTGGTGCTGATCGCTATAAGACAACTAGTACAGGAAGGTCTACCGGTGCAAGAAGACCGACCGATTCAATGCACTACTTGCCTTTAACGCCGTGGTTGCAAAGATTATTTATGGTGAAAGAGACGGCCAAAAATATGAGTTGGCACATGCGAGAACAGATTGAAGGAGTGTTGGATCACCCATCCGATGGAGAAGCGTGGAAGCACTTTGATCGAGTGTATCCAAATTTTGCTTCAGATTCGCGAAATGTCAGGTTGGGACTATCTTCTGACGGTTTTACTCCTTTTGGTCTTTCGGGATCCCAGTATTCGTGCTGGCCTGTGATTGTCACTCCGTATAACCTACCGCCTTGGATGTGCATGAAGACTCAGTACATGTTTCTAACCGTTATAATTCCTGGTCCGAACAATCCTAAGAGGAACATTGACGTGTACTTACAGCCTTTGATAGATGAGTTGAATCAGTTATGGGAAGTAGGCGCTAACACGTACGATGTTTCTAGGAAGCAGAATTTTCAGATGAAGGCAACCCTTATGTGGACCATCAACGACTTTTCGGCCTATGGAATGTTATCTGGATGGAGCACTCATGGCCGTCTCTCATGTCCGTATTGCATGGACCGTAGTAAGGCTTTCCGCTTGAAACACGGCGGAAAACCGTGCTTCTTTGATTGTCATCGACAATTTCTGCCAAAAGATCATCCGTTCAGAAGGAACAGGAATGCTTCCGTACCGGCGTTGTAGAGAAGGGTGATCCACTGCCAAGGTGGTGCGGAGCCACGATATGGGAGGAGGTTAAAGATTTTCCAAGTGCTATAGAAGATCCTACAACTGGGTACAAGTGCGATGGATTTGGTAGAGTTCATAACTGGACAAAGAGGAGCATATTCTGGGATCTGCCATACTGGAGTACCAATCTGATCAGACATAATCTTGATGTCATGCATATTGAGAAGAATGTGTTTGATAACATAATTAATAATGTGATGGACGTAAAGGGAAAAACGAAAGACAATCCCAAGGCCAGGTTGGACTTAGAAGAAATATGCAAACGCCCTGTGTTGCATTTGATACAGCAGAATGGAAAACAGTTCCTGCCGAAGTCAATTTTCTCGCTGGACAAGGAGGATAAAGTGAGACTTTGTCGGTGGATCCAGGGCCTAAAATTTCCAGACGGATATGTGTCAAATCTGAGAAGATGTGTCGATCCGAAGGAAAACAAATTGACGGGTATGAAGAGCCACGATTGTCACATATTCATGGAGAGGTTAATTCCGATTGCATTTCGGGAATTCTTACCGCAGGCAGTTTGGGATCCATTGACGGAGCTTAGCATATTCTTCAGGGATCTTTGTTCTAAGAAATTGCTCGTTGATCGTCTAGAAAAGCAAGAGAAGGACATTGCGGTAACACTATGCAAGCTAGAGAGGGTGTTTCCTCCTGGATTCTTCGACTCTATGGAGCATTTGCCGATTCATCTATCCTATGAGACACGTGTTGGTGGACCCGTCGAATATCGATGGATGTACCCGTTCGAGCGACATTTGAATCACCTAAAAAGAAAGGTGAAAAATAAGGCACGGGTCGAGGGTTCTATTTGTGAAGCCTATATTCTCGAGGAGATTACAAACTTTTGTTCGATGTATTTCAAGCCTCATGTTACAACTAATAGAACGAGAGCTTCCAGAAACGACGAGGGAGATCATGAAAGTAATGATACAATACTGAAGGTATTCAATGCTCCAGGAAAGCCATCGGGTAAGATGAAAAAGAGATATCTGAACGATGATGAGCTAAGGGCTGCTCAGGTGTATGTATTACTCAACTGCGACGAGAAGGAAGTAGAGAAACTGGAGGGGTAAGTAATTAATACGTCTATACTATTTTAATAGTGTTAATTATTATACTATTACATTAATTGAACGATGTTGTTTTCAGCATATTTAATGATGATGTGAGGTCGGGTAGGCCACACATAACAGAAGAAGAACTAGAACAAGAAATGAGGCGTTATTTTCTATCATGGTTGAGTGCATATGTAAGACTTGAGAACTCTGTAATTACCTTTTTGTATATGCACTTGATTGAGAATGAGCTTAATTGCTTCTTTCGTGGTATTTAGGTCGATCGTCCATACGTAAGACTTGAGAATGAGTCTATTAGAACGCTAGCCAAGGGACCAATTTATGCTGCAAAAATATGGCCAAGCTACTGTGTTAATGGGTTTAGGTTCAAGTCAACAACTTGCCCGATCAGAGACAACTTTGTGGATCTCGATTCCACCAAAAACAGCTGTTTGTGTATCAGATCTTCGAACTACAAAGATGTTGATACGGGCAACGATTTCTATGGCGTGTTACGGGAGATCGTGGAGCTGACATATAGTTATGGAATAGAGCCTGCTAAGATTGTGTTATTCAGGTGTGATTGGTTCGATCCGATTGAAGGTCAAGGTTGGAAAGTTGACAAGCACGGTCTTGTTGATATAAACTATCGGCGTCGATATCAAGCTTATGAACCATTTGTCCTATCAAGTCAGGCTCAGCTCATGTACTTCACAAGTTATCCTAAACAGGAAACAACAAGGTCGGACTGGTGGCCAGTATGCAAGACCAAAGCTAGAAATACCTTTGAGGTTGACGATATAGCTTATCAACATGATGAACTACCTCTTGTAACAAATATTATAGAAGTGGACACGACGGAAGTTCCCTATTACACATCTAATTGTGTAAAAGAAGTAGAATTATCTGAAGAGGAAGATGCAGATGAAAGTGAAGATGTAGAGGAGGAAGAAGAAGAAGAAGAAGAAGAAGAAGAAGAAGAAGAAGAAGAAGAAGAAGAAGAAGAAGAAGAAGAAGAAGAAGAAGTAGATGAGCTAAACGAACTAGATGAATTTTCAGAAGAGGATTAAATCTGTACGTTTGTTTTATCATCATATTTGACACTTTAGTGACACTTCTATCATATAAATCTGTGACACTTCAGTGACACTTTATTGATACTTTTATTGACACTTCAGTGACACTTTTTGACTATGATATTTTTCAAAAATCTGTGATGTCTATCATATAAATATGTTTTTTTGTTTTATTGTCATATGTTTTATTGTCAGGTATGACTAGACCATCTGGACGACGCGGAGGATTATATATTAGGCAGCCCCGTCAGCCTCGGGCTGGGGATGGAGAGGGCAGTTCCATACCCTCATCCTCATCTCCGAGTACGCCAGTGTACCGTTCTGTTCCCGGTCCATTACCGGGACAGGGCAGTTCTAGCAGGTTGGCGACTCCTCCCTCGTCGTCCAGCCTTTCTGATCCCGCGTCCAGCATCCCTGATCTCCCGTCCAGCATTCCTACTGTCGACGGCTCTATGGAGGGAGCCCACGCCGATCATATGGAGGACGGCGATCAGACTGATCCTGCCCAGGCAGGAGGTGAGAGCGACCCTCCATGCGCTCCCCCGGGCGAGACGCGTATGGAGATTTGGACGGACGGGCATATAAAGTAAGTTAATTAATTATTATATATTTCTCAAATGATTATATGTACATATATATTCATGAAAAATTATTATTGTATAGATATCGGCCTTCTACAGTACAGAGACAGCTGGGGACATTTGTGAGGCAGAACTATGGTGGGCCTTGGCTCAACTACTCAGATGCTCCCGCAGATAGGAATGCCTTTTGGTTCGCCCACTTCAAGGTAAAAAATTTATTTATTTTTAAATTTTAATAATCATTTGTGTATATTATACAACTTTTGTATTTTACTTCTTGTAGAGGACCTATTTCTATCCACCACACCGGGCGGCGAGGATCGAGGGCCAATTTTCTGCCGTCATAGCCAAGCTCATCCGTGATGCGATCGACGACCAGAAGCGTCGTGATCGCTCCGAACAGCCAATCCAGGGTTGGATTACGCCAGAGCAGTGGACTGCGATGAAGGCTAGATTCAGCGAGCCCAAGTACCAGGAGCGGTCTGAGAAGGCCAAGGTGGCGCGGTCGAGCGCCGGTAAGTGGTGTGGTGGCTCCATTCCGATGACGGAGCATTTTCGTCGTCTGGTACGTTTCCTATGACGGATATTAATTTATATATAGTTCGATATAATGTTTAATACTAATAATAAATAATATATTTTAACAGGTAAAGAAGGGTGTGGACCCGAACATGGTGACCGTCTTCCTGGTCACCCATCGGAGGGCTGGGGACTTCATTGACGAGAGGACGACGCAGGCATATGTACATTCTATTCTTTATATTAACTGACTATAATTTAGAAAACAAGAAAATAGATATCAATATAGACTTTAGTAAACACTTACACGTTAGCAAACATGTTCTAGGCCGAGTTTGTTCGGCTACAGAAGGAGGCGGCTGATGCTGCTGCTGCTGCTAGTGCGCAAGCAGAGGGAGGGGCTGGTACTTCCTCCCAGCTGCCTGCAGAGCCATCGCCGGACGAGCTCTGGATGACCGCCGTTGGCGGTCTTCAGAAGGGTACGTACTACGGTACGGGATCCTACGGCGCGTATTTGGCTTCGGAGTCATCCCGGGCCCCCTCTGTCAGTACGCAGTCTCCGGCTACGCAGGCGTCGTCATGAGCTGAGGATGTTTGTCGTCAGATCGAGGAGCTGCATCGCGAGTTACAGAAGCAGATTTTTGATGCGGTCGAGCGACGATCCGACCCTCCGATCGTCACCGGACTATTTGATGCGGTCGAGCGCAGTATACAGGAGCTGATGAGTCTGCATCAGGCTGCAGCTGCCAACTTGCAGACGCTTACCGAGTCTATGCAGCGCACAGAGCGTAGACAGGTCGAGCTGGAGGGATCGCAGAGGAGCCTTTCTCTCTCACTCGCTCAGTATACTGAGAAGGTGGTGAGTACCCTTGCTGCGCATGGTGAGCGACTGCGAGAGCTGGAGCAGGTACGTCCTCCGGGTCCATCGACGGTGCCGACTCCAGATACTGTACTGCCTCCGGCGCCGACTCCAGACATTGTACTGCCTCCTACTGCCCCTACGATACAGCTCACCCAGGAGCAGTATGACTACATTCTATCCCAGTTGCGCGGCAGGGGTCCGCAGTGATTTTATTGGTTTTTTTTATGACTTGTATGTATTGGCCCTATGGGCAAATTGTTTATTCATACACTGTTATTTATACACTTGGTGGAAGACTTTTTATCATCTTTCATTTTTATTTGACTCTATTGGATGTTTGTGAGGATGTGTGTCTATGATATTTACTTTGCACTGCCTCCTATTTTTATTGTGATATTTACTTTGTGATATCTGCGACGGGATGACAAATATACCTACGCTGGGTTATAAGCGATGATCTGATATACAAAGGAGGTGCTGCCGAAATTTTAAAAAAATATATTGTGTATTTTTGTTATGATGTGTGTCTGTGTTTACAGTGAATGTAAAATGCAGTGTTCGGAACCATCGACAGTTTCGATTACTATTGTATGTTTTATCTTGGATAGAAATAGCAACAGTTCAGGGTGCACTTCTGAGAGCTTCATTTTCACGTCCTTCACTTTCTCGGACGTCGTAAAGGTTCCCGAGAAGGTGAAGGACGTGAAGAGGAAGCTCTGAGAAGTGCACCCTGAACTGTTGCTCTTTCTATCCAAGATAAAACATAGAACATTAAGCGAAACTGTCGATGGTTCGAACACTGCACTTCACACACACTGTAAACACAGAAACACAGCATAACAAAAATATCAATTATATTTTTTAAAATTTTTTTTAACATTAGCGACGTATAGCGACGTCAAATAGACGTCGCTATACATCGCTAACTAGCGACGTTACGTCGCTCGACGTCGCTAATATACGTCGCTACGTTGCCCACGTGGCTACGTGGATGCCATGCCTCGTCATCATTTATAAACTTTTGAAGCGTCGCTAGTGGTCGCTTTACGTCGCAACGTTGGCGACGTACTGATACGTCGCTCTCAGTCGCTCATTTGGCGACGTCTAGCGACAATGGACGCCGCGTCGCAAATAGCGACGTTCGACGACGAAAGTATCATCTGCGACTTGTCTATAAGCGACGTAAGTTTTTCGTCGCTAAATACGTCGCAAATCATTTTTAGCGATGTATTTTCTGTATTTAGCGACGTCTCCTGACGTCGCTAATCTGGGTTATTTTAGTAGTGATTTCTGAATGCGCCTTTGGGAATTTCGAAAGAAGGATTGAAGGAAGGGTTCTAATTCGATGCTCGTGCCATTGCAGGAGTTCGTGTAACTGACGCTTGACCGTCGCGAAGCGTTCTCCTACTCTCGGTACAATCTCCTTAGGTGGGTGGTTCTTCGGCCCCTTCTTTTCTACTCCTTCCCGCCAACTAAATTCTTAAAGTTCAACGTTCAAAACGATGATGCTAATGGGATGTATGCTCGCCACTAAGATCAAGAGCTCGGAATAATATATCAACCTAGAGAAGTTAACTCTGAATCGATAGGTTCACACTAAATAGAGAAAAGATAAAGTTCTAAGAAAGAGAGAGAATATATTTCATGCCATGCAAAACACAACGATGAAAACCTTGGTTGCGGTACATCATGCCTCGGAGAATTTGGTGCCTACGGGATGCTAAATCAGAACGTACGGTTTCGGGGAAAAAGACCCTTGCACGAGTAGGAATGATTATGTGACTTGATAATGGTTACGCTATGCAATTTACTTCATACATATTAAACTGTTCATATATTCGCATGGTCAAGGACGACTTGTGCACAAGGTGAGCTTTCCTTGAGATGGTACCCGGGGCCCTGGGACCGAATCGGCCTAGGAGGAAATTATGGAAATCGTGCTTCGACGCGAGGCATTGCGAGACCTCCAGTTAGGCTCGCTACCTGGACTGGAGGGCACATCGCAAGGCTACGTAATCGTCCTTCATGGTGTCGATATCACCAATGACCGCATATAGGATAGATTGCATGCTCACCTATTATCTTGTGCAGGTGGTAAGTATCATGTATATTTTGTGCAGGAAAGGAGCACGGCCGTGGTAAGAATGCCTTTAAATTGGTTATGTGTCATCGTTTAAAATGTGCCTTCGATATGAACTGCAATTTATATAGTTCTAAATAGAAAGATCACTTCGTATGCTAGAATCCTTAATAAGCAGTGTCGGTTTAGACGAGTAGGTTCGTCCCATCCACTAGCAAGTGTGCTAACCCCCAACTCCCCAGGTAACGAGCGCGCTGCGGGAGCTCGAGACTAGACCTGAAGCTGAAGAACGGGAGGCGGCACGAAGCTCTCCTATTTTGAAGTATTTTGAATCGCAACTCAGATCGAAGGCTTTGTTCAAATGTATAAAGGGGCGTGAATGTATGGAATGACAAGGATTATTTCAGGGCAAGCTTGTCGAGAGTTTTTCTTTTGTGTTTCAAGATGTAGCCGCAATGGCATATGTAATGTAAAAATGACCTTGCACATACTTTGCAAGTTTATGAATGAAAAGTTAAATTTCTTTCTATGCTATGTCTTCAACTCTCTGTACTGTTTAATTTCAACGCGTCGAGTCAAAAAGGAATTTCCAATTGCACATCCTTGCCTTGTGCAAGTCAATTAAAGACTTGCATGACATCACATCCCGACCCGTAGGGATCGATTTATATCGAGTCAAGGCGATAGCGACCGATTCGGCGAGTCGGGGCGTGACAAGTTGGTATCAGAGCACGGTTCACACCTCAGACCTTTCAAAATACTTTCTTTTAGATGATGCCGTTGTAATTTTTCAAAAACTATGCTTTTCGACATATGCGACCTGAAATAATCGTTCCATACATATAAGCCCGTAGATATTTTGAGAATACTAACGGGTTTGCTCAATTTTGTAGGAATGACAGAAAGACTGGGTGTCCCTGCTGTCAATGCCATATTGATTAGTACGGATAGCACCGAAGGCGCGACGCTTAGCGAATCTGCCATGGAGCGACTACTACGCCTCATAGAACTCCAACAATGCCAGTCAGAGATGCAGCAACGACAGCTGCAAGAACAGATCCAGGCCCAAGTCAGCGTCCAACAAAAACAAATGGAGGCCTTGACCCAGATCGTGAGCACCATAGCGACTCGACAGAACTCGACGACCGTCATGTCCGAAGAAGAAGTGCAACACGTAAAGACAAAACATATGTCTTCCTCCTCCCTGCTCAAGATGACCAAGTTCAAGAAGATGAACCCACCTGAATTCAATGGTCGAGCAGAGCCTGACGAAGTCATGGGGTGGCTAGTGAAGATTGAGGGTCTGTTCAATCTCCTCAGCATCAAGGGGTCCAAGAGAGTCGGGTGCGCAGCGTTGCAGCTTAACTTGAGGGCCTACGACTGGTGGGAGACGAAGAAACAGGAACTCAAAGAGGCAAACCCCAACGCCAAGATCTCGTAGGAGACGTTCAAACTGGCCTTCCTCGAGCAATACATCCCTCGTGCCCTTCGTCGACAGAAGGAAGAGGAATTCATGTCCTTGAAACAAGAAAACTTGTCCGTTGAAGACTAAGATACGAAGTTCGCGAAGCTTGCAAAGTTTGCCGGGGCCTTTCTGCCGAACACGGAGGCATGGTGCGAGCGCTTCCAGCAAGGCCTGAATGATGATTTGCGTCGGGACGTCATGAACCAGAGATGCCAGACGTACAGGGAATCATATAACGTCGCCCTTGATAGTGAGCGGATCTTTGGTCGAGCGTCGCAGAAGGGCGGATCAAGCATCCGCAACAACTTCAACAAGCGTCCTCACGACATGGGAGGATCTGGTGCGCCAAAGCGCCAGAACACGTCCGAGTATCGGGGGCCTCATCCAGGCGTACGGTGCCATCGCTGCGGCAAGATGGGACATCTGGCGGTCGATTGTCGAGGAGGATGCTTCAAGTGTGGCCAGCTAGGTCACAAGGCAATAGATTGTCGCATGGGGAGGGCGAACCAACATCCACCAAGGGACATCCAGAACCAGAACAGGGCGCCTCCCGCCCATGGTGCAAACGCGGTGCCCGTGAACCCACAAAATTGCCAAGGGGCACAAGGTCGAGTCTACGCACTGACTCGGGACGAAGCTATTACGTCCGACACTGTCGTGACAGGTATACTACTCTATAAAAATATGCCTGCTAGAGTATTGTTCGATTCTGGTGCTACGTATAATTTTATATCTGTCAACTTTGTAAAAGAGAATGAACTACCTATGCAACCTTTAGATATGAATCTTAGCGTTAGCACTCCATCGAGAGTAGATATGCCTGCCACTCAAATTTGTAGGGATGGTTACATCTGCATCGGAGGAAGGAATCTATCCTTAGAAGTTATCGTCCTCGACGTCAAGGAGTACGATATAATCCTCGGTATGGATTGACTGGGTGCATGCCACGCAACGATCGAGTGCGCGGAAAAGAGAGTTGTGTTCCGCCTTCCGGGCAAAACCGAGTTCTCCTATTCCTGCGGAGCAGCATCAAAGGCATCAATGATGATATCGACGATTTCGGAAAGGCGTATGTTGCATTCTGGGTGCAGCGGGTACCTAGCATCAGTTCGAGATACGAGAACAGAGATTGCAAGCACGACCCAGACTGAAGTCATGGCAGAATTTTTTGATGTGTTCCCAGACGAGTTGCCAGGGATGCCGCCGGACCGAGAGATAGAATTCAGCATCGACACCTTCCCGGACACCCGACCGATATCCAAAGCACCTTATCGAATGGCGCCGGCAGAGATGAAGGAACTGAAAGCACAACTACAAGAGTTGCTAGATCGCGGATATATTCATCCTAGCGTCTCTCCGTGGGGTGCTCCAGTGTTGTTTGTAAGGAAGAAAGATGGGTCGATGCGGCTGTGTATCGACTATCGAGAACTTAACAAAGCCACGGTGCGGAACAAGTACCCGTTGCCGAGGATAGACGATTTGTTTGACCAATTGCAAGGGGCGACGGTATTTTCCAAGATTGATCTTTGCTCAGGCTACCATCAGTTAAAGATCAAGTCCGAGGACGTGCCGAAGTTCGCCTTCCGAACTCGATATGGTCACTATGAATTTCTAGTCATGCGCTTCGGCTTGACCAACGCTCCTGCCGCGTTCATGGATCTAATGAACCGGGTGTTCCGACCGTTCATAGACAAATTTGTCATCGTATTCATCGATGACATTCTTATATATTCGAAGAGTAACGTGGAACACTTGAAGACGGTGCTACAGACTCTGCGTGAACACCAACTTTATGCCAAGCTAAGCAAGTGCGAGTTCTGGATGAGCAACGTGACGTTCCTTGGGCACGTTGTCTCAGCTGAAGGCGTCACGGTGGACCCAAAGAAGATTGAAGCAATAGTCGAATGGAAGCGACCTACCTCAGCAGGTGACATCCGAAGTTTCCTCGGCTTGGCAGGCTACTACCGTAGATTCGTGAAAGATTTTGCCAAAATTGCGTCGCTTCTGACTCGCATCACCCAGAAGGGAGTCGCATTCGAGTGGAACGACGCCTACAAATCGAGCTTCCAAGAGTTGAAGAAACGGCTCATCTCAGCACCGATCCTTGCACTTCCGGACGGGCCAGAAGGGTTTCAAATATTTAGCGATGCCTCGCGGACGGGTTTAGGATGCGTGCTTATGCAAAAGGATAAGGTGATTTCGTTTGCTTCGAGACAATTGAAGCAACACGAGAAGAATTATCCTACGCATGATCTAGAGTTAGCGGCCATTGTGTTCGTATTGAAGCTATGGCAGCACTATCTTTATGGTGTAGCTTGCAGCATCTATACGGACCATAAGAGCCTCAAATACATCTTTACTCAACGGGACCTGAACTTACGGCAGCGGCGTTGGCTCGAACTCATTAAAGACTACGATCTGACTATCGAGTACACGCCAGGTAAGGGAAAAGTTGTAGCGGACGCTCTGAGTAGAATGTTTGCAGGGTGCTTGTCTATCAACCGTAACATACAGCGAGACTTGGCAGAGATGGGTATCGAACTCCGAATCCGTTACCGTGGAGCACGATTGGCTCAATTGTACCTTGAATCAAGCTTGCACAACAAAATAAAGACCGCATAGGAGGATGACCCATTCCTGAAGAAGATGTGCGAGCTGATTTCGACGGAAAAGGCGACCGACTTTGTGGTGGACGAGGGCGGAATGACACGGATGAAGGGAAGGATATGCGTGCCGGACCATGCTGAACTTAGAAAGGAGATTCTGATAGAGGCCCATTATGCGAAGTACTTGTTGCACCCCGGGAGTACCAAAATGTATAAGGACCTGCACATGATCTTTTGGTGGCATGGCATGAAGAAAGACGTAGCAACGTTTGTGTCACAGTGCATGGCTTGTCAACGGGTGAAGGCCGAGCATCAAAGACCAGACGGGGAGCAACAGAACCTCGACATTCCAGTATGGAAGTGGAACGACATCTCTATGGATTTCATCATGGGCCTTCCGAAGACGTCGCGGGGGAATAATGCGATTTGGGTCATTGCCGATCGTTTGACCAAATCCGCTCATTTCATCGCTATTAAAGCATCATGGAGCGTCGATCGGTTAGCTCAAATTTATCTCGACGAGATCGTCAGACTGCACGGGGTACCTGCCACAATTATTTCGAACAGAGATGGGCGATTCTTATCACATTTCTGGACGAGTCTACAGGCGGCGCTGGGCACTAAGTTGAACCTTAGCTCCGTATACCACCCATAAACCGATGGCCAGACAGAAAGAGTGAATCAGATCCTGGAGGATATGCTACGTCTGTGCGCGATAGATTTGAAGACTAGTTGGGACACGCACTTGCCGCTCGCGGAGTTCACATACAACAACAGTTATCAATCGAGCATCCAAATGGCTCCCTACGAGGAGCTCTACGGGAGGAAGTGCCGATCTTCGATTTGTTGGGACGAAGTCGGGGAGCGACAGGTGCTCGGGACAGAACTAGTCGAACAAGCCGTCGAGAAAGTTCGCATGATTCGAGATAGGCTCCGTATTGCTCAGAGTCGACAAAAGAGTTATGCAGATACTCGTTGATGAACGTTAGAGTTCTTGGTTGGGGATCATGTGTTTCTGAAGGTGACACCGATGCGAGGCGTCATGCGATTCGGGGTAAAAGGCAAGCTGAGTCCGAGATTCGTAGGGCCCTTCGAGATCCTCGAAAGAGTGGCGACCGTTGCTTACCGGA
The DNA here is from genome assembly GCA_029216955.1 of Iris pallida. NCBI lineage: Eukaryota > Viridiplantae > Streptophyta > Magnoliopsida > Asparagales > Iridaceae > Iris > Iris pallida. The sequence continues at coordinate 38,875,388 of JANAVB010030220.1, forward strand.
TCGCGCTACCTCCTGTCCTGGCCAAAGTGCATGACGTCTTCCATGTCTCCCAACTTCGAAAGTACGTGCATGACCCAAGTCATGTGGTTAGTTTCGATCAGTTGGAGCTACGCGCCGATCTATCATACTCGGAGGAGCCCGTGCAAATTTTGGACCGTAAAGAAAAGATCCTGCGGAGCCGATCGATGTCCTTGGTTCGCGTACTCTGGTGCAACCATTCCGTTGAGAAGTCGACGTGGGAACTAGAGGCGGAGATGAAGGAGAAGTACCCTTCACTTTTTGCCGATGAAGGTCAGACCCTTGTTCTTAAGTTTCGGGACGAAACTTTTTCTTAGTGGCATATTATGTAGTACCCCCGCTCCCGTTGGGGTGAAGCACTATGTAATAGGCTCGTGCCAAGTCAGACATGGTCGGGAACATAGATGGCTAGTCTGACTCGGCGACGAGTTTGGTATACAAAAACTATGGCATCAATAAAATCGATTTGGACGAGTGATATGAGTACCGTTCCAACTAATGGATCGACTACTGTTGGAATAAGTCCTAGATGCGGTAGGCGGCGTCTTGGCGAAGGAACTCTAAAGGGAGCGACGCAACCCGTCTGTCGTTGGTTTTATTGGTTTTCTTGGCTTTCTGAATGAATTGTTGCGTGGATTTGATAGTGTGCTTTCGCGTCAATTTCTGAATACGTCTTTGGGAATTTCGAAGGAAGGATTGAAGGAAGGGTTCTAATTTGATGCTCGTGCCATTGCAGGAGTTCGTGTAACTGACGCTTGACTGTCGCGAAGCATTCTCCTACTCTCGGCGCAATCTCCTTAGGTGGGTGGTTCTTCGGCCCCTTTTTTTCTACTCCTTCCTGCCAACTAAATTCTTAAAGTTCAACGTTCAAATCGATGATGCTAACGGGATGTATGCTCGCCACTAAGATCAAGAGCTCGGAATAATATATCAACCTAGAGAAGTTAACTCTGAATCGATAGGTTCACACTAAATAGAGAAAAGATAAAGTTCTAAGAAAGAGATAGAATATATTTCATGCCATGCAAAACACAACGATGAAAACCTTGGTTGCGGTACATCATGCCTCGGAGAATTTGGTGCCTACGGGAGGCTAAATCAGAACGTACGGTTTCGGGGAAAAGGACCCTTGCACGAGTAAGAATGATTATATGACTTGATAATGGTTACGCTATGCAATTTACTTCATACATATTAAACTGTTCATACAATCGCATGGTCAAGGACGACTTATGCACAAGGTGAGCTTTCCTCGAGACGGTACCCGGGGCCCTGGGACCGAATCGGCCTAGGAGAAAATTATGGAAATCATGCTTCGGCGCGAGGCATTGCGAGACCTCCAGTTAGGCTCGCTACCTGGACTGGAGGGCGCGTCGCAAGGCTACGTAATCGTCCTTCAGGGTGTCGATATCACCAATGACCGCATATAGGATAGATTGCATGCTCACTTATTGTCTTGTACAGGTGGTAAGTATCATGTATATTTTGTGCAGGAAAGGAGCACGGCCGTGGTAAGAATACCTTTAAATTGGTTATGTGTCATCGTTTAAAATGTGCCTTCGATATGAACTGTAATTCATATAGTTCTAAATAGAAAGATCACTTCGCATGCTAGAATCCTTAATAAGCAGTGTCGGTTTAGACGAGTGGGTTCGTCCCATCCACTAGCAAGTATGCTAACCCCCAACTCCCCAGGTAACGAGCGTGCTGCGGGAGCTCGAGACTAGACCTGAAGCTGAAGAACGGGAGGCGGCACGAAGCTCTCCTATTTTGAAGTATTTTGAAGCCCAACTCAGATCGAAGGCTTTGTTCAAATGTATAAAGGGGCGTGAATGTATGGAACGATAAAGATTATTTCAGGGCAAGCTTGTCGAGAGTTTTTCTTTTGTGTTTCAAGATGTAGCCGCAACGGCATATGTAATGTAAAAATGACCTTGCACATACTTTGCAAGTTATGAATGAAAAGTTAAATTTCTTCCTATGCTATGTCTTCAACTCTCTGTACTGTTTATTTCAACGCGTCGAGTCAAAAAGGAATTTCCAATTGCACATCCTTGCCTTATGCAAGTCAATTAAAGACTTGCACGACATCACGTTCCGACCCGTGGGGATCGATTTATATCGAGTCATGGCGATGGCAACCGATTCGGCGAGTCGGGGCGTGACAGAGGGGCCGTTGGCTCTCGGCTCTCGGCTCTCGACGATTTGGGGTAGGAGAGATCGAGAATGGGGGGAAATAAAATTTTTGAATCGGTATGTAAATACATTAGCGACGGCTTAGAAATACGTCGCTGATCGTCGCTATTAAGCGACATAGTCTTAACTACGTCGCTAATTGTCGCTAATTTCCACATATTTGCTACGTGTAACAAAAGATGTCGCACGTCGTCGCTGATTACCGACGTACGGCGACGTATTTTCTACTACGTCGCTAATTCCAATATTTAGTGACGTTACAATAGGACGTCGCTACATGACGTCGCTAAATTGACTTATTTTGGTAGTGGGAAAAGTTATTTGTTCAAGAAAGAAAATCTATAAATAATTATCTCGTCCTCTATAAAAGAAAAAAAATCGATTAGATAGAAATGGTTTTCTTTATGTAGAATTAATTTGATTAAATTTATTTGAACATATGTAAAGATCTTTATATAAAAATATATATCATTAATTTTAAACATCTTTATGTGAAAGTAAATTGATTGCATTAGCTTTATGTAGGAGTAAACATGTCTATCAGCTTTACATAATCACGTATTTACATAAATATGTTTAAAATGTGGATATGTCTATCAACTTTACATTCAAAATATTTTAAAACATGTCTATTAGCATTGTTTATCAACTTTGTATTTAAAATATTTTTAAACATGTCTATCAGCATGTTTATCATCTTCGCACTTAAAGTATTTTTAAACATGTTTATCAACTTTACTTACGTAGATGTAAATTGATTAGATTCTTTTAATAATGGACTGTCAGTTCTATGTTTTAAATTGATTAAATTAGAAAGCATTATTATCCATAGAAAATTCAGTTGTGGGGGTAAACGTATAGATTAATTTGTAGAAGAAAATGTAAAGCTGATCAAAACTTCTAAAGATAAGAAAGGAGTAAAAAGAATAAAACTGCGGTGCCTTCAATCACACCCAAAAATGATGAGTGATTAAAAATCCTATATGATTGTAATTGTAACTATCCATTCCCCTTCTATAGTGTTAGTCTGCAATGAATTTGAGGATGATTGTAAAATCTAAATGAGTTTATGGTTTGAAAAGCACGGTATATATGTTGCAGAATATTCTTGAATATTCACCTATTTGAGAGTGCAAGCGGGACCATTTTCTATGGAAACTCCGCTATCAAGAAATCAAGATGCGCACATAGTTGAAAAGTGCAAACTTGTTGATGCGATTGAAATGTCCTCCACAAAGTGCTCGTGTGTATGTTGAGTATGTACGAGTAAGGTCATAAGTTCAAAACTTATGTCACTTTGGATCTGTATAGTTGGAAATTATAACTCTGATAAAATGTTTATGTCCGGGAAGATACCTTCTTATGATACACAATGTGATTGCACATAAAATGTTTTGGTTACTTTTTTTTTTACTTCTCCATTATTGAATCATGTGGAAAATTATTGGATGTGTTGCTTGTTTGGGAAATAACAACTCGTTGCCAATTGACCTGTCAATTTGGCCTAGCCGGCCTAGCCCGGCACGAGGTCGGCCCAATTTGGTCCATGTGTCTGTCCGGTCCGACTAATCGTTGGCCCGGATTGGTCCGATCCAGTATATTGGGTTGGGCTGGACTAGATATATCGGCACAGCCCAGGTCCGGTCTGGCACGAGAAATGGGGTTGGTAGATCCTAGGAAACATATGAAGATTTAATTCAGGCAAGACTAGAGTAATGAAAATAGAATTAATATGAAGATATTTGTAAGAAAGGAATTTATATTAGATCAAACTACTAGTCATGCTTAGTCTCTATGCACTAGGTGATACATGTGCGTTATGTGGACAAGATAATATCTAGTGCCATTCTTTGTTCAGAACACGAGAATCTTCAGTTGTTGGAGGCACCACACCATTGTTGGTGTGGCAGTGCTCATCCTTGGACTCTTCTCAAACCATGAGATCACATATAGTAAAAAGCTGAGTTTCCTGTAGAGGTGTGGAGAAAGGATAACTTGGTCTTGCGTATGGTCGGGTCATCCTTCTTTACATTATGAGATTCTTCATTTGGCTGAGAGGAGTACACTGTACACCCATCAAAAAGTGTAAGCGTGGTAGAAGGGCCCATCTCTTCAACTTATATATCATGTACTGATTGTTAAATTGGCAAGTAAAACAGTTTTCTAGATACAAATATAAATAACGCCTTTTAGTTTGCATGAGGACGGTCTGAGCTATCAAGTGGGTCGGACCCGGCCCCATCCGGCCCGACCCAATCTGATCCGAGTTCCACGGTGTCGTGGTTCACGTGTCGCACTGGACTGAGATTTTTCACCCTTAGCCTGATCCGACCGGCTATATTGCATGGACCCGAGAGGCCAGTTCGGCCTCGTCTGGCCCTCCCAAATTTTCTGCTGGGCCAAAATTTTGTGTCGAACGGGGCTGACCCGGCCCACTTGATAGCTCTAGTTGCCAATGTAAGTCCATATGGATGGAATTATTTATACCCTACATTGGATATGAGAGAATACTCTCATTTGTTTAAAGCGTTAAATCCTCTTTACTTAATAAGTGGATTTGTGTGTGTGCTCAAATCATTGATTCAGATAGGATATGGAAGCTTGAAATATTATGTAATTCTCAATAACATTCAAAATCCTTCGTAAATTTGTGCTCTGTGTGCAATTCTATTTTGATACGGAAAAAAACACCTCTGCTCCATGTGCAATTCTATTTTGATATGAAAAAACACACACAAAGATAATGTAGGAGCTTAACTTGAATAGTTTGTTTGAGATCAACACATTTTTCAACTTACAATCCATCGGAAGTCGCAAAGTTGTATTTCACGTGTCATTTTCTGTGTTATTTATTTAAATATATTCAAGTAAATTTATTTTTGAGTTAATGAACATTTATTATAATTTGAAGTGTGTAATTGTTAGTGGTTCATAATTATGTTAGTGGAAAAATGTATGATTTATATATTTTATTTTTAATTAATTTAGGAGAGCGCACGCACATATATATATATATATATATATATATATATATATATATATATATATATATATATATATAAGGGAGGTAGGGTGTCACCTCACAGGAGGTGTCTACTTGTCACCCTCTATGCTATCATCATGCACATGGGTGCATCTCTCTCTCTCTCTATTTATATATATTGTTGAATAAAGGAACATGAAAGTTGTTCGGTGAAACTAAAAGGTTTTCGTGTATATATATAATTTTTTTTTTTTTTTTACTAGTGTTAATGGATTTTAATCTTGCAAGAACTGTTTGGATTTGAAAATAGTGCTTATTAACATGAAAGTATTTGCAAGAACTGTTTGGATTTTAATATGGAAGTATTGTTTTCTGAGTGCAGACTGCAATACTTCAGACCTGTGACAAAAATAAAAATAAAAAGAGAATAATATTGTAGAGAGCAAAAAAAAAAAAAACATATAAAACATACATTGCAATGAAACAATCTTTGCAAGTAAAACATCAGTTGATATGTCTAACGAAAGCAAACACATGTACATCGTAGCAAAATTAGTGTGATATTAATTGTAGTTATAAGAAAAGAATGCAATTGAGCATAAAGATTTTAGACACAAGTTTAAACGAAAATGACATTAACTTACAAGCCACACATATAGCTGACATGGCCTAACGTTCTTACCAAATAATAAGCTGTTTGTATAACTCAAAGTAACCATCCAGATTAAACAACTAGAGGAGAGTATAATCTTCTTGGCTCCAACCACGGATCAAAGATGTGGGTGTGTCTGTGTGAATATTAGTAGTGCTGTCAAAATGGGCTAAGCCCGTTGGGCCGGCTCGTCTCGCCCGTCAAAAAGGTGGGTTGGGCCGAGCATTTAGGAGTCCGCCAAACGGGCGGGCCTAGTTGGGGTGGCCCGCTAGTAGCCCGCTCCGCGGTGGGCTAGCCCGTGGGCCAAGTGGGTTGGCCCGCCATCTATTTTTTTATAAAATTTTTAATTTTTTTATTTAGCACATATATGAGATATGTATTATAAATGATAAAAATTCTCATTTAGTGCAAGTAATGACGTATAAAATATTAAATTTGGTCATTTATTTACATGAATGAAGGTGTTTTAAAGAAATATCTACTATTATAATGTTTCTTGTATTTTACTTGTAATTTGATGCATATGAGAGTGAGTAGAAAATATTATATATATAATTTTTTTCCTTTTAAGAAACTAAACAATAATTAAAAAATTTAAAAAAATTAAGCGGGCCGGCCCACCTAGCCCGCGGCCCGCCGGTGGGTTGGGTTGGGTTGGAATTTTTCCAGCCCGTCCCGCCCCGCCAAATGGTGGGTTATGGTGGGTTACGGGCCGGCCCGCCCCGCCGGCCCGTCTTGACAGCTATAAATATTAGAGACACTGGATCCTAATGACATACAATACAACGTGCACAAAGTTCCGTACGTTACGTCAGACATTTTACAAAATATAAAATTATGCTAAAATTAGATCAATTTGTATGACCATGTAGAAACATCTGTGATCACAAAAATTAGATATTTGATGATATGAAGGCCATGGGCAAGGATACTCTCTGGCAATGTGAATTTTTTCTTTTTTTCCACTTAACGAAGGAAAGAAAAAAAAATATTATCACAAAAGAATAGCATCCTCCGAATTTCTATTTTGTTGACAGCAAAAAATAATATCTATAATATAAAGCACAGTAGATTTTTGGTCCGACCCATGTGCTTTGGTTCAACGACGATGAAAGGACTAAATTGTCCCTCTCTATAAGAGAGGAGGAGGTCCCATGTTGGGTGCGGAGCAACCGGTTGTTCCAACGGCACCCCCACATCCAGCTCCTCTTGCACCGCCCCTCCCTCCGCTGCCTCCGCTCCATCCTCGTCCACGCCGTCGTCGTCGGCCTCTTCCGCAACCCCTTCGTCGCAAGCAGCCTCCCCCACCGCGCCGCCGACGCCGACCCTTCCTTCGTCGCCTCCCTCTTCTCCGCCATGACCAACCCCAACCCCTTCTCCTTCAATACCGCCATCGCCATCTCCGCCGACCCACTCTCCATCTACTCCCAAATGCTTCGCCGCCGCGTCCCTCCCAACTCCCACACCTTCTCTTCCTTGCTCAACACCACCACCGCCGCTGCCGCCGCCACCAGGTCACTCCACGTGCACGCCCTCCTCCTCGGATTCTGGTTCGACCCCTTTGTGCAGACCGTCCTGCTCACCGCCTACTCCCGACGCGACTCCGCCGACCACGCCCTACGGGTGTTCGACGGAATGCCGCACAGGGATGTCGTCTCCTGGACCGTCGCCGTCTCGGGCCTCGCCGCCCTCGAACGCCCCGCGACGGCCATGCGCGTCTTCGCCTCCATGAGGCCCTACGCCGTCCCGACCGTCACCACCGTGGTCTTTTCCGTGTCCGCTTCCGCCGGGCTCGGGTCCATGGCGCTGACCCGGTGCCTGTACGCCTACGTCGAGAAGGCCAGATTCGGAGGCCGCGTGTCCGTTCGGAACTCCCTGGCACTGGCCCGGTGCCTGCACGCCAACGTCGAGAAGGCCAGATTCATGTCCGTGCCATTATGGCACGGGTTATCTACTAGTCTATAATATAAAGCACAATGGATTTTTGGTCCGACCCATGTACTTTGGTTCAACGATGATGAAAGGACTAAATTGTCCCTCTCTATAAGAGAGGAGGAGGTCCCATGTTGGGTGCGGAGCAACCGGTTGTTCCAACGGCACCCTCGCCTCCAGCTCTTCTTGCACCGCCCCTCCCTCTCCGTCGCCTCCGCTCCATCCTCGCCCACGCCGTCGTTGCCGGCCTCTTCCGCAACCCGCCTGCGGATGTTCGACGGAATGCCGCACAGGGACGTCGTCTCCTAGACCGCCGCCGTCTCGGACCTCGCCGCCCTCGGACGTCCCGCGACGGTCCTGTGTGTTTTTGCCTCCATGAGGCCCCACGTCGCCCCGAACGCCACCACCGTGGTCTTTGCCGTTGTCCGCCTCCGCCGGGCTCGGGTCCCTGGCGCTGGCCCGGTGCCTGCACGCCTACGTCGAGAAGGTCGGGTTCGGAGGCCGCGTCTCCGTCCGAAACTCCTTGGCGCTGGCTCGTTGCCTGCACGCCTACATCGAGAAGGCCGGGTTCGTGCCCGTGCCATTATGGCACGGGTTATCTACTAGTAAAATAATAGAGAGAAGCATTGTAGAAATAATAGATCAACAAAAGAGAACGTGATTTAGAGGGAGTTGGATTACCAAAGGAAGACATGGCCAGTCTAAGCCACAAAAACAAACCACGCAGAAGTGACTGACGAAAAATTATTGGGTGGTCCGGATTCACCATATGATAATTGTGAATGGTGAGCCCGGCCACTATTGGAAAAATCCAAGATAGCGTATTTTTCGTAACTTTCTTTAAAAAAAGAATATGTTTAATTGTAACTTGATACGCTATGTCGTTTTTTCAACTTAATTCCCTAAATTTTTTACTCAACAACTTAATAGTTAATACCATCAACTATTAAATAGTTTCAACTTCATACCCTAAAATTAAAAAATCACAAAATACCCTTGTCCAATCCTACATCTGCAACAACCCCCCCTCCGGCCACCCGCCCTCCCACTCATGCCCCCTCCCTCCCACTCATGCCCCCTCCCTCTTTCGGCCACCCATGTCCACCCCCCCCCACCCTCTTCTCCGTGCACGCAGCCGACGAGGCGACTGCAGGGGTGGGCGGTGGTACAGATTGGGGGGGGGGAGCGTGTGGTGGGTGGACAAGCGTGGGGGTGGGTGGACAAGGGTGGGCGTGTGGGGTGGGTTGGGGGGTGGGGGGGGGGGGGGGGGGGGGGGGGGGGGTTAGGGGGAGTGGGGGAGGGGACGGGGACGACTGGAGGGGTGACAAATCAATTAGGCTCAATGGCACAACCACCTTATGTCTAAGGTGGACTCCAAGTCAACCAATTTTTTTTTCATATAATTTTTAATTTTTTGTTTCATACGAGTCGACTCATATTCCAGCCAACCCCAACCTAATTTAGTTCATTCCAGTTCGAATTTATGCTTCTGTCCTTGACTAGGTTCACTAGGAACAACAAAAACATTATTGGTCGTCTCAAGGATACCCAACGGACATGATAAAAAATATTGGCATGTTCTTTTAGGCTCAGAGAATTTAAGTTAACCTTAGCCATCATCATTGTCCCTGTCTCCAAGATACCAACAAGTTTTATCATTTGGCGCAAAAGATTAACCAACCAACCATTTCATTGTTGCCAAATATTTGATTTTAGATTCAGAGAGTTAACCAACATGCTCATCATTGACTAGAATATTGATAAACTTGGCCACTTCCAATACTATATCCAATAGAAAGAAAAAGCCAAAAAGTTTAGCACATCATATTTTCTCTTCAAGGCCAATACCGGCAATCAAAAGTGGCCATCTTAGCCAATAGAAAGGAAAGCCAACAAGTTTAGCACATCATATTTCTATTCAAGGCCAACCTGCAATCAAAAGTGGCCATCTAGCCACCAAAGTAATGCTTTATATATATATATTTTTTTAAAACCAAGCGGCCGTGTCGAAGACACCCAGCCACCGTCTGGCCCGGAGGGCCGTGGACGAACCACCAAGCCGCCCCCGTGGGGGCTCGAACTCCGTCCAATGCCCCGGGTGCCAAAGGTCCTAACCGGTATATATATATATATATATATATATATATATATATATATATATATATATATATATATATATTAAAAAAA